>CM038463.1:8559102-9759102 GCA_021464415.1 Lonicera japonica
GAAAACCAAAGCTCGCCGAGAAGAAGGAACAAAGTGATGGCGGAGTGCTCCAAACAAATTCCTTTATTGACCTCAAATAAATATTCCAATTAACTACAACATTGAGATTCGAAATCCGCCATGTTAGTGTTTGTTAGGAGTTTACTCATTCAATGCTTGTTATTGATCCCTATTATTTGGGACATGTTAGTTGTGTTCGAATATTTCATTTGATCATGTTCCTCGTTTGTAGGTGTAGGTTGTTATTTACTTTCAAGTTGTTTTGTAAGGCTATTTAAGCCAAGGTTCAGTTCAATAAAAGCATTGAGGTATTCTGTAGAATAAAGTGTTTTACTGTGTCTAAGTTGTTGCATTTAACAAATCTGGTATCAGAGCAAGGTTGCAAGGCCTGATCGAGAGTTTGAGAGTTTGAAAGCTAAGAAACCGCAGATTTCTTAGAGCGATAGAGTTTGAGTGTGAGAGAAACACTTGAGAGTTAAAGAGTGAGTTTGAGATACCTAAATTTGATGGTCATTATGATCATTGGTCTATGCTTATGGAAAATTTCTTGAGGTCCAAGCAGTATTGGAGTTTGGTGGAGAGTGGAATTCCGGCAGCAGCAAACGGAGTTGATCTTACTAATGGTCAACGCAAGGCCATTGAAGACGCAAAGCTGACGGATCTGAAGGTTAAAAATTACCTTTTCCAGGCCATTGACAGAACTATCATGGAGACGATCCTCAACAAACAAACTGCCAAGAACATCTAGGACTCTAGGGCAGAAGTATCAGGGATCCACCAAAGTTAAGCATGCTCAACTACAAGCGCTTCGACGAGAATTTGAAGTTCTCCAGATGAAAGAAGGTGAAAGTGTGGACGAGTACTTTGCTCAAACTCTGACTATTTCTAACAAGATGAAGGCACACAATGAAAGAATAGAGGAGCTTGTGATAGTGGAAAAGATTTTGAGGTCAATGACCAAGAGATTTGATTATGTGGTGTGTTAAATAGAGGAGTCCAACAACTTGACCACCATGACAATTGATGAGTTACAAAGCAGCCTCTTAGTGCATGAGCAAAGAATGCGTAGTCATGGCAGCAGTGATGAGCAAGCACTCAAGGTTACTCATGAGAACAGACCTGTGGCAAGAGGAGAAGACAGCTTTGAAGCAAGAGGAAGAGGTCGAGGAAGCTTTAGAGGTAGAGGACAAGGTCGAGGCAGACTCCCATACAACAAAGATTTATTAGAGTGTTACAGGTGCCGCAATCTAGGGCACTTTCAATATAAGTGTCCTAATTGGGAGAAAGAGGCTAATTACACAGAAGACGAAGAAATGTTACTGATGTCGTATGTGGAGCAAAATAATTCTAAAAGGAAGACGTGTGGTTCTTTGATTCTGGTGCAGCAATCACATGTGTGGGAATATCGGTGGTTCTCGGAACTGGATGAGCATTTAGTCAATCTGTCAAGCTTGGAAACAATACGAAGATGGCTGTGATGTAGAGGTAATATCAGGCTTGAAGTTGGAGGCATAACTCAGGTAATTACTGATGTTTTTTCATACCTGAGCTGAAAAATAACCTCTTGAGTACTGGACAAATGCAAGAAAAAGGGTTGGCAATCTTAATACAACATGGAGTTTGTAAGATTTATCATCCAAGGAAGGGGTTGATCATGCACACAAAAATGACTGCAAATCATATGTTTTTGTTATTTGTTTCAATAATTTCGAGAGCCCCGACGTGCTTGCAAGCTGTCTCAAATGATTACACACATTTGTGGCACTGTAGTATAAGAAAATGGTAAGAGGGTTACCACAATTCAAAACTCCATCTAAGGTGTGTGCATATTGTATAAAAGGAAAACAGCATAGGGATCCAATTCCGAAGAGAAGTCTATGGAGAGTCTCCCAAATAGCTTATACACGCCGATATTTGTGGCCCTATCTCGCCTATCTCCAACAGCAAGAAAAGGTATTTCATAAGTTTTATTGATGATTATCCTCGAAAAGTATGGATATATTTTCTTGCTGAAAAATCTGAAGCCTTTATCACATTCAAGAATTATAAGAACTTGGTTGAAATGGCTACAGGAGCCTTTATTTGTTGTTTACGTATTGACAGAGGTGGTCAGTTTACATCTCACGAGTTTAATGAGTTTTGTGAGAGCGGTTGAATTAAAAAACAACTCACGGCAGCTTATACCCCTCAACAAATGGGGTTGCTAAACGCAAGAACAAACAATTATGAATATGTGAGGAGTATGTTGTTGGAGAAGCAAGTTCCCAAGTCATTTTGGCTAGAGGCAGTAAATTGGTCGGTGCACTGCTCAACAGAAGTCCTACTTTGGCGTGAAGGATGTAACTCCTGAAGAGGCTTGAGTGGGATTAAGCCGAGCGTTAATTACTTTAGGTCTTCGGCTGCATTTTTCATGTGCATGTTCCATGCTAAGAGAGTGAGTTGGACGACAAAAGCCTCAAGTGTGTTATGCTTGGAATTAGTGAAGAGTCAAAAGCGTACCGGCTTTATGACCCGACTTCAAAGAAGGTGATTGTAAGCAGAGATGTTGTCTTTGAAGAAGATATAAGCTGAATTGGGTAGGACCATGAGGAGACAAAGCAGGATGTGTTAGAATGGGGTGATATTAAAGAAGAAAAGAATGAAGAGGCTCAAAGTGAAGAAGAAGATGGAGGATGTGGCTTTTGAACAAGGAGGAGTGACTAATTCACCTTTAAGTGGTTCGTTAGAAACTATTCAACAGGCTCAGAAGAAGGGAGAAAGGAGAAATAGAAGACAACCATCTTGGATGGAAGATTATGTGAGCGGAGAAGGACTGTCTTAAGAAGAAATTTTTGATAATTTTGTCATGTTCACTTCTTCTGATGATCCAGCCATATTCGAAGAAGCTACTAAGTGTGAAAAATGGCGAGCTGCTATGAATTCAGAGATTGAAGCCATTGAAAAGAATAAGACGTGGAACTCACAACTCTACCTGCAGGAGTGAAGAAAATAGGGTGAAATGGGTGTTCAAGACGAAGTTGAATGAAAATGTTGAAGTCGATAAGTACAAAGCTTGGTTGGTAGCGAAGGGATATGCACAGCAGCACGGTATAGATTACAATGAAGTTTTTGCATCAGTTGCTAGATGGGACACTATCCGGATGGTTATAGCTTTGGCAGCTCAAAAGGGTTGGTGTATCTATCTACTCGATGTCAAGAGTGCTTTTCTGCATGGAGAACTGAATGAGGCAATTTATATCGAGCATGTTGCACCAAACCGCTCACAACCGAGCACGACGCAACTGGGAGGGATCTCACAAGCTCACTTGGTTTACCCGAAAGAAGAACCGACACAAAAAAGCACACCCACAATAGAGAAAATAGGAAATAAAGCAACAATCGCACAAAACAAGGTTTTACCGTGGTGTCGGCGTGAAAGCCACTAATCCACACAGACGATAGCTTCTATTGATAATTGATAATTACAAGCACACAAGAAAAAATTTCTCACAAAATTTAGCTCTCAACTAAATTCTAGGCAAAAAACAAGTTATAGCACAAATGAGCCCAAAACAGCACTTAAAGCAAAATTGCCTTGGACCATGATCGATCATGGGCAACCCATGATCGATCATGGAGCCCACTGCCACAATTTTTCATTTCCACCAAATGTGAGCCAAAACTCACAAATCTTCACTTTGGCGAACCATGCAGCGATCCCATCCAGCAAATTGCACACCTCACTCCCATTGTTCCTCCATCAATACTGCTATAGCATCACACCCGGCCCCGAAGAGCCTCCACCCCCGAATGGGCCTCAACACCGAATAATGTTAACCAAAGTCGAGCATGCTCAAAACTTGGTTGTCGGTACCAACCTTCGTCATCATATCTGCGGGATTATCCTTGGCCAATTTTCTTCAAAATTACTTCACCACTCTCGATAATCTCCCGTATAAAATAAAACCGAACATTGAATCTTCTGTCCGTCCGTGATGAACCTGGTTCTTGGCCAAATGAATAGCGCTTTGGCTATCACAATGTACATCGACATTCTCCTGAACCATCCCCCAAATCACCTATCAAACCCCGAAGCCACAATGCTTCCTTGACTGCCTCTGTTGCTGCAATGTACTCTGCTTCCGTAGCAGACAACGCCATTACACCTTGCAACATCGACCTCCAGCTAATCGGACCACCACTAAATGTGAAAACATACCCCGTGGTCAATCGTCGCTTGTCAAGATCCCCAGCATAGTCCGAATCAACATACCCGCAAATAATAGACCCCTCGGTTCTCTGGTACACCAATCCCTTATTCTTCGTTCCTTGTAGATACCGCAAAATCCACTTAACGGCATTCCAATGCTTTTCCCCCCCAATTTGCCATGAATCTACTCACAATGCTCACTGCCTGAGCAATATCCGGTCGAGTACACACCATGGCATACATCAAGCTTCCTACCGCACTAGTATACGGAACTTGAGCCATATACTCCACCTTTTCATCTGTTTCTGGAGCCATAGTTGCCGAGAGCTTGAAGTGAGGAGCCAATGGAACACTCACAGGCTTTGAGTCCTGCATCCCAAACCGGCTACCACTTTCTCTAGATATTGCCTCTGAGTGAGGCACAATCTTCTCTCTTCTTTCTCTCCCTTACTATCTCCATTCCCAGAATCTTCTTAGCTCCACCCAAGTCCTTCATCTCAAACTCGAGACTCAACTGAGCCTTCACCGTGTTGATATCAGACATACTCGATGAAAAATAAACATATCATCAACATATAAGGAGTAAGTAGATAAACGAATCCCCCTTGAGTTTCTTGAAATAAACGCAATGATCAAAATCACTCCGCTTTATTTCTGAGCCATCATGAAAGTGTCAAACTTCTTGTACCATTGTCTAGGCGATTGCTTCAACCCATACAAGGACTTCTTCAGTTTACAAACACAATCCTCCTTGCCAACAACCTTGAACCCCTCCGGTTGAGATATATAAATCTCCTCCTCTAGATCCCATGCAAGAACGCCGTCTTGACGTCGAATTGTTCAAGCTCTAAGTCAAACTGCGATACCATAGCTAATAGCACTCTAATGGAAGTGTGTTTTACTACCGGAGAGAAGACTTCATTATAATCCACCCCTTCCCTCTGTGCAAATCCCTTAGTTACCAATCTTGCTTTATACCGAACATCCGAATCTAGAACCCCGTCTTTCTTGGCAAACACCCATTTGCACCCAATTGACTTTCCCCCTTTAGCAACTTGCAAAGATCCCAGGTTTCATTCTTGTGAAGAGAATCCATCTCCTCACCCATGGCCGCCTTCCATTCATCATAATGACTATCCGCCACTGCCTCCCGATAAGAAGTCGTTCATCGCCATAAACCACCAATGCATATGCCACACTATCTTCATACCAAATCGTTGCGGTGTTCGTCGAGCTCTACTCTCTTCCCTCGCCAAAGATGTACCTCTCGTTGTTGTTGACTAGACCCCTCAATAGGAATCTCCCCATTCTCCGAATCAATCACTATCGGAAGAATCAACCGATTAGTCACTTCCGATTGCACCAGAATAGTCACCACCGCGTAGTAACTTCCGTTTGCACCACTCACGCTTTTCTCACTCTCATCGAGAGCTTTTACATTTTCTCTCGTAGGCATCTTGAGCAAAGAAGCCTCATCAAATTAACATCTCTGCTAACGACCATTTTCTTGTCTTGAAGACACCACAACTTGTATCCCTTGACTCCAATTCTTGACCCATAAAGATCGCCTTTCGGGCTCTTGGATCAATCTTATTCTTCACGGACGTGATAATAAGCCGACACCCAAATATATGTAATGATCGTAACTTGCATGAGATCCTGTCCAAACCTCCATAGGAGTTTTGTAATCGACCCCTGAAGATGGCAACATGTTAACAATGTAGCGCATAGGATAAGGCCTCCCCCAATACTGTTTTCCCCAAATTTGCATTTGACAACATACACCTCACTTTTTCAAGTAAGGTACGGTTCATCCTCTCAGCTTATCCGTTTTGCTGTGGTGTACCTCTAACCGTGAAATGGCGAACAATTCCCTCATCTTGGTAGTACTCCTTAAACGGATCACTAGTGTACTCTTCGCCGTTATCGGATCTAAGCACCTTGATCTTCCTGCCAAGCTGATTTTTGACCATTTTCTTCCACCTTAGAAACACCCCAAAGACCTCGTCTTTGTGCTTCATGAGATATACCCAAATCCTCCTAGAGAAATCATCTACAAATGTAACAAAGTAATGATTACCTCCTAAGGATTTCGTCTTGGAAGGTCCCCAGACATCCGTGTGTATGTAGTCAAGCAACCCCTTCGTGCAATGAATAGCCGTCTCAAACTTTACCCGTGTTTGTTTTCCGAGCACACAATGCTCGCAAAACTCCAGCTTGCAGCTCTTCGCACCCTTGAGTAAACCTTGTTTACATAACACCGTCATCGCCTTCTCCCCGGCATGTCCCAATCTCATGTGCCATAATCTCGTCGAATCCGAACTTATACTTGCTCCACCAGCTTCCGTAGAAACTGAAACGCTACCCGTCACCGTACTACCTTGAAAGAAATAGAGATTACCCTCTTTCTTTCCCTTCATCAACACTAAGGCACCGGAAGTAACATTTAGCATTCCATTCTCGAGCACAATCTTGCACCCGTTGGAATCTAAAGAACCCAAAGAAATCAAATTCTTCTTCAGATCCGGGATGTACCTAACTTCATTCAGAGTTCTAATTGTTCCGTCATGTAGCTTCAACTTGATCGTTCCAATACTCTTCGTCCTACAAACGTGATCATTGCCCATTAAAACCGTTCCTTCATTCACCTTCGTCAAGGTATGGAAAAGGTCTTTGTTTGGACACATGTGGTACGAACAACCCGAGTCTAGAATCCACTCGTCCGTTGAGGTTTCCCTAGGAGTAACCACTAGTATACTCTCGAAATTATCATCCCCTGAAGTAACAGAATTCGCGGTATCATCCGCATTCTTCTTCTTCCCCTTGTCTACCCAAGCGTTAGGACAATTCTTCCTCATATGCCCTTTCTTTTTGCACTTGTAACATTCCATGTTATCCAAATACTTAGTACGTGACTTGGACCGAGAGTTATTGTGCTTTGTTTGTCTCTGATCATCTGTCCTTCCCCGCGTCACCAACGCATCAGACGATGTATTACATTTCTCCCTCTGTCTCTGCTCATTACCAAGCAGGGCTGAAGAAACGTCCTCATATTTCACTGAATCCTTACCATATAACAAAGTGGTGCTCAAATGGTCCTAGGATTCCGAAAGTGAATTGAGCAACAAGATAGCCTTATCCTCATCTTTCATGTCCTCATTCAAGTTTAACAAATCAGAAATCATCTTGTTAAACTCATCGACATGCTCACTCATTGATGTACCTCTAGCATATTCAAACCGAAACAGCTTCTTCTTGAGATAGAGACGATTCTCTATGCTCTTCATCATGTACTTCTCTTCCAGTATCTTCCATATGCTAGCCGCGGATTTCTCACGCATAACGTAGTATATCACATTTTGAGCTAGATGCAACCGGATAGTGCTACAAGCCTTCAAATCATACTCTTCCCATTCAACATCTGTCATCGTCATGGGCTTAGCTTCCACACCCAACAATGCCTTGTGCAACTCCTGTTGGATCAAGACATCTCGCATTTGGCATTGCCACATGCCGAAATTTACCAACTTTTCATCGAATTTCTCAACGTCAAACTTTATCGCTGACACCTTTGAGGTCTTAGAAGTAGTCATCTTCAATCACCAAAGAACTTGACAAACCAACAACGAGTCAAAGATTGAAAAATCTCACCTTGGAATTTTATCAAACACTTGGCGTACGACACAAATCCCACCTTGGACCATGATCGATCATGGGCCCAAAACAGCACTTAAAGCAAAATTGCCTTGGACCATGATCGATCATGGGCAACCCATGATCGATCATGGAGCCCACTGCCACAATTTTCCATTTCCACCAAATGTGAGCCAAAACTCACAGAGCAACCACAAGGTTTTCAGAAGAAGGGTGATGAACATAAGGTGTACAAGCTCAAGAAGGCACTGTATGGGCCCCTCAAGAATGGTACAGCCGGATTGAGAGCTACTTTGCTAAAGAAAGATTCGAAAGATGCAGCTGTGATCACACTTTATTCATCAAGACTGAAAAGGGAGGTAAGCTCTTAATTGTTAGTTTGTATGTCGATGACTTGATTTTCACTGGAAACGATAAAAGCATGTTTGTTAGGTTTAAAAATTATGTGAAACTCGAGTTTGGCATGACTGATTTCAGAAGGATGAGATATTTTCTTGGGGTTGAAGGTTTGCAAAGATCAGAGGGCATTTATATTAGCCAAAGGAAGTATGCCAGGGAGTTACTAGTGAGATTTGGGATGGAGAAGAGTAATTGTGTGTTTAATCCTATGGTTCCTGGTTTTAAGTTAATAAAAGATGGAGAAGGTGCAAGCAAAGGTAGATGCTACTGTCTACAAACGAATGGTGGGCAGTCTCATGTATTTAACTGCTACCAGACCGGATTTAATGTACGTTGTGTGTCTGGTTAGTAGGTTGATGGCTAGTCCTACAGAGTTGCATGCGCAAGCTGTGAAAAGAGTGCTTAGATATGTGAAGGGCACATTGAGTTTGGGAGTTTTCTACAAGAAAGGAGGAGATGAAGAACTACTAGCTTTCACTGACAGTGATTATGCAGGGGATATGGATGATAGAAGAAATCCTTCAGGGTATGTTTTTGCATTAAGTGGAGGGGCAGTGTCTTGGTCATCAAAAAAATAACTGGTTGTTACTTTATCTACCACTGAAGCAGAATTCGTTGTAGCTGCATCTTGTGCTTGCGAAGGAGTTTGGATGCACAGGGTGTTAGATAAGCTTGGTCTTTCTCAGGATAAATGTGTTAAAGTGTTCTGTTATAATAGTTCAACTATCAAGTTATCCAAAAATCCTGTCTTACATGGGCGCAGCAAGCATATTGACGTTAGATTTCATTTCCTACGAGATCTCACAAGAGGTGGAGTGGTTGAGTTAGTTCATTACGGCTCACTAGATCAGATAGTTGATATCATGACAAAGCCATTAAAGGTGGAGGTGTTTTTGAAGCTACGAGGATTGCTTGGAATGCGGGAGGTACCAGTATAAACTGATTGCTTGTTGCAATTCAATTTAGGGGAGGATATGTTGGAGTCAAAAGCTGGAAGTATTGTTGTGTTTGAATATTTCATTTGATCATGTTCCTCGTTTGTAGGTGTAGGTTGTTATTTAATTTCAAGTTGTTTTGTAAGGCTATTTAACCCAAGGTTCAGTTCAATAAAAGCATTGAGGTATTCTGCAGAATATAGTGTTTTACTGTGTCTAAGTTGCAGCATTTAACGGGATCCTTCCAACAATACTTCTTCGAATCCATCAAGGTTTCACTTCAGAGATCACTGTCAAGAAATGGACGAAGGAGACTTGACGGAGGAGAACACCAACTCAGACACTTCCTCTCTTTCCAGCGACGGCGATGTCGAGTCCAAACTCGAGACTATGACTGGAAAGGAACATATTTTACCTAAACTCGATATATATTGTGTAACATAAGACAGATACCATGTAAATAATGTCGGTCCCTGTAAATTCTAAATATTGTCTCATGCCTCATAAGAAAGATAATGTGTAACTTGACTGAACATTCTGGTGATTTCATGCAGGTATATGTTAGTTCTTTTGGTAGTTTCTAGTGTTAGTGTTACCACTTACCATAAGTAAGTGAACAAAATTAAGTAAATAATTAAATAAATAAAAAGTGCAACTGCATTGCGCAAAATTTCTTCATTAACGCCAACAGTCCATAACTTTAGCGCTGCAAGGAAAACTTATGTGTTATTTAAAGACGAGGCTGTGAACACCCCAATCCACGACTCTCGTGCGAATACTGATTTTCTTTAAGCATCCTGCATTTAATCATGAATCATCATACATACAGAAAGACTGATAGGAAAGACTCCAATTTTGGACGCGTTTGGTTTTTTCCGAGCGCTCCTGCGCATTTTTTATGAGTCAGCCGCACCCACCTGTCGCACGCCCAACCGTACGGCTACCTACCAACCGTACGGTTGGCACCTCCTGACCGCACCCCCTAGCCGCACGCCCAACCGTACGGCTACCTGCCAACCGTACGGTTGGCACCTCCTAACCGCACCCCCTAGCTGCACGCCCAACCGTACGGCTACCTGCCAGCCGTACGGCTGGCACACCGCTGTCACACGCCCCAGCCGCACCCCATGCGGCTACTCCTGCGGTTGGCCTCTTTTGGAGCGTTTTTGGCGCAAATGTTGCTATAAATAGGACCCTTGGGATCCCATTTTGGGATCATCAAGATTGAATAGTATTTTTGGGTAAGTAGGAGCTTTGTCAAAGTCTCTAGAAAGTCATTTTTAGAGAAATTCTGAGAGAGAAGGCTAGTGAGAGATAAGGCTAGTGAGAGAAAGTTTTAGAGAGAGAATTTCTAGAGAGAGAAAGTTTTAGAGAGAGAAAAGGCAATCAAGGCAAGGTTCTTATTTCTTCTTCAAGCGCATCAGGTATATTTTCTACAACCCTCTTAATTTCAGTACTGCATTTAATTTCACTTTTTAATACAGAAAATTAGATAACTTGCAAAGAAGTTCATTGCTTTCAAAACAAATCCTTTCTAAGTTTTACAAGAAATCTAAAACCTGTCTTGACACGTTTTCAAAACAAACAAAAATACAAAAACAGTTTCCAAAAGAAAGGAACTACGAGACTCTGATTTCATTCTACGAATGAATACGTAGGCGCTCGCAAAGCTCGAGTCTGATTTCAAAATATTGTTTTAAACTAAATTTATCCGGAAAGGACTATTCTAAAAACCATTCGAACTACTTGCAAGATATCTAAAATAGGAATTAGATACATGATCCATTAAGAGACCGAAAGGGCGAATTGGGTGCCTAACACCTTCCCAATTCGTAATGTAGTTCCCGAACCCTAGCAAAGTAAATTTTCAAAATAATTCTCTGGTTTCAAACGTATAAAAGATAATTCGTTTTCAAATTGTCCTTCGTACGATCTTTTGTTTGTTTTCTCGTAAAACAAACTGGCGACTCTACAAAACACGTTTTCAAACGAAACCGAGAACGAGGACTCTTTTCTCTCCTCTCGGGTCACGGGTCCGGATTCTCACAGTGGCGACTCTGCTGGGGACAATAGAGAACTAAGCTATGATATAATGGATCATGTATTTAATTACTATTCTTTATTAGATATAGGTCTTGCAAGCCTTAGTCCTAGGATAACATAGAAACGATTTAGGTGGATACCCTGATGCCTTTATTTGCTAATTATGTGAGGAAAATCTTTTTCATAATTAAAATTGTGTAAATTATTATAACAAACCCTAAAGCATTGATCAATAATGGACCGCCATATTGTTATTTTGCACGCACTCACGTCTTATCATGCATTTTCGCGAGTGTGAATTTACCCTATTAACCTCGGGACCAGAGTCGTGACTAGGCCGTGGACTTGCGGGTCTGCACTAGCCGAAAGCGCCTGGGACCACTCTCCTTGGCCAAGTACTTACCGAGGTATATCGAGTGACGAGAACACTCACGTACCCGGGATGTATATCAAAAGGTCCTTACACGTACCTGCGCTCTTGAGGTATATCGTAAGACCTGCCAAATAGGAGGGAGCCTTAAACCTTACCCTCTTCAACCACACTTGCATATAGGGGAGTCAGCTTAGAACACAAAGATTTTCTGCATGGTTTTAATGACCAACAGTCGTGAGAATCTAGTGAGCGTAAGCCCTGATTCCATGAACAAAGTAACTCATGAGGAGAGACCTTCCCATATTTTCAAATGATTTTTCGAAAAACTCTTTTCAAAATGATTTCCCAAAACTATAGACGGTCAGGGAACCCATGGAATTATATTCCTACCCTACCACTATACGGGACTCTCAAGTTGTCGCCGTTGGTCTGTTTTCGATCTCACCTAAAGAAAACTTTTTTGTGTGTTTATTTTCGTCCCGATCGATGTATTTCTGGATAAGGTCCGGCAATTTCTAAATGATATATTGTTGTTATTTTCCGGGGGAATGCGCGCGATCGAATTTGTCCTTTTTTCCGCAGCAACAGATATTCATCCTGGCCTCTGTGTGGGCTGGAAGAGATAGCACCGGGAGACTCGTCAGACCAGATTCCTCTGAAAACATGGATCAGAATACCCCGAACCGGAATGTGAACAACCAATTGAACAATGCAGCGGATCCGCCGCCCGGTCCTTTTTACCCAAACCCGGGAATGCCGCAGAATAATATTGTTGGGGGTCAGCCGCTACATCATACTCCATCTTTGAATGTTGATCCAAACCTAGCCAGTTCGAGTGGAAACGTGAATGTTCCATTACCAAATCCCGAAGATATGTATCGAATGTTGATGAACTTGAACCAAAGCATGACCATGTTATTAAGTGACAATAAAAATACTCGTGCCAAGTTGGACGAGTTGGCTAAAGGGCGCATGACAGAATTACCAAGAGAAACTCCGGTTATTCTACCACCACCACCGCCACTCTCAGTTCATACCGAAATACCACCGCCATATGAACAGTTGAACCAACCCAAACCCATGCCTGATCCGGTCGGCAATTGGTTACAACAGGACCTGACCAATCAAGCCCCTCCACAGATGCAACCGATCCATGAACCATACCACGATCCGTATTATGACCCAATGAGAAGGCCCATGAGTATCCAAGGGGAGGGCCCCACGCCAATAGAAACTCACCGGGGGGATAGAGACTTGTCTGAGCTTAAGGAGCAGTTGAAAGCACTTACCCAAAAAGTAGCTGAGAGTTCGAACGATTTGACCCAGATGCAAAGCTACAACTTATACCCTGAGGCTCATTATCCCGTGGGTTTTAAGATGCCCTCCATCCCAAAATTTACAGGCACTACACCACCAGAACTCCATCTGAAATCTTATGTCCGTTCAATGAGAATTTATGATCTCGGTGAGGCTGAATTAGCCAATTCCTTTCACCTCACTTTGGCAGGACCGGCCCAGAGTTGGTTTTTAAACCTTGAAAAGCATCGTGTTAGATCATGGTCCGCCATTGTCCAAGAGTTTGTGTCACAGTACAAAACTAATGAGGAACTTAAAGTTACAAGGAAACATCTAGAGATGGCTAAGCAGAAGGAGAATGAGAGTATTAGTGAGTTTGTAACAAGATGGAGGGAACTGGCCGCCCAAATGGTGGAGCGCCTAGATGAAGAGGAACAACTCGGAATGATTGTGAAGAATTTGAAACCAGATATTCGGACCCAAATGGGACACCAGTTCTTTGGCAGGTTCAAAGCCCTACTCCACGTAGGCAACGAAATTGAGGAGGAATTAGCCAAGCAGGCTGAAATCAAAAAATCCGCTTCACAGTACAAGAAGACTTCCACGTCTGCCATCA
The DNA here is from genome assembly GCA_021464415.1 of Lonicera japonica. Lineage (NCBI taxonomy): Eukaryota > Viridiplantae > Streptophyta > Magnoliopsida > Dipsacales > Caprifoliaceae > Lonicera > Lonicera japonica. The sequence continues at coordinate 8,572,608 of CM038463.1, forward strand.
ATCAAGTTACGTTTTCTGGGTCCTATGGTCGGGGGTATTCCGGCAACCTCTTTGGTCAAAACTCTGTGAAAAACATTGGGGATTTGGGATATCGTAACAACAACAACAGTAATCTCAGGACATTTGATCAGAATCGCTCACGAGATAGACATTTTTGGCAATTACCGGGACCGTTGGGAAAGGTTTTCGAACAACTGAAAGAAGCCGGGATTATGTATCCCATGAATCCGAGGCCATTACCATAACAGATACCACCTCATTGGAACATGAATGAACATTGCGAATATCACCAAGGTTTCGGACACACTACCGATAGTTGTATGGCCCTGCGGCATGCTATCCAGAACTTAATCGATAGCAAAAGAATTCCTGATCCGTCAGCCCCGAATGTCGCAAGGAATCCCCTTCCTAATCATCGGATCAATGCTATCGAGGAGGATTCAGATTTACCAGATCCTGTACTCTTGATTAAACCCGCCAGGAATACAGAAAATATTGAAGTATGGAAACTTAGCCGTCTAAAGCTGTCGCCCACAGTCATTCAATATACTCCCTCGAGGTCCCAGAAATCCGTTGAAGAAGTCGAGGATGAAACATTGTTGGGGTTATCCGTTGATGAAACATGCACCATGCAGTCACAAGAGATAGTTAGCCTAAAAGTTATGGGCTGGATGAAACAAATGCAGTTCATACCAGGTTTTGGGCTCGGTAAACAGAATCAAGGGATCGCCCACTTTCCACAGTTTAAAGGCAACCCGAGGCGACAAGGGCTCGGGTATAACCAAGGAAAAACAATAAAAAAGGACACCCATCCAAGAAAGAATGGCTCACAGATAAACATGATCACCTTTGACTGGAACACAGTTTCGCCAGTCAATGAAAGGTCGCCTCCAACTCCAGTTGAAACACCTGAAGGGGCAAGTGATCCAGTCGCGACATGGGTCCAACAATTGACCCGTTCTGGGAGAGTGTACCAACCGCCAAATACCAAGCAACCTATTGATGTCGCTCTTCCCAACGAACCTGCAAAAGACCCGGAAGAAGGGCGTGTTGTTGAACAGTTAAAGAAAACACAAGCCCAAATTTCAATTTGGGGACTCCTGGTAGCATCCAAGCCACATCGTATGGCACTAATGAGAATGTTAGATGAATCGGTTATTCCTCTTGAAGCCACCCCAAATGAGTTAACAGCGATGATCGCTTCAATGGGGGTACAAAAACAAGTTCTTGGGTTTTCTGATGAAGATTTATCACCACTGGGTCGGGATCATAACCAAGCTCTACATATCACCGTTGTTGCTTATGGAATGTCTATACCGTATGTGCTTGTGGATAACGGTTCTACAATTAACGTATGCCCGTTGAAAACTGCTGTTCGTTTGGGTATTGATTTAACTGCCATGGAAGAATCACCAGTCACAGTACGAGCATACGACAATACCAAGCGGGAGGTATTAGGTTCCGTCATGCTGAGTATGCAAATAGGACCGGCTTCATTTACCACTGAGTTTCAAGTCATAGATATCCCTTCAAGCTTTAATTTGTTATTGGGACGAGTTTGGTTGCATGAGGTTGGCGCACTGCCTTCTTCCCTTCATCAAAAAATGAAAATACCCTTCAACGGGGATATCATCATCATCAAGGGAGATCCTAAAAGGGCACTAGTCCCAAAAAACTCGCCAGTATTGGGAATCGGAAGCCAAGATGTCCAACTCGGGGGATTTTCGTATGAGCCAAAGGTGCAAACTCTTACCACGCAGACTGTGAATTATCTGCCCCCTGATGATATGTCAACCATGAATACGCAAGTGATAAAGATGATGAGGAAAATGGAATTCTTACCGGGGATTGGTTTGGGAAAATATCAAGCCGGCATTGCCCAAATGATCGAACCATTCCAACAACCGAGTCCTCTTGCTGGGTTGGGATATGTGGGAGATGTTAGCCGAATGAAAAGTGCCGTATTTGCCGATAGTTCATTAAACGGATGGTTTATAAAAGAGGGTGAAGACTTCCCTTACTGCGGGTTTCAGGAACCATGGGTAAATGAAGAGGGGAAAAGACAACCGGGATTAGAAATTTTCTTTGAAGAAGACTTGTATGTCAGTGAAGGATTTACTCACACCTGCTCGTCTCGATTAAAGATTACCCGGCCACCTGTCGAGCCACTGGAAGAAGAAGATATGCTGGGTAATATGTTTGAGGTAATGGCAATTGAGGAAGATTACTTTGGGGATCCTGTGCATCTTATACGTCCTATCGAAGGAAAGAAGAAGCAGAGAGAGAGAAATATTGATAGAAATGTACGAAATTTAGAATGTATGCTATCTGTGCAAAGTGATGTTTCTATCAATAAAATTACCAATCTTTTCCCTTACTTTGATTCTTGTGATGTTGAAATTATGAAAGAAAATTTGAATGAGGAGCAAAGAATACAACCCATTGAGGGAGACACGGTCACAATAAATTTGGGAACAACCGATGATATAAAAGAAATAAAAATTGGGGCCGAATTAAGCCATGATGAAAAAACAGATTTAGAAAATTTGTTGAAAGAGTTTGTTAATGTTTTCGCTTGGTCATATGCTGATATGCCGGGTTTAGATGCCACTATTGTGATGCATGAAATACACACTAAACCCGAATGCAAACTTGTCAAGCAAAAGTTAAGAAAACTAGTACCTGAGTGGTCACTCAAGGTGAAGGAAGAAGTCACAAAACAATTGGATGTCGGATTCATACGGGTTGTTGAATACCCTACTTGGTTGGCCAATATAGTGCCGGTGCCAAAAGCCAATGGCAAAGTACGGGTTTGTGTTGATTATCGCAATTTAAATGCTGCATGTCCAAAAGATGATTTTCCACTGCCAAACATTGATCTCATTGTCGACAACACTGCAAATCATGCTTTAAAATCATTCGTCGATGGGTTCGCCGGGTATAATCAAATCAAAATGCATCCTGATCATCAGGAAAAGACGGCCTTTATCACACCATGGGGTACTTATTGTTACACTGTCATGCCATTTGGGTTGAAAAATGCCGGGGCCACATATCAGAGAGCCGCAACTACTCTATTTCATGATCTGATTCATAAGGAAGTAGAGGTGTATGTCGACGACATGATCATCAAATCATTAGACCGGGCAAGTCATGTGGAAACTCTTCGTATCTTCTTTGAACGGCTTATGCAATTCCAGATGCATTTGAATCCTCAGAAATGTGTATTCGGGGTCACCAAAGGTAAGATGCTGGGGTATATAGTCAGCAGAAAGGGAATCGAGGTTGATCCGGCAAAGGTTAAGGCTATTCAAGAAATGCCAATCCCTAAAACTGAAAGGGAAATTCGGGGTTTCCTCGGGAGGTTACAGTTCATCAGCAGATTTATTTCACAATTGACTCGAACATGTGAACCAATTTTTAAGTTACTCCAAAAGAACTCGGATAGGCAATGGAATGAGCAATGCCAGGAAACGTTCGATAAGATCAAGCAATATTTGTCTAATCCGCCAGTCTTAGCACCTCCCCAAGTAGGCATTCCATTGATACTATACATGTCGGTCAATGACTCCTCAGTTGGAGCAATGTTGGCACAGCATTTGTTGCAAACAAAGACTGAGCAGGCAATATATTACCTCAGCAAAAAGCTTTCTCCGGGAGAACAAAATTATACGTCTTTAGAGAAATCATGCGCTGCGTTAGTTTGGGCTACCCAGAAGTTGCGACATTACATGTTGGTATTTTCCGTGATCTTGATCTCTCGTCTAGATCCCTTGCGGTACTTGTTCGAAAAGCCGATGTTGACTAATCGAATGGCTAAATGGATGTTCCTGCTTTCAGAATTCGACATTTCTTATGTCACTCAAAAGGCCGTCAAAGGGCAAGTCATAGCAGATCACTTAGCAGGCAATCCAATCATTGATGCCGAGCTACAGGACTTCGAATTTCCCGATGAAAGTATCATGGAGATTGCCAAAGACGATGAATGGAAAATGTATTTTGATGGGGCTTGTAATCGGAATGGGAATGGAATTGGGATCCTGTTAATTTCGCCAGACCAGACACATGCACCTATGTCTTTTCGATTAGAATTTCCCTGTACCAACAATATCGCAGAATATGAAGCTTGTATTGTCGGGTTAGAAATTGCTTTGCAGAAAGGGGTTCGTAAAATTCAAGTGTTTGGGGATTCCGCTCTCATTATTCATCAGATCTTGAAAAAATGGAAGATCAAAGAGGAAAAACTTGTGCCCTTCTTAACCCAACTCGAAGAAACTTCTGAGAAATTTGAGTGCATTGAATTCTTCTACATCCCGAGAACACAGAACAATTTTGCTGATGCCTTAGCTACTCTGGCCTCGATGATTGAAATTCCGGGGGAGAAAGAAGAAATTCAGATTCAGATTCAAAGGCGAATAAATCCGGTATTTTGCCTATCACTCGATGTTGAACGTGGAAATAAGATCGATCAGAAGGTTTAGTACTACGATATCTGGCAATTACTCAAGCATAATGAATACCCATCACATGCTGACAAAACCACTCGGGTCACGCTTCGCCGCCTCGCATCCCGATTTATCATTTGTGCCGGAAAACTATACCGAAGAAATGATGACGGTATACACCTTCAATGCCTCGATGAAGAAAAGTCCCGAGCAATGATGGAACAAATCCACAGTGGAGAGTGTGGCCCACATATGAGCGGTCATACATTGGCACAGAAGATAGTTTGTCAAGGGTATTACTGGTTAACGATGCAAAAAGATTGTTTTGAATACGTCAAAGGGTGTCACCAATGTCAAATATACGCTAAGGCACAGAAGCTCCCTCCAAAAGAATTATACCCTATGACATCTCCTTGGCCGTTTTCCATCTGGGGTATTGACATAATCGGTAAGATCTCGCCAAAAGGAAGTAATGGGCATGAATACATCCTAGTAGCTATCGACTATTTCACCAAATGGGTTGAGGCCGAGTCTTACAAGGATTTGAATGCCCGAAAGGTGGCACGATTCATCCGACACAACATCATATGCCGATACGGGGTACCGCATGAGATAATATCCGATAATGGTACGCATTTTGAAGGCGCAACCAACGAAATCATGGAAGAATATGGAATCAAACGCCACAAATCCTCACCATACCGCCCACAAACTAATGGGGCCGTGGAGGCTGCTAATAAGAATTTGAAGAATATCATTAGCAAAATGGTTAAATCCGGTAGAGATTGGCCTGAAAAGCTCCCGTACGCACTTTGGGGATATCGAACTACTGAGAGAGTTTCTACGGGATCAACGCCTTTTTCACTTACATATGGCATGGAAGCGGTTTTACCAGTGGAAACGGAAATACCTTCTTTACGGGTTATCCTGGAAAATCAAGTCACTGAGAATGATTGGGTAAAGGCTCGGTATGAAGAGTTGGCGATGATTGATGAAAACCGATTGAGGGCTTCATATCAACATCAAGGGTATCAAAAACGTGTTGCCAAAGCCTTTAATAAAAAAATCCGAGACAGAAGCATCATAGTTGGAGACTTAGTCCTCAAAGAAATTCGTGAACCAGCCCGAGACCCAAGAGGAAAATTCTCGCCAAAGTGGACAGGCCCTTACATTGTTACTAAAATCCTATCCGGGGGTGCCGTTCTCCTTACCGACATTGATGGCCAAGAGTTAAACTTACCAGTCAACCTCGACCGATTGAAGAAATACTATCAGTAAAAAAATTGTATCCATGAACTACGAAGACCTGAGCCCCGAAAAAAAAAAAAACGGGGAAACGTAGGCAACCTGAATATCAAGCCCGGTCTATTCATTGTAATAATATTCATTCATTTGGACGCAAGAAGAAAGGCAGAAAGAGATTTTCCATACATCAAAAGTTCTTTCGTACAAGATAACCTACATCAGTTCTTACATACTTTCCCTATATATTTTACATACCTAATCCCAGAAAGCTTTCATAAAGAAGCTGCCTACCACACCTAACCGTCATCAGCAGAATACAAGATCCTCTCTCGATCCATGGTCTGATACGAAGCAAGCACTGTCTCATCAGTCACCGGTGAATCTGCAAACCGAAACCACCTCATCATCATAGGCTCATGCTCAATGGTCTGCCGAACACGACGCCAAATATGCAGCACGATATCAGAACGGGTCACCTGGGTAATGCCAACCTCTCCTCCATGAAATCGCCGAACAAAGCGGGTAGACCAAAGACCTCGTAGGGTCGTCTCTAGTCTCGGGGTAATAGGAAGAGCGATCGAAGAAAAGTCTCTCAGCGGGAAGGGTATACTCAGGGGAACACCGAACTGCCTCGTCAGCCGTCCGGGGATGTAGAATGATGTCTCTCTCAAACCACGAAACCGAAGATAGTTCTGCCCACCCATACTCATGATCATGGTCCTCATACGCCACCATGGAACCTCCCAACGTATCGAAGAAGAGGACTCAGAAAAACGAACAGCCCAATCATATGATGACAGACGATGAATCTGGGCGTAATCAGGACGCTGGAAGAAGTGCTGAGAATCCCAGGGAAGCCGAGTCTCCAGATACCGAAACCTCTCAGTAACCCACATGTACAGTAGATATGGGCTACCTCGAAAATGACTAAGTCGAGACTGAACCACGGCATCCAAACCATTCAGTGTCTCCGCCAGTAAGATGGGAGTCACCAAATGGCCGCGTCTAGCCTCAGATACAACTCGGATAATCAGAGGGTCTACCAGAATAGCATCATCGGTAACCAAGAGCATCTGAGAAAAAGCAAAAATCATACAAGCAGAAGTCCGACCTGAATAATAAGCCGGGTCGTCGCCATGATGAAGGAAAAAGTCTGCCAAGTGACGCAGATGGAGTCGACCGTCGACTATCATAGGCCGGCACTCACTCTCCCGCAGACCCAGAAACTCCGCCAGCATAACACGAGGACTCCTAGCATCTCGCAAGGAAGCCAGTGGCCATGAAACATCCTGCCGCATCAGTAGTGTGAACTCCTCAATCGTCGGACACAACTCGTCCAAACCGATGCGGAAACAGTGGTCCTCAGGATCCCAGAACTCAGCAATACCAAGCAAAAAAGAAAAATTGATGTCATGAGAACACCAGCGATGAAGGTGGCTCAGATCGCCCCAGTTGAGACCACAGTCGGCCTCAGCCATAGACACGAAATCAGACAAAAGGGAGAAAGAAGCATGGGTATGAAAGGTAGACATGGTAATAGAGAAAGAAGAAGCTATAGGGTGAATAGTGACTTTGATGATGGAAAAAAGGACAAATTCGCGCTCTAATTATAGTATAACTGCACATGCCAACCGCACGGTTGGGCCCCAACTGTACGGCTGGCTGGCCCCAACCGTGCGGCTGGCTCCCAACCGTACGGCTACCCCGTGCGGGTGGGGCGTGCGGTTGGCTCTCCCCCTTTGGTTAAAATCTTCCATTTTTCAAATCTTATTTACAATACATCATGATATGAATATTGCCAGACTTGGTTCAGGAAGAACGATTCATCATAGCATGCATATAGATTTGATAATTGCTTGCCAACACATGTACTTAACCATTTTTCGCAAATTAACTTGATTACACTTAATCGCATTCTTTCAACGCATAATTAAAAAGGTAATAATTTCACCACCACATAATTACTTTTCAATTGAACTCACAAATAACATTTACATCACGTCACACACAAACATATTTTCAAAATAAACATAAATATTTTATTCATAAATTAAAACCGAACACATCGATAAACCAACATTTTTCTTAACAAATAAACATATTTAAATTAACCACTAAATTAAAATAAGTTTTTTCTAAAAATAAAATACACCTAAGTTAACTACTTAATTTAAAATGTTTCTCTCAAGCAAAACCTAACGCCGAGCCATCAGAACCATCAACGCTAAGGAGAAGGGGGAGGATCCATCGTCCGCGGGCGCTTCGCTTCTGTCTCTCCAGCACCCTCCGCTGGACCCTCTGAAGCCGTGCGACCTGCCCCCTGATGAGAAGGAGCAAGCCGGGAGGTGCGCCTCGACTGCTGGACCGACTGAGAAGGAACCGCCGATCGGGACCGCGAACGTGACGGATGGTAGGTAGCTGTCGTATCGCCTGCCAAACGTCTGCTGTACCGCCCCATGTACTCCGTCGGGAAAGGAGCCGCAAACGTCAGCAGTCCGTACATGTTGAAGTAGCTCCTCAGTAACTCAGCCACCTCGCGAAGAAGGAACGAACCTCTCTGCCAAAACCAAAATTACCAATCAGTAGCATTCATAAATCAACACATATGCTTAACTGTTTAAAAAGAAACCTTACCTCCTCGCCCGAGACGTGTGCTAAGGCCCCCATCCGCTCATCGCCCTCGGGTATGTCAGGGATCCGGTATTGCTTGGGTAGACCGAAATCCAAGTAAGGGATATCCCGAGGGTACTCCGGGATCGAGTAAGACGCCAACGTCCCACCCTCAGGAGCCTGTGACGGACCGGCTCCACCAGCGCCGCCTACCGGGGGTGTGTCCTCCCCGGTGTCCTCTCCCGTCTCCGACTCGGGCGCCACCGCCTTCCCCTTCCCTTTGTCGCCACCTTCACCCACCGGAGTCTGCCCTATGCCTGCTTCCGCCCCCAACTGCGCCTCCCTCTCTCCTAGCTCCCGGAAGACGATCCCACGGGCCGCACCTGATGATGGGGTCGACAGAGAGTACGGCCTCAATCCCACCGACCCGGCACCTGGCGATCCGACAGGCGTGCGCAGCAACGGCGAGAATGACACATGATGAACCCAATCCATGTCGCCCGGCCCATACACGGGTGATGATCCCGACATTGACCCACGACCCCGGGTGTCTGGGCCGACTCCAGCATCTGCCGTATATCCTCCGACGACAACTGCGGTGTCCTCCCCATGACCGGTGAGATAGGCAGCCTAGACACGGGACTCCGCCCTCCGACCGGACTCCTCCCACCCCTACTCGCCCTACCTTGTCCAAGTGAAACCGCAGCAGTCAGCTCCTCCCCTACTCCCCCGCCGGGCCCTACTGGGGGCGCCCCACCGTTGCCTCCTCCAAACGGAACCTCCTCCGAACCCTCGTCATCCTCCTCCTCCACCTGCGGCGGCTCCACGTCCCTCTCCCCATGCGGATCCTCGTCATCTGAATCCGCAATCCCCTTGGCCCTCCGGTTCGGCGCCAGTGCGGGCTGCTGTGGGACCCGCTGCGAGATGTACAACTGCCCCCGGATATACATCGGATCTCCCCGAGGGCCGCGTACCTCGCATATATCACCCTGCCTCGAACCCCCTTCATCTCCCTCATCAGGAACCGGTGCGCAAACGTCCCGTACTCCCCCTCCACCAACAGGCCCTCCATCGGGACGCCTCCCAGGAGCAGAGCCCTCTCCTCCGCAGTCAGCATGACTGGCCGCCTCATCGCCACTGGGGGCCATGCCGGAACCCGGAATCCCAACCCAGGAGTATGCTGCCGCACCACGCGCTCCCCCAGGTAGAACGCCGCGCCATACTCATGCACGAATAAACGCCTCGAACGCGCCGCAGCCAACGCATCTGCATACCCCCACTGCTGCGTCACGTATGCCGGCCATGGGCTCCACTGAACCTGCCACGTTGAACATACACCAAGCATAACTTAACTGTTCTTTTTCAGAAATAATTTAAATTTCATTAACTTAATTTCATACCTGGTCAAGCTGTAGCCCAGAAACGTCGCCTGCACTGACATCCGGGGTCAGATATCGATACACCCCAACTATGTTCCCGTTGTAGTATCGTCGGAAAAGCGGGAACTCATCTGCGAAAGTCGGGTGCAGGTGGATCTGACCAATACCCTGGTGGGTATGCGCAATAAACCACATCTGTCACACATCATCATACTTGTTAAAATTATAGAACCGGTTTTTTTTTTTTTAATAAATCACGGTTTTTTTTCCAAATACAGTGAGGGTTTAAATTATTACTTACCTCCCAAAGCGTGACCAACCCACGGTGGTTCAGCTCCATGTGACGGCACACCAGGTCCATCGACTCATACAGCACCGCCAATACGTATCCTCCCCAGGCAAAAGTGTACAACTGGTCGAAGAACCGCAGATAAGGCAGCCACCATAACCGTAGGTTGTCGCCGCCCCGCGCATAGAAGAAGTCATGCAGCATGAGCAGCAGAAAGCATCGGGATAGCTGCCGCACCTCCTGGCGTGTCATCGGACCATCGCCAAACCTCCCACTCTCGGCCTCGATATGCTGCACCATCGCCGTGTGGGGTATCCCATCCGCCACAATCCTGCTAGGCCTCCATCCTAGTGCCGCTCCCATACCATCTAGAGTAATGCGTACGCGGGGGTTAGGCACCAGAGTCTGCCCCCCGAAAGGCAGCCCTGTCAGCACGAACACATCCTCCGGTGTCAATGTCATCTCCCCCCCAACTCCAGTGGAATGTGTGCGTCGTGTCCCACCATCTCTCCCCTAACACCGTCGGAAGGCTCACTGATCGCTGGAACTCTCCGCCTGGCAGCACCTCGATAAATCGTCCGAATGGGGTCGCACTCAAGTATGCTCTCACCAGCGGCGGAAGCTGATCTCGAAGCTCAGGCACAGCGCGCGTGATGCCACGGCAACGTCCGATCCTCTATTACATCACGGATTTTAATAAGGCTCACTAACAAACTTTTTTCAAAAATAAATAATGTTGAGTATATATCTATTATGGCAAGTAATTATTAAATTTATCACATTTCATGCATATCTCTTCATTTGCATCTTTTTCAAAAAAAAATCACATAATTTGAAATACTAGAATTAGAGCATACCCTAGTCCGGCGACGGATCTCGTGTGCCGCAGGCTCCATCAACAGCCACTCTCGCCCCTCTCCCGGCGAGATCAAGGGCACGTCCCGGTACATCGCCCGCTGTAGCGATCCGTCTGCCCCCAGTGGCCCCTCCCAGGCCACACTCTCCCAGTCATCATGATGTGGCGCGCAGATCAGGCGCCCATCGATCATCGCGGTGATCGACTCCACCTCGTCCCCCGGGAGTAGCTCCGGCACCTCCCCTCCCTCTGGTGGGCCTCCCATCATCATGTACACGAAGATCGAAAGTAGTCTCGCAAATGCCATCGCTCACACTCGTCTCAAATACTCACTAAATGTTTTTGCAAAATCAGATATTTATATGCTAGAGAGAAAGATCGCAAGAAGAAGTGACGAAAATGCTTTGAACGGGCCACTATTTATAGATCATAGGGGCCAGCCGCAGGCTAGCCAACCGTACGGCTAGCCCCCAACCGTGCGGTTGGCTGCCAGCCGTACGGCTGGGGGGTCAAACCCTGCGGCTACCTCGTGCGGCTACCCCGTGCGGCTACCACCAACCGCACGCCCTAGCCGCACACCCTGCGGTTACCCCATGCGGCTACCCTCAATTTTGACCAGTTTGAAAAAAAAAAAAAAAAAAAAAAAAAAAAAAAAAAAAAACGGGGGGTGGGGATAGACTCTGAATCAACTCTTCCCAAGACACAAGAGGACCAAGACTCACACACACGCACGAGATGACTAATCAATGCCCGAAGTTTGACACTCTAAAGTCTGTGGAGGAACCGAAATTCAATAGGATGGATCCATTTTCCGGAGGGCTCGAATCTGATTAATAAACAGGGAAGGTGTAAAAGAAGAATCGGGTACCAGAAAAAATTGAAAAAGTAGAAAAGGGAAAATCCCGTTGGTCCAAGAGAGGGAAAAGTGAGATAAACAGAAATGACGAAAATCGACAAGGAGAGCCACACTAAGAGTGACAGCTGTGCCAAAAGGCAGAGGGCTACATCTTAGGTGAGTAAGGCTCCTGTTTTGGAAAAATCCGCGAAAGAAAAAGCAAGGAAAATCCGAAAGCCCAAAAAAATATAAGGCCGGATAATCAAAAGAGGGAGCAATAAGGGTATCGAAAAACAAAAAACGATACAGGACCAGCATCTTCCCTGTGAAAAAAATCAGAGGATAGCTTGAAGGCTATTGAGAATTCCAGACGAATTTCCATCCCCATGACCAAAGAGAAGAAAACTGAGGGTAGAGAGATGCCAAATCCCAAAAATCCATGCACAGCGGTCCGAAAGTTGCTACAAAAAAGTTGATTCAGAAGTCCGATTCCCAATAAAGGTCAAAACTGAGGGTAGAAAGGAAAGGAACGAAAAGCACTTCCCCTAGCAAGCAATTCTCTCTAACATATCTTTTTTCGGAAAATCAAACAAGGCAGTGTCTGAGTAATAGAATCATGGCAACAAGGCCAAGAAGGGAATTTTCCGGATTCCTGAAAAGATAGGAATTCTTCGCATTCCCCACGATGGGAATTTTTCCGAAACCCCTTTCCCCAAGAAGGGAAATAACGACTCCACGTGTTCCCCAAGAAGGGAATTTTTTCCGCATTCCTGAAAAGATAGGAATTCTTCGCATTCCCCACGATGGGAATTTTTCCGAAACCCCTTTCCCCAAGAAGGGAAATAACGACTCCACGTGTTCCCCACGAAGGGAATTTTTCGAATTCCTGAAAAGATAGGAATTCTTCGCATTCCCCACGATGGGAATTTTTCCGAAACCCCTTTCCCCAAGAAGGGAAATAACGATTCCACGTGTTCCCCACGAAGGGAATTTTTCGAATTCCTGAAAAGATAGGAATTCTTCGCATTCCCCACGATGGGAATTTTTCCGAAACCCCTTTCCCCAAGAAGGGAAATAACGACTCCACGTGTTTCCCACGAAGGGAATTTTTCGAATTCCTGAAAAGATAGGAATTTTTCGCATTCCCCACGATGGGAATTTTTTCGAAACCCCTTTCCCCAAGAAGGAAAATAACGACTCCACGTGTTCCCCACGAAGGGAATTTTTTCGAATTCCTGAAAAGATAGGAATTCTTCGCATTCCCTACGATGGGAATTTTTCCGAAACCCCTTTCCCCAAGAAGGGAAATAACGACTCCACGTATTCCCCAAGAAGGGAATTTTCTTCGAAATCTTCAAGAAAGAATTCTTCGCATTCCCCACGATGGGAATTTTCTCCGATCCCCTTTCCCCACGAAGGGAAATAACCTTTACCGCGCATTCCCCACGAAGGGAATAACTTTGTCTTCGCATTCCCCTCGATGGGAATCTTTTTTTTAAAATTAGAATTCCTCACACATTCCCCACGAAGGGAATCTAATTAAAATTTCCAAAGATGGAAATTTCTCTTAGTACCACACCCCACGAAGGGATACACCACAAGACTAAGAATATTCTCTCACTTCTCCCTAAGAAATGGGAAAACTCCAAGAACACTCATTTTCCACCACGATCATTTGGATTCGGTAAAATGCCAAGCCCCCCTCGTGTAGTCCTACACATTGAGGGTGGTGTGCCACTGAGGGTAATGTATCACTGAGGGTAGATGGAAGAAAAGGTTGATGTGTCGTGTCGCCCGGCCAAAAGGAAAGGGGCAATTTTTGGGTTGTATCACCTGAAGCACAAAAGAATCCGCATGCCAGAAAGGGTATACTCTGATCCACCCGAGAGTCGTGAATCGTTGTCTTCTTATCATCCCAGTATTCTTGGGGACAAGAATCCCGGGACGAGAGGGTCTGTGAACACCCCAATCCACAACTCTCGTGCGAATACTGATTTTCTTTAAGCATCCTGCATTTAATCATGAATCATCATACATACAGAAAGACTGATAGGAAAGACTCCAATTTTGGACGCGTTTGGTTTTTTCCGAGCGCTCCTGCGCATTTTTTATGAGCCAGCCGCACCCACCTGTCGCACGCCCAACCGTACGGCTACCTGCCAACCGTACGGTTGGCACCTCCTGACCGCACCCCCTAGCCGCACGCCCAATCGTACGGCTACCTGCCAACCGTACGGTTGGCACCTCCTGACCGCACCCCCTAGCCGCACGCCCAACCGTACGGCTACCTGCCAGCCGTACGGCTGGCACACCGCTGTCACACGCCCCAGCCGCACCCGATGCGGCTACTCCTGCGGTTGGCCTCTTTTGGAGCGTTTTTGGCGCAAATGTTGCTATAAATAGGACCCTTGGGATCCCATTTTGGGATCATCAAGATTGAATAGTATTTTTGGGTAAGTAGGAGCTTTGTCAAAGTCTCTAGAAAGTCATTTTTAGAGAAATTCTGAGAGAGAAGGCTAGTGAGAGATAAGGCTAGTGAGAGAAAGTTTTAGAGAGAGAATTTCTAGAGAGAGAAAGTTTTAGAGAGAGAAAAGAGCAATCAAGGCAAGGTTCTTATTTCTTCTTCAAGCGCATCAGGTATATTTTCTACAACCCTCTTAATTTCAGTACTGCATTTAATTTCACTTTTTAATACAGAAAATTAGATAACTTGCAAAGAAGTTCATTGCTTTCAAAACAAATCCTTTCTAAGTTTTACAAGAAATCTAAAACCTGTCTTGACACGTTTTCAAAACAAACAAAAATACAAAAATAGTTTCCAAAAGAAAGGAACTACGAGACTCTGATTTCATTCTACGAATGAATACGTAGGCGCTCGCAAAGCTCGAGTCTGATTTCAAAATATTGTTTTAAACTAAATTTATCCGGAAAGGACTATTCTAAAAACCATTCGAACTACTTGCAAGATATCTAAAATAGGAATTAGATACATGATCCATTAAGAGACCGAAAGGGCGAATTGGGTGCCTAACACCTTCCCAATTCGTAATGTAGTTCCCGAACCCTAGCAAAGTAAATTTTCAAAATAATTCTCTGGTTTCAAACGTATGAAAGATAATTCGTTTTCGAATTGTCCTTCGTACGATCTTTTGTTTGTTTTTTCGTAAAACAAACTGGCGACTCTACAAAACACGTTTTCAAACGAAACCGAGAACGAGGACTCTTTTCTCTCCTCTCGGGTCACGGATCCGGATTCTCACAGAGGCATCCCCAATTATAAAACTGCATGATGAACAAGCACGATCATGAATAGTGTTCTTGGCACGAATTATATGTAACTGGACATTTCATCTTGCTGCCCGGCACAAGTTATGTATAAAAAAAATTATACAAAAATAAGGGAATAACAGAACATAACCAAATTTGTTTTTACCTCAATTCACCTTGCACAAGATATGCATAACAAAAATTATACAAAAATAATGGAATAACAGAACATAAGCAAAAAAAATTTTACCTCAATTGACCTTGTACTAATTATTCAATGTATGAATCAAACTCCCCTCAAAGGGAATGGCATCAAAGTGTCCTGGAAGCTCGAAAACCCTGACCAGCTCAAAACAGTCGTCCTTCAATGCAAACTCGAGTATGAACCTCTTTGCTCCTAAGATAACTAAATGGCCATTTCGCAACAAACAGATCGGTTGTATGTAATCCTCAGGCCCCATGACAGAAGGAGCAACGAAATACATTTTAGTCCACATTTCATCCTCATATGACACCATTTTCCATATAATGCTGGTCTTATCATCATGAGCAAACATCCAAAGACTGCCTCCTATCTCTTACATTTGGAATGCAGAATCAAAATTTTCAAATCCATTGGAATTCCTAAGTGCCCGACACTTGTCAGTATTCAAGTTATAGGCAATTATTAAAGCCTCATGGTTGTCAACCTTGCTAGAGTCTACAAACCAATGACAATGGTTTCTCACAGAAGCCAATGGGGGTTCTGGAAGGATAGGATAAATCAGATTGTTTAATTTTTTCCATTCCCCACGTTGAGTATCAAACAAATGCTCTTCTAATGCAAACTCTATGTTCTTTCCTTCAACATCACTTTGATAACAAAATCGCATCAACTTAAAAATCTTAGAGATTGCATCAAATCCGAAGGCATAAAATACATCTCCCTCATTTCCAGTGAAGTTCTCATCTCTAGGGATTTTCAAAAATTGCTTGATCAGTGGATTCGAAATATAAACATAATCCATTTTAGCATAGGGATCCCACAAAGTTACACACACGAGCCCACAGCATGAACCAACAATATCATATTCTAGATCCAAATTGTCAAAATTAAATGAGAGTTCCCTAAAAGCTGGAAATTTATTTGAAGATTTGATGTCTAGAACTGCTAACCCATAAGTGGGTTCATATATTCTCCTCAAAAGCATGGTGCCCACATTTGTTGTTCTGCCCAATACTATATCAAAGTGAAATGCACGGAATATTCTAGAACGAATCAAGTCATACCATGATTTACAGACAATGAGGCATGATGGAATACTTTGCACTGGAACTCTAACCAGAATCTCTAGTAACATATCTGGGGGAAGGATCGAGAATCTGGACTTTCCTCGTTTCTGCCTTTTCTTCTTCTTGCTACGAGGCCTTTGTCTTCGTCCCATTTCTTGAACAATGACTTACTGTATTGCTGATTATCAGAGCGATTTGGGAGATAAATACGATCAAGGTCCTTTATTCGCACGAGAAAACGAGACAGAGAAGAGGACAGAGAAACAGAGAAGCGAGTAAGTGAGACAGAGAAGAGGACAGAGAAACAGAGAAACGAGAAAGTGAGAGACAGAGAAGAGAAGAGAAGGACAGCGAACAAGAAAGCTACACAGAGAAGAGAAGGATAGCGAGAGAGGAGAATGGAATGTGTGAGGAAGAAGTTTAATTAGGGTTCGTAAGTCAATTTGGGGGAAAATTTGAGGAAGGAAGAAGAGAGGCAACGGTCGACCAAATTGAATTAGCGGGAATTAGCAACGATGTCGTTTGGGTTATTAAATTGGGATGGGGCATTATTAAAGGCGGCAACGGTCGACCAAATTGAATTAGCAGGAATTAGCACCGACTTCGTTTGGGTTATTAAATTGGGATGGGCCATTATTAAGGGGGCTGATAAATGCACCCCCATTTTTTTGTCACAAACACCCTCTACACCTTACACCCTCAAGTTTTTAAAAATTTATCACAAACACCTGCCTTTACCACCCTCCAATTAACAACCATAATTTTAATTAATTAAACTAATAAAGTTAAATTAAAATTGAACTAAACCCATAAAATAAAATAATGATAAGAAGAATAACAGGGGATTCAAACACACCATTCTTTTCCCTAGTTTCAGACTCCCATCCCCACTGTTGTTCCTATCGTCTCCGTCTCCACTGCCAGTCTCTCTCATTCTCCAGCTCCACTGGTGGATCTCTTTCTCCATCTCTCCTTCGCCCCTACCCACTAAGCGCTACGCACACCATTGCTGGCGACCCATCTCTGTACGAGTGTGAACACTCTCCCGTCCTTCATTGCTTCATCACCTAAAAAACTCCTCTGTCTGTGATAAAGCTCAAAGGTAGTCAATCCTCTTTCTGTCACTTGACATTTTTCTCTCTGTGAGGCGGCTCAAAGCACAACACCAAACTGTATGGGCTCGATTTTACCCCTAAATTTGGTGTCCTTGAAAGAGGGAAAAAAATGAGAGTGGTTGTTAGGATCTGGCGTGAACAGATCCTGAACCTAAAATTATAAAGCAGAGTAATGAAGGAATATAGAGAAATTGGGGAGAGGAACAGAAATTCTAGAGTAAGAGAGAGTTTAGAAGTGAAGAACAGATTTATAAGATAATTTAGGGAGAAGCAGAAGAATAAGAAAATGTAGAGAACAGAATTCTATAGAGAATTTTTCATATATATTTTTCCATGCCTTAATAGAAATGGAGATGAATTTATAAATGATTGTTTAGTGACGTACACATTTTTAGCGAGATTAAGATTGAAGAAGTCTTAATTACGTTTGCATTAAGAAATATGTTCTATTATTTGTTTGATTTTTCTCATAAAAAAAATTTGAGCCGACCTCAATTTAATTCCGAGCTCATACTCGGCAAAAAGGATTTATACTACATACATAAACAAAATCATACTCGGCAAAAGGTATTTCATTACAACATTTCATTAAGTGGGTTATGAATCTCCTAAAGGAAAGTTAAAAGTTCAAATTATACAACGTACCGAGCTTATTATGAAGCAGGTAGCACTCGAGCAATGTTTCATACTGTTCCTGAGCTTGAAACCTTGCCGAGGTGCCACGTGGTGCCCTCGCCCAGTCTCCAATTAATGCCATCGGACCTCCATCAAGTGCCGACGTGAAGTGCCGTGTAAGCACGATTAATAATTTAATTCCCTTAATTATATCGGGAAATATTATTCCAAGCTTACTGAAAATGATCTCCACCTCCGGCGTGCTCTCCGACGACCTCTCTATCTCTCTCAGCACCATCACGCTTTCTCTCTCTTCCGGAAATGATCTCCTCTCTCTATCTCTCTCAGCACCATCACGACGATGTCCTCCTCTCTCTCTTCCTCTCTCTATCTCTCTCACCACCATCACCACCTCCGGCGTCGTGGTGATGGTGCTAAGAGAGATAGAGAGATGAGATCGTCGTTGGAAGAAAAAGAGATCGAGCCGGAGGAATAATGGTGGTCGAGCTCCGGTGCCGGAGAGGAGGTGATGGTGGTCGCCGAAGAAAATCCGGAGGAGGCAGCCGGGCAGTGGTGATGGTGGTGAGATAGGAAGAGAGAGAGAGAGAGAGAGAGGAAAGTGACGTGGCAGAGAGAGAGTGAGAGAGGGTGACGTGGCAATTTTTGATTGGCTTGGTATACCACGTCGGATCGCTGACGTGGTATACTTAGTGCATGTAAGTTTTTCTCATAATCAAGGGCGGAGTCACTCAAGGACTAGTTGGCCCCACATGGATTTTTAAAAATATTTTCTGAATATTAGGTTTTTGTGGAGCATTTTAGAAAGTTAGGGAGCGCCATTGTATTTAGGAGTGTGTTGCGGTGAGGGGCATTTCCACGGCTCGCTCATTCAATGAAATAAGTTTCATAATTATATTTAAGGAGTTTATTGATTTAACCTCCCACGCTAATAGTGGTATTTGAGAAACCCCCCCAAAATAATTTTAATCAGACATAACCCCCTATTTTTTGACGCCGTTCAACTTCCTTCTATTTTTAACATTTTTTGACAAAAATACCCCTATCTCATTTTCATCATCTTCTTCTTCTTCTTTTTTGTACATGAAGCTTAATTTTCTCTCTCATCTCAACTCAACTAAACTAAAAAGCCCTAATTATCTCTCATCGACACCACCATCTCATAGAATCAACTAGCTACCTCCCTCTTCCCCATCGTTAACCAACACCCGGCGACCTCCCTATTCTCCGAGAGAGCAAACATCATTTCAACCAGCCGTTTGTAGCCGACGGAGTAAACAAAGATTTTCAGACTACTCGGGGAGCACATCGACCTTTACCTCATATTTCTAATTACACCCAAAAACAAAAAATAACCCTTTAAATCAGATTAATTGAACTCAAAAAGTTCCATTATTTTCACAAATCCAAATGTAACATCCCCATGAACGAGGAGCTAAAGGTTGAATTTCCCTCTACAGCTCCAATTTCCCGGTAAGTCAATTATCACTGATTTTATTTTATTTTATTTCTTTAAAAGCACAAATTTCCTTTAGGGTTTCATTTGAGTTTAGATCTATAATTAGTTTTGGTTTAGATCTCGATGGTAGCTTTGCGGTGGACTAATGATGGTCAGAAATGGTGCTGGTGATGGTAGCTTTATGGTGGACTGGTGGTGATCGAAAATGGACTGGTGGTGGTTAGAAATGGTTACCAGTGACGGTAGCTTTGTGGTTGATTGTTGGTGGTCGATAATGGTTACCGGCAATGGTAGCTGGATATAGAGGTCGGTGGCAGCCTGTGGGCTGCAACTATGGGGTTAAGACTTCTTCAATCTTAATCTCTTATGAGGAAAATCAAACAAATAATATAACATATTTCTTAATGCAAACGTAATTAAGACTTCTTCAATCTTAATCTCGCTAAAAATGTGTACGTCACTAAACAATCATTTATAAATTCATCTCCATTTCTATTAAGACATGGAAAAATATATATGAAAAATTCTCTCTAGAATTATGTTTTCTCTACATTTTCTTATTCTTCTGCTTCTCTCTAAATTATCTTCTAGATCTCTTCTTCACCTCTAAACTCTCTTTAGAATATATGTTCCTCTCCCCAGTTTCTCTATATTCCTTCATTACTCTGCTTTATAATTTTAAGCTCGGTGTGATCTATTTAATTAAAGCTCGGCCTAATTATAACAAATTTCAACGTCACTAATAATTTTAACATACTTCATAACTTTAACTTTTTATCTTTACACAACCTTGATACGTTTAATAAGTTTTACTAAAAACGAGGCTATATTATATATACATATATATATAAACTCGGAAATAAAATTAGTTCGGCGTTACTATTTAATGAGCTCGGAAATAGATTGAGGTCGACACATATTTTTTTATGAGAAAAATTAAACAAATAATAGAACAAATTTCTTAATGCAAACGTAATTT
Organism: Lonicera japonica; assembly: GCA_021464415.1. NCBI lineage: Eukaryota > Viridiplantae > Streptophyta > Magnoliopsida > Dipsacales > Caprifoliaceae > Lonicera > Lonicera japonica. Next base: position 8,592,992 of record CM038463.1, read on the forward strand.
TATAAGTCTCTAGAATTCTGTTTTCTTTCTCTCTACATTTTCTTATTCTTCTGCTTCTCTCTAAATTATCTTCTAGATCTCTTCTTCACCTCTAAACTCTCTCTTACTCTAGAATTTCTGTTCCTCTCCCCAATTTCTCTATATTCCTTCATTACTCTGCTTTATAATTTTAGGTTCAGGATCTGTTCACGCCAGATCCTGACATAACCACTCTCATTTTTTTTCCCTCTTTCAAGGACACCAAATTTGGGGGTAAAATCGAGCCCATACAGTTTGGTGTTGTGCTTTAAGCCGCCTCACAGAAAGAAAAATGTCAAGTGACAGAAAGAGGATTGACTACCTTTGAGCTTTATCACAGACAGAGGAGTTTTGTAGGTGATGAAGCAATGAAGGACGGGAGAGTGTTCACACTCGTACAGAGATGGGTCGCCAGCAATGGTGTGCGTAGCGCCTAGTGGGTAGGGGTGAAGAAGAGATGGAGAAAGAGATCCACCAATGGAGATGGAGAATGAGAGAGACTGGCGGTGGAGACGGAGAGGATGGGAACAACAGTGGGGATGGGAGTCTGAAACTAGGGAAAAGAATGGTGTGTTTGAATCCCCTGTTATTCTTATTATTATTTTATTTTATGGGTTTAGTTCAATTTTAATTTAACTTTATTAGTTTAATTAATTAAAATTATGGTTGTTAATTGGAGGGTGGTAAAGGAGGGTGTTTGTGATAAATTTTTAAAAACTTGGGGGGCGTAAGGTGTAGAGGGTGTTTGTGACAAAAAATGGGGGTGCATTTATCAGCCCCCTAAATTTTAGGCCTTAATTTTTCAATTAAGTATGCATTTATACGTGTAATATATTATTGTGTGTTGACACGTGTATACAACAAATTATAAATTATATGATATATATATATATATATATGTCGAGAATCATTGAATATAAAGGGCAAAAGTATTTTTAAGTAAAGATACTGAAATAGTATGCTTCTACGGTTCCACTCTCTTGTTTTTAACTATTCACTTGTTGACTCCGGTATCTAACAAATTTTTTTAATGAAATTTGATGGGGATGATATCCTTGATGATTAGATCATCTCCACCAAATTTCATCAAAAAATTCAACCGGGAAGTAAGTGATCTAAAATTCTAAAATTTCAATTGTTAAAATGCAAGCATATGTGTCAATCTTTAGTTCATTCATTTCTTGATAGAATTTTTTGATGAAATTTATTGGAGTTGATCTACTCATCGTAGAAATCATCTCTAACAAATTTAATCAAAAAATTCAATAATTTACCCTTTTAAAATAAAAAATTTGTTCTTTAACTAAAAAAAAAGCTCTTTATAGAATCTGGATCTATCTAAATATAACTTTTTCATATGTTTAAGATAAAATATACTAAATATATATATTTGAAAATCTGAAAAGGAAAAAAGAAAGGATTAAAAATTTAGGATCTATAAAAGTCAACCGACCCTGACATTCCTCAGTGAACGCCCATTTTTTTTCTGACAGAAGAAATATTAATGCCACTTGGATGAAAAAAAATAATCGATATATTAAAAAAGGGGGCTGATAAATGCACCCCCATTTTTTGTCACAAACACTCTCTAGAATTTTTATTAATATTAAACTAAAGTTCATTCCTACCACCCTCTTATTTAACTTTTATAATATAAATATTTACTATTAACTAATAATGTAATTAACTTAAAAAAAAACACCCACCACCCATCACAACTCCCACTCCCGAGTAAGCACGTGTTTCTGTCAGAGGTTCCATCTCCACCCACCAAAAATCTCATTTTGAACAAGAAATCAAATACTAACAAGATTGGTTTGAGTGATTAAGCATAAAAAATCATGGTTAATGAGTTTAATAATATAGAAATGGAAGTCTTAAAGAAGCTCAAAGATGGTGGTGAAGTAGAAGAGAAAGATAAATATGGTGTTATATTTGGTGACCTAAATGATAAAGATAGATCAAAAGAGGTATATTTGTTTCAGTGTTACCTTATATTTGTGCATTTTAATTTTTCATTTGATGAATGTTGTAAAATCATAATGAAAAAGTTTGTCCAAAAAAAACAGAGGTAAAACAGAGCTAGGGGTTTTAAACCCATCAGTTGGTCTCCCCACATTAGCCGAGTGATATGCACATCACTCACCCCACATTGGCTGAGTGGTGTAATAGAGCTCTGTATTGGTATTTTCTGGATAATTTCTTACTGATATCATTAAAATATTGCAGGACCCAAATTGCCTTGATTCTTCTGTTTGGAACGATATTTCTCTTCTTGAAAAAATTGATTTCACCGCAATTCAATTAAAAGCAACTAGTAAAGTGGACGGCGACGAAGGAAAGAATCTAATTGATAGAGAGCCTAATAATCCGAGTTGTGGTGACCAATCATTTAATGTTAATGTGTCTAATAGTTTTAACATCTTAGATTCTATGGAGAACGACTATAACCCAACAAAATCTATTGACGTGGCTCATGTGTTTATAACAGAAAAAGTAAGTATAATAAGTACTTAACTTACAATTTTACTGTACTTATTTTCCTATAAAATTTAAAATCACTAATTTATTCAATTTTGGTTTCGATAGATATTTGAATCTCGCCATGCTCTAGTAGATTGGTGTCAAAGTAAAGGAAATGTGATCAACACTATAATCGTGACCCAAAAGTCGAACCACGGTACTAGTAAAAGGAGGCCAAGGCTATTTTTGGGTTGTGAAAGAGGAGGCAAATATCATAATAACCGCAAAGAGGGAAAAAACATGAACCGAAGAGAGATAGTGCTACAAGAAAATGTAATTGCCCATTTTTAATTCGTGGTTTGAATCTTGGTGGAGATCGATGGAAGGTACATGTGAAATGTGGAGTTCATAATCATGAGTTACCAAAAACTTTAGTGGGGCATCCATATGCGGGAAGATTGAACAAACATGAAAAAAAAAATCTTAGTGAAATGACAATTGTTGGAGTAAAATCGAAAGAGGTTCTTTGTGGAATCAAAGGTCGTGATGAGGCGAATGCTTCCACGATAAGGAATATTTACAATGCGAAGGCGAAGATGAGATTGCATGCTATGGAGGGAAGGAGTGCCATTCAACAATTGATGAAAATTCTAGTGCATAATCATTATGTTTATTGGCACAGATGTGATGAAACTACTGAAGAGGTTTTGGACCTCTTTTGGGCTGAACCCAATTGTATTTTGTTGGCGAAGCAATTTTTCTCTGTGATTATAGTTGATTGTACTTATAAAACAAACAAGTACAAGATGCCCTTATTTGCTATGGTGGGACTTACATCGACAAACAGAACGTTCTCTATTGCCCACTGTTTTATGTATAAGGAGAAGGAGGAGAATTATCATTGGGCTCTTTTAATGTTAAAAAGGTTGTTCGAGCCCCATGAACTTTCAAGCATCTTTGTAACGGATAAGGAGTCCGCTTGTATTAGTGCCATCGGTAATGTTTTCTCGGATGCCCGTCGCATGTTGTGCTCATTCCATATTTCAAAAAATGTAGAACAAAGGTGTAAACCTTTATTTCAATCGGGTGTTGTTTGGAATTCATTCATTCACGGTTGGAGTAGTATTATGATGACATCATCGAAAGAAGACTTCTTTCTAAGGTGGGAAGAATTCAAGAAAGACTGGAAGGAGTTTTCAAAGGCCATAGAGTACTTATCGGACAATTGGTTTCAACAAAGAGAGTTCTTCGTGTTAGCGAGAACGAATGAGATAAAACATCGTGGAAATAGGACGACGAATAGAGCCGAAGGTTCGCACGGCAAGTTCAAAAGGCACCTTGAGTCGGGTGAGGGAACTTTCTCAACTGTTTTTGCGGGGATGGCCAATATGTTGTGTTTACAAATTAATAAAGTTAAAGCCGTTTTCGAGAGAAGCCTTGGTGCGATAAAAGAAAGACACCGCAGTTTTTTATTGAAACAACTTAGGGGAAATATATCACTTTTTGCTTTAGACTTGATAAAGGATGAGGATATTAGATCGAATGATATTGGTATAGATCCATCGTCGTGCAATCATGTGCTTCGTACGGTTTATGGTTTGCCATGTGCACACGAGTTGGTCTTATATCGTTGTGCAAATCGGCCTATACCATTGGATGCGGTTGATGATCATTGGCAAAGGTTAACAATCGTACCAAAAAAAAAAGAGGATGGATCTGTTGAAGAAAATCTTTTTAAAACGACCGAGATTTATTTGTTGAAGAAGTTGTATGATCAATCGACGCTGGACGAGAAAAAGGCAATTTTGATAAAATTAAAGCTCCTCGCTATGCCATATTTAACGTCACTCAAAGAGCCAATCCCCGTCATTCCAAAGGGTAGACCACAAGGGAGTAAGAAAAAATTATCCCGAAAGGAAATGAAACATGAATTATCAACAAAACAGAATCCATCAGGGTTTGAGTATGCGAAGACCAAAGAAGAGGCACGATTAGTCGTTACACAATCATCGCAAACTAATAAAAAATTGAGGCAAGTTGTTATAAAGGAGAAGAAAGAAGGGAAGGCCGATTTTAGCCAAACTTTCTTCGAACGTTATCTCCAATTCATCCCCAAAATCATGCATCCATTTATCGCAGATATAGAAAATGTTAAAGGTGATGGTCATTGTGGTTTTCGAGCCATTAGTGAACACATGGGATGGTCGGAGGATGAAAAGGGTTGGTTGCTAGTAAGAAAGGACTTGATTGCGGACCTAGAAAGGTACAAGCATATGTATGACAGCATGTGGGGAGATTGGTTTTACAATGATAATCGATATATACTAGAATTTTTTGAACCCATATGCAAAGACGACAAGCACTGGATGGTGATGCCTAATATGGGTTTCCTTACTGCGTCGGCTTATAATTGTGTCGTCGTGATGTTTTCAGCAATACAAAGTCTGACCTTTTTTTCGCACGATGAGGGCCCGCGGGAGGGAAGCGACATTCGTGTCCTAGCAAAAGCACTCGTACATGGAAATCATTTTGTTAAAGTTCAGTTGAAGGATGATTCACCGCTCCTACCTGTTGCGAGCATGTGGAATAGGCTTCGAATAGAAGAGGCGGCCGCTTGGGAAGAAACTTTTGCTAATAGACTCATATTGTATAAAGAAATGGGTAATTAGGGGTACAAGCAAAAGATTGTCCAATCATAAATAAAGGATTATGATTGGACAATCTTTTGTGAATTTGTGTATCTCACATGTAATTTTTTGTCAATCTTAACCCTCATGTAATTCACATGATGAATCAAATCTCGTGTAATTTTTTGTAAATCTCTAACTCTTGTGTGTAATTATTGTTATGATGTATCTCCGATGTAATTTTTTCTAAAGATGCAACTATCATGTAACTTTTTGGGAAACTAATGAACAAATTGGTCATTGTACCAAGCTCGGAAGTTTTTGAAGATCCACCAGGGCTTTGTAGAGGTTATCAAGCTCGAAAGATATTAAAGTTGAGTTCCATATCGTCTGTAGTTGGTATAAAGCTCGGACGTTATTAAAATCCATGTGTTGTTAAAGTTCCATATGGTGTACAAAGGTCAGAAGTTATTAAAGTTCCATGTGTAATTATTGTGATGAGTTATCTCCTATGCAAATTTTTATGAGAAAATGGTGTACCAAGATCGAAAGTTTAAAGTTCCCTATTGTCAATGTTTGGGGTATCAAGCTCGGCACACATTCAAGTTGATGTCCATAGGGTCAATGTGGAGTGGGTAAGCTGCTCGGAAGTTATAAAAGTTTTGTACGAATGTACCAATCTAACAAGTTGAAGTCCAAATCGTTATATATAAGCTCAGAATCAGGTTTGATAAGTAATTGTAGCCCGTATCGTCTAAACTAAGCTCAAAATTTTATTTCCTATGAATTTGCTGACAACAAAGCTCGGAAGGTTCTTTCACTCGATAATAAGTGGAATTAATTTTTTTTTAATCACTACTTTTTAATGAGAAAATGGTGTACGAAGCTAGAAAGTTTAAAGTTCCCAATGGACAATGTTTGGGGGTATCAAGCTAGGCAAGCATTAGAGTTTGAGTTCAATAAGGTCAATATTGAGTTGGTAACAAGCTCGGAAGTTATTAAAGTTTGCGCAGGTACCAAGTAATTTCAGCCCATATCGTGTTAGCTAAGGTCAAAATTTTATTTCCTTTGTGACTCATCGGAAGGTAATTTCCCTTGCTAGCAAAGGAATTAAAATTTTAATCAAGTTTACACTGGACTTCACATCGGCAGTTCATAGAGGTCGGATTGGTTTAATTGTATGCAGGGCTTGGCGCCACGTGGTGCCACGCGGCTGGCTTATACTGGGAAAAGCTGTCGACAGCATTGAAATGACCCATATTAAATGCAATTTTATCATTAGGCACGATTATAGAGGGAAAGCACGCCGTGTTGGACAAAAACTGTCCAACTTACCCACTTCTCATTTTTCAAAATTACAAACTCTTCCTTTGCAATTTTCTTCCCTCCTTTCTCTGTACGAGCGACGAACTAAACTTACGATCTGAAATCGCGTTTTTCATTCTTCGAAGTTTTTCTTTCACTGTAAGTCTTCCCTATCCCTCACTCTAGTATCGTCGCTTAAATTTTCTTTTAGAGGGTTGGGGTTTAGATTGACTAGATGAGTCTAAGAAGGTATTTAGTTAGGGGCGACGAAGAAATTGCCGTCTTCTCTCAGCGTTTTATCCCCGATGGGTGTACGGTTAGGCTTCCTGAAGCAAACGAGGAGCCCACTATTCTTCCAATAGATGGGGAGATTGGCATATATACTGTCCTATTTGAACAGGCGGGATTGAAACTGCCCTTGGACCCCCTGTTGTGTGACGTGTTGAGACAATGCAACATGGCGCTGTGTCAACTGAGTCCCAATGGGGTTAGAGTAGTGTTAGGTTATGCGGCCATGAACAGACTGTTGGGGGTGAATCTAACGTGGAGGGAGATTTTCTGGTGTTATTCCCTCTGTAACAGTCCAGGCGTTCAGTCTCGCTATTACCCCCGAGCTCGTGTTAAGGCTCCCGATTTGGTCAAGTGTTTGACGAAGTTCGAAAAAGGTTATGACGAGGGCATGGTAGTGGTCGGAGGGGCTTGGGACGATGGGAATATACATAAGATAAAAAGATATATAAATCACCATGTTGGTAGGATTTTTAGGTGTATTTTTGTCATCCATTTTGTGTTATATTCTGTATTGGATTTTTATACAAATCTTGTGTTTGTTTTGCAGTCAAGCCCGCGCGTCCGAGCTCTAAATTGATTGACTGGGACTCCATCAATACCGTCATAAATTACAACGGTCCAAGGGGGTTTCGTCTTATTGAATACCCCCGAGCTGCTCACAACTTACTGGCTTACACCCCCTGGGACACCGATTTTTTGTCGAAGAGACCCAATCAGCCGGATTGGGTTGGCAACACCAGAAGGCCGAGCAAACTTGAGGAGAGGCATAAGGTTAAAATCCGCCCGCAATCCCGACCTATCATTCCTACAGGGATTACTATCCGGGAGGGCCCTGTTGAGAGAGCGGGTGTCACTCTAACTGGGCTCGTTGCTGATTTTGGGGGACCTAGCACGTCGGCGCCGGCACCTTTTCAAGATAAGAGGAAAAGGGAAGCTACAGAGGAATGTGCCAGAAGTTCGGACACTTTAACCGACCTTGAACTTGTTGAGCTTTACGAGGGCGTAGAAGCCAGTAGTTACCGAGATATCGAAGATCCAGTGGAGATCGCCCCAAAGAGGAGGAACTTGAGCCAGGCTTTGCAGGACAATGCCAACGCGGGGGAAGTTACTGCGTCGTCTCCTCAGAAGAGGCCTCGCTATGGCTACAGAGCTGTGGTGACTACCCCACCATCCTCTCCCTCAGCAGGTCAGAGAATGGAGGCCGCCGACTTCCTAGCTGAAAAAGATCAGCCCCAGAGGGTTCAAGGTCAGGTAGCCGAACAGGTATAGGAAGAGCCTGACCGTAATTGGCGTCCTGTGTTTCGCTACCAGGGCCGAGAGTTACTGGAGTCTGATTTCATATATCGCTCCCCCTCCGTTGCGGCCACCATCATGTATGGCATCACAAAGGCTGATGATGTTTGCGAGCTCAAAGACATCCCCACTGTTCAACTCAGGAATGAAGCCCTACAAGATATGTTGAAGGTTATTATCCGAGCTTATATCTTTTTTGGATATTTATCAATTTATGCTGTGCCTTGTAATTTTGTTTCACTTTCTCTGAGCATGCTGCCCAGAAGTTCATCGTGTTAGACGATAGGAGGGCAATGATGAGTAGGAACGAGAATGAGGCCCTCGCGCACCTGGAAGAAGAAAAAAAACGCCTGAATGAACAGCTGAAGAAAAAGAAGAAGGAGTTGGACTCCGCCAACGGCCTGATATCTAGTTGGAACCGGCAGGTGGGGAGTGCTCAGGGGGAGGCGTCTTTTCTGAGGTCGAATCAGCAGCGTCTGAAAGAGGAAGTAGAGCGCCTGATGAAGGAGAACTCTGACCTCAAGGCGGAGAAGGTCTAGGAAATTGCCGATGCCGAGCAGAGGGGGTATGATCTATGCTTCGACGAAAGTTTTGCCGAGGTCAAGGCAATAAAGTCGAAGCTGTACCAGGCTGGGTATGACCGGGGGCTTGATGCTGCCCAGGTGCCTCCTACGAGCGATTTGAGGGTTCTTGTTCTCATTCCTGCTGGCTTCCAATTTGTTGTAGAGGCGCCTGCGGTCGAGGCAGCTGAGGTTGGCCAGGAAGCTGAAGGCAGGGAGGTGGTGGGAGCTGAAGGCAGGGTTGGTGATGGGCAACAGGCTGGAGAGGGTGAATTGTAGGATACTGGTGCTCATGACCCTTCCATCCCACTGGATTAGGCTTTCAACTGTTTTTTTTTTATGTTTTTGTAATGGGCTTTTCTGTGATATATGTTGTGTTGATTGCGTTTCTGTTTGGTTTATAAACTCGGTTATGTTAGGAAGCTCTTTAAAACTTTTATACATTTGAGTATTACGCACTTAACAATACAGCTCAGGAACTGTTTGAAATATTTGTCGAGTTCGCGCTTCATAATAAGCTCGGTGCAATGTAATTAACTTTTTTTTAATCAAATGCTTTGGTTTTCTTTCAAAAATGTTGTGTTGATTGCTGTTTCGTTTTGTCGGAATAAACTGTGAAGAAAGCATTGGTTCATTAACAATTTTGAGCTGCTTATAAGAATAAAGAAATAAGCTTAACACGGTCGATACCATTAATAATTTTAACTTCAAAAGAAAAAATATTTACAAGTTCGGATATGTTAGTAAGCTCGGTAATATTTTGATATATTTCTCTTGTATTCTTCATATCTTCATAATAAGCTCGGTACAATGTAATCTTTTTTTTTCCAATGCTTTGCTTTTCCTTTGCCGTGTATGATTTTCTTTACGTATGTAGCATAAATCCTTTTTGCTGAGTATACATCTCTTTATTTATGTCATACTATGATCTATTGATCTATTTTAATTATGCCCCCCAGTAGGCCACGTGGCTTTTTTCTAATGGCCACTGGGCAACTAATGCAAGGAGTGTGCATATTCCCAAGGTGTTTCTGGGAATGAATATAATAATAAATGGTGACTATCCTCTCGATTTTCAAGGATATTCATTGTACAGGGTTTTCTGACCCCATGTATAACTCCTACCCTATATAAATCGGACTCTTCACTGTTTATTTATTTATACCTCACTGTTCCATTTCAATGGCGGATCTTAACAATGAATCCGTTTCCGATTCTGCTTCTCCACACGCTGAAGGAGTAGACGCTACAGAAGTGGCCAACATGTTGAGGGCCTTTCTTCGCCTTAAACGAAAACACCGTCGTCTGAAGAATAGCTATGACCGTCTTGCCGGTCGATTTCATCGTTTGAAAGAACGATTTGCTTCTTTCAAGCGCAGGAGGCCTTCTTGAAGAGAGCTTCGACAAGATTAATAAACAACTCGAGAAGGTCATGAAGGTCGTCGAAGTTGAACCATTAAGGCTCCACACCAAAGGAATTTTTGAAGAAACCCTTTCTTTTTTTTCTTTTCTTCTTATCTTTTTGTAATGGACTTTTTTTATCAAATGCATGCTTTTCTTTCATATGTGTTATGTTGATTGTTGTTTCGTTTTCAATAATGTTGTGTGAATAATTTATTCGCTACAGGTGACTTAATTAATCTTGGTGCCATCTATTTAATTAAAGCTCATCCTATTGATAACAAATTTCAGCGTCACTAATAAATTTAACATGACCCATAACTTAAAACTTTTTATCTTTACACCAAACCTTGATACGTTTAATAAGTTTAACATACTTCATAATTTTTTGTAAAGATGTAACCAGCACGTAACTTTTTGGGAAACTAACGAACAAATTGTCAGTGTAACAAGCTCGTTAGTTATTAAAGTTCCACAAGTTCAATCAGTGGGGGTATGAAGCTCGGACATTATTAAAGATCCCTATCGTGGTGTTAAAATTCCATATGGTGTACCAAACTCAGATGTTATTAAAAGTTCCATGTGTAATTATTGTGATGAGTTATCACCTATGTACTTTTTTATGAGCAAATGGTCTTCCAAGCTCGGAAGTTATTAAAGTACCATGCACGTTGATACCAAGCAAGGAAGTCCATATCGTGTTCACTAAGCTCGAATTCGTACTTGCCAAGTAGCTGCAGATGTAAATAGCGTATTCACTAAGCTCGAAATCCAATTTCCAAATAATTGAATTGGAGTTCGTGTTCAATAAGTTCGGATTCAAATATCATGGTAGTTAGTGAACTCATGTCTTGTTCAGTAAGCTCGGTATAAAATTCCATGAAAAAATTGGAAGAAATTCAGTAAGCTCGGAGCAACATTTCACTTGGTAATGAAGGCAATTAAATTGGAAACTGGGCCAGTGCACCACGTGGCGCCTCGCGGCTGGCTTGTACTGGGAAAAGTTGTCGGCAGCATTGAAATGACCCATATTAAATGCAACTTCATCATTAGGCACGATTATAGAGGGAAAGCACGCCGTTTTGGACGAAGACTGTCCAACTTACCCACTTCTCAATTTTCAAAATCGCAAACTCTTCCTCTGCAATTTTCTTCCCTCATTTCTCTGTACGAGCGACGAACTAAACTTACGATCTGAAATCGCGATTTTCATTCTTCGAAGTTTTTCTCTCACTGTAAGTCTTCCCTATCCTTCACTCTAGTATCGTCGTTTAAATTTTCTTTCAGAGGTTAGGGTTTAGATATAATAGATGAGTCTATGAAGGTATTTAGTTAGGGGGGACGAAGAACTTGCTGTATTCTCTCAGCGATTTATCCCCGATGGGTGTACGGTGAGGCTTCCAGAAGTAAACGAGGAGCCCACTCTTTTACCAAGAGATGGGGAGATTGGCATATATACTGTCCTATTTGAATAGGCGGGATTGAAACTGCCCTTGGACCCCCTGTTGTGTGACGTGTTGAGACGATGCAACATGGCGATGTGTCAACTGAGTCCTAATGGGGTTAGAGTGGTCTTAGGTTGTGCGGCCCTTAACAGATTGTTGGGGGTGAATCTAACGTGGAGGGAGATTTTCTGGTGTTATTCCCTCTGTAACAATCCTGGCGATCATTCTCGCTATTACTTTCGAGCTCGGGTTAAGGCTCCCGATTTGGTAAAGTGTTTGACGAAGTCTGAAAAAGGATATGTCGAGGGCTTGGTAGTGGTCGGCGGTGCTTGGGATGATGGGAATATACAAAAGATAAAAGATATATACATCAATGTATTGGTAGGATTTTTAGGTTTATTTTTGTGATCCATTTCGTGTTTTTTTCTGTATTGGATATTTATACAAGTCTCGTTTGTTTTGCAGTCAAGCTCCCTCGTCCGAGCCCTAAGGTGATTGATTGGGACTCCATCAATCCCGTGATAAATTTCAACGGTCCACGGGGGATTCGTGATATTGATCATCCCCGAGCTGCCCACAACTTGCTCGGTTACACCCCCTGGGACACAGATTTCTTGTCGGAGAGACGCAATCAGCCGAATTGGGTTGGTAACACCAGAAGGCCGAGCAAACTTGAGGATAGGCAAAAGTTTCAAGTCCGGTCGCAATCCCGACCAATCATTCCTACTGGGATTACGATCAGGGAGGGCCCTGTTGAGAGCGCGGGTGTCACTCTAACTGGGCTCGTTGCTGATTTGGGTGGACCTAGCACATCGGCTCCCGTTCAAGATAAGGGGAAAAAAAAATCTACCGAGCAAGGTAACTGCAGCTCGGACACTACAACCGACCTAGAAATTGTTGCGCTTTACGAGGGCGTAGAAGCCAGTAGTTACAGAGATATCGAAGATCCTGTGGAGATGGCCCCAAAGAGAAGGAACTTGAGCCAAGCTTTACAGGACGACGCCAACGCGGGGCAAGTTGCTGCGTCATCTCCTCAGAAGAGGCCACGCTATGGCCACAGAGCTACCGTGACTACCCCACCATCCTCACCCTCAGCTGGTCAGAGAATGGTGGCCGCCGACTTCCCAGCTCAAAAAGATCAGCCCTAGAGGGTTCAAGGTCAGGTAGCCGAACAGGTAGAGGAAGAGCCTGACCGCAGTTAGCGTCCTGTGTTTCGCTACCACGGCTATGAGTTGCTAGAGTCTGATTCCATATATCGCTCCCCCTCTGTTGTAGCCACCATCATGTATGGTATCACAAAGGTTGATGATGTTTGCGAGCTCAAAGACATCCCCGTTGTTCAACTCAGGAATGAAGCTCTGCAGGATATGTTGAAGGTATATCTCCAAGCTTATTTCTTTTTCGGATTTCACAATTTATTTTGTTCCTTGTAATTTTGTTTGTCTTTCTCTGAACAAGCTGCCTAGAAGTTCATGGTGTTAGACGATAGGAGGGTTATGTTGAGTAGGAACCAGAATGACGGCCTCGCGTAGCTCGAAGCAGAAAAAAAACGCCTGAATGAACAGCTGAAGAAAAGGAAGAAAGAGCTGGACACCGCCAACGGCCTGATATCTAGTTTGAACAAGCAGGTGGGGAATGCTCAGGGGGAGGTGTCTTTTCTGAGGTCTGATCAGCAGCGCCTGAAAGAGGAAGTAGAGCGCCTGATGAAAGAGAACTCTGACCTCAAGGCGGAGAAGGACCAGGAAATTGCTGATGCCGAGCAGAGAGGATATGATATGTGCTTCGACGAAAGTTTTGCCGAGGTCAAAGCAATAAAGTCGAAGCTGTACTAGGCTGGGTATGACCAGGGGCTCGATGCTGCCCAGGTGCCTCTTATGAGTGAGCTGAGGGTTCCTGTTATCATTCCTGCTGGCTTCCAGTTTGTAGTAGAGGCGCATGTGGACAAGGAAGCAGAGGTCGGCCAGGAAGCTAAAGGCGGGGAGGTGGTGGAAGTTCAATCCCCTATTAGTCAGGCTGCTCATAGCAGGGTTGGTGATGGGGAACAGGCTGGAGCGGGTGAATTGGAGGATACTGCTGCTCATGACCCTTCCATCCCACTGGATTAGGCTTTCATGTAAATTTTTTTTTTTTTTATGTTTATGTTTTTGTAATGGACTTTTTTTGTCAAATGCTTTGCTTTTGTAATATATGTTGGGTTGATTGCGATTCTGTCAAATGCATTAGTATTGAAGCTCGGAGTCAGCTCTTTAATTTTTGCTTGGCCTGATGAAAAAATAGTTCAACGTCATTAATAATTTTAACATGCTTCATAACTTATCTTTAATTAAGAAAGATGCTTATAAGAAATAAGAAAGAAGCTTAACATGGTTGATTCCATTAATAATTTTAACATTTTAACTTCGGTTAAAGGTTGAAATGCTTCTCTAGTATTCTTAAAAATAAGCTCGGAACGAAGAATTTCAATCTTTCGAATACAGCTCGGTTACATTCGAATATCCAAGTGCTCTTAATAATAAGCTCGGCACAAATTAATGTACTTTTTATGAAATGCATTGCTTCCCTTCGTAAATGATGTGTGAAGAATTTTTTTCCATTCACGTGCTTTATAAGCTCGGAATGATCCATTTAAGTAAACCACGGCCTCATGAAAAAGCATTTCAACGTCATTAATAATTTTAACATGCTTCATAACTTATACTTTTATCTTTAATTAAGAAAGTTGCTTTTAAGAAAGAAGATAGAAGCTTAACATGGTCGATGCCAATTATAATTTTAAGCTCGGCTTGTTATTAAGCTCGGTAATAATATGAAACATTCCTCAAGTATGAATTTCTTTATGTATGTAGTATAAATCCTTTTAGCCGAGTATATATCTCCTTATTTATATCAAACTTTGATCTATTGATCTATTGTAATTAACTAATTATGAACCCCAGTTGGCCACGTGGATTTTTTCTAATGGCCACTGGGCCAGTAATGCGAGGAGTGTTGGTATATTCCCAAGGTGTTTCTAGGAATGAATATAATAATAAATGGTGAATGTCCTCTCGTTTTTCAAGGATATTCATTGCACAGGGTTTGCTGACCCCCTGTGTAACTCCTACCCTATATAAATCGGGCTCTTCACTGTTTATTTATACCTCACAGTTCCATTTCAATGGCTGATCTTAACAGTGAATCCGTTTCCGATTCTGCTTCTCCATACGCTGAAGGAGTAGACGCTACAGAAGTGGCCAACATGTTGAGGGCCTTTCTTTGCCTTAAACGAAAACACCGTCGTCTGAAGAAAAGCTATGACCGTCTTGCCGGTCGATTTCTTCATTTCAAAGAACGTTTTGCTTCTTTCAAGCGCAGGAGGCCTTCTTGAAGAGAGCTTCGACAAAATTAATAAACAACTCGAGAAGGTCATGAGAGTTGTCGAAGTTGAACCATTAAGGCTCTTGAAACTGAAGGAATTTTAGAAGAAAGCCTGTCTTTTTTTTTCTTTTTCTCTTTTTGAAGTGGACTTTTTTTATCAAATGCATGCTTTTCTTTCATTTATATGTTTTGTTGATTGCTGTTTCATTTTGTCGGAATGTACTGTGAAGAATTTATTAGCTTCAGGTGGGTGTTAATAAGCTCGCTAAGGTACCTACTTAAAGCTCGGACTATTGATATGAAATTTCAACGTCATTAATAATTTTAACATGCTTCAAAACTTAAACTTTTGATCTTTAATTAAGAAAGATGCTGATAAGAAAGAAGCTAAGCTTCACAACCTTGATATGTTTAATAAGTTTGACATTTACTAAAAAATAGGCTATATATCCAAGCTCGGACTCCCCTTTATTTCGACATTCATGCTTAATGAGCTCGGAAATGAATTAAGTTCGACACTATTTTTTTATGGAAAAAATTAGAAAAATAATATAACAAATTTCTTAATGCAAACGTAATTTTATAAGTCTCACACAATCCAACAAAAACACTTATTACAATTACATATTACACTTTCTCTTGAGATTTTATTTTTTGAAAATATTGCAAGACATCTTCAATCTTAATCTCGCTAAAAATGTGTACGTGTCTAAACAATCATTTATGAAGTCATCTCCATTTCTATTAAGGCGTGGAAAAATATATATGAAAAAATCTCTCTCTAGAATTCTGTTTTCTTTCTCTCTACATTTTCTTATTCTGCTGCTTCTCTCTAAATTATCTTCTAGATCTCTTCACCTCTAAACTCTCTCTTACTCTAGAATTTATGTTCCTCTCCCCAATTTCTCTATATTCCTTCATTACTCTGCATTATTATTTTAGGTTCAGGATCTGTTCAAGCCAGATCCTGACATAAACACTCATTTTTTTCCCTCTTTCAAGGACACCAAATTTGGGGGTAAAATCGAATCCATACAGTTTGGTGTTGTGCTTTGAGCCGCCTCACAGAGAGAAAAATGTGAAGTGACAGAAAGAGGATTGACTACCTTTGAGCTTGATCATAGACATATGATTTTTGTAGGTGATGAAGCAATGAAGGACGGGAGAGTGTTCACACTCGTATAGAGATGGGTCGCCAGCAATGGTGTGCATAGTGCCTAGTGGGTAGGGGCGAAGGAGAGATGGAGAAAGAGATCCACCAGTGGAGATGGAGAATGACAGAGACTGGCGGTGGAGACGGAGATGATGGGAACAACAATGAGGATGGGAGTGTTTCAGAGCACGGTAATAGGGAAAAGAATGGTGTGTTTGAATCACGTGTTATTCTTATTATTTTTTTATTTTATGGGTTTAGTTCATTTTTAATTTAACTTTATTAGTTTAATTAATTAAAATTATGGTTGTTAATTGGAGGGTGGTAAAGGAGGGTGTTTGTGATAAATTTTTAAAAACTTGGGGGTGTAAGGTGTAAAGGGTGTTTGTGACAAAAAATGGGGTTGCATTTATCAGCCCCCTTAAAAAATGCGGCTTACTTAAAATGGTTTTCTACAAAAATTTAGAGAATAATATTTTTGGTAAATTAAGCCTATTTTGGACCAAATTCAAAAATGAATGTAATGTTAATTTTGTAGTAAATTTTCGAATGTTAATATTTTATGGTATCGTGCAATATTAAGTTTACAATACATGCTTTTTAGCAAATACTATGTCTAAGTGTTTATTGACTTAGTTTTAGAATTATTTTAATAAGTTACAAATTTAAACTCCTTTATTAATAAAACGCGCATGATATTTTTTTAGGTTATACAAAATTAAGTTTACACTCCTTATTTTTTTAATACATTACTATGTATTAGGGTTTATTTGGCGTTGCTATAAAGTTACCATATAAAAATATACTAATTAACAAAAATATAAACACACCATGCAAAACAAATAAATAAATTTGCATTAAATGTTTTGGCTTGCAAAGTTAAGTTGTACAAAACATAATTTTGTACAAAGTTAAAACCCTTATTTTAGTCAAAAAGCTTATTTTAAAATATAGATAAACAAGTCTTTATCTCAGGGTTTTTTTTTTTTTTTAAAAAAAAGGTTCTTATTTCAAAAATAATATTGTTCTCTGAAATTTTTACAAAAAATCCAAATTAAAGAAGGTAAAGCTCAATCACGTAATAATAGTACACACAATAATATCAAATTGGGTTATTTAGTGATAAACTTTTAGTAAGTATGAATTTACACCAAAGAGATGTGATATATATTTTTATAACTAAAAATCATTTCTTGTGTTATAGCAAAAATGCCCTTAGTCTCTCGAATGGTATAATTAAAATAATAATTATAATCAATTTTAATAATGTTTGTTGAAAAAAAACTACTCCAATGACATAATCAAATTTTAGCAATTCTTTAACCCAGCCAAATCTACCTCATGTCCTCCTTTATAATCAAATTAAGTTAACAAACTTCTCAATAATCAAAATGGAGAATCCACTAATTCTATTGGCCAAAAGGAAATCTTTTCAAATTTAGTTAATTTTTCCCTCCTCCCTAAAAAATAAAATAAAATTGATTAACTTAATGTAATGGACCATACAAATTTGGTTATTGAGAAAAAATAACCATCGGAGAGACCAGATTTGGCTTCCCTTCGTTACTCTTCCATCAAATTTTGTTCAATGGAGTCTAGTTCAAAATCTAAATAATTGATTTTTTTTTCACGAAACTTACTAAAAATGATCTCTATAATGAGTAAATTGTCTCCGCAAAATTTCATCAAAAATTTTAAACCAAAAGTGAGTGAGATGATCTTTTAAAATTTTAATGGTTAAAAATGAACATATGTATTAAAATTACACCTATACCAGTTTGAATTTTTTGATGAAATTTTGTGTAAATGATCTACTCATTATAGAGATCATTTACACCAAGTTTCGTGAAAAAAAAATCATCAATTTAAGTTTCGAACTAAATTTCATTAGACAAAATTATATGAAATGAGTAATGGAGGGGAGCCAAGTCCGTAGAGGCCTATATTGTTAAGGTAACATTCTACACTCCTTCCCCCCCCACCTCCCACCCCACCCCAAAAAAAATAAAAATAAAAAACTCTTCCTTGAAATCTTACATTCAATTCTTTTTAGAATCCTTATAAATTAAAAATAAAGATAAATACAAATACAAATTAGGAAACAGTCCATTGCATTTTATTTATATATCCATTCTTTTGCGATTAAAGTTTTAAATTTATAAATTTAAAATAAAGATAAATACAAATTAAGAAACAATCGATTGCATTTTATTTATGGGTGATTTTATTTATATCCACGATATCTCGCAGTTTATCCGCGTTATTAAATTAATCCACGTTGCATATTAAATTAAAGAGGCAATTAGGTATAAGGCCTTATTATAATAATAACACAATAATAAAGGCCAATTACAAATTAGCATTACAAATTAAGGACATTATATTAAAAAGACATTAATGCTCCTTCCTTATTTACACTTAACCTAATATATATATATATATATATATAACTTCAAACATATTCAACGATTGATCAAAACAGTTGCAACCAAATCCCAATCAAAAAATACCAAAGCACACAACGATCAATCATCACAGCTACAGACATGAATCAAGAGATCATTCCAACAATCAATTCCGATTCATTATCCAGGTATTTTTTTCAAAAAAAACGCATATATATTGCTTCCATTCACCATTAATACACTTGTTCCATCGTCAAATACACATTATATTGCTTCCATTGATCATATTTCTTAGTCTGAATCAATTAAAAACATTCATAGAAGCTCTTAATTTGTTTTCTCACCGTCACATTACTTTTCAATGTGTACCAGTTTCTCGTTCTGCTAAAATAGCTTTTAGAACCTTAATGTGAACTCACAGAGGGTGCTAAATGCATTTAGCACCTTCTGGTATGTTGCCAAATGTGCTGAATGGGGGTGCAAAACGCATTTAGCACCTTTTAGAATGTTGCATAATGTGATAACATCTGGTGCTAAATGTCATTTAGCACTTTCTCCTTTTTGTTGCCAAATGTGATGACAGGGGGTGCTAAATGCATTTAGCACCTTCTTTTTTTTTGTCAAATGTCCTGGCAGGGGTGCTAAATGCATTTAGCACCCTCTGTTTTGTTATGATGTGTGTTCACATCGGGTGCTAAATTTTTCGAGCTGGAAAAATAATTTGAATTTTGCCGAGCATAAAATTTCAGAGAATTTTTCTCCCTGCTCAAGGAATTTTTTTCGAGTTGAAAATTTTTGCCAAGCTTTCCGAGCTGGAAAATTTGTATTTGCCGAGGAGGGGAAATTTTTTTTTTGCCGAGCTTAACATTTTCCGAGGTGCTAAATGCATTTAGCACCCAATGTGAGCACATATCACAACAAACCAGGAGGTGCTAAATGCATTTTAGCACCCCATGTGAACACATCACAACAAAACAGAGGGTGCTAAATGCATTTAGTACCCCCTGCCAGGACATTTGACAAAAAAAAAGAAAGTGGTAAATGCATTTAGCACCTCATGTGAACAAACATCACAATAAAACAGGAGGTGCTAAATGCATTTAGCACCCGATGTGAGCACACATCACAACAAAACAGGAAGGTGCTAAATGCATTTAGCACCCAATGTGAGCACACATCACAACAAAACAGGAAGGTGCTAAATGCATTTAGCACCCAATGTGAGCACACATCACAACAAACCAGGAGGTGCTAAATGCATTTTAGCACCCCATGTGAATACACATCACAATAAAACAGATGGTGCCAAATGCATTTAGCACCCCCTACCAGGACATTTGACAAAAAAAAAAAGGTGATAAATGCAATTAGCACCCCATGTGAACAAACATTACAACAAAACAGGAAGTGCTAAATGCATTTAGCACCCGATGTGAACACACATCACAACAAAACAGGAGGTGCTAAATGCATTTAGCACCCAATGTGAGCACATATCACAACAAACCAGGAGGTGCTAAATGCATTTTAGCACCCCATGTGAACACACATCACAACAAAACAGAGGGTGCTAAATGCATTTAGCACCCCTGCCAGGACATTTGACAAAAAAAAAAGAAGGTGGTAAATGCATTTAGCACCCCATGTGAACAAACATCACAACAAAACAGGAGTTGCTAAATGCATTTAGCACCCGATGTGAACACATATCACAACAAAACAGGGAGGTGCTAAATGCATTTAGCACCCAATGTGAGCACATATCACAACAAACCAGGAGGTGCTAAATGCATTTTAGCACCCCATGTGAATACACATCACAACAAAACAGAGGGTGCTAAATGCATTTAGCATCCCCTGCCAGGACATTTGACAAAAAAAAAAGAAGGTGCTAAATGCATTTAGCACGCTATGTGAACAAACATCACAACAAAACAGGAGGTGCTAAATGTATTTAGCACCCAATGTGAGCACATATCACAACAAACCAGGAAGTGGTAAATGCATTTAGCACCCCCTTTCAGCATTTCCACTGTTGTGCTAAATTTTTTATTTGTATTTTATTGGGATAGCACCATTGCTTGGAGAAGTTATAATATGTCAATTTCATGAGGTGCAATTATATCACAAACATTGAATAATTAATCACAAAAATTAATTAATAAAATATAATTAAAAACAAGAAATAAAATTTAAGGAACTTACAAGCAATTGAATAACACACCCGGGAGTCCGGATGGGATCTTTGTAATTTTTCTTGACAATTTTCATCAAATGATCATGTATAATGGTAGCCCACTGGAAATCAGCTACCTTATCCAAATCTTCAACACAGGGCACAAAACTTAAAGCAAGTGCCCTATTTGAGTTAGCAAAAAAAAAACAGTTGCTAACAAGTAGAGTATAAGGCACCGTGCAAAATCCTCCTCGGCGCCGTCTTCCAAAACAGTGCTCCGTACAGCAGACAGAACATTCGAAACTTTCAACGATGACTCGCCTTTGAATCGCCTCTGCACAAATTCTGAACCACACACGGATTTAGACGACCGTGGAATAATCTTACTGCCATGCTTCGGCAGTCCAAAAGTAACGGAAACATCATCGGGAGTCAACTTAACTACCTCCCTAGCAATCAAAAAAGTAGAATGCTTCTCCGAATAGGCAAAAATAATTTTCTTGCCTACTTGACCAATCATTCCGATATGATCTGGAATGATTTTATCATTAAAAATTGCCTTAAACATAGAACCAAATGGCGTCTTCATCATAGCTTCAATATGACCATTTTTAATCTCACCACGACCCTTCAAACTAGTAATTTCGTCAACAACTACTGCGAGGTTGCATCTAAACACATTTGGTCTAGATACTTCTTTAACTGTAGATTTTCCAACCCCCCCTGATTTCTTTCCAACTTTCTTCACAGCTCTACTTTTTTTCTTGTTACTTCTAGATACATTATCCTTCATTTTCCTCTTTGAAGAAACACCCTTTTTCTCAGAAACTCTTCCGAAAGTACTCGTATTCATTGTCCCTTCAACACAATTGATATAAACCTTCATTACCACTGTTATCTAGTGGCATTATAAAAACAAATATACACATATATCTAGTTAGCAAACTTACAATAATACACATCAATGTCCTAAATATGTTTTACTGTCAACTTTGCTCACAACATGTGCTAAATGCATTTAGCACCCCCAGCACCTCCTGCTTTACTGTCAACTTTGATCAAATGGGGTGCTAAATGCATTTAGCACCTCCTGGTTTGATATCAACTTTGCTTGCTCAAATGGAGGGTGCTAAATGCATTTAGCACCTCCTGGTTTCATATCAACTTTGCTGACAGGGGGTGCTAAATGCATTTAGCACCTCATGTGAGTTAATGACAGGGGGGTGCAAAAATGAATTTAGCACCTCATGCTTTACTTTCAACTTTTGCTGACAGGGGGTGCTAAATACATTTAGCACCTCCTGGTTTACTGTTAACTTTGCTGACTGGGGGTGCTAAATGCATTTAGCACCTCCTGTGAGTTAATAACAGGGGATGCTAAATGAATTTAGCACCTCCTTTGCTTTCAACTTTGCTCACAGGGGGTGCTAAATGAATTTAGCTCCCATCCATTCCTTCACATAAAATGCTACAAAAACAAAAATGTTCCACAAAATCTACGTACAAATTTGAAAAGATGAACAAAACTAATAACAAAAAAAATTCCAAAATACATTTAGCATCAATTGTCCATAAGTTCAATGGTAACAAAAATCATTTAACACCAAAAGCGAACAAAACATAATCAAATAGAAGCTGCTAAATACATTTAGCACCTCCTGGTTTGCAGTCAACCTTGCTCACAGGGGGTACTAAATCCATTTAGCACCCATCCATTGCTACAGATAAAATGATACAAAACTAAAATGTTCAACAAATGAACACAAAACTCATAAATATGTTTTCAACTTCAAAATCAACACAAAACATAAATACAAAATCAACACAAAACTCATAAATCGATTAACAAAAGAATAAACGAGTACCTTAACTAAAAACTGAAGCGACGGAAAACAAATGACCAACGAAGACAACAGGAACAACAATGAAGAACGAATGTGCAGAGAAAATATAAAGAGAGAAAACTTTGATCGTCTATATAGAGAAGAAATTTTGACCGTGGTAGTTGAATAAGATAGATGGGAGGATCGTGCTGGGAGACCAAAGGTTTAGCGGGGGTTTTGTCAGGGGCATTTTTGTCTATTAATATTTTTCATAATCCTTAATATAAAATGATATTATCAAAAGTGTCCTTAATTTATAATTAAATAATGAAATTAGTCGTTTTTATTTTTGTTAGATATGAATCTGTCCTTTTAATGATGAAATATTATAGAGTGAGGTCTTATGACCCATTTTCTCCAATATATACTACTTTATTTTTATTTTTTAAAGCCCTCATTCTATAGAAAAAAAGAAAAAGAAAATAGTAAACTCATTTATTAAAAAAAAATATTCGTTAGTGTTATAATGTAATAATATAAATTAATTCCACCAAGTTTTGTAATATTGAATGTTTTTGATGAATAATGAATATAAAGTACTTATATCAATATACCTTTTAACAAATTAATAAAATATATTATTAAGGAAATATATTACAATTAGGAAACTAATTTTAAAAGTAAATATATTTAAAGGAAGTATATTATAGTTAGGAAACTATTTCTAAAAATAAATATATTTAAAGGATTATTAATTGGTAGATATATTTCTTAATTTTTATAAGGAAGTTTTTAGAAGTTTGTTTCAATATTAATATAAATCAAGGGAGGATAAACCGAAAGAATCCGTGGATAGAAATAAAATTACCCTTTATTTATATATCCATTCTTTTGCAATTAAATTTTTAATTTTACTGCTATATATTTTAATATATACATATTTTTGTAAACTTATAGTCAACTTCTATATTTTGATTTTTGGTTGCAAATTTGTAGTCGATATTATAAATTTACTACATAAAATTTTCTTGCAAATTTGTAGTGAAATTTACAAATTTAACTTTAATTTTGCAGTAAAACTTATGAATTTTAATAAAAAATTTGTAACTAAATTTTCGAATAATAATAATAAAAAAAAACCACATGATTTTGTTGAGAAATTAAAATGTTGCCTTATGAAAATAGGATAGAATTGATGTAAGGAATGTAATTATTAAATTAGGAAACAATTGATGTTAGGAAATAATTTTGCACATGTCTACCAATATATATATATATGGTATAATATATAATGATACGAGTATATATGCCAAATATCAATGCATAAGAGGGTATATTATCTTGGATCTATGTGAAAAGGTGATCATACAAGTGTGTTTTCCCCATTTTCACATTACTTCATAACTGCTTAATTTCATCAATGGCCGCCGATGGGCTTAGTCCAATTAAAAAGCACTACTTCGCATTCATGGTTGTATTTTTTATTTTATATTTTCTTTTTGCTGCTTCTATTGATTCTGATTTTTGTGTCTAATACTTACGTATATTTTTTGGTTAATTCTGTCTCTACAGACTTGTATTCTGAAGGTGAATACCTGCTCCTCAACATGGCAAACAACATTGATAAAAGTGTTGAACAATGTCAATGGTATATATATATATAAATATTCATACCAATATTAATTATTTTCTTCTTATATTTTACTTGGTTTTGAAAATCAATTCCATGTTGCCTTGGGACATTGATATTGTTGTCGCTTTTTACTGAAAAAAATGAATCGAATGTAGGAGTAACTAAATTCAGAATGAATGAAGATGGAAAAGTTGAAATATCGGGAACAATAGATCCAAACCAACTCTTGAAGGTGCTCGCTAAAGCAGGCAAACGAGCCGAACTCTGCTATTTCCAGTTCGGAGAATGCTCAAGCAACTTGTACATTCCTACTCCTCAAACACCTAATTATTACTACAATAGTCAAACTAAAAATGAAAATTGTGATAGTTTGTACTATGGCTGTGGTGACGATAGGTATCTCCAATGTCACGAACGTGGACCTAAAGGATCCTTTCCCTACCTTTATTTGCCTTCTCCCCCGGGCTCTGCTACTAATGGTAATACTTTACATTGCGAAAAACATCCCAATGCTACTACTACTACTAGGACACCCACGAGCGGTACTACTACTAGGACACCCATGAGCGGCAAAGGGACTAGCTGTTGCAGTTTGATGTGAGAATTTTTATCGTCAATCAAACATTTCAATTGATTATGATGCATAGCAATATAAGGAAATTAGTTTCCTTCTAACTATTTAGTAGGGTTTTTCTTCTCGTATTATATCCATGGTGAATGAGTTTATTTATGGTTGTACTAGCTAGATATTTAAAGTTCAGTTTTATGTGAGCTATGGGATATGATAATCCTTAGTTGTGATGACTAGTAATGGTTTAGTCACGGCCTTTTATTTTTGGGTAATCAGATGAACCATTTAATTGTATACTTTCGTCTACGTACTTTTTTATCACTAGCGTTTTGAGTTCCGCTCTAATAACAATTAAGGATTATCATATATTAGAAAACAAGGCCAGAATGAGCCATCTATAATAAGCATATATGAGAACGAATGCAAACTGGAATCAATCTCTTTGGAAAATACAATGAAAAGGGTTGAACAGTAATTTTTAGCAATTCCTAAACAACCCAACAACAATCAAGAAATAGTTTCACCGTCATTTCTTAATCCAACAACTTCATGCGTACTGTGGCCACTGTGAGAAATATTGTAAACTTCTGCCTAATAGGCGAATGCTTCCGAGTTACTATCACAGACCTTCCACAACGATGTCACCCCCTCCATGGCCACAACGCCCCCAATCATCAAGAATGTCTAACAGCTTCAAATTGAAAGTCAAAATTCATCAAGAGAAAGGGAACCAGAAGACCCGAACCTATCCTTTCCTAGTCGAATCAACAATAGAATCTCTAAAAACTTGTCGAGGGTGCCAATCCCACCTGGGAGAGCAACTACAACTGTCCTCAGAACTACTACTACAAACTACAGCATCCACTAATCCATGCTTGATGCTTCCTTACAGAGAAAAATCTGCAATTTAACACTTTGTAAATCTTGCCGTTCAGGCATTCATTAAAAACAATAGAGTGAACTGTCTAGCAATAGTACTATGCACCTGCAGGGAAGATAAGATTCTGCAGGTAGATATGGGTGAAAATTAGAGGCAATCCATTCTCCAGCTTCTTTAGCTATCGTAAACCCGCCAACCGGTTTTCCTGCTTGTAGAGCACCTTGAGTGGCAGCATCCATGAGCCCTGGCCCAGACCCTGACCACAAAGTACAGCCCAACTGGTCTACAATCTGCCAAAAATTAGTAACCAGAGAGGTTCAGATGAACCCCCCGAAGAGTGAGTATTCTATAATTTTAGGCACAAAATATGAAAGGAAGATGCGAATCGAAGAAACTTGCCTCCCTGCCTAACTCCAGTGTTTGCTTGTAATGTGGCTGGTCAGAACCGATCCTCAAAGTAGCTAAATATACAACTCCTCTCCCAAGCTTGTGTATGAGTTCATAGCATTATTCTATCTCCGTTTTTGACCTTTTAATTCAATAAAACTGCGTTAATGAAAACTTCATTGATCTAATTTTCACCATAGAGCCGAGCAAGTAGTAACTTGATAACATATGTTTCACAGCATGCAATGTCTTGGGACTTGTGATTTTAGTGATTGCAATGTAGACAACAGTCACCGAATGGCTGGTCTAGACATGAGGACAAAGCACCAGGAAATATTTGACATAAATATCGGACTCTGCAAACTATGCACATATATACTGCAGTTGCAAGATTTTAGCGATTGCAATGTTTGACATAAGCCTTGATCATAAAATACTCTCTCCGCTTCAGATTAAGCCTCCCACTTTGACTTTGCTATTTTTTAAGAAAATACTAATTTCAATGTTATCATTGATACGAATACAACTTACTTTTAGTATGAGATATGGTAAATTAATTATGTCTCGAAAAGAAAAACATGGAACCCTTAATTTGAGACAGGAGTATTATAAAGCGGCACTCATTACTAAGACACCCAGGCTCATTAAGTGTGCTGAATGGACTGCTCTTTTGTCTCAAACCTTGGCTACTATACCCAATTTAAATCTGGGTGAAATTCTTGTAGCCATACCAACAAA
Source organism: Lonicera japonica (assembly GCA_021464415.1). Taxonomy (NCBI): domain Eukaryota; kingdom Viridiplantae; phylum Streptophyta; class Magnoliopsida; order Dipsacales; family Caprifoliaceae; genus Lonicera; species Lonicera japonica. The sequence continues at coordinate 8,619,518 of CM038463.1, forward strand.
AAAGGTGCAAGTCTTCTCACTGTCTCTACTTGCATCTATCCACTAAGCTTTCTGGAAAAAGCAAATTTTACAAGCATTTCCAACAGTTCTAGTTGTGTAGCTTTGGATTCGACAACAGTTGCATTGATGTGGGACAATAGCTTGAGCCAATATCCACCAATATGTTGCAAAAACCAAAACCATGGGATAATCACAAAACCCAACATCCGAACACAAACCAAATGGGTATCTGAATAGAAGGATGTAACAACAACATTGAAACACGGCTTTACTTGTTGCCGCTCTTCAAATACAGTAAAATTGAGTTTTCACAATAGCAAACGGGGCAAAAATGCCCTACAACTGAAGATGAGTAGAGACTAGAACTTGAGAGATGATATCAAATGGGTATACTTCATTTGGACTTGTTCTCTCTTAAAATTCAACATATTCAAGCTTGGATGCTGAAATCATGTTGTTCAGATCCTCAAAATGTAGCAGATAGACTAATATTTTTCTTACGCACCGTTTGTTTCGCTTTCTAAGAATGTTGAATTTAAATAATGAAGCCTGAAGTTTGAAAACTGAATGCACAATTCTATTTGTCTTGTTTCATGGTTATATTTAAAAAGGTGTTTAACTATATTATATTTATATGTTGAATAAATATTATTCAGATAAAATAATTATTCACTTATTTTATAAAAATGAAAATGATAAAAAGTAAAAGATATATTTGACCTTTTTAAATATTAAGATTTTAAACTTAAAAGGCAAATATTGCCTCTCTTTTTTTAAGAGACAAAATAAATGTTTATATAAAAAAATTTAAATTAACCAAACAAAATTAAAACCCCTTACCATTAAGACTTATAAAACTTAAACCAAAGTCCCTTAATATTTTTTTTTTCCTTTTTGTCACCTCGTCAGAGGGTGTTAGTTTCCAATAAAATTGGGAATAAAGTATGGGCACATTCATTGTTTAATTTATTTATTTTTTATCACAATTCGTTGTTTAATTAGAGTACGTCTAATTAAATAAAAATTTGATTTTTACTATATATTTGTAAGAGGGTTCAAAATAACCCTAACTAATTTATTTATATATTTTTATACATCTTTTATTTATTCCTGTCAAAAAAAAATACTTCTTTTATTTATCATTGCTTCCCTTTCTCCAGCACTTTTCCTTGCTTCCTCCTTCATCTTGTAGTGAAGTGGTCGCTACAAAGAATTACGATTATTTTGAGCTTCACGCATATATTTTGTGTCTTATTTTTTATTAGTGATGGTGCTTTTTGCATACCACTAAATTAATATTTGGGTTGAAACTCTATATTAAATTTTAGAATTTAAATGTATTTTTATTTAGATTTTGTAGTGCAATTTTGGAAGATAGGTTTTTTCGTAATTAAGATTTTGAAAACACATAATTAATAGTTTATTTATAGATCTTTTGATTGCAGCATATGATACGCTATTTTTATTATGGTAAATAAATCAAACTCTTTATATTTATGTGCGCAATGATTTGCGTCAAAAAGACAAGAAAAAAAATAAAATTATTTATTGGCAAACTTGCAAGAACGAATAATTTAATCCTCAAAATAATATAGGAAAAATAAAGCTTTTTACGAATATCGAAAAACGTCTCTAAATTTTTGTATCGTCTTTTTAATTAATCTTCTTATTTATTAGTTAGTGTGCCCTTCTAATAGTAAAATAAAGGGTCATTTAGTGATAAATCATTAATAAGTATGGATTTAGATGAGAAGGAGATCATACATTTTCAACCAAAACTCCTTTCTTGCCAAATTTATATTGTTACAAACAAAAATCCCTATTTAGCATTATTTTCAATTTTCAAAATTTAAAATACAATAAGTTAACATTTATTACACCCTTATCTAATAATAATAATAATTAAAAAAAAATTACCTAGAATGCTACAAACAAATCTTTTTTAGAATACTTGAAAATTTATAAATTTACAATTAAGATATATAGAAATTGTGAGTAGCAAAAATTTGACCAAGCCCAATAAAGAGATAAATTGCCTAGAATAATGAGTTTGGCAACCAGATGTGATAAGGATGATGAACGTGAACAATAAAATTGCAATAGACAAAGACGGGATTTGATTGTGAGATAGATTCCTCCGCTGGCTATTATTCTCAATCTAGTAGTACTTTCTCTCTTGTGTCTATGAGTGTTCTTCAGTTGGCTCTAATGGCCTTACCGAAAGCAGTTACAATGATAAGGTTTTTCTCTTTGAGAGAATGTGTGGGAGTGAGTGTAAGATAATAAGAATTTGAACCCTGTAAAATGAGCTATCGCTTTCTATTTATAAATATACAATTAGGGTTATAATACTCATTATGGTACGGTAAAAAGACTATTAAGGGTATACGGGAGTACCAATCTAGTACTTTTTAGGTGGAGATATATCCTTATTTATAACTAATTTTGCACTTTACATGTGTTTACGGACTATTCGCATAAGGGCCCATTTCCACAAGGAACGCCAAACATGTTTATAAGTACAGGTGTATCGGCGCTTTCATCATTTCCAACTATCAGACATATACTCGACTAGTGCAATTGTCTCGGCCAAAGACTCTAGACGTACGTCTCTTGATCATCACAATCCTTGTATCATACTTGGGTTTGGCCCCAAAATGTCCGGCATACTTGGTCTTGGCCTCAGAATATCCGGCCCAAATGGGAACCCCAATTTTAACCTCCCGCAGAAATACAAATTAAGGAACAAATGATTACATTATTTTTCATTTATTCAAATTTTGTGCAGTTAAACTCGTAATTTTCACTGCAATTCATATTTTCGCCATTAAATTTGTAAATTTCATTACAACATTTTAAAAAAACTTGTAATGAACCTCTAAATTCTAACATAAATTTCTTCCTTTTTTGCGAATTGTAAATTTTTCATGCAAAATTTTACTGCAAATTTTGTAGTGAAACTTGTAAATTTTACTTCAAATTTGCAGTGAAACTTGTAAAGTTTTGTAACCAATTTTTTTTAAAAAAATATACAATTATAGAAATTTGATTTTACCCAATAAATCTAATCAAGATAAACAAAAATGTAATTAACAAATTAAGAAACAAGTCATGTTAAGAAATAATTTATATCTACAATATATATATATAGATATGAGTACATATGCCAAATATCATGCAATTAATTTTAATTTTTTATTTGTTATTATTTATGATAATAAAATATATTCTTATTATATTAAAATATATTATCTTGAACCTTTCGCAGAAATATAATCCTATAACTCATATTATCCCTAAAATAGTGTAGCCGCAATTTACACTATACAGAAAACACTTACTAACAATCCATTTTTTATTAAAGTATATGTTACTCGCCCAATAACAAGCGAATATATGCATACATATTCATCTGATAACAAGCGAGTAAGACATTTTTAACCTTTTATTCTCTTATCATCGGGTAAATAACATACACTTATTAATTTATTACCAAACAAATAAACAAATAAAATATTTTCAAATATCTTATAGTGTACAAATAACATATATGTAAAATAAGGGGTATGGTAAACTTCGTTATCTTTTTATTTTTTTCCGGTTGTATAATTTAACTACACACCATCCCTATCACGTGCCAATTTGGCGCTTAATTTATCTTCCCTAGCTCCTCAAATCAACGGCCATTTGAACAGAGCAAGCCAATTTGCTAGGGTTTCCTTAACGGAGTTTATAATCAGACAATATCGAAGATAATGAAGCGAAGGAATAGAATTAACCTCAAAGATCAACCAATAATCCGGGATTTTTCATCAAGGGGAATCACTGGAGTTCGTCGCTCAGATAATCGATTTGACAATACGGCCTCTATTGAAAATGAAGGTTTTCTTTCAAACCCTAGGCTTCGATCTTCATTTTTCTGTTAGGTTTTATCTGTTTTCTGTTGTGATTTGAAATTATGTGGATATTGCCTTCTAAGGTGAGAGATCAATCCAACTTGAGCGTAATTTTTGGTGAATTCGCTGTAAATTCTTTTTAACTGTGATTAGTTCTCGGTTCTAGCTGTTGTTTAGAGTAATAGTCCTGTTCTATATTTGTTTGTGTATATACAAGTATCTTAGACTACCTGCACACGCTACGTGTATGCTATTCTAGTATAAAATTTAAGGAGAAAGTTTTAACAAAAGTGAAAAAAATGGTCTAATGGTTAACTATGAGTGTTGCTTGTTTAAAGTCCAGGGTTCAATTTTATGTTGCGAGCGAAAAAATTAAAAAAATAAATTGAAGGGGTAAAATAGGCACTCCATAAGTTTGACACTGCTTTAGGCGGTTGAAATAGGGCCTGCCTTTATAATATAGAACAGATAGTGTGGTTTATTGGTTCCTGTATGGAGCTTTCTTTGTTATTGAGTTATCATTCTGTTTAATTGAATGGTTGAGATAAGAAATGTGGTATGGAAATTGAAATCCAGTTGAGGAGGGAAGAAATTAGGAATGAATGCGAGTGAGAAATGCAAAAAGTCAAGCTCCTAGACTGGAATTATGCTAAGACATAATAGGCGTATAGTTGGAATCGAAGCATTTAAACAACAGCGGAACATTTCAATTTATTGGCAACAGTTAGCAATGTGATTGAGCTGATGTAACGTGAATAGGTTCCCGAAAGTTGCTAGTACATTTGTCTTCATTCATCTCTGTTTCCTTGCAAAACGTCTATCGGGAAGTTGATTTTTTAAAGTGATTTAATAGAGGTATGCATGACGACCAGTTAGGGAAGTACTCTTGAAAACTCTTCTAGTGGAGCCTCAGTAATTAATAAATTAACCAACTTCGGGCATTCATATATTTATGCCCAACAGGCCCCAATACATTAATGAATAACTTAAGATGCGACAATTACTGTTTCAGTTTCTTGCTGTGTGCCATTCTTAAGGGCAACGGGTGGTTGCATTTAGTTGTTTGACTTTTTTAACAGATTTTACCTTATTGTCTTATTTTGTTCATATAAACAATCATTTTCTTTTTGTATCATGATTGTGCAACGTGATGGTATATTGTGTTGTCTCCATGCTTGTCAGTAGATCGATGACCACATACTTTACCTATGAGTCTGTGATTATAACATCTATGTGGAGACTTGAAATCTACCTTGTTTATCTGATTACTTGGTAGGCTAATCATTTGGTGGCATCTGGAATATCTGTGATTCATAATTAATTGCTTGGCCACCTTCGACTTGGTGAAGAGGTTCCTTTTCTCATAGATGTGAACAGGTTGAAAAGAGTGAAATTTCAAGACCCTGGAACTGATAAACTTCCAAATTGTAGATCAGATGCTTCTTCCATACAAAATGATGCCCCCAAGACTTCTGAGTATGCATTCTTTAAGAAATTAAAGAAGAATGCTTGTGGTCAATCTTATCCACCGGAGAAAAGGGAGAACCAGTTGAAGGATGTTGAATTAAGTGAGTGTACAAAAGGTAAGTTCGCAGTAGTTTCTTTAGGTTAGCACTAGTAACAATCAAATACCAATTTCCCTTGAATCTATTAGGGTTTGTCAATTTTCAGTTTAGATTACTATTATGGAAACACTCTTCTTTTTATATCCATGTTTTACTCGTAAGGATTGTACCATATCACTTAATTTTTACTCCTGGACTCTGATATAATATACTCTCTGCAGAGATTTTCGACACTGCTAAAAAGAGCTATAAAGACCTGAGGCCCTCATTGCCTGTTAAAAAGGCAAGACCAATTAACCATGAATCCTTCCTCTCACCTCCTGCTCGTGTATCAAAGAACTCAGGTTTGTACCATAGTTTTGCTTTCTATTATAATGATATTTTCTTTAACTTTTGTCATCCCTCTTCAATAAATTTTTAAATGTAATGATGCAGCTATAACCAACATGGTAGATCCTTCCTCCAAAGGCATCAGATCCCAATTGCTTGCTAAGAAGGTTACACCTATGAGTCATTATTTCATGTCCTCGCCTTTTGGTGGTGGATTAAAGAACTCGGGTATGCAGTGTGAATTTTATAGTCTCTTCTAAGCTTTTCTTTTGGTTATTATTCTGAGTGATTGATGACACGGTAGACAGTGATTGTTATGGCAATCACAATATGCAATAAAATAGAGCTACACCTAAGTAACTTAGAACAGCATAATTATACACAATGTCCCAGTAACTCGTTATAATATCAACTAAAGTTTTCCCACATATTAGGAAATCAATACTCTGATAAAGGAGTCTTTTCTACAAGTAGGCGGAGATTACGTCAGTGGGTTGCAACCTCGTTACCGGGACTAGATGAATCCTGCTCTGGGGGGTTAGACACATAATTTGTTATTGAATTTTCCCATTATCTTTACAACTTAACAAGTAAATATCTTGGATTCAGTTAATCTCATCTCAGGGTCGATTTGGTTGATGTACTCCTCGGTCGGCTTTTCCCTGCGGACAACGAAAATAATGTATGATCTCTCAGCTTCTTTGTGTGAATGTCAATCTTTTACTTTTCACCTAGTTTTAATGCTAAAATTCTCTCTGCCAGTGCCGTTTGGATCCAAACTCAAGGCAAGTACACATTGATACCAAACATCAGCTGCCTTCTTGTTATGCTTCAGATACACGTGTCAAGGGATTTAATTGGACATGTACAAAAAACTTAATGGAATCTGGACACGGGTCATATTGGGATGATGGGTTTCCCAGATACAGGTCCGACCGACCTGGAGATATATTTATCCCAGAATTGGATAATGTGGGTTCAGACTATCCTCCAATCTCTTACACCACAAAAACTCATCTTTGGTACAAATACCATGAACCTCTTTGTGATTCTAGCAGTGGAAGAATTTCAAGTTCATGTACAGAGAGTGATCTATTTTTAGGCTTACCATATCCAAACAATGAATTAGCTCATCTCAAGGAGCTGGATGAATTTGATGAACCAAACAAACCAGCACTCAGAGGAGAGCCACATACACTTCTGCTGGGTTGGGATTTCAACAAGAAAGAAGAACGAGACCCTTCTATTATGTCCCATAATACAGAGATGAACTTGTTTTCAGCATTGACAACTTCATGGAGTAATTATCCACAGAACATGCGTGATAGGCTCAATGCATTAACCCCGCGTTCCTCATCCTTATTTTCAAATAACTCTTTGTACTCATTACTGGATTCCCATTCATCCAGCTTTTGCACTCATCATTTTGGAAGGTATCTTCAAGACGAGAAGTACCAAATTTCGGAGCTGGACCAGCTCCCTTCGATATCACGTAACCCCAAATATCTTAAGCTGGTGGAAGATTGTATCAGTGACAGTACACCCGAAGATAGCAGTTTGCTCCTCTCTCCACAAGATCACACTTGGTATTTGAACCGGGATTACAAAGATATGCATCATTCTGGATTTGAATCCCTAAATTTTGGTTTAGGAATGAAATGCTTATCAATGGTGGATTCCTTTGCAGAACATCACTCGTCCAGTTATAACATGTTTCAGTGTCTACATAATGAAGGTGTATGTCCATATCTTCTTGAAAATGACAAAAAGAGTTGTCTGTATAATTCAGACCACGCTAATGAGGTCTCTGAAGGTACGCTTAATCATCATGGCTGGCCCGTTAATATTTTTCAGATATCTAGTGATAAAGAGATGGGTCACCCTTTGCTGCTGGATAATTCAAGCTGGGCTAGATCCAAGGACGAAAAATATTGCGACGACGATGATGAATGGAAATATATTTGATGGTAAATGACTCTTCCTTGGTGGCTGCTTTACGCATTTGGATTCAAGAATTCGAAATGAATAGGTTTGCATATTTGTCCACATGAATATAAAGGTACATTTTAAGTCTTCATTGTAAGAGCTCGGATTCAAATTCTAACTAGATGAATTAGTGGATTTGATTGCTTCATATTAGATAGATGGAAAATACCAGGATACCAGGACGAATGGAATTGTTTGAAGTTGATATTAATAGTTTATTTTTTCTATATTTTGCACGAGTACAAATATATGCTGCTCTCTTTATGCTCTCCATACAATTTTTATTTTTTGGGGTATACTCCATACAAGTTCAAATCCATGTGGTTTAGGATGAATTTAGGCCTCGTTTGGTTCACGGATTTTAGTACTCGGGAAAGGAAAGTCGTTCCTTTTCTTTGTTTGGTAAGCACAAATTCCGGAAACACTTTCCCGAGAGAGGGGAAAGTAGGGGGTAAAATCATTCCTCCCAAAACACATGGGATTGATTTTCCCATGTGATTTCCAAGCATTTATTACACAAATTTTAGACAATACTTTTACCTAAATATTTTCCATGGTTTACCAAACACAAGAAAGGAAATTTGACAGGAAATTTAGTTTCCTACATCCACGGGAAAGATAAGGGAATTGATTTCCCTTCCGTGAACCAAACGAGGCCTTAGCTAAATGTAGTGGATTATTTGGATGGATTAAATGCTTTAATATTAAATCATGACAAATCACTGGACATGTTTCAACATAATAAACTGAAATGTTTTTTTCTTTTCTTTTTTTTTCCTGAAGCATATATTAATAGATACACATGTAACACACAAATGTTACGCGAGTTTCATATGCAGGGAAATTAACTTTGCTTTTCAACATAGAAAATTGCGTGATTAACACAGGACACTTGAGGCGATAGTTGTCGTGATTTTCATTTCAAGCATCTTTCACATGGGGACGAATAGGTGAATGAATTAATTTGATCCTTTTTTATCTAATAATATTTTTAAAAAAAAAATTGATCCTATTCTTTATCTTTACATTTGCGTGGGCGTTTTGTTTTATGCATTCAAGATTATCATTGTTTGCCCAAGCAACTGAGTTAGTTTACGTGCTAGAATGTTCTAAACTAAGGAAAAAAATTATAAAATTAATATATCCTTTTTTTTTTGAACAACTTATATTTGGAGGGATTCGATAAAATGATCCCTCATAAATATTTAGTGAACCACTAGGCCACCTCAGAGGATTGTAAAATTAATATATTCTTAAAAATATAGATACGTAGAGATGGGATGGGGTGGGATGGAATGAGATTAAGTAGTTATTCATGAGCAGTGGTGGATCTAAGGGGGACATGGTGGGATTTAGTTTGAGGGGAAATTATGAAAAATTCACTAACACTTGAACAAAATAAAAAAAAAAAAAAAAAATAGTAGAAGCCCACTATTTTACTAAGTTTTATCCCACTCTTTGAAAATTTCCTAGATTCACACCCGGTCATGCCTCTAGTCATGAGATTACTATCTCGTTCATCACAATGGCAAGGAAGGATCTCACAAATCAAACTTTAAAAGGGCAAAACAACAATTTTAACAACTAGGATGATACAATGTCACACAATATCAACATATATTTTATATTTTATGAAAAGTCATGTTAATATATATCTTAAGAACATAAGTTAAACACTTATAAATGGAATAAAAGTTCAACGTACAATAAATACGACATTTATTTTCATATAATAATTTATTATTTCTATTCGTAATATTATTATCATATGTTTTAAACGTTCACATAAAATTTTCCTTCTTTATGAATGTGTAGTCGCCACACGCAACTTTCTTTGTGCTACGAGAGAGAAAAGGGTGAAAATATAAAAGGACCAATGGGAAAGAAATATTGGCATTCTTTATAAAATTCTAATGGAGCAGAAATTGTTTTCGGCCGTACATAGTTTTCATGTCAATAAATTATGGACCGCGTTAATTACATATCACTTTATTTTATAATATTTTTTTTTCATTTATATTGTATCGAATATGTGTATATTATGTTAGTGTAATAGAGTCAACTTATTATTGAAAAAAAATACACTAGTTCAGTCTTATAAAACCGAGATAATGTACATATACTCAATGCTATATGTCTTAGTATGTACACATTATCTCAATCATATATGACTAATTCAATATTAAAATATTATAAAATATTTTAATGTGCGTAATTAGCGCTATCCTAAAATATCAATTACTATTTGATTGTGAGCAACTTCTCTACGGTGCCAAAATCTTAATGCAGGTGAAATTTGTAGAATCCGATCCTTTATTTTAAAATAGATGGTTAAGACTCAATTAAAAACAAATTATAAAACAGCGTTCCCAAAGATGTGAGAGTCCGACGGCATTACTTCTCTCTCCTCCGTTTCGATACACATACAGAGAGAGAGAGAGAGAGAAATTAACCTATAAAAAATTTAGAAATTTTTCTTTAGATTCTTAAAATACATGTATCAATTTGTGTAATATTTTATTAAGGATGAAATACATGCATCAATTTTATTAAGGATGCATGTAAATCATAACTCCCGTTCACTAATCCCAAAAGCAGTAAAAATCCCAAAAGTAGTGAAGGATAGATTTCATCTTGGGCACAGCCGGTCCAACTACATAAATAATTTAAACAATTGCTTAAGGCCTCGTAATAGTTGGAGATCCCACTTACATGCCAAGTATATTTGGTAATAGATATGAGTGTTAATTATATTGTCTTATAGATATACACTATTGACTGTATAATAATTGAGTCACTCTTGTAGCTTTTTCTTTATTTTTTGCCAAAAAAAAAAAACAAGTAATTATAGGTCTTTGACAACTATGATTTGTGAATAGTTTCATATTTTCCTAATTTTTCCCTTCTGGAAAAATGTTTTCCTCATTTTTAGTGTCTTATAATTTTCAAAGTCAATTTATGGTAGAATTTGGTATCAAGTCTCTCGCTTATTCTTAATTTAATTTTTGTTTATTACTCTTTTGAGCCAATGGATTTTTACAAATAATCAAAGTGACATTTGTTTTGTAATACTTTATTTGTATATTCTAAGAAACAAGTGAGAAGCCTAGTTGGAGAGGTGTCCACTTGAGTTTCAGTAACGGAAATTTGGGGTAAGGTTTCCTTTATTTGTAATTAAAGGGAAATACTTAAAATTCCTTTAAAAAAAATGAGTGATTTGATGACATGTTCTAATTTTTTGTACTAATCTCCCAAATATTTTCCATCATCTTTTATTAATTATATCTTTTATCAAACACGCCTTAATTAGTTATGCTACATAGAAATTTCATTTTTTATCTTATATAGTTTTTGAAATATATTATTAAACTAAAAAGTCATTTATTGATGTAGAACAGATAGCGGATATGTACTAAGCTACTCTTGATCTTCGCGAGCCCACCTGGTCTAAAAAGTAACGAGATCAGAATCGCGTGGGGCCTGGCTATGTTGACCCAAAACAGCCTAGAGAAATTAAGTGACAGTTTCTAATAATGATGCACGTTGTTTTTCGGCCAAATTCCTTAGTTTAGGCTCTCAAATCCGCGTTTTTACTATTTAAGGTAGGTCTTGATTTGACAATAAGTTGGGTTTGGAAGGTCGAATTTGACTTTCGTCAAATCCCACGTGATCCTCGACATCAACACAGCAGGATCCCATGATTTCTGCGATTTTCTATTTTTGACAATTTTTTGAATTTATTTCCTTTCTTGTATTTGTCTCTACTTATAAAATGATTTCATTGTAATCGTTTAAGGGAGACTTTTTTTTAATAAAATTTAAGTGTTTTCTCTATATCGAGAGTTTATTTCCTTATTTTGTTATGGATATATCCATTTCGTAGCTCTTCGCTATGTCACTTATCAAAAATAGTATTAATTCATTGAATAAAAATCCACACTTAAACACATCTTGCCTAGAATCCCAAGTAGCCTTAGGTTGCCTCTGATCTTAGCGTGCCAAAATTCTTATTTTGAGCTTACTTTCTGTTGATACTATGGTGCACTGCCATTTTCTTTATTTTTTATTCCTTTTATCTGTATCTTCTATTTTGATCTTTTGGATTATCCAAAGAACAACAGGATGATTAGGGGAAGGGTGGGGGGTTTATGATGGTTTCAGTTTTAAAGTTCTGATATTGCCAAAATTGTTCACTTTTAGTGGAAAAGAAATATAAAAGTAAACAGAGTGACGTGAGGGAAAAAAATGTGTTAAAATGCAATTTATTGAAATGACACAGTATGGTTTGTTTTTGAAGTGGTTTAGATAAATAGCTAAATCTTATTAGTCAGCTATGCAAATGAAGGGTCTGGATTTTTCAAACTTCACCGATGTAGTGAATTCCACATATAGAATAGTCGGTTCTAGTTAGGTGTTATAAAAAAAGGGCTTTTTTGAGGTAACCCCTATTTATAATGCATAATTAGATATACCACCCCCCCCCCCCACCCCCCACCCCCCCCCCCCCCCCGTTTTCATAATCTTTTGACTTAACCCCCCATTTTTAGACGAACCTTTAATTATATCCATTCTTTTTAAGTTTGAACCATTTTGCTCTTGTCAGTTATAATGCAGGAAAAAAAAATTCAAAAGTTAACCTTTGCAAACCCAATTGTTATATCCTTAAAAGTTAGCCGTTGCAAACCCAACTGTTATCTCCTCTATTTTCTTCTTCCAAATGTTATCTCCTCTATTTTCTTCTTCTTCTTCTTCTTCCATCTCCTCAGCCATCAAAGAGCACACCATCCCATCCCCCATAAGTTACCCCAGTAAAAACGAGCCCTACTAACCCATAACCATAGTAACCCGAAACCTTAAATCTAAATTTTAAAGCAAATCATGAAATCGAGGGCCTTGGGTGGTGATTAAGGGTCATCTGAGGAGGTATTTGCTATATATGAACACAATAAGGTCTAATAAATTGTTTATATTAAATTTTAGGAACCCTAAACTGGTAAAGATGAAAATGGCAGATTAAAGGGTAACTTTAATTTTATAAATAACAATAAGGGCAACACTAATAATTCATTATTATTATTTTTTTTGCAGCTTATCACCTGTCAAATGTGCAACCTTCCAAAGCATATAGGTTATGAGTGTCCTAATGTGTATATGAGATGCAAAAAAGGAGGATGTAATGGAGTTTGGATGATAATGACATCCAAAACAGAGATAAATCCCAATAAAAAGTTTTTAAGTGCTCCAAAGGTGGATGTAGTGGTTGGCAATGGCTAGATGAGGCCATAAGTTACTCAAATAGTGAAGCATCATCTTCACATCTTATAAGATGTTATAGTTGTGGAATTCAAGGGCATATGAAGGTTGATTGCCCATGGAGGAAATACATTTGCCCTAACAAACCATGTAATGCTACAATGAGTTTGAAGACACCTAACAAGGGTCAAAGTCAAAGATGAAAATATCTAAAATGTTAAGTTTGTGATCAATTTAAGTGGTTGAATGATGTTGTTATGAAGAAAAAAAACTATAATGTAATTATCAATGTGAATGTGTCATTAGAAGACTTTTGTAATTAATTTGCTACCAATGTTAATGTAATGTCAATGCTTTATCCATTATAAGCTGCAAATATATTAGAAAGCAATGTCATAATATAAACTGAATTTACATTACATTTGTTGCCAATGTCATTACATAGACTACACAAAAAGTATACCACCAACAACACAAAAAAATGTACTACCAATTGCACAAAAAGTACACCAAACTGTCCACCTCTAATTAACATATACCATCACCATCATATAGAACCAAATACCATTATACCATAACAATTGGATAAAAAAACAGTTTATTATACAACAAATTAAAAAAAAAAAAATTACACTACACATTCATATAATTTATGCTCCCTTTCCCCTGCCCTTCACTTCATTGGTTATGTTGCATTTTCCTTGTCCTTGCCCCTGCTTGTAAATGTTCCACTTCCCCTTTCGATATTTCTTATTGCTTATGATGAAGTGCTTGCACCTTGGGGAGCACTTTTTCAAGTTCTTGTATTATGGCCCATCAACCCACATTTATGGTATTTTCTTTATTTCTTTCCAGATTTAGTTTCATCAAATCCTTTTTTCCTATTCTTTGCTGGTTTTCCTGGTTTGGGGGGGGGGGGGGGGGTAGGACAATGGGCTGTCCATAAAATAAAAGCATTACCAAACTTATACTTGTAAACTTGCAAAACAGAATGGAAATTTTGAATTATAAAACATTACCTCTAATCATGTCCTTATATTTGGTAGTAAAGATATAACTTTTTCATATGCCTTTTGCATATGTCCTCACAAGATGGTACTCACTATAAAAGCTAAAAACAACTTAAATATGTTATTATAAATGCCATCACAATCAAACTGAAAATTAAAGCAGGACAAATCAAGGTAAATTACTCACTCTGTTAACTTGAGCCTCGTCTGATTGATGACACTGACTGCATGAATGGAAGGAATGCATGTTAATAGCCATACTATACAGTCATACGTTTTATTCTCCAAATTAACTTTCCAACTCTCATGCATCCCTTGAATTTAGTATTCAGCCATACTAAAAGGGCTAACAATGTATCCATTGACTTTCTTAATCATTCTCTCAATGGATGCTACAGCTCTCGGTACAATTCTCTCTTGATCCTAAGTGGCACGTTTTACCCTCATTTCATATTGTAAAGTCATCAACATATTTTGAAAGTTTTCAACAAACTGACACACTGGCTTGTCCCTGTTTTGAAGTATCCAATTATTGAAAGACTATGAGAAGTTATTCGTGATGTGCTCACACTTGGCTTCATCATTGTTGAAACACCTAGCCCACTACTCCACATTGTTATCCTTAGCCAAATACTTATAAACCCCTTTGAAGTCCTTATTTATTTTAGTCATAAATTGTTAAAAATCTGACCACACATATGCCCTAGTTGCCCCTCAATTGAGATTTTTAAGGCGTTTCCCCCATACCCATGTTTCTAAAAATCTGTGGGTAACTATGGGGAATATATTGGTGATTGTATTATCTAACCTTTTGCCTTGATCACTAATGAATGTAAGTGGCTTTGAATGCCTTAGTATATGTCTCTTCATTTGATTTAAGAAGTCTAAGTTTCTATTGAATCTCATCCATATATGTACAATCCAATTAGGAACATACTATTATTCCAATCTAATGTACAAGCTGCCAAACAAGCCCCACCAAACTTTCATTTGAGAAAGCAGCCATCTAGTCCAACCAGCGGCCTACAACCATTCACAAACCAGCCAAAGATGCTTCAAAACATACAAGCATTCCATTGAAAGTGCTACCATATTTCCTTGAAACATAGGCTAGACTTCCAGAGTTTTTTAATAGGATTTGTGTAGCACAAGCAGGGGATTTGACCAAGTAACCCAATGACTAATTGAGTCTATGAATCTCTTCCAACACTCTAGTACAATATCCCTAGCCTTATATGTCTGATGGTGCACCTTCACCTTCACTTCTTCCTCTAATTATTTTACTACCTAGTTAGAGTTGGCAAGTGGATTCCTCCCTTTTAGGTCACCCACACATGTATGTTCACATTTCAAAGTTTTCACCACAGCAATTGCTTAATTCTTATTTTGTTTCACATAACAAAGACAATTGTAATTTGGGTCATGACACTTCAATCTAGCTTTATTACCATCATTTTTCATGTATTCCCAAATAAACTTCTTTAGAATGGCATATGTCTTAATGTACTCCCTAAATTTTTTTCATATTAATAAACTCCATTTTCAGTTCCAATTCTTGTACTTCGAGAGTAGGGATTTGTTGCTCTCCACTCTTATCATCCATGTATACATTTCATGTCTCATTCACGAATTCTTGAGTTCGTGGATCTACTTCATGTTCACTATCACTAGAAGAAGAGTCACTGTTATCAAGCTCACCTTCAACTTCACTATCATTAGGGCCACTATGGTATTCCTCTTCTAGTTAAGCTTCTACGTGATAAGAGACAAGATTAGCAACATTTGGTATGTGTTTTTCAGTGATGGCAACTGGTGGTGGTTAGGCTTAGGCTTGTATTGGGATTTCATTAACATCATTTTTTAGTATATGTGAGTCAAATTGCCTAGCATGAAACATTTTCTTAAGAGTTAACTTTTTGGCATTCATCTTTACTCTTCTTTTAGTTGTTGAAGTATGTGGTGTTGGTTTGTGGTGGTGTTAGTTGAATGGGTTGGGTCATACTAACTTCTAAATTATCAAAGTGGGGTGGTGTTAAAGGTGGATTTTCTCCTACTTGCAAAACACCTTAATGTAAATAAAAATATGCAAACCATCATTTCCATTGTAATATATATTGTCACTAAATGCATCAACACATCGTTATCATTCACAATATCTAACCTAACTCCACAATCAATGTACATAGGATGAGGATTAGTCTTCACTGTTATAGTGTAACTTGGCTTCTTTGGTAATGATTATAGTATAATCTCATTCAATTTTGTTAGCCTAAGGTCTTAATCTTATTTTGATAATAACAATAAATCAATCATGTGTAATTTAACATGTTTCTTGATATAAATATATAGTTCATTTACTTGAAAAATTCAAGAAAAACATGACAAATATCACTATTTCAATATCCGATCATTGAACAAGACAAGGAAAATCAATTCTCTCATTGCAAATCATGAAGCACAAAGGATCAAAGACTATATGAAAAGCTTCAAGTGAAAATCAATCCGAAGAAATAAATTAAAGCATTTGAAAACTCGTTAATTTAGTAATTGAGTGAGTACTTTAGATTTATGTAAAGTTTTTTTTAATCAAATCTTTATAGCTCAAACATATTCATGCATCTTTTAAAGATTAATTCAAACAAGCTTGAAATTCAATTTTCTTGAAAAACATCATTTTACAAAGACCGAGTTTCAAAATAAATTCATATTAATTTTAAATGATCATATTTTAAGCTCTCATAAAAATAAGTATCTTAGAAATATATCTTTGAGGTTCACAAATCATTAGAATTATATCTGGAACTAAATTTCTAAATTCTAAAAATACTTTTATTTTACATTTAAGATTCACTCAGTTTTGGCACAACTTTGATGTAACAGTCTAATGGAGGCCTTCCTAGACTCCGATCACTTTAAAATTTTGACAGTAGTTAGTCAACATCTCTTAGCACTTATGACCAAACTTTTAGCATGATCCAATGGTCAGATTAGGAGATATGATCAAAACAAATCAAATAAAATTTGATTTTCTGGTCAACAAAACTAGACGTTGGAAAAGTAATTTTTGCCCCACTTCTTGCACACAACCTTTCCTAAAAGGCTCTAACGGATATATTGACTTAGGGGCTATATATTAGAGATTCTAAATTCATTTTTATACACTTTGAATCATTCTAATACTCTATTTTTCATCAAGTTCAAATATTCAAAGATTCAAGAGCATTTTTTTATCAATCTTTCATTTTTTGAGCTATATATTTTTGATCAAAACTTGATAACTTCTAGTGTGAGCTGCTTTTCATATCTTGTATACACTTGAGAATTATTGTATTGGTGTGTATCACCACAAACAAATCATTCTTCATTTAAAAATAGAGTTTGTCTCTTTGTAGAGCAAGAAAGTATATCTTGTGAGAAGTGTCGTGGGTATAACTACATTGTGAGTGTTGTGTGCATAACAGCATTTTTATTAAGGTTTGATCTTCACCCGAAGAAGATTGAATAGTGAAAATTCTCGGGGAACTAACCGAGCGCGGACGTATGGTTTAGGAAGCCAAACCGCGTGAACAAAACGTCTTGGGCTTTAATCGATTTAATCTTTCTAACTCAAGCTCTTTATTTACTTGTATTTATAATTGCTCTATTATTGCTTTTGTGCTGAGATTGCTTGATTAAATTTGGATTTACTTGATAAATTTGTTTAGCTAAGTTTTATTGCTTAGACATTTTCGAAAATATTTTCAATTCCGTATTTAATTTAGAAAACCCTATTCACCCCCCCTTAGGGTCATTATCCGACCAATAAATTTTATGAAATTCATTTCCCCTTTGTAGTTAGATACATTCCACTTAAACTCCTTATCACTAAGCACTGATGACCACTCACCATCGTTACACTTTTGGCACATATTTCTTATTGTAAAAATGAACAAAAACACCCCAGTTTTTCGTACACAAATTATAAACATTTAAGCATTTATTTGAAAAAAACCTAACATAATCAAATATCACTAAATGAAAGACCATAATCATGGTAATGTTGCAAGAACAACTACAAGATAGTTAACAAACACATGAATAACCTAAAAATGTTCACAACACGGTGCAAAAGTAGTACAAAAACGCTAAAATTATGATCTAAACGCAGAATAAACAACTATACAGTCGTAAACCCTAAAAAATGCTGAATAACTAAAAAAAATTAACATTAAATAGATATCAAACTTATAAGAACTCGTTGATGGAGATTCATTTTATTTTCTTTTTTCACAAAATGAAGCAGGAATCATTTTTTACTAATGGGAAAATCCATTCAAGAAGAAGAAGAAAAAAGTGTTTTGGGCGGGAATACCTTATACCTCGAGCTATAACAGTCAGGGGCAAAATGGTCCAAACTTAAAAAAAATGTACGGAGTTAGAGGTCCATTTGAAAATTGGGGGGGAGTGTGTGTGTGTGGGGGGGGGGGGGGGGGGGGGGGCGCTAAGAGTATCTCTAATCATGCATTATAAATAGGGGGATCTAAAAAAATGCCATAAAAAACATGAAAATTATCTATACTATTTTTTAGTGTTTAATTTTATTTTATTTAGAAAAGAGAAGTTTAAATCTATGTTTGAGCAACCACAACATGACATACCCGCTTACACAGTGGTAGAAACTAAATTGGCAAATTTAGCTCTGGAGGAAAGTGACCATACTCACCGTACATTCAAATATTATGCATATGGATTAGATTTACTCATATCAATTATACATATATCTTTTACTCGTAAAAAAAATAAAATTTTTTTAAGGGTGTTTGACACCGGTATGACTCAAGGCACAGTAGTATAAAGTCATTTTTTTTAGTCATACGCGTATGATACACCTTTTTGACTTTTTTTAAGCAAATATTTCATGTGGATGTAGCACACCCTTATAAAGCCTTTTGAAATTTTTTGTGATCAAATATTTCAACCAGTTTGACACATCTATATAGCTATTTTTTATACTACACTCAACATAATTCCTCAAAAAATTTAATCTCATATTTATAAATTTATAAGTAAGTTTTATTGACACTACTATAAGGTCGGATTTGAGGATTCATGAGAGGAAAGTATTTCATTTCTTTTGTTTGGTAGGCACAAATTCCGAAAATACTTTTCTGACAGTGGAAAGTAAGGGGTAAATTTATTCTTTTCAAAATTCTTATGATTGATTCTCCCTTGTGATTGTTTTATCATTTATTACAAAAATTTTGAACAACAATATTTCTACCTAGATACTTTCCATATTTTTCCAAATATAATAATGAAAATTTGACAAAAACTTTAGGTTTTCACCTCAATAAGAAAGACAAAAAAATTAATTTCTCTTCTGTGAAACGAACGAGGCTTAAATGCTCTTTCTATAATAACAAGGAAATTTTTTTAAATTAAACGCCAGTTCTCCTGGATCTTGAATAAAGACCTTTAACATTGCATCAAAATATCAAAGGAAAAATAAATAAATAAATAAATAAATAAATAAATAAATAAATAAATAAATAAGTAACCGTTTTTTAATGGGTGGCGCTATTGCCACACCCTTGATCACTTCCTAACACTCCCCATCTTTATAACACTCCTTTAATACATTCATTTTCTTCCTTTCACCCCCAAATGTCCAAAGAGCACCCACCATTAATTAATAATAATAATAATAATAATAATAATCTTTAAAATTTATGATAATTAATCCTAATCCTAATCTTAACAATAAAGATAACTCCTTAACTTTACCAAAAATCTCATTCTCTCTCTTCATCCGTTTCTTCTTCCCTCATTTCTTCATAGGATATCTACCTAAAGCCACTCAATTGCTTCTTCCTCTCTTATTCTTCCTCCATTTCTTCTTTTTTCTTTTCTTCTCCAACTTCTCCATCATTAACGACCTCCGACCTTTTCGCCATTAATGACCTCCAAAACTTAATATGAAGCTATATCCGGCTTAATGCAACCGATTAAATATTAAAGGAGTCGGTGCAGATAAGCCGAGTTAAACAAAATTTTCATTCAACGTTGCTCAGCCGAAATCCACCGAGTGTGAAGGTATGTTGTTCGGCCTAAAATAGTCGAGCGTGAATTTTCAAAGAACAATGCATGCTCAGCTGTTACCAACCGATATTTTTAGCCAAACTCGGCCCCTTAAGACTGAGTGAACTCATCTTCTTCATCCTTACGCAACCGAGCAAAAATTCATTACTCAACAACTCGAAGAATGTTTACTCGACTGTGAATAACCGAGCTTCTTCAACCCGATTTGCTTACGTATGGCCGAGTATAATTAAAAGCACTTATTTCCGTGCTCAATTATTTCGTGCTGGACTGTTAACACCTGTTTTTTTGCTATGGAGGCATGCAAGTAGCCATTAATGTCAAAAACCCACCACCTCCGCCCTCAACTACCCCAGTAAGGAGTGACTCTTCGAGATACACTTTCAGAAGCCAGATTGTTATACCCACTGCTTTATCTTCTTTTGGTGTGTGCATTTGCAGTTTGATGAAGTTGGTGGATGGGATTTGAAAATTTATTGATTATAATGGTCGTAGCGGATGAGGTTATTAATTGTATATAATGATAATGAAGATGGAAATAATTAATTGTAATTACTTAATTAATGGTTATAAAGTGTTGATGATTGGAGTTAAAAAAAAGGTGATGTATGACATTAATTAATTATTTATTTTTTTCAAAGGAGTGTTACGGAGGGATACGGAGGGTGGCAATAGCGCCACCCTTTTTAATTTACGGTGACAACCAAAAAAAGTAAACTTAAAACAAAAATGCTTCACGGTACAGGGACCATAAAGCAAAATCCCCATATCACCTATTATCCGATCCGATTCTCCATTATCTGGTGTTTTCACTTGGCATTGTCTCTCTCTTTTTCTCTCTCTACCTCCGTACCCCAAATTCATTAATGAATCACAACAAACAAAACTAGTTCGAGTCCGACTGAGTCGGCGACAAGAAGAACACGGTCTCTTCTCTTATCGGAACCGTTTAATCTGGCGAAGCTTCCGCTACATTCCCCACCGGAATGTCTGATTCCGGCGAACTTGCAGCTACGACGCTCGTAATAAGGTCTTAATTGCTTCTTACCTACTCTCGCTCTCTTTGTGGCTCTACTTTCGACTGCATTTTCTGATTCTGTTTCACTTTTTTGGTACTCGCGGTGCTTTTTCTCCCGATCTCGCTTTTTGAAGGTAATGGAATCTTATCCTTTCTATATTCCCTCACTTGATTTGCTTTTTATACTGTAGCTGCAGGCTTTTTGAATTTTTTTTTGTTTTGATTCTCTTGTTTTTGCTTTAACATGTAGCTCACTCTTAATTGCTTTGTTTTATTTGCTTATTTGTCATTGATTTGTTTGGATTATTATCAGTTTTCTGCCTTCTTTAACCTTTGGCCTTGAATCAGTTGGTTTTGGACCACAACTTAGGGCTTTTAGAGAATTTGATATTTGAAATGTATATTTTGATGAATGTGAGTCGTTGAACTCTTTGCTTACTGTTTTTATTATTCCTTTTTTAGCCACCAGTAGTTTCTTCAGAAGTGTCGCTATTTGATGTGAGTTTTCATTTGAATGTGCTGGAATTTCACTGTGAACAGTAGTCTTGTCTCTCCGTTATTACTAGTATTTTTTTTCCACAGTAATCGAAGCTGTTTTCATAAAATGCACATTGATAGCTTGTTGAGAGAAATGATCTATTCCTCTCACACTTGCTCTCTTTTTCCTATTCTCCCTCCTCGGGCTCCTAAATCTCATTAATCGAGTCTTGAGTTATTGGTATGTAACTTTGTTCAATAAATCGATGTTAAAACAGGATGTCATACTTTTTAACAAGAGTGTGTTGAGTTGATAAGGGATGAAAATTTAATTACTGGGGTTAGGTGAATTTTGAATTTAATCTCCTTCTCCCTGCCATTCATTTGGTCAAATTTTAGAATGCTAAGGCCATCTTTTAAGGTGGTTTCTTCTATCCTATGCGTCAAGGTCATTTTAGAATTTATGTTTTTTTGGCATTATTTTTTTACTAGATAGAAAAGCTTAAGAAAATGTTGTCTCCAATGGAGTTAATTCCTTTCCATTTTGGCATTTATTTGCACATTGGTGTTCTTCCAAGAAATTCACATTAAAGTTCCTTATGTGATTCACATGACAGAAATGCATTTATGTACATATAAAGTTATAAACCACCATTGGAGTAACTTTTTTGGCTTTTAACGTTTCTATTATAATTTGGAGATGGCCTAAGCACACACCCGCACTGCTGTTGTTGTACTTTCTTATCTTTTAGTTGTTTTCTGAACTTTTGGTTTGTATTGCGTGTATGTTTTGATAAGCACTGATTAGTTTTAATCTTTCCCTGAATGTTTTCTTGTTTTAACTCTCTATTTTTTGTAGAGATGTGTTAACTATTTTGTGGATTGAATCAAGCATCTTTTATTAGCTTCTTACCGACCGTTTTCACTTTTTTTTTGCTTACATTATGCTTTCTTGTGTTTGCATAACATTTTGTTTGGGATTGCTTCAGAGCGAAGTAAATGCTCTCTCTCTCTCTCTCTCGTGTAAATGATAGGTGACATGGGTCAGTGAGTTGGTTAATCTGTGAATTGCGATCTAACTCTATTCTGATGAATGCATGGTAAATACGAATTAAAATGATGATGACCATCTCAGGTGTTGACATGAATGGGGTTCAGAATGGCAAAAATCGGAATCTTGAGAAACCTTTTCCAGGTTGTCTGGGAAGGATGGTGAACCTTTTTGATTTGAGTACAAGTGTGCCAGGGAACAGGCTGCTCACGGATAAACCTCATTATAATGGTGATTTCCTTTGCTTCTTCCCTTAATTATCTCCTTGGATTGTAGACTGATAATTTTTAATACACTCCGCAGATATTAATTAGCAAATAGCCCGTCTTAAGGATTAAAATCCCTTCAAGTATCAATGACTGATAAAATTTGTTGTATGCTTCTGAGAATCATTTTTTCCCTTCCTCTTGTGCAAATCTCTTTTCCTTTTTACTTGTTTAGTGTTTACTAACTTTACTCATCTCTATATGTTTATCTTTTTTAGAAACAATAGATCCATTCCGTATATATTTGAGCTGCTTGTTGACAAGGTAGTAATTTATTGGCAGGTTCTCCACTGTCGCGGACCCAATCAGATGTATCAGAGATGAGTCCAATAAGGCATCATACTGAGGATAAAGGGGTAACTGTTTATTTTTATTTCTATGCAGTAAAAGAAATTGTAAAGAAGGCTAAAATTCTCACATAATGTGCTGCTGAGATCTTAGTTAAGGTATTATTAAAGTATCCTAATACTTTTTGTGTTGGAATGGGGATGTGCAGATAGTCTCTGAGTTGAGAAGAACCTCTTCTAATAGGAAAGCAGATCGAAAACCTGTAAAAATGCTTATAGCCCAAGAAATGGTGAAAGAAGTGGAGTCTAAGCATAATCCATCTAATCTAGTTGCCAAGTTAATGGGGCTTGATGCCCTCCCGCAGCATCAACCCTATTCAGATGCACAAAGAAGCCATTCAACAGGTTATTCACACGGGCAATCAGAGATACCCTTGGGTCATTGGCAGCAAGAACATGGATTTTTGGACACGCAAGTACAACCTGAGATTCATCACTACTCAGAGTGGAATGAATACAAATATGTTTATGAAATATGGCCGCAATCACACAATTCACATTATGTAAGAGGTAAATCACCACAGACGGGGAGATATTGCCAAAGTACAAATGAGAAAAAGATGGCTCTTGTTCGTCAGAAGTTCATTGAAGCAAAACGGCTAGCCACAAATGAAAACCTTCGCCAGTCCAAGCAATTCCAAGAAGCTTTAGAAGTTTTAAGTTCCAACAAGGATTTGTTCCTCAAGTTTCTACAAGAACCGAATTCCCTGTTCTCTCAGCATCTCTACAATTTTCAGTCGATTCCTCCTCCTAGTGAGACAAAGCGTATTACTGTTCTTAGACCTTCGAAGATGGTGACTAATAACAAATTTGTTGGATCAGAGAAGAATAATGAGAAACAGAATAGTAATTCTCGATGTTCCCCTCCTACAGCAAGTTGTAGCCTTGATGATAGTCCTACTAAACCAACTAGAATAGTGGTACTTAAACCTGGCCCGGGTAAACATCATGACATTAAAGCCATTGCTTCACAAACTTCCTCACCACTAAGAACATTACATGGTGAAGAGTTCTACGGGGAGTCATCTTACGAGGAAAGAGAATCAAGAGAAGTGGCAAAGGAAATCACACGCCAAATGCGTGAAAATCTGAGTGGGCATAGAAGGGATGAAACCTTGATTTCTTCGGTGTTTTCCAATGGCTATATTGGCGACGAGAGTTCATTCGATAAATCAGAAATGGAGTACACAGAAGGACATCTCAGTGATTCAGAAGACGTATCATCAGCTTCTAGGCATGCATGGGATTACATCAATAGATTTTGTAGAAATAGCCCTAGTTCTTCCTCCATTAGCCGAGCATCTTATTCTCCAGAATCATCAGTTTGTAGGGAAGCAAAGAAGCGACTCTCGGAAAGATGGGCCGTGATGGCATCTAATAAGAGCGGTCAAGAACAAAGATATATGCGGAAAAGCTCTAGTACTTTGGGTGAGATGCTTGCTCTCTCTGACATGAAGAAGTCGGTAAGATCTGAGGAAGAGGGTAGTAGTAATAAAGAACAAGAACCTAGGGGGTCCACTTCATGTTTGATTGGTGATTTGAGTAAGGATGAAGTTGGGGATAATTCTCATAGGAATTTTCATAGGTCAAAATCTCTTCCTGTATCTTCAACACTTTATAGTTCCAAGCTAAATTCGGAAATTTCATCTCTTGAGGTGAGCAAAATTGATGTTCCCAAGGAGTTGACAAAGACAAGAAGCGTGAAGTCATCATTTAAAGGGAAGGTTTCGAGTTTATTTTTCCCAAAGAATAGAAAACCCATTAACGAAAATTCTGGCCAATCCAAAGATGAACCTCAATCTGCTGGAATGCTTGTAACGCGTCCTGAAAAAATTGGCGAAGATAGACCCCAATGTGTTAACAGCTCAGGGCACGGATCACGCAAAGGTTTTTCTCCTGATTTAGAAGAGGGCATACTTACGCAGGAGGTGATTATCTTTTGTTGATTAGGGTTTTAGCTCAACATACTAATTGCGACTATCATATTATTGTTTGTCTTTTAAATTGAATTATCTTACTTTTGTAGGCCGGATTTTCTGTTACAAAATCTGTGGTGCCTGGGAACCCAAGTGAGAACCAGGAGCAACCAAGTCCAATCTCAGTCTTAGACCCCCCATTAGAAGAGGATAGCCATGCAGCAGCAACTCCATTCCCTTGCAATATTAATGCAGACCGACATGGTAAGTTGTGTTAAGACATTCAGCTTTCTCATCTATGGAGCACCAACATGACTTGAGACATATTAACAAATTACCATGATTCTTATTTCAAATGAATCAAAACATATTAATGGGTTAAATACTTAATTAAAATTATTACTTTGACCTTTTTGTTTTATGAAAACTACATTTGTAAGCCTGAAAAGTTGTCAACAGTTCTCATTCATCTGCCTTGCCCGGTCTAATTGGTTTTCTCTCTCTAAAATAGCAGTGTTGCTGCCCGCTCAATCAAACTTGATTGACAAATCACCACCCATTGGATCCATTGCTCGCACTTTATCATGGGATCATTCTTGTGCTGAAACAGCCAGTCTGTATCCATCAAGACCTTCCAAGGTCTCTCTAGGATCAAAGGACTATGAACAAGAATGCTTCTTCTTCGTTCAAACATTATTATCAGCGGCCAGGCTTGATGACGTGGTGCCACCAGACTCATTTCTGACCAGATGGCACTCTCCCGAAAGCCCGTTGGACCCATCTTTGAGAGACAGATACACCGACGCAAAAGACAAGGATTCAATGCACGAGGCTAACCGAAGGCAGTTGAGATCGACCAGAAAGCTTGTGTTTGACTGCGTGAATGTGGCACTAGTGGACCTAGCTGGGTACGGGTCAGAAACATGCCAAAGAGCCATCCCGTGTAATGGGCCCCGCCAAGCGATCAAAGATCATCATCATGCATCATTGATGGTGGATTGTGTGTGGGACCGGATGAAGGGATGGTTCTTGTGGGAGGTGGGTGATGGAGGGGACAATAATGACAGCTTGGTTGTGGAGAGGGTGGTGAGGAAGGAGGTGGTGGGTACCGGTTGGGCCGAGCATTTGAGATTGGAAACAGATAATTTGCGAAAGGAAATTGAAGTCAGGTTGCTGGAAGAGCTTGTGCATGAGGCCGTGATTGAATTCACAGGTAGAGTGCAATGATGCTTTAGTATTCTTCTTGTTCTTGCTCGTTCTTATAATGTAACTTAATTGTTGATGTGTTTTTCCCCAAAAGCTATGGTCCCTACCGCCTTTATTTGTTTAGTGCTGCATATTGTTGCCAATATATTTTCTGGATTTATCTTTTGACATATTTTTCATCTTGATTCTTTAACCAACATTTGAATAGCATATTGCACATAAAATCCAATACTATAATATATACAAGTAACGAGGGAGAGTATTCTCTCTTGCCATTGTCTTTATTATGTTATGGAATGTGGTCCAGCCATTGATGGTAGGTTATAGGAGTCTTAATTCTAAACAGTAGGTAGCACCAACTGTCATAAATGCTGTTGGTGAGTAGGAAAAGAAAAGATTTACTTCGTCTTATTACCGTTGGGAAGAGGAATCTTCATCATCTAAGAAAGGAAAAGTGAACTGTTAAAAATTATGTTTGCTTGGTAAGAAAATGTGGTAATATAACAGTGAAAAGGGCACAGGAAGTGGGGTGAGATTGGAAGGTAGTTTTTTGCGTCTCTTTTTCGCATTTATTTCAAATATTTCAACTTTCATGATCCCTCGATTCCCCCACCCCAGTTACTAAAAGAGAAGAAAAAAGATACCTGGACCACTGCGGTTTGCCATATGTTTTGTAAATTTTAGTATGATTTCTTTACAATTAGTGTAGCTATTCACTGTCCCTTTATTTTCCATAAGGAACCTCTTCAATGTTCTTGGTGAACTGAATAAGTGACATGGGTCCAGAGGGTCTCAAGTGCATTTCCTTGGAAAAAGTAAGAAAGTGAAAAAATAAAATAGAAAAATAAGGTGATTTTTCTTGTAAATCTCCAGTGTACTAACTTTCCTGTTTCACCAAAGGAATATGTGAAATGCAGCTTTCTCCCCCATTTGCCTAAACTTTCCTTCATGTGTAAGAATCGGGGCCTATGATATTGTAGTTAAAATCAGTCAATTAACAGTTGATCAATCCGATAAGTGATATCATTTTATGTCAGTTAACTTTTTGTGTCGGAGAGCTCTCAGCCCTGGCCAAGGTGGTAGAAACTAAAAAGAAAAGCGTCAAACCATGCAGTGAACTGTTAATGCGGGATGGAAGTAATGCAATTTACATATCTACCCCTTAGTTTTTTTTTATACAAGCAATGTGTAAAACTGGGTCTTCGAGGGGGAGGGGCGCGGGAGGGAAAACTCTGAAGTGTGTCCTGATGCTTGGCACAACTATAACCAACTGGGCAAGCTCAGTTAGAATTTAGTATTCAGATCCTTCCATTGTCAAATTTCAAATTTCAAATTGAAAGTGAAATTTGAATAGACCAACTTGTCCTTTTGTTGGTGGGGGTAAAAGCAATTTCACCTGAAATTAAGGGGGGAGAATCTTTAACATATGATGAAGTGTACTGTACTAACTTGGAATTTCATTTTGCTACCAGCCGAAAGAAAATGTGGGTGACATCTCGTGAGTCTTATCATATTTTGTGCTTTGTCCCTATACTATATATAGCTATATGTTCTTTTCAAATTTATTAACAGTGTACCTATTAGCTCCCAAATTTACTCATGGAATCTATTTATGTTAATGTAGAGGAAGAGTTTGTGACATGCACGTGAAATATCTTTAATGTTCACTATTAATTTAG
The DNA here is from genome assembly GCA_021464415.1 of Lonicera japonica. Taxonomy (NCBI): domain Eukaryota; kingdom Viridiplantae; phylum Streptophyta; class Magnoliopsida; order Dipsacales; family Caprifoliaceae; genus Lonicera; species Lonicera japonica. The sequence goes on from CM038463.1 coordinate 8,647,596, forward strand.
GGGATTGTATGCTCATTGGCGCTCCAAGTAAGTTTGCAAACATTCTAAAATATATCACAAATATAAATAAAGTATCTCTAAAAAGCATAAATAAATAAATAAAAAAAAAAAGTGTCACTACTCACTACGGATCATTGTAGAGTATTAGAAGACTTATTTGACATGCCCTGATTATTAAAGAGAGAGATCATGTGTGAAATCATTCCATTTTTTTTTATTTTTTTTGAGTTGCTTTACCGGTCCTCAAGAATCATGATTGTAACCAAAATTTAGGTCCTGTCAATGCGCTACGGCAAAAACGGATTTTATTTTATTTGAGATCCGGCGAGTCCTTTTGAGAAAATTAGGACTTAGTTCTTCATTATATCTTTTCGATTTAATTTATTTTAATAGAGTTAAATTTGAGAACTAAACAAATGAATTTTTTTATTAAATTTAATAGACATAATATTTTTAATGAGTAGATCATTTTCACAAAATTTAATTAAGAAATTTAAAACAAAAGATAGGGAAACAAAAAATTTAATACATATGTTTATTTTCATCTATTGAAATTTTTGATGATTATCTCTCAATAACTTCTAAATTGAATCTTGTAATAAAATTTTGTAAGGATGATTTCTATCAAATTTTGTGAAAAAAATCATATGTTTAACCCTTAAAATTGATTTCATTGAAGGAAATTAAACTAAATGATAATGAAAGTGAGCTAAATCCCGAAAATTTGAGTTTACTGTAGAAGTAAAATTAGATTTTTTTTCACCGAAGTCAAATTGAGACCTTAATTCAAAGATAAGATTTGGAACTCTTGTATCTAATGCGGATATTTTTGTCGCCGAAGTGGTTAAGATTATGTAGTGTTTCAAGGTGGAAGAATGAATCCATGTTCCGCGAAGTGCTAATGGTGTGGTATTCTAGGAGAGATAATGAACTAGTACTCTGTCTTTCTCAAGGATATCGCTTTTCTTCTTTCAAAATATCTCAAATTAAGAATTTAATTTTTTTTTAAGTGTAATTAAAAATATAAATAAATGTTCGAAAATTCAAATATATTTTATATTTGAATTTTATAGATATTTGTTGGAATAGATATTCAAAAAAAGAATTTTGATAGTATTTTTAAATATCTAAAAATATATATGAATATAGATAATAATAGTATTCAACTTAGATAATCTATATCTAACGTGAATTATTCATATATGCAAAAAATAAATATATGTATATGTTATAATTTAGTATAGAGTTTTCAACACTTTAGTCCCTTGAAGTTTGCCTCGGTTGTCACTTTCGTCCCTAAACTTCATTTTCCGATTTTGCACACCCCAATGTTTCCACAATGCTTCAATTTAGTCCTCGCTCTACTTTCCGTCAATCAAGTGGACGGAACACGTTATGTGAAAGGGGTATTTTAGTCCATCTTCCATTAAACTTTCCCTCCAAAATAATATGTTTATTCCTTATATTCCCTCTAAGTATTTCCATCTAAAAAAACAGAGCAAGAGAGAGAGCTAATTCTCCATGCCCAAGCTATTGGAGTCCTTCCCCCTTTTACTTGTACCATTCTTATATTGGGTCCAGCTTTCTGAGAGCTAGCTATAATAATAATATATGATATTTCACATTTTCAAGCTTTTAGGCACAAATTTCTATGAACTGGAGCTGTCAATTTTATTTTTCTTCTTGATTCTTGGGTTTGAATTTGTCTAAATTATGGGTTATTCTTGAATGGGTTACTTGTATTGTATTTCTTATAATTTAATGCACTTGTATTTTTTGAATTGGTTATTCCGGAACTCAATTTTTTATATGCTCTTTAATTGTGATTTTATTAAAAATTATTCTTGCTGTTTTTATTAATTGAATTTTATCTGGATAATATGTGCCTTATTCCTTATATGAGATTGGGTTTATTTCCTTATATGTGCTTCTCTTTTATTTTGAATGGTTGGATTACTTTGATCTTGGCCTTTAATTAAGAGAGTATAAATTCATCTTTTTCTCCACTTTAGACACAATATACATATTCTAACCATGCCTTAGATCTCTCTCTTTCTCTCTTGAAGCAGCCGCAGCACACAACACACACGAACCTCAATTTTCGATCATTCTCTATCTCGTTTCTCTCTCTAGAATAATTTGAAGAACAAAAGTTCTTTGTCTTAACACACACAACACACGCAGCCTCTTATATATTTTCTTCTCCTTTGTTTTGGTTAGTTTTCGTATGAGATTTAGGGGGTTTTGATATTAAGGATCTGAAGTATATTTTGGCTTTATGTTACTCAAATTTCTGCTGTGTGTGTTCCGAATTTGCTGCAGTGTATTTATATATATATATATATATTGTGTGATTCATTGCAATACAAATTAATTTATACTTCAGTCCCCTCACCATCAATTATCAATGGGAGAACGGCAAGTATCATCGATAGAATTGGGCGGAGGAGAGAGAATCAGCCTGCCATTAACTCCACAAGTTCGAAATCTCTCTCTCTCTCTCTCTCTCTCTCTCTCTCTCTCTTTCTCTTGCTCTGTTTTTTTAGTGGAAATACTTGGAGGGAATATAAGGAATAAACATATTATTTTGGAGGGAAAGTTTAATGGAAGATGGACTAAAATACCCCTTTCACATAACGTGTTCCGTCCACTTGATTGACGGAAAGTGGAGCGAAGGACTAAATTGAAGCATTGTGGAAACATTGGGGTGTGCAAAATCGGAAAATGAAGTTTAGGGACTAAAGTGACAACCGGGACAAACTTCAAGGGACTAAAGTGTCGAAAACTCTTTAGTATATGTAATGTATATATACATATTAGATAATGCATGTGCTTATGACACAATTTGATTGTGCTTATATGTAATTAGCGACACTGTCTAAAATCATATTTATTGTTACTTTTTTATATCTATAGCTACTCTTAATTTTAATATTTTTTTTTATCTCATATCAAGAATTCTTATTCCAACTTTTCTATTTCTCAGATAAATTAATTTTAACATTGTTCTCAAAAAGTATTAGTCTACTCTAAATTTGAGAGCAAGAATAATTAAATTTTCACTACAGCATTAATTTTAATTTTTAATCTTAAACAAAATAAAAAAATATTATTATATGCCTATTATTCAAATAGTGGTAAAATAAATTAAGTTTGTCTAACTGCACTTCTGTTACAAATAGGGATCGAAAATGGCCTGACTTCTACTAAGCAAATCCCAATATAAGGTGAACTCTTTCTTTTTTCTTCTTTAATCAAGAAAAGTTTGAGTTCAAATGGTTTAAGTTCGAATTCCCATAAATTTTGTCCATTTGACTCAACTCTAATGTAATATAACATTTTTCTTTAAATACATTTGTGATACAATATAATTACAACATGCGAGGAGGCAGTGGTAAAGTCAGGATTTGAGTCAACCGTGAGCGAAATTTAAAGTACACTAAATCATAATTAAAGTTTTAAAATTTTAATACTATTCAAAATTTGTCCATTAATACTGTTTTTAATAGAATAAAATAAATTATTAAATAACTATAAGTATATAATTAATATTCAACAATTACGAATTTAGACCTAAATCACTAAATATTCAATAATTAATCAATAGTTCAAGAAATACACTTAATATTATGTAATTAATAATTATGCAATTAATCAACAATATAAATAAAATTCAACAATTAGGGGTTCAAACCTAAATCACCAACTATTCAATAATTAATCAATAGTTCAAGAAATACATTTAATATTGGGCAATTAATAATTATGCAATTGATCAATAATATAAATAAAATTCAATAATTTGGGGTTTAGACCTAAATCACCAAATATTCAACAATTAATCAAATGTTCAAGAAATACACTTGATATTAGGCAATTAATAAATAAACAAAACAAATATTATGCAAGTAATGAAGGAATAAAATAATCCCTAATTTTGAAAAGTAGATCCGAAAAATGTACCTAAAAATATAGTGGGCTATTCGCGTGGTCGTGGTGGTGTGGAGGTTGAGCGGTGGATTGGTGTGGTCGTGGTAGTATAGTTGTGTATTTGTGTGACTGAGACAAAGAGAGGCGAGTAAGAGCGATGAAGAATAGAAAAGCAGGCAAGCAACTATGTGATAGTGATAATGAGATTGTTGAGACATGGGTTTGCTTTGTTTAATTTATGAAATCTAAAAGTTGTCAAATGGCTCCTAAAGTTTTGCCCCTTACAGTTATAAGTAGGGGTGTGCAAAAACCGAACCGGACCGGACCGAGAAGACCGACCGAACCGAACCGTAGGCTTTTTTTCGGTTTTTATATATGTTGCGGGTCGGTTTGGTCTACTTTTTTTTGGACCGATCAAATTCGGTCCGATCCTCGGTCCATTAAGTTAAAAAACCCTATAAAACCGAACCGAACCGAGTATTTGTATATTTTAAAAATATATATATATTTGCTCTTTTTAACATTGAATGTTGGCATCTTTTTTAACATTTCAATCTATTTTTTGGCACATAAAATGGTTGTGTACTAATTTTTAATGTTTTGTATTTTTGTTGTTGTGTATTAATTTATTTTTTTTGCAAAAGTTAGCCATTTTTTTAAGACATCTTTTATTATTCTAGACCCAACTTTATTTTGCAACAGGCCCATATATCAAGCCCAGACCGATAGACCGACTGAAACCGACCCGATAAACACTGCTTCGGTTCGGTCCGGTCTTATATACATTTTTGGTCGGTCCGGTCTAAAAAAATAAAGGACCGAAGTAGTCGGTACAGTCCAAAAAGGCGGTCAACGGGTCAGTTGACCGACCCGTGAACACCCCTAGTTATAAGTTTATTTTTCTACACATAAGCTTATATATATATATATATATTTCAAAAAATATCCGATATATAGTAAAAAAAATTCAAAACTAACGGGGAGGCGCCTGCCCTTAACCCTTAGTAACTTTGCCTATGTAAGGAGTGAAAAAATGAATTGATGTTTATACATATAGTTAATTTATTTTTTAAAATAAATATATTTTTTTTCAAGCTTAATTTTATATAATTGTATTTTTCGATATATTGAGTTCAAATTTGGTAAAACTGAAAACTCGACTATTGCCTCCTTATAAATGATGTTAATCCCGTCATGATCCATTTATATATATCCATTAGTACATATTAGATCATCAAAATTCAGAAATTAATGATCACATATAGGATATGCGTATATCAAGAGAATAATTGCTTAAGTTTAAATTAATATGTTTACATTTAAGGTGTGTTTGTCGCACGGGATTAAAGATATGATTGGATTAATTAATCATATCCGGTGTTTGTTGTCAAAAAGGTTAGGATAGACAAATCACATCCTATATTTGGTGCAAGAGTGGATATGATATCTTTATCATATCCCTTGTTTAGTGTAACATGAGACATGATTGGATTCATGATTAATTATAATTTTATCCTATTATAATAGGATAAAACTATACCACGCTTATAAATGATATTATTTTATTTCGTGTTTGCCAGATAACAAAATGAATACAAAAATAAATTTTTAATTAATTTATTCCGATCTTCTTCTTTACACCCTTTAGATATAAAAAATTTTGATCACCCAAAATCACAATAAGTCTACTAACAAAATTCATTTCTCATATAATATGGTATTTTTATTTTTCTTTTATTAAATGAAGGAATTTATAAAAAAACTTTAATTTTATCAAAAAGATAAAATTTACATAAGAATTTGAAACTATACTTAATGCCTAATTCGTAAATATTGTATGAAATATAGAATTTTTCTCCTGGAATAGGTTTTTACGAAACTTATTTATAAATAGGTTAACCGCATTAGCAAAAAACAATTTGTGGATGATAATTAATATTGCATGTATTTTTAAAATAAAAGCGAGTTATGTTATATAATATCCAGACTTATAATATAGGACTCCATCAAATGCAAAGTTTATTAAATTTTTATCTGACTAATCCTTATATGTTTGATCCTGCTTAATTTTTATCCGGCATGCCAAACATACCCTCGTATCAATATGATATTTAAAAATTAGAATTAGTTTCTAAAGAAAATAAACTTTTATTAATATATTTTGAAAAAAATAATAAATATAATATTATATATGCCTTTATCACCAACCATAAACTTATTTATTATTTATTTTTTTAACCTTTTCCCACAATTAATTATATTTTATTTCAAACAAATTGAAATTGCAAATATCATTACTTAAATGTATATAAGATATTATGCTCTTTCTATTTGTCTTTTAGAAATAAAGAGGTGTTAAAAATTAAAATTCCTACATTTAGAAAATTAATTTCTACCATTTATAATAAGAAAAATATAAATAAATTTGAGCAATTAAAACTTTCATTGAATTTAACATAACTAAATATTAAAATATTAATAAATATTTGATATTGATAGTAAAAACAACTCATACATACCTAATAATCAAATAAAGGTACGAAAAATATAATTAAAGAAATCATTTTAATAACAAAATCAAAACTGGATTCTAATTTTAATTTAAGTTATTCAATTTTTTATTTGAATTTATTAATTTAGATATGATTCAAGTGAAAAGAATTTTAATGTAAGATAATTTTCGGCAAGTGAACATTTTTGTACATGAAATTAAATTTATATTAATAATGTTATTTTGAATAAACTTATGCAATTTGAAAAATAATTATCAAACTGATGTTAGGAAAAAAAATTAATAAGAATATTAATATAAAAAATTGTGAAATTTGATAATCAATGTTTGTATATCACGTAAAAGTAATAATCAATTACATTACGATAAAATAAAAAATATGTATAAATTGTTATACACATATCCATTTTAAAATTAAGGCAATGATTGAATATCAAAAATTTGAACAAAACATACTCATCTTTTTAGTTATACTTCCAGTAGTCTAAATTATGTAAAAATATTATACATATCCATTACGTAAAATTATATACAATTCATTATGATAAAATTATAATAATCAATTACATTACGTATAGACTATTCTTATTTTTTAATATTGCTACATATAATGTTTGCCACTTTTTAATAATGCTATATATATACAGACTATACACATACCCATTTTGTAAGCATTATATAATATTACATTGAATATTGTTTAATAAACATCAATAGAGACAAAAAAAAAAGTTATTAGAAAAAAGTTTTTACATGTTACAGAAATAAGCTATACTCATATGGAGAAATAAAAAAGAAGCACAAATGGAGAGATCTAAAAGTATGTATTAAGAGATAAATACATGTTAAAATTTATAAAGAGATTAAATACATGTTTAATAAATACTAATTAAGAGATAAATACATATTTAATAAATACTTGTTTGTTTTTATCACTATTGAAATTAGTTAGGAGATAAATTAATTAAGAGATAAATATGAGCTGCCGGATTAAAATATAAAGGCTGAAATTAAATCTGAGCTACCAGTTGGGAATATAAGTGAAAGTTATATACGAGAAATCAGATTAAAACATAAAGACTCAAATTAAATCTGAGACATCAGTTGGGAACATAAACATAAAAGGTCTTATCATTTTAGGTCTAACCTGATTTATTAATAGACTAGTAATGCCCGTGCCTACGGCACAGAAAAAATATAATTAATTTTAGTTAGAAAATAATTTTGTAACCATTAGAAAAGGACATGCTTAAGGTAAATTTGGCTAAACTGAAACTCGATCAATATGCAAATGTGAGCAATCCGACCCCGACTTTGGCATGAAAGTGGGCTAATTTTGAAAATGCGAAACATCTGTATTTAATATATGACTAAATTCACCAGATATTGGTACGCATTGACATATTATAATTATATAGTAGTATAAGATTATTTAAAGAAAAATAATTATATATAACGGTTGGTTTGGATTTAATGGGCTAAATTTATATGAACTCGAGCTTGACCAAATTTAAGTCGTATTTGTATTACTTATACCTATCACAATTTAAAAATAGACACCAATTAGGATCTAGTTGAAAACTCGCTATGCTGGACTTTTTATTATCATAATTACTATATATTTTAAAGTAATTTTAACTTTTACCAAACCAAATTATATAATTCATACTTTTTATTAGGGTCTTTTTTAGCTTGTCAGCTCAATAATATCCATAGTTCAAATTACCCCTCCTTTGCTAATCATTTGAATACGTCCCTCCCCATTTTGTTTGATGGATAACTCAAAGTATTAGTAAAATGGGTATCTTAAATTATGAGTATTATTGAGGAGATAACTCAAAAATATTCTGATTATGCATTATGAACAGGTTATTACAAAGTTTTTTTTTGCTTTTGCAATAGCATTAATTTATTTTAAAATCTATCATTCATAAAGTATCATAAACTATAAATACTAACACCAATTAAAATTTATTTACTTTTTAGTTTATATATTGTTTCAAATAATGAAATATCATTCCTTGTAACATAAAGTATTCAAATAATTATTTATTTATTTTTTAAAAAATACAGGCTCATATGTTTTTCTAAGAAACTAAAAGGATACATGTATTTTATTTATTTATATGAAAAGTATCATTTATCTTATTATATGGACCAATCAGATCAAATAATTTATTCAAACAAAAATATGGCTTTGCAAATATTAAAAACATAAATAACAAAAATAGAATAAATAATTATATATTCATAGCAAAATGAACTTTAAACCTTATTAAATTACAGTTTCAATAATTCAAAATAAGGAAAGAAAAAGGGAAAAATGAATAAGAAAATAAAAAAATAAAAAAATATTGTGTCTACCTTATATGGTGGTTGTATTCCATTCGTTTATACATTTTATTGTGGTGGTTGTAAAATTATATATATATATATATATATATAAATTTTATTATTTAATCATTGCGTATATAAAAAAATCAAGAAAATAAAATTTACACGTATCCTTTTATTCCTTGTTTTGAACTTCTCCATCTTAAAATATTTCAATTTGATACGGACTTTTATACATCTTTGTTTCCTTTTTCAAGCCTTTTTTGTAAAAAAAAGAAAAAATAATTTACCATCATTTTTTAACTAATAGTTGGCAAAATAAAGTGTAACTAAAAATTATTTTTTAGTTTTCTGTAAAATTAATTTATATGGAGGTATAAAAATGTGATAATATGTCTAAATAATGAGACAATTTATAGTGAATATTTTATTTATTTTGTAAAGTGAAAATAAATTACTAAAAATTATTCAAAATTATTAGGACTTAATATATTGACAGGGGTGGTGCTAGTAAGGGGAAAGGTCGGGTAGGGATTGACCCCCTTGATTTTCAAAAAAATTAACTATATATGTGGTATTTTTTGAAAAATAAAAAATATATAGGGACCTATCTGCATAACTTTATACTTCAAGATATTTAAGTGTAATTGGATCCCAATAAGAAACATGTATGATTCTAGGGGTATAGTGGAGTTTAAAACTTTATGAGTTATTTGAAACTTTAAATTTCACTTAAATCCTCCCATATATTCCATTTAATTCTTCATATCATATTTTCTTTTCTTTTACTTTTTTATTTTGTTTTTCACTTACTTAGTTGCTTTGTACATCTGCCTTTATCGGCTCCCTCAATTATCTTCCACATACCATTGAGTATTTTTTTTATCTTTCTTAGTATTAGGTGTATTTCATTATTAATATTAGATGTATTTTTTAATATTTGGTTTATTTCTTGATTAATTGCCTAATATTAGTTCTATTATTAATTAATCACATAATATTAGGTCTTTGCTAGATTAATTGAAGAATTGATAGTAATTGCTCAATGTTAGGTTCATTTATTGATCAATTACATAATATTAGGTATATTTCTTGAATAATTGATTAATTGTATAATATTATATTTTTGTGTGCTTTAAATTTTTCCTCCTTGATTGAATTCATAGGTCCGCCACTGTATATTGATAAATAATACAATAGGTTACATGCCATAATAAGATTACCATACCATAAGAAAGACATTTAAAAAATACTCAACATAACCTAATTAAAGGCTAGTGTTCACATATTTAATTTTAATAATTATCATTACTATGTCAAAAAATATTTCAAAAGAAAACATGGATGCTTAAAGTTTAAGTTTTACTAATTACAGGTGCAACATTATTCTCCGACTTGTTAATGTAATAGTACTAATTTATTATTATTATTATTATTATTATTAAGGAAAGCACAAATTTTATTGAATTATATGATATGATATTTTATTTTTTATTTCACTAAAGGGATGGATAATGTTAAAATATAATCATATAATAAAGTATTAACCAATAATAACCGGTTTATTTTACTAAATTAATTATAAATAAATATTTTATTTGTTAATTTTCTCATATGATAAGATTTTGTAAAGATAATTTATATTTGTTTTTGATATATATGTAGTTGACTTAGTGTAAAATGCATTCGCAGGAGGGAGTTGAAAATATATAAACAATCTAATTTTATAAATAAATATTTAATTTAATAAATAAAGTTACACTAAGAATTTTGGTAAGTTTGAAACATTATTTTATTTATTAGCGAATTAAACAAAATCCATCATTATAATCAATATTACCAATATGCCATAATAATCTTGAGACGTTGGATTAAAAGATAAACATTCACATTAAATCTGAGCCACCAGTTGAAAATATAAACATAAAGAATTCTATCATATTAGGACTGACCTGATTTATTAATAGACATATTCTCTCCCCCTCAAAAATATTGGGCAAGCTTAATATGACTCTTTTTTAAAGGACAAATATCACACTTTGTTTTTATTAAAGGACACTCGTTCGAATCAATTAGTTTAGATGATAACTTTCTAATTAATGACAAAATATTAATAATTATATTATTTCAATTAATTAAGTTAAATTTCAATAAAACCCTTCCTAAAGATAAATACAAGAAAATAAATATAAAAAATTAAATTCAGAATTAAAGCAATGAAAATAAAGTTAAACAAATTCAAACACAAATCACAAGAAATTTAAACATGAAGTTAAACCCAAGAATTATTCAAAAAAAAAAGTCAAATGATATAAATGTCTCAAACTAATCGGACATAATATGAGATTGAAGGTACAAATATCTCTAAATCACAATTCTCCCATAATAGCAACAGACATATTAAGTTACGTCATTCTAATTAATTTTCTTGCAGACATATTAAACTGCATATTTTTAATTTTCTATCAGACATATCAAGTTACATCTTTTCAATTTTCTACCAAATATATTAAGTTAGATTTTTTTTTTCAATTTTCTGACAAATATATGTAGTTACATTTTTTTCAATTTTTTAACAAACATATGAAGTTACATATTTTTAATTTTCTGGCAGACATAATATAAAATATGGATGATCATTGCACTTTATACATAATATGTCTTGAAACAAATTGATTATGTTGGTAGATCTTATACAAGCCGCCTCATAGACATGTATTCTCCTTGACGTATGATTCTAATTTTTTTATTATAAAGACATTTTAATATTTAGTAAGGTTAAAAACAAAGACATTTAAATTTTTTATAGATTTAAAACAAATTATCTAGAATGATTGGAAATTAAAAATGAAAAAGGAAAGATATTTTGACGGCTATGCATGCTGCACCTATTACCAAAGCAATTAACGATAGTAGAGCATAGTACTGCTGTGGAAGGTTGTATCATATTCTTTTACGGTTACTTTGGCAATAAAGCGCACACTATATGTATGAGTATGGGCTAAATGCAATCTTAAGCATTCTAAGAAGTGTCACTGGAGGGTTTAAAGTATTCTTATTTTTATTTTTTTAAGTAAATGGCACTATATATCGTTCTGGAGTAAATTAGAGTTCATTGGTATCACTCACATATATGTGCACATACATATCCGAATGGATATTATTAACTAAGAAAATAACAAACTTGATTAAACCAACACAACCACATAAGCAAATGTTTCAAGAAAATCATTTACACCAAAAAATCAACTTCAAATGCTAAATTATTCACCCCAAAATTAAACAATATATAAGAAGAACCCCTCAAGAATACAAGTATTGCACAGATCCATTGACAAGGAAACATATCAAGAAATTGAAAACCCAAAAACATTGTGACTATGAAGAATGGGAAAACACACTTTTTCTTTTTCTTTCTTTTTTCTTCATAATGGAATAAAGGGAAAAGAATGAGAAAATGGGCGACCAACCAAGAATTAGAAGAAACACAAATCGATTTGCTTTTTTATGATTTGGAGATTCAGAGACTCACTGACTCATTATTCGTAATTTTTAAATTTTCTCCAAGAAGTAGCTTCTTCCTTTGATCCTGAGACTTAATAACAATTGAATTTATTCCTTCCTACAATAATTCAATTTCACCATATCAAAACAAAAGCCACATGATCAAAATACAAGATTTTAGGCAATGGGTTAAAAAATAGCATACCACAAAAACATTTACAAAGCCATTAAGGGATGATCCCCAGTGATGGTGAGATGCTTGCAATTGAGTCTTTTATTTATGAGGGGAATGGAATTGTGGCCAACAATATTGGGGCCTCAAAAAATTGGTATTTTAAGGTCTCCTTTATCGAGATTGTTAGCTAGAGGGACTAAGAATCCAATTGGAGAGAAAGCTGATAAAAAGACACGACTCACAAGTCTTGAGAGGTCGGAGCGTTGATGGAAGAGGCAGCAATCAATTAAGGAGAGCCTCTTGTTTGAATTTATTGTGATATATTTTGAATTGGTTTGAATTTAATAGTATGTTTATTTTCTTATATTTATCTTTAAGAAGGGTAGTATTGGAATTCCATTTAATTATAAATATTTTATCTTTAATTAAAAAGTTGTCTTGATAACTAATGAATTCAAATGAATGTGTTTTATTATAAGAATCATTTATATATTGTCCTTTATTATTATTATTACTAGGTTTGTAACCCATGCGATGCACGGACTTTGTGAAATTATTGTTTAATTTTATTTAAAAAAATTACTTGTGCAAAAATTAGAATAAATATTTTTTGGTGCATTTTAGTTTTTTTTGTAAATAAATGTAATTAGATGTGTCATGCATATTAAAATAAAAATAATAATTAATTATCGTAAAAATTCTACACTTCGTAGTTTGAAATGATTAAAAAGACGAATAAAGGTATAGCAACTCAACTTTTATGATGATGTTAGTACGTAAACAAACATACATCTCTGTAAATGTTAGGAGTTCTACTGATTGGATTATAACAGTATTGATGATCCTTCTCTACGTAAAGTGGTCCGTCACCGTAACTTCTGCGAGCTACAACAAATAAGTAGACAAACCAATATAATTGAGTAAAAATTATTCTCAGCTAATTATTTATATATGCCAAGGTTAGAGCTAGTGCCAAAACAATGTACGGCCACTTGAAATCAATAATCAATCTATCCTCAATTAAGAATCCACATTTGACTGTCGCATTTTTTTAAAAATACAATAATTTCATAACAATAAATTGTTTATTAGAACATAACATATTTGGCGAGTATCAAGTATTCGATTATAGAAAATGGACTCTTAATTTCAAACATCTAAAATAAGAAAAAGAAAAATAGTGAAAAATTTAAGACAGATAGAGTACTATATATGTAGAATAATCACTTACGTGGGTTCAATGAGAATCATAAATGTGCATTTTTTTTATATTTGCTAACTCATCCCTATGTTATTTTAAACTAATAGTCACTTAATCTGTCAGTGTTTACTTTTTTAAAAAAAAAAACACCTGCAAGTGATTAGACGATAAGTATTATATAATCTGAAGATATATTGTTCTGCACATGTACAAATTGATATAGGAAAAATTAAATAAAGCCAACCAAACTATAACATAGCTTTTGCAATTCAAAAAAGAAAAAGAAAAATCTACAAACAAACCAAAAAATTACTTGTACTTATATTTTTTATCGATAGGTGACACAAAATCAAGATTAAGCTATTGATCATTACAATTTACAAAGAATAAAAACTAATCATCAGATCAATGTGAACTTACCGTTATCTTGCGGCTTTTCTCTTGTAAAGTTCCATTCTTCGTTGTCTGCTAGATAAAAAAAGGGTAGACGATTGTAAAGTTCAGTGGTACAAAACGTTTGAAAACTTTCAAAACTATAATGTAGATAAACTTCAGGTAGAAGAATTGGAATCTTTTCAATTGCAATTAGTAGTAATGTGAGGTTCCTCAAATAGGTATTGGGCTTACAGAAAAAAGTAAGAGAATGCAACATAAATATCCGAGACTATAACGAATCAATTTGAAGAATAATTAAATTAATTAATACCAAACTAATCCAAATTGATATGAGACAGTAGTGCTGAATCTGTTATGTTGAATGGAATCTATTAGTTGACTCATTTGATTGTCAACTTTTTTATGCAGTGTCCAAATTAATGAATTACCTTGTTGCAAAACTAATCTCATAATTATTCTCCTCCTTCCACTGTTATTACCTTATTGAATTTTCATTCATTTTTCCAGTGTTTATGCCCAAGACAAAAAGAAGAAGAAGAAGAAGAAGAAGAAGAAGAAGAAGAAGAAATTGGTGTTGGAAAGTTTATCATTTTCTAGGAAAATGTGGGTTTCTCATGAAATTCACAAACTTTATATAGGATAGATGTGAACTACAACCAAAGAGCTTGCTGATGCAAAAATATCCAATATACACTATGAACACAAAATCATTGATTATGTATATACAACTTTGCAAAATCAGGGAAATGGTTTTTATTTTCCAATTATATTATGCAAGACTTCCAGGAAAAAAAATCATTTAAAGTGAACAAATGGAGGAGAAATAAGAAGATGATGGATGAATATTTTGATGGAGTCCCTGGTGTTTTTATTTTTCTCTCTGTAAGTACAAATTGAGAAGTATAATAAGGAACATTTTGCTAAGAAAGTTAAGGGGTTAAATTTGGACTTTTTCAAGATTTTTGATAGATAAAAGCAGGGTGTATGAAAAAGGGGTGGCCTTTCCCCTTTCCACCGCTATTGAATCCACATAACCCCAATTTTCGCCCCCTATTGTGAGAATCCGCAAATGCGACCCCCGGGTCTCGCTCCCGTTGCTGGGCGTCTAGAACGTCGGAACGGATTCCGTCGTTCCAATTTCTTCCGTCGGTGTTGATAATTCATATCGGGTGTCTTTCTATCCTATTTCTAGATACAAAGGGGTTCGTTCAGAGTCGCTAGTACGTTTTACAGAAAAACGGACAAAATGGTTGTGTAAGAGGAAAGATACATATAAGCCTTTCTTTACACATTTGTCTGCGAAACCAGGATTCTATAGGGTTCGGAAACTATATTACGGTTTGGGAAGGTGTTAAGCACCCATTCCGCCCTTTCGGTCTCTAGTGATCTTATACGTTTATTTTATGTTGAAAAACTTGGATGCTTTTACTGATAGTCTACTACTTTCCAAGTGAGAAAACCCTAATTTCTTGGAAAAGCGGGGAAAGGGATAAAAACCTTTGTGTTCCAAGATCCGATGTTTTTATATTTTGAAAGATGTAAATACCAGTGACAAAA
Source organism: Lonicera japonica (assembly GCA_021464415.1). Taxonomy (NCBI): domain Eukaryota; kingdom Viridiplantae; phylum Streptophyta; class Magnoliopsida; order Dipsacales; family Caprifoliaceae; genus Lonicera; species Lonicera japonica. The sequence continues at coordinate 8,663,205 of CM038463.1, forward strand.
CCTTTTTATTTTGAGAGAGTTTCCTGTATTATTTCCTCGGACAATGACGGTTTTCTCGTATTGTGATTTCTTTTATAAAAGTTCGGATCTTGTATCGGGACTAACTTAATATGGAATTAGAACTCTTTGAGGGGAGTTTTATCAGACACGTCGCAATCTATAAAAAAGACAGGATATGTTAATTTTAATTCCTAGATAAGTTTTATTAGTCCGGGTTTTAAAAACAGAATTTTATCCGGATGATAATATACTTATACTTCTGTTTCTGAAAATGGTTTTATCGGGGTTTTTTGTTTTGAAAACGGTAGACTACTTTGTAACTTGGCAATAAGTTTATTCAAATAAAACGTGGACTGAATAACAGAAGTAAAACAAGTACACAGATATACAATTTAAATACTAGAAGAGATTTTTTTTACCTTCCCGACGAGAATAATAATAAGAAAGAAAATATAATACGACAGAGAAATCTCCGGCGATAATGATCTTTTCATTCTTCAGATATTTTTGAGAATTTGATTCCAGAGACGGGACACGTCGAGTGTCAGGAATAGATTCGATAACTCCTCAGAAATAAGATTATAACAGAAAATGCTTGACGAAAGACTGAAAAATCAGATATAAGCCAATAATTCTCCAAATCCAAGTTGCTGTCCCAAACCCTTGGGGGTGTTGGCCTATTTATAGTGCTCGGGAAAAATTGTCGCGCGACATTTCCCCAGAAAGGGCAAGTGTCGCGCGACAATGTGTACAATGTCGCGCGACAAACGGCTGAAGTGATGTTTCTGACAAATTGATTTGTCAGAGAGTGGATGGTCTGGTGCAGAGGGGTTTGTCGTGCGACATTGGACTGATTGTCGCGCGACATACCAGTGATTGTCACGCGACACACTGATATGTCGTGCGACAATCCTTCTTAAAAATAGGTTTGTTGGCCAACAAACCCTTTCGGGGTAGTTTCGGGTGCTCGGGTGGGTCCCGGACTCGAAAAATAGTAGTTCTCGTAGGTCGTTAGGGTTCTTGCGGGGGTCACAGATTGGGGTGTCTACACCTATCCTTCCCTATGTTAGAACACCAAGTGTATCATGTAGCGCTTGTATATAAAAAAATAAAAAAATTGAGATATAAATAACAGTCAATTGATGTTGTAACTACATGTAATCCTCATCAATATATACATATATATATATACATATATATATACATATATATGGGTATATACGTACACATCTTCGGAAGACCTTATTAAGCAAAATCTCGAAATATCTATAAACCTTAGAATAGAGGGACATGGTGTAGCTATATGAAGCCCTAATTAAACAAAATCTAGAAATCTATGGATATATGGAGATATAGAGAATATAGATTTTAACATGTATACCACATGTGCAATTGATAGAGGAAAAAGGCATGCACATAAATAAAGAAAATACATTTGAATTGAAATCAGAAATATAATCCTTCTTCGTGTCACCTTTAATACACCTTTGATGGCTTTGATGGCGGCCAGGAAACAAAAGAAATGAAAGGATTGGAAGGCTGGAATAAATAAAAGAGAACATTCGATTAAGATACACAATTACCAATTTGACAGAATATTCGTAATTTCGAAGAAAATAAATAAATCTATTGCATCATGAAAATAGTAATTTCTATATAAAAGAATTCTAATTGCTATGTAAACAAAAAAAATTGTATTCAAAAGCTAGTATGGAAAATTCTAATATAAATTAAACAGACTATGGCATACTTAGCGAAATTAAATGAGAAGGAAGAAGAAGAAGAAGATACATACCAGAAGCCCTAGTCGGAACAAAATCCAGTCCTGTGCAATAAAACTTGCAACCATAGAAGAAACCTAATTTGAAGGTTTGCTGTAGAGACAACCGAATGCGATTGGAGTCGCCATAGGGAGGGAAGGAACGATTACAAAGGCGTTGAGGGTTAAAAAGAGAGAGAGATTAGAGATCATTTTGAACTGGAAATAAGAGAGATACAACCATTCAAAAAGAAAACCGTAAGAGCGCCGTGATTCAGTGAAAGTGAAAAACGGAATTGGGAAGGAAAAGAAAAGAAAAAAAAATAAGAAAAAATAATGAATAGCCACGTGTCAAGCAGAGGTGGAAAGGGGCTGTTATTAATATTAGTTATATTATTATTATTATTATTATTATTATTATTATTATTATTATTATCTATAAACTAACAAAAAAAGGCTAAAAAAAGAATAAAAAGGAAAAAGAAAGAGAAATACTTAAGTTGTGTTTACAACATATGTGATTTTATTAGAATGAAACGTTCGAGATCATTTGAAATTTAAATGGTAATAAATTTTAATTTTGATTTATCATTTGAATTTATGTGGTGGTTATCTCATAATATAATATGAAATTTATTGGGTTGTATAGGATAAACAAAAGAAATTCATTATTTGAGTTCAAAGCTTCCTATAAAATGTTTGTATTTATTTTAACAAATTTTGCAATACTCTACTTCTCGAGCTATAAGTTGTAAATATTTCTTCTTAATTAATAAATCAAATAAATAAATATATTTTAAGATTGAACTAATTTTTAAATTAACAAAACATATGTTATGTATCTATAGTTATATAGGAACATGGATATGGATATTATCCGAGGAATCTAATAAGATAAGGATAAAAGTAATTGAGCTTAGATATCATATTTGAAAAAAGATACCATCCATTTGTAGCCCTTGGTGTAATTAATATATCAAATTTTATAGTAATGAATAAATTGTACCATTAATCATTCAGCTAGTTGAAATTGTTGTTTTTAGAAAATTGAAAGAGTTAGAGTAATACTTTTAAAATTGAGGTTGAAATTGTTATTTTTTTGAAAATTGAAATAGTTACAGTAATACTTTTAAAATTGAGATGAAGTACATTATAAAATGTTTTAAGCAACATATGTGGTGAATTAGCAAAAAAAAATCTTGAAATTTGGAAGTACATGCAACTTAAACTTTAAAGTATAAAATGTTGCAACGTTAACCCTAAAGTACAATTAGTAATGCATTGTGACCCTTTTGTCTATCACACTTAGAAAATACCAAACGGAAGATGACGTGGCTGCTGACTAGGAATCGACGTGGCTAGGGAATTGTAACGACCCGAATTTTCTAAAATACTTATTTACTCCAAATTAATATATGCATATATTGTAAATTAATATTTGTTCTCTTATTTGTTTTGTGGTGCATTTATTTTGTGGCCAATTTATTATAGTGCGTTAAAAATTATAATTTAAAATATATATGATTAGTTTTGAAACCTAAAGTTTTGATATGTTCTCCTTTGAAAATTCATGTCTTTTATTATGTTGAGAATTTTTGTGTGAAACCAATTTTGTTTTAAGCTAGACTTGATGAGCTTCAGTTTGAGCACAAATTTCACTACATTTAGACTTTTAATGAATTAGTTATGATTTTTGAAAGTTGACTTAACCATGCTGTGAGTTTGACCTGCGGGAATTAGAGAAAAAGAAAATTTAGTTGAGGTCTTGAGTAATTATAATTAGATGGGCCATTGGGTTAATTTAATGGGTTAATTTATATGTATTCTTTTATTTATTATAAGAGTTATTTTAGTTGGCCTAATTGAGATGAGGAAAACCCTAGTATGAATACAAGTAGGTTATTAGCACATATAGGGTTTTAGGGGAGAGGAGAAAACTACGTATTGTCTATTGTCATATGGCCGCTTATAGAGAAGAAGAAGAGACGCAAGAGAGAGCCCGAGTAAACGCAGAATACTTTTGGTTCTTCCCCTTTCGATTATCTAGTGAGTGTTTCTCACCTTTATTATGTGGATTTCGATACATGCATATATATATATATATATATACCTATTTGTTCTGAGTCGATTTATATTGGCGGCTCTTTTAGATTTCTTTTGGTTGATCAATTTAGGTTTTACTATTTATAGTGAGTGATTCTCACCCTCTCTTGTGATTTCTATTCGTATATATTGTTTTGATTTTCTTTTGACCTAATTTTTGGGAAAGTGGTTTGTTGTATTTTATTCAATTGATTATAAGTTTCTTAAAGACAAACCTCAATTATATGTCTTTATTAAAATCTCAGAAAAATACATAGACTAATATTATGAGTTACAAGTATTGTGGCTTTGGAATTGGAGTAATATGATTTTTAATTTGGGAGATATCAATTTTACAAAAAAACAGAGTGTTAAAATACTTAATGTTGATCAGATTGCTGTCACACATCTGTAGTTTTGAGTTCGGTTAGGGTACTAAAATTTTCTATAAAATTCTGTAAATATTTTTCAAGTTAATATCGTGTGTTAGGAGAATCTGGGCTTTGGAATTGATCGAATATGATTTTTATGTTGAGAGTTATTGAAGTTACAAAAACAGTGCGCAGCAAAATCTGATGCTGGACAGATTGTATACCTGTTAGCAAAACATTCATAACTCCTAGAATATAAATGATTTTTAGTTGAATCCAATTGCATATGAAACTAGACATGGCTGTATATATTGTGTAATTTTTCTGGAATTTTTATATTGTTCGTTTATCCCCAGAATGTCTGTGAAATTGATGATTGTGCCAATTTAAGATATTGTTTGTGCTCTTGCCTTATTTTTTTTGTGCAATATAACTTATGTTTTTAAAGAATTTTATTAATAGCCTTTAAAATTGGGATTATGAGGTTCTAAAAGAATTTGTGGTATGATTGTATTTAGTTTGTGAAATTGTTTACTTGATGGACGTTTGGAATACTATGAACAATTCATAATTGGTGGAATTAGTTGTCTTAAGCTTCTAGATGTGATATTTAGTAAATGTGTGAGTATGATTTTGTTTTTGGGACAAATCTACATTCTTGTTGAGGTTGATAGTAAAGTTTCTTTATATATTAAGTATTAGAGTTGTATCGACTATGAGTTGTTTTTATTAAAATTGACTAGAGAAGTCATAGGAAAATTCCTTAATTACGCCACTGCTCCCTTGTTATGATTTTATATTGGTTTTGATTCAACACTTAGGTGGATTTCCCATGATTTTTGTGAAAAGAAAACTTTGGTGAAAGCCAATGGAATTTTTTGATCTTGATTGTAAGCCAGATGGTGGCTTGTGATGTTTGTTGTACTCGTTCTATTGTTGAATAGACGAGTGGATTATTTGTGATTTTACTCGCAGAAGGGCGAGTGTTTTGGCGCGTAAACGTATAACTAGCCTTCCGAAGAAGGTCGAAACTTTAGACGATATGCCCGTGCGGGTTCCGGTTCGGAGTGGCCGCTAGTTATACGGGGAGACACAGGGCACGATGATCTGTGTAGGCCATGGGAGAGTATGGCGAGGTGGCATGTAATTAAGGTGCACACGCTAACTTAAGTGTCTAGTGGTTTCAAGTCTAGTGTTTTCAAGATGACGTACTTTAAATTATGTAATGCTTCGCTTGGACAATAGACAATTTGTATCGTCATGTTAATTTGCATTTGCAATCTTGGACACTGTTATGGAATATTGAATGGTAGAATTTAACGAGTTTTCGCGAGATTTTATTGGAAACGACATTCTGCATATTTTTCGTTCTTTGAGTTTTCCGAGATTCTTTATGGTTTGAACAAAAAATGGATATTTATGTTGCTGTGTTTTTCTTATTTATTTTCGAGTAATTTAAGTTTAACATTTCTATCGCAGGATGGTAGGCCGTACTAATATTTTTGCAGGTCTTGGCCTACCGTATTATAATGGTATGTTATTAATAGTTTTGGTAAGTGTACGGGGTAAGAAACTACTTGCTACTACTTTGTCGAGAAACTACTCTTTTTGTCTCGAAAAGTATGTAGAACTATTCGTCTTGCCACGTAATGAGATTTGAGTTAATTGTATAAGATATGTACATATGAATTATGTGTTTGCATCATGGACATATTGGGTGATACAGAATCAACTCATACCAGTATTTATATACTGACCCAAGTTGTCTCCATGCTTCTTGGGTACGTTCTCTTTATGAGCGTAGCCCAGTTTTGCAGGTATATATTCACGTGCTTCATTGATCGTGCTAGGAGTTTTACTTGAAGTTTATTTTCTTTATTTTGTAAAGTGTATATAGTTTGTTGGACTTTGGGAACGACACCGGTTTAGATACTCTGGCCAACTATTTTAATAGAGTAATTATATTTCGTTTTTATTATGTAATTGAACTTTTTAAATAAAGTATGGATATTAAAGTTTTGTTTATTCTGCAAACATTTATAAAGGATATTGATTTAAGATTAAATTTTAGCTTTTTTTGAGAATGAGTTTTAAGTTAATTGTTGTTTTTAATTTTCACCCCCGGTAGTTGGACAGGCGAGTACATGTGTATTAATTGGGTATTCGGGGTCCAAAAATCGGGGTGTGACAGGAATTAGCAAAAAAATCCTAAAGTTTGGGGTTACATGCAATTTAAACCTTAAAGTATAAAATGTTGCAATGTTAACCTTAAAGTACAATTAGTAAGGCATTAACGTTAATAATAATAATACCTTCACAATCCACCTTCAACCATAAGCTTATTTCTCCATGCCAATGCTGCCAACTTTGCTTCTTGCTTAATCTCCTCAGCCTCACCATCGCATCCCATTAACAAAAAACACTTTAATCCGAAAATTGAAGCCTCTCGAGACGTAATCATTGGTGATGGTGGTGTATGTTAGGTTTATATTTTTAGTTGTCTTATGTCAAAAGCACTTTTTCCGTTATAATTGTTTGAGTCAAATTGAAGATTTAAAGACGCAATAATTAACGGAAGCTCGCCAAATTTACCGGATGTATCGCACATAATTCAGAACCTAAGGTAAGTTGGTTATATGATTTGATTCAAAATATAGGCGGTGGTTGAACTTAAAATTCGAAATTAAAAAATTTTTGAGTAAAATTTATTTTTAAATATTTTTACTTAGTTTTGCTGAAATTCGAAAAGTCATATCAACACAAATTATTGTGAAAACTTATTTTTTTTCATGTCTAACATATTCTATAAAATTGTCACTGAAATTTAAGTCAAATTGATGCCCAAATGAATTTAATACGATAAAATAAAATAAAAAAATATTAAAAATAAAATTTTAATTTAATTGTAAAGAAAAGACAAGAAAAAGCAAAGTACCTTTGAAAAGTCAAAAGCTTCCTTTTTGAAAACCCACGTGCCTTTCGTCAAGAATGTACACAATTAGTGGGCCAAGCCCATTGTATGACACGCGGAGAAAATTGAAAATTTTGGTGCGCAGCTGTTCCTTAAGACGGATCGATCTAGCAATATTTTGGATCGATCCGACAAGGATTTTTCAAGGAATCGCTTTTTATTTTTTGGATCCATCCGGCTTATATTTTTGGGTTACGAATTTTTGTTGTAAAATTAATTTTTTTATTTTTTTTAATCTATTTTAAAAAAAACTTTAACTCTATATTTTTCTTATAAATATAATTATTGATTTTGATCAAAAATACATGATTCTAGAGAGCTTTTTGAGGGAAAAAAAATCCAAACACTATAATCAATTTTTGAGAGTTTTAAGATACTACCTAAGTTTTGTTTATGTGCCATAGGAGATTTTATTATTCTTTAAATTTAAGAACTAGAATTTCAAACGTTCACGATCTTGCGAGAGTGTCTTCGGTTATGATTGAAGACGGGGTGAGTGAAGTGGCTAATGCGCAATAAGGTAGATCGCAGATAGGGGTGAAGTATTGTGATCAAATGCGTAGAAGGTATGGATGGCAACAGGGTGGTTCGGGGCCGGGTAGGCATTACCCATCCCCAGAACCGCGGACTAAAACCATCCCCAGAACCTATCCTAGAACCACTAAAATCAGTTCGGGTAGTGCCTAGAACCGACTAGTTCGGGTCCGGGTACCCACAAAATTATTTTATTTTATTTGTTTGAAAAAAAAAGCCACTTTATTTCCATCAGCATTGATGTTCGTCACACAACTTCTATTTGTAAATCTATTTGTATACACTATACACAGCACACAACTTCTATTTTCAAATCTATTTGTATACACTATACACAGCACACAACAATTTTGTATACACATCACACAACTAACAGCTTCTATTTGTATACAACACAAAGTATGCAACTTTTATTTTATACACAATCAATGGTTTACACAACTTTTTGTACACTAGATCTTATAATCAATACCACAGAGAGTTCGAAAGATCTCATAATAGAAAGATCGAAAACCACAAATCTAGGAATCAAATAGAGAGATCGAGAAGGATCGGTGCGAGCTTGTGAGCGAAAGATAGTGTGTGTGTGTGTATATATAGAGAGAGAGGGATAGAGTTACTGGTTACAGCGTGTGACCTCTGTGAGAGAGTGCCGGAGGGGAGAAGGAGAGAGGCGGCGAGCAGACAGGTAGTGAGAAAGCGCTGGAGAGGAGATGACAGGGAGTGAGAGAGCGCCGAAAGGAGAGTGAGCGAGAGAGAGTGTGTGTATATATATAGAGAGAGATGGAGATATTTACTGGTTACAGCGTGTGACCTCTGTGAAAGAGCGCCGAAGAGGAGTGGGAGCGAGGCGGCGAGCAGACAGGTAGTAGAGAGCGCTGGAAGGAGGGCACTGGGAAGTGAGAGAGCGCCGGAAAGGAGAGAAAGCGAGGTGACTGTCCAGTGAAACAAATTGAAAGTGTGATACTGTGATTTGTGAAAAACCCTATGCCCCTCCACTCCACGTATTAAAACTAATTATATATTTTTATATATATAAATATATTTTGGGGCGGGTCTTCGGGGATGGGTACTTAGGTACCCGGAACCGCCCCAGACCCGTTTATTTTTTTCTCTCCCCGCCCCAGACCATGACCCGGACTCGAAAAATACTACCCGAAATAGACCCGTTCGGGTAAAAACCCGTGGGTGCTCGGACCTGCAGTTATTTTTGCCATCCTTAGTAGAAGGAGGTGACAGGTAAGCCGGAACAACGGGAAGCGCTACGCCAAGCCAATTACGGTTGGATTCCACGTTCAACGAATTGACGGGATTGTTGCATAAATTGTGGGAAAGTAATTTTTGTAAGTCATCGAGTCTGTAATTCCATTTTAATCATAGTAAAGCATTGTCGGTTAGTCCCCAGAATTAGTCCTACGCAAGTAGGGATACATCGTAAATTCTTTGTGTTGTGTTATTGATTTTTGAGTAAATACCATGAATGGCCAATTAACTATTGTAAAAGTTTTAAAATGGTCACCGGACTATAATTCGTTCCATTTAACCCACTCAACTATTTAAGTAGTTCAATTTTGGCACTCCGTTAAAAATTCCGTCAACCCACTAACGGATTCAAAGGCATTTTCGTCCAAACACTAAAAAAAGAAGAAAAAACTATTCCAGAGTCTTCTTCAACTCTGGCCGCCGCCGCCTCCTCCTCCTCCGGTGATAACACTGTTACTCAAAAGCTTCTTCCTTTCTTCAATCGAAGAAAAAAGAGAGAGAAAGATAGGTTTGGGTATGTTAATGATTTGTGCTTTGTTCTTGTTTGGAGGATTAAGAGCTATAGAAGCAGAAGAGCAAAAACACTCCGGCGACAATAGTAACGGTGAGAAGAAAAAGAATAAGCAAGGCAAAAGGAGGAAGAAAATATGAAAAAAGAGAAGGAGGAAGAAGCAGAAGTGAGGAGAGAGAATGAAGAAAAGGAAGCTAGACAAAGGGAAGAAGAAAAGAGAAGAGAAAAGGAAGAATAAGAAGAAGAAGCGAGGAGACAGGAGGCATCGGGGAAGAGAGATGAGAAAGAAGCAGAAGCGAGGAGAGAGCAAGAAGAAGAGGAAGCGAAAAGGCAAAAGGCAAAGAGGAGAGAGGAGGAGGCGGAGTGTTGTCTCCGACGCCAGCCGGAGTTAGAAAAGACGAAGGAACAGTTCCTTTTTTTTGTGTTTGGACGAAAATGCCCTTGAATCTGTTAGTGGTTGATAGAATTTTTTGACGGAGTGACTAAAATTGAACTACTTAAATAGTTTAGTGGGTTAAATGGAACAAATTATAATCCGGTGACCATTTTAAAACTTTTACAATAGTTAAATGGCCATTCATGGTATTTACTCTTGATTTTTATGTGATTACTTGATTGAATTGTTAGACAACACAACACAGGTTTCGACAGTAAAATTGATTAGGCATAGGGTTTTAATTCCACTTATCAAACTTTAAATTGTTTTTTATAAAAACTCTAAAATCAACCGAGACAATATAATCCCTTAAATTTTCTTTTAGTGTAGGCTTTAATTCCCTGAAAGTAGAAGCGGCCCAAGCAATTAAGTACGAGCCTCGCTGGGTCCTGAGATCTTTTCAATGGTTTTGGAGCTTCTTCTCAGAGCCTTCCAATTTTGGAGATGTGTAAAAGAAAATAGATACGGAGGTTACGACTGCACCGAGTGGCCATCGACGGCGAAAGGCTGGTAACTGTAGAACGGGAGTGAAATTTTTTTCCCTAATTAGTGCCAAGCAGATGAATCAAAATGCTAATAACAATAGAAAGAAGAACCTTACGTATTTTCCCACCACTACCTTCTCTTGCTGTATTTTTGATAAAATCTCCAAAACGGACTAAAACATTTAACACGTCGACGCCTTACTAATTGTACTTTGGGGTTAACATTGCAACATTTTATATTTTAAGGTTTAAATTACATGTAACCCCAAACTTCAGGATTTTTTTTGCTATTTCCCTAGGCACGTTGACGCCTAGTCAGTAGCCACATCATCCTCCATTTTGTGTTTTCTAATTGTGATGGACGGAAGGACCACATTGCATTATTAATTGTACTTTAGGGTTAATATCATAATATTTTATACTTTAAAGTTTAAGTTAATTATATACTCCCAAACTTCAAGATTTTTTTTTCTAATTCCCCCGTAATATGCTAATTGATAATCCACAACAATATGTAGACTTGTATATACATGTTAATAAATTATCAAAAGCCTCGTTTAGAAATGATAACCTAGGCCCGATTATATTTGAAGCCCAGTACATCTGGAGCTGGATGGATTGGGCTTTTTCTAACACAAAAGAATAGACGCTGATACATGTGGGCTAAACCTATTATCTCCTCTCTTTTATTTCGGAACTACTTCTTTTTATAATAATATCTCCTTTCCCACTCTACAAGTTTATTAGTTTTGATTTGTTTGTAATGATGATGGTGGTCGGCTAAGAGGGGGAGGAAAAAGAAAAATAGGATTTTTGTGGCTTGAATTTAGATATGAGGTGAAAATTTTATTTTATTTTATTATATTAACACCCTATATATAGTTATATTAAGATTTAATAAGTAAATTTATATTAAATTTTGGTTTGTAACCCCCATCAAAAATTTTTCCCTTAAAAGTTGATGAAAAAAAATTAGTTTGTCCTTATCATCAGTTTCGGTACTTGAATAAAAAATTAGAAGTTAGCAAGATTCAAATTCCTATTCCTCCCCCTCTCTAGCTTAAAAATTTGAGGCTACGAGTGTATTGTGATTTAAAAAAATAAAATAAAATTGTGGCCGTCTCATTATGTGAAATCCTTTATACACCCTTGCTCTTCATTAGTCTCAAATTAAAATGCCCACTTTTGAATTTTTTTTTAGAAAAACATAAATTTTAACCTAATCAATAATAAAAAATACTACTAAATCCATAAAAAACATAAATTGAGACATTCTATACAAAAGAGAGAGATTTTTTTTTTAATTTAAGAGCGGGTGTGTTGCACCCAATATTGACAGCAATAAATGCACTGTCAAGCCAAGTTTAAGTTTCTTGTTAAAAAAGATTAGTGAGTGTACATATAGTTTATTACATTCACAAGATGTGAAATAAACTTCCGCTTTTATAATCTGTCAATGCCTACTAAAATTATACAAGAATTGAACTCATACGCCAATAATAAATAAATTTTGTTTTCATCATTTATACATTTAAGTTAATTCCTTTTTAAAGCCTGTCTAACTAATATATCAACTTGCCACATTTTAAAAGAATAGCATTTGTTTGAAATGTGCAAAAGTCAAATATCCACATAATTTAAAACTAGAGTAATTAAACACACACACGTATATATATTGATAAATGTACAACCAATATTCGATCACCTAGTCATTTACCATGGAAATGACATTCATTCTGGTCACTAACCTATATATAATTACTACTTCTATATATCGATCTCATGAGTTATTTATATTTAGCTAATAAAAATACGTTCCAAGCATTTATTAGTAAAATGTGGTGACAATATATCTTTTAATTATTAATTAGTTGGTATGTGAAAATTTTGAATAACTGTGCAGGCAACTGGAAAGTATATGTTCTTTATCGCAAAAAAAAAATATGTTATACAACAGTTACATGTAACTTGGTATCACAATTATATTCAATAAAAACACATAATCATTACTGTGGATAAAAAAATATTTGAGAAGAGAGGTGACTAATTTTTGTGGTACATAAATAATTAATGTACTTTTGATGATGATATTGGGCAACTTGAAAAGAATGTTCCTTTTTGTTAAGAAATTATAGTTTATCTTGATTTATCGAAAAAAAATTTAACTTATCTTAAAGACTGTGATTTCAAAGAAAAACAAATATAATGGCAAAACCAGTTCTCGATCAATCTCAGTTTGATGATTTCTCCTCCTTCTACATGTAATATCAGAAAGAGATCGAGAATATATAAGGTTGGTACAACGCATATATACATAACCAATTTTTAATCAAAATTGGTACATAAAAGGATCGTGCACAGTCTAGCTAATATATATAACTTCAAAAATACAACTCCTAATTAAATAAAAGGAATACTGTTTCAATAGGGGATTTTAACATGTACCCTGAAAGTATGCTCTAATTTATATATATATATATACTAGGGTATGCCCGTGCCCAAGGGCACGAAATAGCGATAAAATTAAATCTATACTTATAATTAACGGAAATTATTTTTAAATATGTACAATCCAACATAGTGGAATACAAAAATTATTTATTTATTTCCATTTGTTGTACTTATGGCATGATAATTCACTTGTAGTAAAAAGCTCAATTTTTACTTTTTTTTGGTATGCCCGTGCCCAAGGGCACGAAATAGCGAAAAAATTAAATCTATACTTATGATTAACGAAAATTATTTTTAAATATGTACAATCCAGCATAGTGGAATACAAAAAATATTTATTTATTTCCATTTGTTGTACTTATGGCATGATAATTCACTTGTAGTACAAAGCTCAATTTTTACTTTTTTTTTCCTAACGTAAAATTGTAATAAACTCAAAACTTATTTAATTATTTTTTTTTGATAATTTTAATTTCTAACATTTTTTTATTCAAAACATTAAAAAGGAAAATTTCTCATTGTCCGTCAAAAGTAAACCTTATTCACTTATCGCAAACAATAAAATAATATTACATTGTTGATCACTTTCCAACCGGATCCATCATAATCAGTTTAAAGTTAATACAAATCAATAAATCGTATTCGTATTCCAATGTCAGCATCAGTAGGATTTGCAATGGTTATGTATTCAACTTGGTTATCTCAGATTATTTGTTAAAATAACAAATATAGTTTGAATATTATTTGTTCACCAAGGAAAAAAACAGTTATTCATTTAAATCCGAAACGATAATACCTAAAATTCGATAAAGTACCATATAAACGCGATCCAAATCAACTATTGACATGTTTAGTGAAAAGATCAATTAAGAAATACGGAAGGTTAATGACCATTTGTTAAAAGATTAATTAATTAAGGAAACGATTGTGTTGGATATGCTTCACACAATATAAAACATTTTACTTATTTTACCACCAATCAATCTACATTTGTATTACCTTTTCTTTGTCACAAATTAAGTCTCCCTTTTTTTCTTATATCTCAAATTAAGGGTTTTAGATAAAATATATCATTTTTAGGAAATACTCGTATTATTACATTAATTAAAATTTTACAATTTTAAAAGTTATACGCAAGGGGGAAGGGGAGAGAGTGTAAGGTTGGGGTTAGGTGATAGGTGTAAGTAAAGAAAGGTAATGAAGTGAGAAAAAAAGAGTGGAGTTTCTAGAATATATTTGAATAAAAATAAGTGATGTGTGATTGTAACCATTGGATTGGATGAGAAATATGCATTTTGACCTTTAGATTGTCCATGTAGGACAATAGTTACATCAAATATCCTTCATTACCTCTCTCTACTTAATGGTGATTAAACTTAATGGTTGAGACGGATTAATTTAACAAAATCCCAAAAAGGGAATTAATGGGAAGAAAACAAATATAGCAATAAAATCACCTGTAAAAAAAAATAATGATTTAAGGTTGAAAACAAATCATCTGAATTGTACATATTTGAATTGAGAGGTTCAATGAACCAAAACACAGCTTTAGTGTAATTAAGTACATTATATCTTATTGGTTCAACATTTCAAAAATGCCATTGAAAGAATTAAAATGTTAACCAGAAAAGTATCATTTCGGCGTTAGAATAATCAGTCATGTTCTAATCCTTTATGCTGAAAGTAAATGCATAGAAGGAGAAAATGGAAGTTTTTAATTTTACATTATTCTTCAAACAAATAGTACATAGATATATCTGATGCTTAACCACGGGGGAGGAAAAAGGGAAATAGGATTCTGTGAAAAATAATTAATATATGTATTTTTTTTGTAAGTCTATCTCAACTGGTGATTAAACTAAATTAATGGTGGAGACGAATCAATTTAATGAAATCTCAAAAAGAGAATTACTGGTAAGAAGTCGAGAATATTAATAAAATCACCTGTAAAAATATAGTTTTTTAAGGTTGAAAACAAATTTCATTAAATTGAGAGGTTTAATGAACTAAAAAAACAATTTTAGTGTAATTAAGTATATTATATCTTATTAGTTTTACATTTCAAAAATACTATTGAAAGAATTGAAAAATGCCATTAAAAGAATAATTAGTTATGATCTAATTTACAAATTTTATTTTCCTTTTCAACCATATTAAATTATTTTTTCTGACGTACATAACTAATGTACTAAATCCTATGGTAAAAAGAAATAAAAAATATTATCTCATGGAATTAATTAGATTAAACTTAGTATAATTTTAAAAGGTCTAAAAATGAAATAAAATTATTAGTATATCTGAGTTACGGTTCCCTCAGTAAAAAAAATTTGCCAATAACCAAAACATAAAAAAAAGTTATAAAAATAAAAAGATAAAAAAAGAAAAAAAGAAAAAGAAAATAAAACTAATAAAATAGTTAATTTTACATAGAAGAAGATTTAAAGAGGGTGTTAAATAAATATCCTTATACTTAGCTCTTGTATAAAATAGTAAAATACCTTATTAATTGTAAATTATGAGTGTTACTTTCTATTCCAAAACATAACTAAATAAATTAATATTCTAAATATATTAATTTTTTAAGTTAGAGAGGAAAACATAACTAAATAAATTAATAATTAACAAAAAAAAAATTCCCAATAACCAAAACACAAAAAATAAAAGCTATAAAAAAAAGTAAAAAATAAAAAGAAAATAAAACTAATAAAATAGTTAATTTTACATAGAAGAATATTTAAAGAGCTTATTAATATTCTAAATGTATTAAGTCAATAATCAATCTTGACCATTGAATTGTTGAATTGATTTGTGACCTTTGGATGGTAAAAGTTAGTGGTCATATCAATGAATAGTGTAATCCTTGATTTGTATTATAGATGTGTGTGTGCAATAATTTTAGATGGACACAGATATTTGATATAAAAGACTGACATATCTAGTGTGACAATTGACCAAAACCTTTAATTTAAATGGTATCACTCTCACTTTCCATTTGGGAGGTTGTGGGTTCCATTTCTTTCCTCATAAGATTTCTAGTATTTTCGGGTCAAAAGATACTTTAAACCTTCTTTTCAAAGTAATAATTTTGTGTAGTGTGTCAATAATGCCTTGGTAAATAGAATGTGGGATCCATCTCACATTCATCTTTATCAAAATTTGTTTCAATTTTCAACAAATTGTATAAGACCAACGTCACAAAATATACTAACAAAAGGAAATTTTCTTATCATTTGTAACCAACATTGACCTAGACATTATCTTTTATACAAAATATATATAGTAACTTCTATATAGTCAAGTATAAATTAAACAATAATTGTATAAATTAAAACATATAAACTAATAAAGGGTCGTAAGCTAATCTAAAAATTCTTAACAAGCATCATGAAATTGATGAGCAATAATAGAACAAATCAAATAAATAATAGTCTTCAAATAGTGAACACTTCAAATTTTAGATACATACCAAATTGAGCCGGTGAGAGGTAAAGCTTGGTGTAATTGTTTTAGGTCAATGTGTGAAGAGATGGAGCCATGGAGGAAGACCAAGGACAGCCCTGGAATAGGGCTAGCATGGCAACCGTCCAGGGCCCCAAAATTAAGGGGGATAATAATATTTTCTTTCATTCACATATATTAATTTCAAAACTAGAGAATTAGGACAACGAGCAAATTTAACAAAAACGTGAGTCACACTGTTAACATTTATACGAATGAGCTAACCAACTTGCAAGAACACGTCCAGCATCGCTAACGAACAGGCCTAGAATATAATCATCAAACCTCTCATCTATAAATCAAAACTCTCATCTATAAGTGCTTGAATTACGGACAACGAATTCCCCTCTAAATGCAAGAAATTATACCCCGCTTCTAGAGCAGCCGTAGTTGCTCAGCCTATCGCATAAGCCTCTGCCGTTTGGACATCAAGTAACATCAGAGCTCATTTTGGAAAGCTCGCCAGAAAATCACCTTCAGAATTCCGAATTAGACTCCCACTGCGCACCTAAAAAATTCTCCGCATCAAAAACTGCAACATCGAAATTTTCCAGGGTTTTATAATTTACCAAGCAATGAATAGATACGTTAAATTTTGTTTAATGGTTCTGAGTGATATACGAGAGCTTCTATAGGATTTTAGTCAATTGAGTTCATGTTGTTCCCTTATTTTTGTTAGGGTGCTCTTATTATTCCGGCTGTTCTAACAAAATTAAAATTATAGGTAGGTGCTTTAAAAATGGGTATTGAAACTAGGGTTTTAGGGTGTTTTTATCGCCACTTTTTTACAATTGTAATGTAGTTTTGGTGGCATGTAAATTCTTATCATTAAAATAAAATTAATTTTTTAATATAAAAAATTAATATATTTATTTATAAGAATGTATCTTTTAAGATTTTGCCCAAGGTTTAAAAATAGGCAGCAGTAATTACACCACTAAAACATTCTCTAACACTCCATTTCATTTACTTGATCCTATTATATTGAGTATTTGCACATTACCTCGGTGTAATAGAGCCTAGCTAGTATTGGGAACAAAAAGAATATACTGGTTCGGCCCTATTACACCAAGGTAATATGCAAATGCTCGATGCAATAAGATCGAATAAATAAAATGGAGTGTTACGGAATGAAGTAGTGTATGTAATTACTGCCACCCTAAAAATGGTCACGACCAGCTCTGAGAAAGACTCGTGTTACAAGCTCTAACAATTTGTGCTAAAAGATGGAGGCAGGTGAACCGAAAAATACAGAGGAGGAGGAAATATGTAAATAGGCATTTTGCTTTTAAAAATGGATGGATGGCATGTTTGAAAATTTCAAGGAAAATGTAGGCTTTAATAGAAGTGCATATACTTGGCTTTCAAAGATGGGTGACGGGCACCACTAAATTAACTCAGGACATGCATCCATTATTTTAGTAACATCACATATTTACTAATAATTATTCAAAACACCACTTAATGGGACATCAAACATTTTAAAAGAAAGACTTTCTTTCAAATTCGCTAAAAAAAGTACGCATTAACTCTCGTTGAACAGCAATATGTAGCTAATCCTGTAAATGCACGTAGTTTTCTGTAAATTTTGGTTTTGTTTGTTGGATTAGGTTGTTTCATATTACCATTTTCAACTGGTTTCAATGTTATTGGTTCGAGTACAACTGTTTAGGGGATTCATTTGCTCTATTTTTGACTTTTTTAGGTATTTTCTTATTCTTTTGTGATGAATCAAGAGTGTTTTTTGTTTTTTTTGTGTTAGATAGAGAGAATTAAATGGATATTTCATATATGTGCGTGTGTATTGTTTATATGTGAAATATATATTTGTGTATCTATGCTTTAAACATAAAATAGCATAATAAAATACAAAATAATGAATAATATGTCACACAAATACATCCAACTTAATCACGACTACGATTAATTAGCAATTTTTATACATAATTAACTTACTTATAATTATTAAAACATCATTTCGCTAACATATCAGCTAATGGACTTCAAAAGATAGAGAAGACAAAATAAATTTTATTTTTTAACTTAATTACCAACTTTGGAAACACTAGCCTTTTTCAATCGAAGAAAAGTATATAAACATATATGTATATTGTAAGTATATATAATATGTGTGCTTTTTTACATGTGTACTGGGGTACCGCATACTTTTTGTCACTTTTCTACACCACCATTTAACAAATAGTGCCTCTAAGAAAACAAAAAATTTAGAAGGGCGGTGTTTATGAGTTAATATTGTAGCGCCCTTAATTCCACTTTTAAAAAATAGAGTGCAACATGATTGTAAATTTGAACACAAAGGTGAGCTTTAAGATAATTGCATATAATTTTAAAAAAAACTGGGCTACTTCTAATTGGTGAAATAAGTTTGAAAAATGAAGACTAATAAAAAAAAAATCAGAGCTAAACCCGGGCTTAATACGGACTAGCCCTATGCATGTTTCCATCATTAGTCAAATAAATATGTCCGCTTAGGACTCATACAATTAAGTTGAAGTCAAGCAGGGAAGGTAGAGTACAATTAAGCACTACATACTTTTTTTTTTCTCCTATTTTAAATAGGCTCAAAGTATTTCCACACTTTCCTTTAGTGAGATTCAAAATCCATCTCCTTAAAAATATATGGACTCCCCTGCAAGCACCTCACCGGGGAATAAGGCTATAATTCAATTAATTAATTACTACTAGGCTATTCCTCGTCACTGCACTTCGTACTTTAGCGATTACTGGAGTGAAGAAGAAACTGATATGGACTCCCCTGCAAGCACCTCACCGGGGAATAAGGCTATAATTCAATTAATTAATTACTTACTGCAACATTAATTTTTACAAGCCCGCCCTGTCTTGTTCGTTAAAGAAGGAAAGCTGAATGAATTCATTAAATGACTTTATTTATTTAAATCTTACCTTAAATGCTTATGACTTCAAAAACCCTATTATGCCCCCCCCCCCCCCCCCCGCCCCCTCTCTCTCTCTCTCTCTCTTGTAAGTTTAACAAAAATAATTTTATGAGATTGACTCAAACTTAGAACACCTCTCTTGAAATTAAATGAATATCTTATCAACTAATCTAACCCACTCGTTCGTTCTGAGATTGGATAAGTGTCTTATTAACTAAGTTAACCCACTTACTTTTATTAAAGATATATAATGTTCTGTTGATAATTAATTTTATTAAGTCCTAGAAGGTAAG
The DNA here is from genome assembly GCA_021464415.1 of Lonicera japonica. Taxonomy (NCBI): domain Eukaryota; kingdom Viridiplantae; phylum Streptophyta; class Magnoliopsida; order Dipsacales; family Caprifoliaceae; genus Lonicera; species Lonicera japonica. The sequence goes on from CM038463.1 coordinate 8,682,777, forward strand.
GGTTGAATTTTTTTTAGAGACAATAAGTTGAAAGGGCTTCCTTCATAATTATATTCAAGGGAATGACATTTTACATTTTCATTTCAAAATAAGGACACTCATTTGTCTTTACCTAAAATATCCTTCATCAATTTCTTTTAGGTTTTTCTAAAAGTAAATTAGTCACCACCAGCGACCACCACCATTAGGAGTGGATTTGGTACAATACTGTACCATACCGAGCATACTGAGTACCGTACCGAAAATTTGGTATGCCAAAATCCATTACTATTACCATACCAAAACTTTGGTATATCGAAATATCGGTATGATATGGTATGGTATGGTAAGGTACATTACCAAAAAAACCAATCCTACAAAAAAAAAACCCAATAGCAACTTTCTAGGCAAATATTCAAATACACATCAACAATAGCAGCCAAAAACAAAATAGAAAGTTGCTAGGCAATATTCAAATACACATCAACAATAGTAGCCCAAAACAAAATAGAAAGTTGCTGGGCAAATATTCAAATACACATCAACAATAGCAGTAAAAAACAAAATAAAAAGCTACTGGGCAAACCTCATTAAGAGATAAGAATTCATGGCTTAGTCCTCTAGCCAAAAAAGATATTGTATTGAAGAAGATAACTTATATTAAAGGCATATGATTTATAAAATTAATCCACTATTTCTAATATATTTTCAGGTTAAACTTTTTCCTAGAAAGAAACATTTAGCTCCTTATTTTATTAACTAAAGTGACATGAAATTAACTCTCCATAGTCCATAGCGTAGCCTACCATCACCTAATTCAACGACACAAGAACACATACGTTACTACCACTGTTAAATGGGATCTTAGAACCTATTGGAATTTGTATGATTTTTTTCTAACAAGATATCACATGACAATACTTTAGATGTAACTTATATATTCTCTCTCAAAAGGAATGTTAATTAGCTATGAATTATAATATATCTAATCGTCAAGTATAAAATTTATATACATTGTGAAATAGGATACTCGATTATATTTAAAAAATGAATAAAAATCTGAATATGGGACTATGCAAATAGAAAAATACGTGATATCAATATACTTATGTTGAAACTTGTCTTTTTGAGAAATTGTGAAACTTAAAAACTGATCGATAGAGAAACCAACAAGGTAATTAATCTGTGGGTTGCGGGGATAATGGACCATTCATCTCTAATTTAATTAATCTGTGGGTTGTGGGATGTGTGGGTATTGGAATATTGGTAATTTATTATTATTTGTTATAATTGGCACAATTGGTATGGTTCAGTATTATATACTGTGATAATACCAAAATTTCGGTACGGTACAATATACCGTCGGTAATGAGTTTGGTATACCGATTGATATTGTACCATTACCAAATTTCGGTATATTTTGGTAATGGTTCAATTTGGTACGAATTGGTACGGTATTATTGGTATATTTTTCCACTCCTAGGTCCACCATTAATATCCCCCTCCGGAGCTCCGTCAACTGTTATCGAAGTGTTATAGCCTCACCGAAACTTTAGTATAAATACTACAAATCTGTTTTTGCACTAAATCCACAAGCGAAAAATGATACATATTTTATTGCAAATATGTTTTTGTATTAAATCCTCGAGTAACTCATGATATACTTTTAGTGCAAATTTGTTTTTGTATTAAATCCGCAATCAACTAATGATACATATTTTAATGCAAATCATTTTTTGCACTAAATTCGCAAGCAACAAATGATACATATTTTAGTGCAAATTTGTTTTTTCATTTTTGCTATAAATTTGGAAGCAATTAAAGACGTAATTAAATTTGAGTGCAAATTTGTTTTTGCACTACATAAAAATTCTCGCCGGAGCTTCCATGTCCTTGCTGGAGTTACGACAATGGTCACCGGAACTTCGGTGGGTGGAGGCAGCGGAAGTAGTTGGTGAGGTTTAATGACCACCAATGGTAATAAAAATTGTAGTAAAGGTGCAAAACTATTTTTGCACTAAATTCGCAAACAAATAACATTATAAATTTTAGTATAAATATGTTTTGGCACTAATCCATACACAAATTAAGATATAAATTTTTGAAAAAAAATCATTTTTGCACTTAATTTGCAAGCAATTAAAGACGTAATTAAATTTGAGTGCAAATTTGTTTTTGCACTACATAAAAATTCTCGCCAGAGCTTCTGTGTCCTTGTTGGAGTTACGACAATGGTCGCTGGAACTCCGGTGGGTGGTTGCAGTGGAAGTATGTGTGGTTTAATGACCACCAATGGTAATAAAAAAATAAAAAATTGTAGTAAGGATATAATTGATAATAAAAAAGGGGTGTATCCTTTTATTGAATAAAGATTTGAAAATTATCCTTGTAACTAAAACAAATTATGGAGGAAGTCCTTTATCTAGTTTGAAATAATAAGGTATCCTTAGTTTCAATATAATTATGGAGGAGGTATTTAGAACCCATTTTCTTTTTTCTTTTTCTTTTTTTTTTACCTATTAAATTAAACCTACGTTATTATTGGGGAAGAGAAGGGAAAGAAAGGGGGGGATGCTGCAAATGCAGCGAGAATTGAATTCGAGTTGCCCACGAGTTTGAAAGGGTAGAATTTTTTTATATTTTTTAAGTTTAAATGTCTGAGTTAGGACATAATCAGGTAGGGTTTATGGTCCTAATTGAGAACTAAGGTTTTGGGTAAGTTGAATATCTAAAGGTTTATGGTTGATGACTTGATGTAATTTTAGAAACAAATGAAGGTATAAATTTTAGAAATATATTGATATAGTAATATTGCAAAATAATTCTTAATAATTAAGGTTTGAGATCATATATAGTGCTAATTCGTATGTGTGTGTTGAGTCTGTTTTAACTTGATCGCATCACATGCGCATTTACACTCAACATTGTGGCGCTCACATGCAATTTTGCTTTTCTTGTTATTTTCGATCAACCTTAAATATTTACGGTATTACCTCTATCGCACCAAAACACATTTGACCAACTACTAATTTAGGCGAATTTGGCCACATGATTCCTCACATTAGCTATTTTGCAAATTTTAATTTATCTTGAGTACTGTGTATATAGTTTGTATAGAAATGGGAAAATAATTAACACGTAAACAAAAATTTCTACAAATAATGCGGTAATGACGTTTTTCGGATTGTTATGGACATGCTCACATATTTGGTGTAGTAATTAAATACTCGTGAGAGTTAGGAGTTTGTTGGTAATTAAGAGGATTCAATATATAAACAACAAAATCTATTTAATGGCAACTTAAAGAGGCCGTCCAACTATATAAAAAAGAATGAAAAACGAGTAATTCTACATGCATAAATATAAAAATTTGATATTTTAATGTGTCAATTACTTATTGGTTAGAATGAAATGTGATATGATTTTTTTAACCAATATTTAGTGACCACATTTCATATGTCAATTTTTTTTTTAGATATTTATGTGTAAGTATAGTTATTCAAGAAAAATAAGAAAAAAAAATTAACTAATAAAAGGTATCCTAATTAATTCTACAAAATCGATTTAATGACAGCATATTGAATCCTTCAATTCGTGCAATTTGAAGCATTACTACAATACTATTTACTCATAATCACAAGATTATCATAATAATGAGCATTAATTCGGTGGTTTATTCGTATTACGCCTTTATTTTTTTACTGCAATAAATACTTTTGAGGGACTTCTTTAAATTTTGCGTGTTTAGACTGCATTTTTAAAAATTTCCACCAATACCTTGAACAAATTAAAAGAGCCTCTATAAATAATATAATCTTGTGCTAAAATATTTTTAAAAATTTTGCACCAAGACCTTGAACAAAAAAGTAATATAAACTTGTGCTAAAATATGCATCAAGTTTAATGTAATGCATGTCGAGAACTTTCGGTAAAATCATTATCTCATGCTAATGCTTGTTAGAACGTTAATCAAGTGTTCCGGAAATTGCAAATTAATAATCTATAAAATTTTAGGCTTTTATAAAGCATATGGAGGATCATATATATTTATATGCAGCCTGGCCTAGAAAAGAAAAATCTTTTTTTCCATATATATAAAATGATGAATTCACAACACAAACATTTTTTTTAATACATTCAAATATAACAATTCAAAGAGTGGATCGACAATACAACAATAGAGTGGACAACTATATATATATATTTATAGTAATTGTACATAAGATTTTTTTCTTACAAGATAGAACACTGTTGGTGCCCTAAAAGCTTTTGTATCATGCTCTCAGGCATAAATAGTGGAGTCCAGATCCACTTCCTTCACTACTAAAAAGCCAGCCAATTCAATACAGTTACCCCTCTTAATTAAGTCATATTAACCCTTTCTAGCTCCAAGATTTAGTTTAGTTGGTCCCAGCAGCTGCTTAAGCCCATTTATTAGGGTCTCAACTAACTGAGCTAGCCAGCTAGATTAGTTTCCACCCAAACAACCCTCTATAAAATCCATCCCCTTCTCTCTTTTCCACACCCCCCAAAAAACATCTTAGAGAGAGAGAGTAAGCCACAATCCACATTAGTCCCCATGTCTAGTCCTTCAATTTTTGTCACCATATTTTTCACTGCCCTGTTAATGGACACAGCAATAGGTGCACTTGCACCACAACCCGCTGCTCCTGATTATCACGCCTTTTTTGTATTTGGGGACTCGTTGGTCGATAATGGTAATAACAATTTTTTGTTTACCCCTGCAAGAGCCGATGCGCCACCCTATGGCATTGATTATCCGACTCACTTGCCCACCGGACGATTCTCCAATGGAAAAAATATCCCCGACCTTATTTGTTAGTACTTTTTTTCCTCTTTTCATTTCTATGTTTGTATTTTTTGATGTAGATCATTATATAATGTAAACTAAATAGTACCATAATGTGTGTTAATGATAGGCGAAGAACTTGGGTATGAACCTCCATTGCCATATTTGAGCCCCGCGCTCACCGGAGAAAAGTTACTCGAGGGCGCTAACTTTGCTTCAGCCGGAATCGGTATCCTTCCAGATACTGGGATTCAATTTGTAAGTTGAGTTTGCCAACTTTTAGTTACAGAAAAATGATGCGTCAAAGTCAAAGTCAAACATGTGACTAAATATATTCTGTTCTACCAAATTAATATACTTGATTGCTAAATTGATTGATATATACATCATTTTTATATATACAAATATATTTGTACACATTTGTTTTTAGGTTTTATAACTATAAGTAGTGGCAACTGAGATTCGAGATATATTTAATTTGTCCAAAAGAAAACAAGAAATGTTTAAGATATATTTATCTCAACAAATGTTTTGATTGAATAATATTTCTCATATATACACCACACCACACTACAGCTCTGATTTCTTTTTTTGGTTGTTTTGTTTATTGGTTGTTGCTTTTTTTATTCTTTTTTAGTTGTTGTATGGACCAATATATATATAGTGCACATTATGCATAGAATAAGATGAAAGATGTACTAGTGGTAAAGATATTAAAAATTAATTGTATGATTTTTTTTATAAAAATAATTGTAGCACCAATTAGATCAAAAGAGAGAGAGACTACCACAGCAATTCATTAGAGTGATGCCGCTATTGATTTAAAAAAAATGTAGAAAAGTTGAATAATTAACCCTATCATTTTCCAAGTTGAAAAGGGGAAATGGGTAAATGGAGAAACTATGGAGGCCTGAAATTAAGATGTAGTTTGCTTGTTTTCTATTGAAGTAAAAGTTAACCAAAACTCCGTTTGGGAAAGAAACATTAAATAGGACATTACTAGCAAAAAGACATTTTCAAACTGCCTCATACATTGACTTCACATGTAATCTTCAATAACCCTCTCTTTAATTTACATTTTACGAACACAGAGACATTATTCTCTTTCAACAATTTTTTTTGGAATGCCTATTTTTCTTTAAGTACAATAACAAAAAATCTTTCCTCCTCACCTTAGGTAAAATTCGAAGCCAGAATTTTTCGAACCTGGATGGATGTCTAAAAATTTGAACCTCAATTCAACAATTGGTTGATGTAATACTATTCTATAACACGAATTCATTATGACACAAAACATATTAAACGTAAGGATTATCAGTTGAAATTCTGGACTATCTTTGGGGCTAATTTTGAAGGGAGGACAATTTAAATATTTTAAGGGTAATGACAGTGGGTTTTGTTGCCAAACCAATACAAATTGTTGTGTACATATTATCAACTTCAAGCATAACGTTTAAATTCTGGGAGAAACAAATACATTATCACAAATTTTGACATTGAAATTAAAATATAACAAAACAAATGAGACTAAACCCCAAATAACCTTTGTGTGTGTTTTTTTGGTAGGTAAACATATTAAGAATCTCAAGGCAATTGGAGTTGTTCCAGACATATCAACAAAGGTTGAGTGACCTTATTGGACGGGACCAGGCACAACAGCTGGTGCAAAAGGCACTGGTCCTCATCACACTCGGCGGTAACGATTACGTTAACAACTATTTCTTGATCCCCATAACTGCTCGACGGCTTCAATACTCTCTCCCCGACTACACCCACTATCTCATCACTGAGTATAAAAAGATTCTTGTGGTATAAAATGATAATTTCATTCTTTTTCATGGTCGCGTTTCATTTCTTATGATTATTTTTTGTGAACAAATATGTTGTATTGTGCTTGAAGAGTTTATACAATTTGGGAGCACGGACTGTGATGGTGACCGGAACCGGACCGTTGGGTTGCGCCCCGGCAGAGTTGGCCATGAGGAGCACGGACGGGAATTGTGCAAAGGAGCCACAACAAGCTGCTGCAATATTCAACCCGCTACTCGTTCAGATGATTCAAGGACTCAATAAAGAGATAGGCTCTGACACGTTCACTGTTGTTAATGCAAAAGAAATGCACGATGAAATCATCATGAATCCCAAAACCTATGGTTTGTTTGTTCATCACAATACTACACGTGCATATATTTTGTTTTCGATACTTTATTATAATAACTTTAGCTAACTTACGCATATCTCAAGCTCAAGAACGCACCAGTTCGAGTTAGGGATAAATGCATATTTTACTACTCTATTTTAGAGACCTGGCTCTCTAGAGTAAAGTAGCAAGTAATTTAAAATTAGATGGCTCCAATTTTAACGGTAAGTTTCTAACGTCTGGTGATGACTAATTTAGGAAGATAGGGCAAAATCTGAACCATCTTGACAGTGCAATTTTTTTCAACTATATAATAGAGTGATTTCTTTAGAAAACCACAATCTAGAGTAGCCTGGTCATCATCTTATCTTCTGCACCTTTACGTGCAAAATGGCTGAATTTTTTTGCTCTTCACTGTCGTAGGGACTAACATGCACTAAAATAATTTTTTTTGATGAAAATGCGAGCTCTAAGTTATTAAATGCAAAAATTTGAGAAAAATGAGTTGTCATTACACATATATGTATGTTTGATCCTATTATTTATATATTTATTTTCGGGAATTAAACAGGTTTTACAAGTTCGAAGGTAGCATGTTGTGGACAAGGTCCCTACAACGGGCTTGGACTTTGCACAGCTGCGTCATATCTTTGCTCCAACAGATCCGAGTTTGTTTTTTGGGACGCATTCCACCCAACAGAAGCGGCTAACAAGTTAATAGTTCAAATGATAATGGACGGGTCTAACAAGTTCATGCACCCAATGAACTTGAGCACCATCATGGCCGTCCATGCGAGCTCCCGGACCTAACATTATTAGCCGTTTGATGTGTTGAAGACTCAATTTAAAGACTGTCAATATATATATATATATATATGCATGTTGGGTTAAGAGTTTAGAATGATTAATTGGGCTGAGTAGTAATTTAACTAATTAAGTCTTTTGTGATCGAATGTAGTGTAGGTCAACTATGAAATTATTGTGTCTTTTGTTTTATGATTTACATATTTCGTGTGCATTTACTTTTTTAATGGACCATTTTTTAGACTATATATGGTGAACGAGGCAATAATCAGTGAAACACAAAATCGATTATGCGAGTTGTGTGTTTGCCCTTTGATTTCTTTTGAGCTACCTGTTGTGCCAAACCGCTCACAACCGAGCACGACGCAACGTCGAGGATCTCACAAACCCAAATGGTTTACCCGAAAGAAAAACCGACACAAAAAAGTACACCCACAATAGAGAAATAGGAAATAAAGAAATAATTGCGCAAGACAATATTTTACCGTAGTGTCGGCGTAAACGCCACTAATCCACACAGATGATAACTTCTATTGATAATTGGGAACAAAGAGTGATTACAAGCACACACATAAATTTCTCACTAAAATTTAGCTCTCAACTCACTCTAGGCAAAAAACAAACTTATGAAGAAATGAGCCAAAAAACAACACTTAAAGGAAAATTTGCCTTGGACCAAAAAACAGCCTACTGCCACAATTTTGCCAAATACACCAAATGTGAGCCAAACTCACAAATCTCCACCTTGGCAAACCATGCAGCTATCCCGTCCAGCAAATTTCACACCTCACTTTCCTTGTTCCTCCATCAATACCGCTATAGCATCACACCTGGCCCCGAAGAGCCTCCACCCCCGAACGGGTCCTCAACACCGAAGAATGTTAACCAAAGTCGAGCAATGCTCAAACTTGGTCGTCGGTACCACCTTCGTCATCATATCTGCAGGATTATCCTTGGTGCCAATTTTCTTCAAAATTACTTCACCACTCTCGATAATCTCCCGTATAAAATGAAACCGGACATCGATGTGCTTCGTCCGTCCGTGATGAACTTGGTTCTTGTCCAAATGAATAGCGCTCTGGCTATCACAATGTACATCGACATTCTCCTGAACCATCCCCAAATCACCTATCAAACCCCGAAGCCACAATGCTTCCTTGACCGCCTCTGTTACTGCAATATACTCTACTTCCGTAGTAGACAACGCCACTACACCTTGCAACATCGACCTCCAGCTAATCGGACCACCACTAAATGTGAAAACATACCCCGTGGTCGACCGTCGCTTGTCAAGATCCCCAGCATAGTCCGAATCAACATAACAGCAAATAATAGACCCCTCGGTTTTCTGGTACACCAACCCCTTATTCTTCGCCCCTTGTAGATACCGCAAAATCCATTTAACAGCATTTCAATGCTGTTTCCCCGGATTGGCCATGAATCTACTCACAATGCTCACTGCCTGAGCAATATCCGGTCGAGTACACACCATGGCATACATCAAGCTTCCTACCGCACTAGCATACGGAACTTGAGCCATATACTCCACTTCTTCATCTGTTTCTGGAGCCATAGTTGCCGAGAGCTTGAAGTGAGGAGCCGATGGGACACTCACAGGTTTTGAGTCCTGCATCCCAAACCGGACTACCACTTTTTCTAGATATTGCCTCTGAGTGAGGTACAATCATCCCTTCTTCCTCTCTCTAACTATCTCCCTTCCCAGAATCTTCTTAGCTCCACCCAAGTCCTTCATCTCAAACTCGAGACTCAACTGAGCCTTCACCGTGTTGATATCAAACATACTCGATGAACAAATAAGCATATCATCAACATATAAGAGTAAGTAGATAAACGAATTCCCCTTGAGTTTCTTGAAATAAACGCAATGATCAAAATCACTCCGCTTGAATTTCTGAGCCATCATGAATGTGTCAAACTTTTTGTACCATTGTCTAGGCGATTGCTTCAACCCATACAAAGACTTCTTCAGTTTATAAACACAATCTTCCTTGCCAACAACCTTGAACCCCTCCGGTTGAGATATATAAATCTCCTCCTCTAGATCCCCATGCAAGAACGACGTCTTGACGTCGATTTGTTCAAGCTCTAAGTCAAACTGCGAAACCATAGCTAATAGCACACTAATGGAAGTGTGTTTTACCACCGGAGAGAAGACTTCATTATAATCCACCCCTTCTCGCTGTGCAAATCCCTTAGCCACCAATCTTGCTTTATACCGAACATCCGAATCTAGAACCCCGTCTTTCTTGGCAAACACCCATTTGCACCCAATTGACTTTTTTCCCTTTGGCAACTTGCAAAGATCCCAGGTTTCATTCTTGTAAAGAGAATTCATCTCCTCACCCATGGCCGCCTTCCATTCATCACAATGACTATCTGCCACTGCCTCCCGATAAGAAGTCAATTCATCGCCATAAACCACCAATGCATATGCCACACTATCTTCATAGCCAAATCGTTGCGGTGCTCGTCGAGCTCTCGGCTCCCTTCCGCTCGCCAAAGACGGTACCTCTCGTTGTTGTTGACTAGACCCCATAATAGGAATCTCTCCATTCTCCGAATTACTATCAGAAGAATTAATCGGATTAGTCACTTCCGATTGCACCGGAATAGTCACCACCGGTGTAGTAACTTCCGTTTGCACCACTCAGCTCTTCTCACTCTCATCGAGAGCCTTTACATTTTCTCTCGTAGACATCTTGAGCAAAAACGCCTCGTCAAATGTAACATCTCTGCTAACGATCATTTTCCGGTCTTGTAGACACCACAACTTGTATCCCTTGACTCCAAATCTTGAACCCATAAAGATCGCTTTCCGGGCTCTTGGATCAATTTTATCTTCACGGACGTGATAATAAGCCGGACACCCAAATATGTGTAATAAATCGTAACTCGCATGAGATCCTGTCCAAACCTCCATAGGAGTTTTGTAATCGACTCCTGAAGATGGCAACATGTTAACAATGTAGCTCGCATATGATAAGGCCTCCGCCCAATACTGTTTCCCCAAATTTGCATTTGACAGCATACACCTCACTTTTTCAAGTAAGGTACGGTTCATCATCTCAGCTACTCCGTTTTGCTGTGGTATACCTCTAACTGTGAAATGGCGAACAATTCCCTCATCCTGGCAGTACTCCTTAAACGGATCACTAGTGTACTCTCCGCCGTTATCGGATCTAAGCACCTTGATCTTCCTGCCAAGCTGATTTTCGACCATCTTCTTCCACCTTAAAAACACCCCAAAGACCTCGTCTTTGTACTTCATGAGATATACCCAAATCCTCCTAGAGAAATCATCTACAAATGTAACAAAGTAATGATTACCTCCTAAGGATTTCGTCTTGGAAGGTCCCCAAACATCCGTGTGTATGTAGTCAAGCAACCCCTTCGTGCAATGAATAGCCGTCCCAAACTTTACTCGTGTCTGTTTCCCGAGCACACAATGCTCGCAAAACTCCAGCTTGCAGCTCTTCGCACCCTTGAGCAAACCTTGCTTACATAACACCGTTATCGCCTTCTCCCCGGCATGTCCCAATCTCATATGCCATAATCTTGTCAAATCTGAGCTTGTACTTATTCCACCAGCTTCCGTAGAAACTGAAACGCTACCCGTCACCGTACTACCTTGAAGGAAATAGAGATTACCCTCTTTCTTTCCCTTCATCAACACTAAGGCACCAGAAGTAACCTTTAGCATTCCATTCTCGAGCACAATCTTGCACCCGTTGGAATCTAAAGAACCCAAAGAAATCAAATTCTTCTTCAGATCCGGGATGTACCTGACTTCATTCAGAGTTCTGACTACTCCGTCATGTAGCTTCAACTTGACCATTCAAATACCCTCCGTCCTACAAACGTGATCATTGCCCATCAAAACCGTTCCTCCATTCACCTTCGTCAAGGTATGGAAAAGGTCCTTGTTTGGACACATGTGGTACGAACAACCCGAGTCTAAAATCCACTCGTCCGTTGAGCTTTCCCTAAGAGTAACCACTAACATACTCTCGAAATCCTCATCCCCTGAAGTAACAGAATTCGCGGTATCATCCGCATTCTTCTTCTTTCCTTTGTCTACCCAAGCGTTAGGACAATTCTTCTTCATATGCCCTTTCCTTTTGCACTTGTAACATTCCATGTTATCCAAGTACTTAGTACGTGACTTGGACCGAGAGTTGTGCTTTGCTTGTTTTCGATCATCTGTCCTTCCCCGCGTCACCAACGCATCGGACGATGTACTACATTTCTCCCTCTGTCTCTGCTCATTACCAAGCAGTGCCGAAGAAAGGTCCTCATATTTCACTGAATCTTTACCATATAACAAAATGGTGCTCAAATGGTCATAGGATTCCGGAAGTGAATTGAGCAACAAGATAGCCTTATCCTCATCTTTCATGTCCTCGTTCAAGTTTAACAAATCAGAAATCATCTTGTTAAACTCATCGACATGCTCACTCATTGATGTACCTCTAGCATATTCAAACCGGAACAACTTCTTCTTGAGATAGAGACGATTCTCTATACTCTTCATCATGTACTTCTCTTCCAGTATCTTCCATATGCTAGCCGCGGATTTCTCACGCATAACGTAGTATATCACATTTTGAGCTAGATGCAACCGGATAGTGCTATAAGCCTTCAAATCATACTCTTCTCATTCATCATCTGTCATCGTCGTGGGCTTAGCTTTCACACCCAACAATGCCCTGTGCAACTCCTGTTGGATCAAGACATCTCGCATTTGGCATTGCCACATGCCGAAATTTACCAATTTTTCGTCGAATTTCTCTACGTCAAACTTTATCGCTGACACCTTTGAGGTCTTAGAAGTAGTCATCTTCAATCACCAAAGAACTTGACAAACCAACAACGAGTCAAAGATTGAAAAAATATCATTTAGGAATTTTATCAAACACTTGGCGTGCGACACAAAAATCCACCTTTCTCGTTTTAGCTCTGATACCAATTTGTTGCGCCAAACCGCTCACAACCGAGCACGACGCAATGTCGAGGATCTCACAAGCCCAAATGGTTTACCCGAAAGAAAAACCGACACAAAAAAGTACACCCACAATAGAGAAATAGGAAATAAAGAAATAATTGCGTAAGACAAGATTTTACCGTGGTATCGGCGTAAACGCCACTAATTCACACAGATGATAGCTTATATTGATAATTGGGAACAAAGAGTGATTACAAGCACACACATAAATTTCTCACTAAAATTTAGCTCTCAACTCACTCTAGACAAAAAACAAACTTATGAACAAATGAGCCAAAAAACAACACTTAAAGGAAAATTTGCCTTGGACCAAAAAAACAGCCCACTACCACAATTTTGCCAAATACACCAAATGTGAGCCAAACTCACACTACCTAGCATACTAGCCAATGCTAATTCTAACTAATCCACTCACGTATTGAGAAACACATGCCACGTCTATTTTTTTTCAACAAGATTCAAACACACAACACTAAACAATCTCATATGATCATTAAGCTTACCAATTAGACTAAATAGGCCCAAAGCTTGCAGGTTTATCCCACTATATTTTAAGTTAAGTATTAATTGAGTTTGAGTAAGATCGGGTGTGAACAAGATTTCAAGCTCGAATTAAAATTCAAACCGAGCTCAAGTATCAAGTAGCTCAACCTGTAGTCAAGGGCGGATGGACAGCAGGGCAACAAGGGTCTGTTGACCCCATGGATTATAAAAAAAAATATTTGGTCGAAAAATGATCTGCCAGCCTGCTGCAGTCTGGCCAATGACCCCATGGCTCAAAAGAAGGAAAAAAAAAAGTTTAGTCAAAAAGTAACTAACAAGTGGGCCAAGTGGCAATCCCATCCCCCAATAAATGAGAGATGTAACCCATCTTTTACATATTTACACCTGTTAAAAAAAAGCTTTTCTTTACTTTACTTTCTCCCAAGACCATTAACTACCCAGTATGCATTCTTCATTTCTTTTCCTCCACCCATTCTTCATTTCTTCTCCGGAAGACTTCATTGTTTTGTTTTTTTTTCCTCATTTTAATATCTAACAATCTCACAAATCTCTCATCTCACAGATCTCTTTCTCCCTAATTTTTTTTTCTTTTTCTTAGTTTCATTTTTTCCTCTACGACTTTACACTAGTTTCGGCGCTCCGCTCCAACATCTCACACCGCCTTTGGCATCCCACTGGGCTCCGGCCACTACCGCGTGATTTAGGTATAATTTTCTAAAGTTATTTTTAATTATTTCTTGTCTTTTATAATCTAATCATGTTTTATATATTATTTTGCATAATTTATTAATTAGAGAAGAAAACAATAATTCTATTAACTTTCATGTAAACATAAACATATATTTTCTCTTAATTTATGTGGTATTGATTAGATAGGATGTTACAAAATTAAAAGGGATAAAATAGTTAACACAAACATATATTTTAATTAGTAAAATTAGATTGACACAAAAACACAAAGTTAATAAAAAAAAATTATTTCATTTTTTACTAAAGTATTAATGTTGTAGGCTTGTAGTATTGGTTCAAATGTGTCTATTTCTTAATATATTTTTTTATCTTATAATTTGGATAAAAATTAATGATTGATTGAATTAATTGATTTGTAGATTTATGGAACAATTCTTTAAAAGAAAGTTATCTACGGATAGTCATTCTCAGTCTAATTCGGGTAGTTCAAATGCAAGACCAATTGAAGTAGATGAGATATTAGCTAATCTTCAGACAGACCCTGGACTAAGAACTCGAATGACGGATGACAGTCTTAATATTCGAGATGAGATCCGAAGGGCATATCTACAAAAGGGGCCTTATCAACCTACAAGTTATAAATTCCCACAAACTAATCAATCAGGACTTAATAAATGCTTCATTGCTCAATGGTTTGATGAGTATGATTGGTTAGAATATAGTATTGCTAAAAATATTGCGTTTTGTTTTTATTATTATCTCTTCAAATCTAATTTTGATCAAGTGGATAGTAATGCATTCACTGGGGTAGGCTTCAATAATTAGAAGAAAGCGAAAGAAATGTTTAACCTTCATGTTGAACCGGTTGGTAGTGGTTACAACCAAGTTAGAGAAGTTGTGTACAATTTAATGCATCAAATTACACACATTGAAACAATTGTGATTAAACAAACAAGCCAAGCTTGCACGAATTATCGCACTTGCTTAAATGCATCACTTAAGTACATTAGGTATTTGTTGCGACAAGGTCTTTTTTTTCGTGGTCATGATGAAAGTGCACAATCAAGTAATAAAGGAAATTATTTAGAGCTCTTGCAATTTCTTGCGGATTGTAACAACCCGCCTAATTAAGCAGGTTTTAACGGATGCTGTATCTAATTAACAGCAGATAGACAAATAGACATAACTGATAAATTAAATAAGGTAGAGAAATCTAATAAAAATTCGGCATGAAGTATTCGTAAATACTAAGGAATCCATCCTGTATAATAAACAACGCGAAAATATAGAATACTTCTCAAATTCATTACAATCCAAATTCGATAAATACAACTAGTACATCCATAAACAATACAAGTACTTAAACTTAATTAAAAGTTACAACTACTACAATTTAGGATAATACAACAACTAATTCCATAGGGGCATTAGAGAAGACGCTAAGATGAATTTAGACCTGCTCGGCAACTTCTACCTAAGACACGATGTGTACTTGAAAGGAAAATGAGGGAATGAGCCACAAATGGCCCAGTGGAAACTATAGGGAAAAAGAAAATGCAATGCATGATCGTACCACAATTTAAGAGAGTTCACAATTCGATTATTAACAAAATTCCCAATTTGTACCAATTTATAGGAAAACTATACATAAGGCATTAATATAATTTTATTAATTACCAATACGTATATCACACGATAGCTGTATAAACATCCATCCACCTCCTCTTCCTCCTCGACCTAATATCGATACTAGACGGAATATACTACTCACAAATGCACCCCATCTTACCATGGGCCAGTGCACTGGTAACCAGATTTATCGGCACCCCATCTTTACCATGGGTTTGTGCAATAAGAAAATACAAACATTTCTATACCGGTGCTTATCCGATTCCAACAATCTCAATATACTCAATAAACCACTAGGCAGTAGTTGTGCTCAGGGAAATATTTATAATATAAATATTTCAATCCATGTGTTTTAAAATTTCAAGAACAATAAAAATAGTCTTTATTGCTTTAACACTAAATAATTTTGTAGAATATCACTTTTCTTTTATATAACCCATTATTATACCGAAAATGGCCAACAATAAAACCATCGATAACAATAAACATAATCCAAAATCTCATATTTCTCCATGAATCACCCTTGTACTAACCAAATTTCTTAATTTGAAGCATTTAGTGAAGATTAGTAAAATGAGTAATACTAGACTTGCTAGTAATATCGTCAAACACCTCATGCATGTTTAACCACGAGTTTAAAATATGATTTGAAGTTGATTAATATTCTGAAATTTGGTAAATTTTGATGAAAATTCTGCTATTAAACATGCATGTGACGATTCTAGCTATTTCGGTACCAAAATCTCAAAACAACCCATGTATACCAACATGCATTATGATCAGCTCTCATATTCATCACATAGGACTCATATAACATCAAACTCAATGCTCAGATCATGTAAATCAAGTTCAAACCATTTGCATGCAAAGAAAAGTATGGTTTTGGTACCGAAAATCTATGTTTCTAGCGATTTCGGTACCAAAATCTCAAAATAACCCATAAATACTAACATGCACTA
Organism: Lonicera japonica; assembly: GCA_021464415.1. NCBI lineage: Eukaryota > Viridiplantae > Streptophyta > Magnoliopsida > Dipsacales > Caprifoliaceae > Lonicera > Lonicera japonica. Next base: position 8,699,315 of record CM038463.1, read on the forward strand.
CGATCAGCCCTTAATTCCATCATCAATAACGCATATAATAACTATTAACATGCTCCTATTATATATATCAAGCATAAATCACATGCATGCAAAGAAAAGTAAGATTTTGGTACCGAAAATCTAGTATTAGTACTCATACAACAATCTCCAAGCAAAGAATGAAGAAATGAAGGGAAGTTCTCACCTTAATCATTTTTGGACAGAAATAGAGAGCCCCAAAGAAACCACCTACAGCCACCATTCGAGAAAACCAAGCTAGGAAATGGACTTGCCACATAAAAAACTTGAGAAATCCACAATTTCAGAGTAAAAATCATTGATTTGAGCTAGATATCTCCTATTTCTCACCATTTCTCTCTCTAGAAGTGTATATATATTTCCTATGGTTTTAATGGTGTTTTTAGGACTGAAGAAGATGGCCAAAGTTGGCCAAAGCCAATTAAAAACGAGCTGACTTGGTCAAACCCGGATTGACCAAATGTGTTATGGTCCACTGTTCGTATTTTGGGCATAACTCTTTGCTCAGAACTCCGATTGGGATGATCTTTATATCAAAGGAAAGCTAATTCAAAGTTCTACAACTTCAAAAGAGGAAGTTCCTCCAAATTCGTGATATATTAATACCATAATTTCGTCAAAGACAGTGCTCTGCCGAAATTCAGCATATTCTGATTTTTGCTAATGGGCTTACTTCGCATCTGTTTTGACCATCGAGGAGCGTGAACTAGCTTTCAGTCAAAACACAAAAGTTGTATATTAATATAAGATGAAACTAAAGGAGTTTATAGAGTGGGATTTGGATAATTAATGAAGAAGTTATGAGTCTCCAAAGTCGACTAAAATCCAACCAATTAGTAGAAATTTTGGGTTCAAAAAATGCCTCCGAAGTGCTCGTTTCAATTCCGATAGTGACGAAACTTTTCAGAATATTCCTAATAGATATTTATGACATTCTGGAAAAAACGAAACTAAATTCGGAGGTCTAAAAGTTTGTGAACCACAAACAAGATTTGCAGGAATTATTAAGGATAGAATTTAATTCTACTAAATACTCAAAAATGCTTAAATGAAGTCCGAATCTAATGAAACTTTATTAGATGGTTTAATAACTATAATGTGATGTGCCAAAAAAGACTAAACTCAATTCGGATCTTCCTAGGTCGATGAACCGAATATAAAAAAAGTAGAAAAATCGAATATTCAATAATACGCCAAATTTTCCAAGAATGCACCAAATTGCACAAACTAGTTCCAAATTAAATCAAATTTTCCATTTTTTTATCCATAACACCGAAGTGACGTGTGAAAACATTCGGACTTGTCTAAGTCTACGAAGGAATCGGATAAATAGCTAACTAAATTAATGAAAATATACCTATCGAAACACGGAGCGTTACACGGATCATGATGAAAAGGTTAAGGATGTCGTGTTGGAGAATGCTCTGGAAAATTTAAAGTTAATAGCTCCTTCAATTCAGAAAGATCTTATCAATTCTTGTGCTAAAGAAACTATTGGTCTTATCTTGAGTGATGTAAAAGATATATATTTTTTAATAATGGTGGATGAAGCACGAGATGTTTCAATAAAGGAGCAAATGGCGATAGTACTGCGTTATGTGAACGACAAATGACAAATAATTGAAAGGTTTGTGGGTTGAACATGTAACCGACACTACTTCAAATGTACTAAAAGAATCCATTGATGAATGCTTTTCTTCCGCGAATTTGAGTTTTTCTAAGCTTCGAGGACAAGGTTATGATAGAGCTAGTAATATGAGAGGTGAGTTCAATGGCATTAAGACAAAGATTTTGAGAGAACAACTTGTGCATTTTATATTCATTGCTTTGCTCATCAACTTCAACTAGCTCTTGTTGCGGTAGCAAAGAAAAACATTGATGTTAACTATTTTTTTACAACAGCTAATAGTTTGGTTAATGTTGTTGAAACATCTTGTAAGCGTCGCGATGCACTTAGAACACAATGCTAAGAAGAGCTTGTGAGAGCTTTTGAAAATGATTGTCTTATAACGGGGCAAGGCTTAAATCAAGAAACTAGTCTCAAACGTACTGGCGATACACGATGGAACTCACATTACGGTACGTTGATTAGTATTATTTCTATGTTTCCATCTGTGGTGAATGTGCTTCAAATGATTGTTGATGATAATCTTAATGATAGTTTGGGTGAAGCCTATAAGTTATGGAGAGAAGTACAATCTTTTGCGTTTGTGTCTTCACTTATTTTTAATGAAAGCTATATTGGGAATAACAAATACTTTGTCTTTAGCATTGCAAAAGAAAGATCAAGACATTGCGAGTGCAATGAGTTTAGTGAAAACATGCAAGGAAAACCTACAGTTGATGAAGGATAGTGAGTTTGAAGAATTGGTTGAGCAAGCATCTTCATTTTGTTACAAACACAATATTACAGTTCCTACCATGAGATGAGGAATATGTAATTCCAGGGAGATCACCAGGGCCGGTCCTGAGTTTTGAGGGGCTCTAGGCAAATTTTTGTTTCAGGGCCCTTTTGTATTTTTATATGTTTATGTAATATAACTACACTAATAAATTATAACAAAAAAGTTATGTAGCAATGAGATTTGAAAAGTTACAAAAAAAGTAATTAAATTTCTTTCTCTTGTAGAATTTAGCTAAAATAAATTTTATTGATACACCGATACGTAAAGAGAAAAAACAAACCTTAACACTTGAAGATCGCAAATAATCGTGAAGTATACTGGTGCGGCAGCCAGCGAAGTGAGGTCGTTGATTATCACCGTGAACTATACTACTAAAGAGAACTAAAAGATAAGAGAAGTGAGAAAGTAAAAGTATTGTGCATAGAATACGAGTGGTTACGCTAAAGCTGTAAGATATGAAGACTTGAAAAAAAAAAGAATACAACAGCAAGTCTTGAACTTATGATGGCACATCACCCTATAAAGCTACAACAGTCCCTTCAACCGCTAGACCAACAACCAACTTTTCAAATATTGTTCACTCATGTAATGTTATTCATTATAGCGTGTGTGTGTGTATATATATAATGTTCAAAAAATCGGGGGCCTTGCTATGTCGGGGGCCTTAGGCTACGGCCTGGGCTGTCTATGCCCAAGGCCGACCCTGGAGATCACGACGTAATGCTCAAATGCAGACAAATTATCATCGTTATCGTGTGGAGATCTTTATTTATGTAATTGATGGGCAACTTGCAGAATTAAATGACCGATTCAATAAAGTAAGTACTGAGTTACTTACTTATTTGGCATGCTTGAGTCTGAAAAATATCTTTGTAGCTTTTAACAAACAAAAGCTAGTTCTTCTTGCTCAATTTTATCCTTATGATTTTTCAGATAGAGACTTATTGATACTTGGAGATCAACTTGGTGTTTTTGTTCATTATATACATTCGAGTAATGATTTTTCTCAATTGGAAGGGATTAATAGTCTTGCAAAAAAAATAGTGGAGAAATGAATGAATGAAATATTTCCTTATGTTTATTTGCTTCTTACATTGGCTTTGGTTTTACCAGTTGCAATTGCTTCAGTAGAGAGGGCATTTTACGCCATGAATATTATTAAAAATCCACTTCACAACATAATGGAAGATCAGTGATTGAATGATAGCTTGATTGTTTACATTGAGAGAGATGTTTTTGCTTGTATTGATAACGAAACTATAATACAACATTTTTAGAATATGAAAACTCGTCGTGGACAATTGTAACTTGTATTATTGGTTTTGTTATGAATTATGAATAGAAATACTATCTTTCTATCTTTTTAGCATTATTTTCTTTGTAATTTTTTTTTGAAACTTTTACACTTAGACCCCTTGGCCCCATAATTCTGGATTCGCCATTGCCTATAGCAGGCTTGATCCACTTTAAAAATTGTAAAAATGTATTTGTAGACTCGGTCTATACTAGAATAGAATAATTTGTAGTTAAAAAACTAAATTTTACAAAGTACTAAAAAATGTTTACGAACTAAAGAGACTATCAAAAGTTATGGAGATAAAGGTCTCAAATCCGCTTGAAATTTAATGTTTTCTGTCTATACAACGCTATCAGAGAAGCTTGCATATTTTGTTGGAAGGTTGGCTCGGAAAATGTTGTTATAAAAAATTATAACTTGTTCGTGGTGGCCGGTGGGTTGGTGCAACGGTACTCATCTTGGATCCGCTGTTGGATTGCTGTCCAGGATAGTTTGAAGTTTCTTTGGTCCTACAATGTGCCCCTTTCTTTCATCCCGAGAGAAGCTAACAAGACTGTTAATGACCTCACTCGTTTCATGCTTTGGTCCTGAAGCGATTCTTCCTTTTATTCTATGTCTTTTGGTGTTAAGCATAAACATTTATTTCTTGTTAGTTTTTGGTTGTTTGCCCGCTTTGCGAGCTTTATATATATATATATATATGTTTTATTTTTTATTTTTGATAAAAAGAATGACGTATCTTTTATTTTTGTTTAAATATAAGAGTAAATACCATCAATGGCCACTGAACTATTGGCAAATTCTACCAGTAGTCACTGAACTTAATTTTGTTACACTTTGACCATTGAACTTTTAAAACGTACTACCATTGGTCACTCCGTTAAATCTCACCGTTAGTTTTTGGCAGGAATCATTACATGTGCTTGTCACATGATATACGAAGGGCATTTAAGTCATTTTGCACTTTTTCCCCTTTTCTTTTCTTTATTCTTTTTCTTTTTCTTCTCCTTCTTCTTCTCTTTCCGATCTGTTCTTCTTTTTCTTCTTCTTCTTCTTCTTCTTCTTCCAATCGGTTCTTCCTTTCTTTTTTTTTTTTTTTTATGTTCTCCTTTTCGTTCCAATCTTCTTCTCCTTCTTCCGATCTCTGTGAATGGGGCCGGCTGTGACAATGTAGGCGTCGGAGAAGGAGCCGACGGAGTAGAGGAAGAAGGTGCAGCGGATGGATGAAGGAGGAGAGAGCTGAGAGCGATATTCCTTTATTTCCCTTTTTCGGTTGAGCTGTGGGGAGGAAGAAGGAGCCGACGGAGGAGAGAGATGGAGGAAGGAGGAGAAAAGGAGCCAGGAAGGAGGAGAGAGGAGTCGACGGAGCAGGGATGGAGGAAGAGGAGAGAGGAGCGATATTCCTTTTTCGCTTGAGCTTTTTGAAAAATTGAAAAAACGTTGAAAGTAATATCGATTTTATGACAAAAATCGATGCTCAATCGTTCCAATCTTCTTCTCCTTCTTCCGATCGGTTATTCTTCTTCTCCTCCCCCTTCCAATCTTCTTCTTCTTCTTCTTCTTCTTCCTGCGTATTTTGTTCCGATCGATTTTTCGTTCCAAAATGGTGTATTTTGTTGTTCTGTTATGTTGTTCTTTGATTTATTGCATCTCCTTCTTCGAATTCTTTAATTTTATTTTTTTTTGCTGTATTGAATTAATTTGGTGTGTAAAATCAAGAGGTTTGTTTTTTTTTTTTGCTGAATTGAATTGAATTGAATTTGGTGGGTTTTGAAGAAGAAGAAATTCGTCTGAGAAGAAAGAGGAGGAGAAAGGGGAAGAAGAAGAAGAAGAAAGAAAAGAAAAGGAAAAAAGAAAAAGAAAATGGAAAAAGACTTAAATGCCCTTCTATTGCACATGAAAATCACGTGATATTGATTCCGTCAAAAATTAACGGTGAGATTTAACGGAGTGGCCAATGGTAGTACGTTTTAAAAGTTCAATGGTCAAAGTGTAACAAAATTAAGTTCAGTGACTACTGGTAGAATTTGTCAATAGTTCAGTGGCCATTGATGATATTTACTCTAAATATAACTATAATTCATGTTTAAATCGCAGTTTATTAGGAAAAACTTAGGTACCATTTGATGAAAAAACTGAAAATTGAAATCGAATAAACTGTTCGTTTAGTTTTAAAAACCATATCTGAAAAAAATATTGTTTGTTGAATATAATATATTTGAAAAATAATTTTTTTTAGTATGACAATTTTACTCTTATAAATTTATTTGAATCGCATAGTTCTAAATGTAAGATGGTAAAATAGGTATGTTACACTTTTTAAAATTAAATTTTTAATTTTATGCAGAGAATTTGTCGCTTAAAATTTTAAATGAAATTTTTTAATTTTAAATAGAAAAAATTAAGTTGATACTTATTTTAGTGGCTTATTCTTACAATTCAATTTCACAATCCTATGATCCTATCCAATTCCCCCAATCAACCAACAGTTCTTTTTCTTTTATTTTTTTATTAATTAACAAATCAGATATTTTAGTGGCTTATTCTTACAATTCAATTTCACAATCATTTATCCTTCTAAAAGCTTGGTCTTTTGAGATCTGGTTTGATCCGGTGATTAAGAGCATGAGCACGGTGCCCAAGTTTGAACCCTCCCCTTCCCGGAAACAACACGATATCATCATCGCTTTCTGTAAAAACCTTGCCCCTTTGATCACTGCGACACTCGGGTTCATGTCAATGCTTCATTTTTCTAAATAATTCTACCGCACACGCACTAGCTGTATATATATATATATATGCTAACTCTGAATTCGACTTCGAGTGACGACTTCAAAAAGATAATTCGTTTATGGTTCTTTGGTTTGTAACCGAGCCAATTCGTTCAGATTTTCTCGTCTGGTCAGTTCTTATTTCTCAAATGCTCAAAATCTATTTAGCTATATCTTATTCCCTATTTTATTTATGTACTTTTTTCTTGTTTACAAATCTCACTATAACCTCAAAATTTGAGCTGATTTCTATTTTCATTGTGTTGTGCTTTTCCTTATTCGTTTTGTTTCGTTTCAAAATCGCAGTGTCAAGTATGCGTGAAATTCCGTCACTGATCACTTTATGCGTTGGTGCGATCAAAACCGAAATCTTTCGTGGTAAAATTTCAATCCTTAAATTGAATAGTACATGTGAAAGGATCAACATGAACTTATTCCAGATTGTTGATAGAAAGCTTGAATAAGATTGAATGTAGCGAGACTCATTTTTCTGTATACGGCTCCTCTAGAGTGATGAAGTTGAAAAAAATCCTTACAAATCATCAGTCGGTTTGGATTGAGAGAATGGTTGAGAGAATGGAAAGGAAAGGAAAAGAGGAGGAATGATTGTATTTTACTTGTTTGGATAGATTTATAAAAGGGAATTGATAGGAAACGGAGGGATTGAGAGGCCCATCCCCTCTATTCCTTTATTTTGTTTGCTTTCCACATTGGGAGGATTGAGAGAGAAATGAAAAGTTTTTAATGGTTTTTTCACGTTATTCCAAATTTAACCCAAATTTGTTAATAATATATTAAATCGCATTCCTTTCCTTTTTATTTTTTCTATCCAAACAAAATTTATTTTCATTCTATTGTTTTCCTTCCTTACCTATTCAAACAACAATAAAATTAAACTCATTCATTTCCATTCTATTCCATTCATTCCCCGCCTAATTAACTATTTCCTTTCTATCCCTCCCCTTCAATTCAAACGGACTGTAAAAGTTGGAAGCTCAGATTTTGACATTATTTTCTATTTAAAATGAGTCATCACCAGAGGGAAAAACTACTTAATAAATCTGAGCTATCTATTTTTAAATCAATGGTCCAGATGATTACTCCACAGAGCTGAATCCTTTTTTTCTTTTAATTTGGTTTTTTTTGTATTCATTTTAAATATTGGTTGCAGGGGATGATATTTTACCTCATTTATACGCCCTTCCCTCAGACTTGTTTGATTGCTTGTTGCCAGGATTACCTCCATTAGCCTTGCAGAAGTTGCAGGATGCATTGTTAGTTCAAGGATCTCACTACTGTTCATTTTGTTATATTTGTATCACTGTATGTGTATATACATAAAGGATAATAAATGACTTTAATCATATATCTATGGTTGCTTGAGTTGAAAGTGAAAACCATTGAATTCAGTTTTATTTTCTTAGGGTTGCCGGTTTGCAATTATTTGTGTCTTTGGTTTGTTTGAACAATTGAAGTGTGTTCCATATTCCTTGCATAAACTATGGAAGAAACTAGGCATTCAGGAGTCGCTGAAGCTGCTGAGGTTTTGGGAGTTCCTTTCACGAAGTTTTGGTTTAAACTTTAAAGTATAGGGAAAAAAGTGATTCTAATGCTAATTGTTTATCTTTGACCTGGATTACAAGAACATACAACTGCCTCCTCAGTTGATTGTTGATGTGCTTATTTCTATTGGCTTTAGAGACATTAGGGGGAAAACTGTTACTTGACGTTCCCACTCTTAAATTCTGAAGTTAAGTACACACACCTGTATGTTTCCATGAGTGAAAACTATCCTATCAGTTTTGTTTTTGTATGTTTTTGGACATATTGAAGGATGGATTTGGTGGTTCCTATTTAGGTAGTAGAGATTTTGCTGTGCTGACGCACTTGGTTGAGCTCATCATTTTTCACATTCGAAGTCTTTTTGGTTTAGCACAGTATACTCACTTCGGTAATAGAACTAGTAGGAAGATAACTGACGAAGTTTTTTTAACTCGTGACTTGTTATTCCAATCTTCTTTGAGCAGGCCTTTAAGTATCTTGGATGACCATGAATCTCCCAGTTATTGCTTTAGAAATTGCAGAAAACGAAAAAGGTGTGGACATTGGATATACTTAATAGAAAAATCACATTTGTTGAGTCTATTTGTCATATATAAAGGGAAGATAATTATATCTAACCAGTTTCAGTTTGGATCTAATGTTATTGTAGATGTGTAAACTTTGAGACGGCATGGAGGACATTATATAAGTCCCGTTGGCCTGATCAAGCCAGGCAGATTCAGCCTGTGGATTTGCTGGCAAAACAAGGCGTGGAATGCTACGAATTGGAGAATGACTGGAACCAGATGTACTGGGAAGCACACTTACAGAAGTATGCAGTCGGATTCAGTTGATGTATCTGTGGAAGTTATTACATTCTCAAAAGTTCTATGTATTATTTAGTATTTATATTTTGTTGATTTGAAAAACAGTTGCCTAGATGCAGCAGCAGAGATAGCTTTGCTTCCATCGTTTGAAGATTCTCTTGGTGAAATCAAAATTCCAGGTAGAAGGTGCTTCTTTTGGAACTATCTATCTATTGTATAAAAGGATTCCTGGTGAAAATTGTTTGATAATAAAGCAAATAGATTTTTGTTTTCCTGCTAAGACAATTTATGTGATACTCTGTCCATATAATATTGCTCGCTTTGAGCCAACCACATAAAATTTGAAGATTCAAGTAGATGCAGTCATACTATTTACTATTGTAAAATACCAGATTCCCTTAATTGTGAGGAGCATTGAAACGGATGCACAGTACTACAGTAGTAATCTAGTCATAACTACATTAACTTTCCAAATGGGGTTATATATAGGGACATCTAAAAAGGGAATGCAGACTATATTTTAGGAATAGACTGACCACTTTTCTCTTTCCTTGTATCTCATTGCAAACACGTCCATACTCTACAGTACAATTTGTTTCACCAATAGTAGAAATAATACGAGAAGCAAATTTGAAGAAGAGAAACTGATACATTGACACATTCAATTTTTGTTTATGGGTTTGGAGCAAGAATGTGAGAGAAAATCCAAGACATAAAAGGTTGGAAATTTTTAATTAAAATTGTTTGCGTTTTGTGCTGATTCTTGTATACCAATATTTGTTTTTGCATCCCTCTACCCTTGAGACGATTTTTCAATATTTTCCCTCTATTCTCTCTTCTTTTGTACCAAATACTGCATGTGAAAGAGTTATTATTCCTGGTCTGTGCAGATGCCTTGATAAAACATATAACTTGTAAGGGGGTGGACAATTCAAAATGCAACTACTCAAAGTTGTCTTATCATTGCCAACAGTTTGGATTATACGCCCGGTAACATATTATTTCATTTTTCACTTGTAAAAAGAGCATCTTATTCCAGTTTTTCCAAATTTGGAGTGCAACCACATATCAGGCAATTTCATTTAAAAAAGGGACTTTATTACATGATAATGTTATACTAAATCAATTATACTATACTCCTGCACTGCATCTTCAGAGTTTGAATGGGAAGAAAAAAATTCTGTTAAACCATTGTGGTGTAAATGTCTTCTTTTTGTCTAGAGATTATTATGTCGAATTGGCTGCTATTGCTGTTATATGTTCTACACTTACGATATATGTTTTTCCAGTGCAGATGTATGAGACTTCAAAATGTTCTCTGTGTCCCAGAAACTAGTGTAAGTTACACTACCGTTATTGGAAAAATCCCTGGTCAAATTCAAGTCCATCTTCTAATTTTTGCATTCCCTAAGGCCCCGTTTGTTGTATAAATTGTCCAATTTTAAAAATAATTCACTTTCAGTTAAGGACTTCTACATATGTGAATTTGTAAATAATTCAAGGGGCAATTAAAAAAAAGGGCTTATTAGAGAAAGATTTTCACACTAAGGCCAAGGAATAATTTTTTTTTAAATAAAGGGCCTATTTTTTATTTTATTGATAATATGACATGTGTCTTTTTTTTTCATTATAAAATGACATCCCAACCCTTAAAATAAACTAAAAAAATATCAATATGCATTAAAATATGGACTGCAATATGAACTTTGCAGTCTATATTTCACTGCAATATGAACTTTGCAGTCCATATTTCACTGCAATGTGAACTTTGCAGTCGATATTTTTAGTGCAAAGTTCATATTGCAGTCCATATTTTACTGCAATGTGAACTTTGCAGTCCATATTTTTAGTGCAAAGTTCATATTGCAGTACATATTTCACTGCAATATGAACTTTGCAGTTCATATTTTATTGCAATATGAACTTTGCAGTCCATATTTTTTGTGAAAATTTCATTAAAAGGGGTAATTTAGGTAATACATAACATGTTTTTATTAATTAAATGATATTTAAATTTATTCAAATACATTCATTTAAAATATAAAACAAAATAGGCATCTTACACTAATTACCAATTAAAAATAGGCCCTTCATTCAAATTACCAATTAAAAATAGGCCCTTCATTCAAAAAAATATTATTCATTGGATTTTTGGTAAAAATCAATGTATAATAAGCCCTTCTACCTAATTTCTAGATAATTCAATTCTAATTCATGGTGTGTTTGGAAAGCTTAAGTGAGAAATTCCAAATGTTAGAATAAAATCATGTTCTAGATTCCTCTGTCATTTAAAGTTTTTTCTAGAGGCATCAAGTTTGACTTGAAAGGACTTAATTTAAGTTTTTATGTGTCAACTTGAATAATCATATATAGGGTTGTTTAATAGTGGCAACCAAACACAAATGAATGTAAAAACTGTAAATTGCCTAATTCACAATTTGAGGGACAACCAAATGGGCCCATAAATCATTTGAGTAGAATCTCTAATTATTTATTCTGAACAACGAAGCAGAGCAGGAAGTGTTATGTCCAAAAGACCATACTTTAATGTCTTTTGTTTCTCTTTGTTCTTGTTATAGAGGCCTTTTTTAGCATGTGTTTTTTGAAAATCTAAAAGTTCTAGCTAGTCATGTCCTTCCGGTCTAAATGTTGTGGCATGTCAGTTTCATTCTGACTAAGTTTATATTTTGATTCAATCCGTTTATATCCTATTATCTGGAAAGACAGTAGAGGCTACTCTAGGAAGCAGTGTTAACTATCTGTTTCAACATTAGGTGTTTACTTTGAACTACTTTCATTGGAAAATCCTTTGTGAATAAAATCGATGTTTTGAAAATAACTTCACACTATTGAAAAATATCACGTGTAGTCATGGATGCATGTTATTTGAATTTGTCCAAGACAAAATGATATATAAACCTACATATATCTATGTATCGCTATGTATATAAAAACTTACAAAAATGAGAACATATAAATGTATGATTATAATTCTATATATAAATATGAAAGTATGTGTCTTTGATGCTTGAATATGCATATGCTTGTATTTTTTATATGCACACGTCCATTATATGGCTATATTCATCCCTAACTTCTATCGAGGAGAGAATTCATTTATGATGTAATAGCCACCAAATTCTTTTCTGGATTGGTAAGCTATTGATAATGAGTTGTGAGCTTGACATAGAAGAAAAGCTCCTCTAGCTTGAATCTGAATATTCAATTTTGCTAAGACAAGCTAGTGGAATAAAACTCTGTTAATTTCGTCAAAAGTAGCATAAAATCAATTGAATCAACTTGAAACTTGTGTTCAATTAACTTAAAACGGACGTCTCACTACCAATTTCTTCCGTTTATGATGGAAAGGGATAAAAAGAACTCTTTTCAGGTTAGGATAAAGTCTTAGGCAGATGGTTTAGTATGTGATATCTGAATGAAGATATATTGTAGACATAAAAAGGCTAAATTATTGAATCACAGTAGCTTGATATTTACAAGGTGCTTTGGGTATTTCTTTGATTACTTTTCTGTTGCAGCATTTGTTAAGGAACAGTATGTTGGAACGACTGGAACTACGGTGGATCAAGTCCAAGGAGCATGTAAGGGGTCAAGTGCCAATCCTGTCTTCTTAAGATCAGTTCCTTTCCTATTTCAATATTTCACTAGCTTGCGTGATAAAACTAAGAATTTCATCACTGAAGTGGGGGGAAAATGTTACTCTAACGAAAACCAACTAAAACAAGAAGATAAAAGAAAAGTGAAAAAACAAAGAAGAATGGACTAGCTACTCTGAAGAGGTCCCAAGAGCTTCCAGTTTGAAGGGATTATATAATGTTGCCTGTCATTGGCAGTTACTTATGTCTGTTCTAGAGAGAAGAACTAGCATTTCTTATTTCCTCATTTTATAGAATTCTTAGGGTGTGTTTGATAAAAAGGTTGGAAAATGATTGAAAACGCTACTAAATTTACAAGTTGGAAAAAGAGAGGAGTGATTTGGTGAGATGGTCTGTTACCTTTTCAATTTTTCCATGGACCCCAATTCTTTGGGGGATGGATTTCCATGAAAAAGGAAAAAAAGATGGAGAAGATCTCACCAATTCGCTCATCTCGTTTCCAACTTCTCGTAAACATAGCAGTGTTTTCAATCATTTTTTACTTTTTTATCAAACACACCGCTAGTGTGTTTTCTTCAAGAAAAATTGGATATTCAAAACAATTAGATTATAGTTGCAATATTTTCTCATCTTATATGGACCAATGTTACCCAGTAGAACTTAAATCAGATGATAAACAGAAAATGTTTTTGGCGATACATCATCAGAATTAAATAAAAATCATTTTGAACTAGGTGTACAGCAGAATTGAGACAATTTGATAGCAGTGTTATGACTAAGGGCCTTACTATTTAACGATTCCGGGTTTAATAGGATGAAAATCCGAAACGATGAGTCTCTGTTGAATGCTTTTCATTAAACTGAATCAATTTACTATGCCCAATTTCTACAGGTTGAGGGATTATGCAAGCTTCTGAATCAGAACAGTGAAACAATAACTTCACTTGAATTTATTCATTGCAAGCTTTCTTCAGCTTTCATGAATTCAATCTGTGATTCTTTACGGATCAAGGGTCATCAAACAAGAATACAACACTTCTCAATCAAGACTTCTAGCTTTCATGGAAAAGATTCATTTACATTGCCTGTTGGACTAGCATCTTTGTTATCCTCAGCAAAGTATGTATGGCTTTCTAATATCTGGGTTATTTATTTAATTCATGTCTCACGAACCTTTCTACTCTCAATTGCTTGAGCCATGTGATATCCTTATTTACTATAAAGACTTTCATTTTTAAGCGGAATACTTTTCTAAGGAAATATCCTTGCTATTTTGATAACATGCTCTTAAAATAATGAAACTTTCTACTCTCAATTGCTTGAGCCATGTGATATACTTATCAACTATAAAGACTTTCATTTTGAAGCGGATTACTTTTCTAAGGAAATATTCTTGCTATTTTTATAACATGCTCTTAAAATAACAAGTTAAAATAATGGTTTGGTTACACTTGCCATTGTGAATAGAACATGGTTACTGAGTAAGATTATCTCCAATGGTATAATCAAAATAACAATTATAATCAAATTTAACAATGTTGGCTAAAAATATTACCCCAATGGCATAATCAAATTTTAGCAACCTTTTAGCCAATAACCAAATCTACTCCATTTATAATCAAAGTTAACAACCTTCTTCAATAACCAAAATGAAGGGCCCACCAATTCTATTGGGTAAAAATAGAATCTTTTCAAATTTAAATCATCTTTCCCTCTTTTTTTTGAAACAAAATTCAAATTGATTAATTAGTGGCCAATCAATATAATGGACTCCACAAATTTGGTTATTGAGAAAAAATAGCCATTGGGGATAGCTACATTGTTAACTTTAACAATTTACTAAATGGATAATCAAAAGTTATCTTGATTATTCAATTTTAATTATTCCATTGGAGATGCTCTAATACCTGAATCAGCAACTATATTCTCTCTTTGTTTCTTTATTTTATTTATTTATTTATTTTTCAAAAAGGGAGGTCTAAGTCTCCCTTTAACTACAAACAAAGAAAACCCCAAACCCAAACCTCCTTTGGTGAGATTTGAACCTGGAATCTTTCCCAGGTTCAAGTGGGCGCCTCCCCAACTAGGCTAATCCACTTGCTTAGCAACTGAATATTCCGTACATATAATATACACTTTGTTGCTAAGGCTTGGTCTATTTAGAATTTCACGTAAGTATACCAACCGGAACAACAATTAATTATGGAATGCCTGAAGATTTTCTAATTAAGTAGCTTGCAATGTTGAAATATAGTAAACCCATTAAGATTAAGCATTCAATGCCCAATGCTCAATAGGGGGATGCTTCTTAATGCTACCTTTTACATTAAAAAATGCCACTTCTTATTGTTGAACAAGAAGAACACATCTGTTAAATATTATGTATGGATATATATTAGCTGTACATTCCTAAGTTAGATAGTTTCCTAGTTTAGTAGCGATTACTCTTGTATAAATAGATATTCTCCTATTGTAAATAAAACAATAACAATTCTCACATGGTATTAGAGGATTAGTGAGCAAAACCTATTCTAATCTCGTGTTTGCTGTGTTTTTGTTCTAGCAATCACCAAAACCCTAGCCACCAATCACCTCACCAAACCCTAGCCGCCAACAACCAAGGAGCCGTCCAAAACCCTAGTTGTTTTGCGTGTATCTTACCCTTTTTCATCAACCACCCACACAGAAGTAGTCGGAACCCCCGGACGAACCACGCCTGAAAACTTCGTCGAAAAACACCTATAAATCTCTTCTAAGTTTTGCGACTACACCTATAATATGTTCTGAAAAATTGAAAGGTCCCAACAATTATATGTCATGGTCTGCCTCTGTTGAATTATGGTTTATGGGTCAAGGTTTTGAAGAACACTTAATAAAACGTGTTAACAATATTTTTGAAAAAGAACAATTACAATGGAAGCAAATTAATGCCGTTCTATGCAATGTTTTATGGCAATCTATTGATCAAACCCTTGTTGGCCAAGACTACTTTATTGCACTTGTTATGAGGTATGACAAAAGGCGAAGAAACTTTATTCGAATGACATCAATCATCTTTATATTGTTGTCTATCGTATGAAGACGAATTAAGAAACAAGAACATGATATGGAAAAGTACCTAGGCAAAATCAAGACTCTTCAGCAGGAATTTAATGAGTTGATGCCTTTCTCAACCGATGTTTCACAATAAGAAGCAGCTCGCGGAATTTTTTTTATGGTTCTTGCAATAGCAGGGTTGCCTACTGAACTTGATTCAATTCGCAATCAAATTCTAGCCAATCCTGGGGTTCCTACTATGGATACAATATTTGAGCAGTTAATTCGTATTTCTACACCTCTAAGCATCCCAAGCAATTCTACCACTTCCATTGATTTTGCTATCCTGGCCTCTCAAGTGACCCCTCGACGGGATGGTAAAGGCGGGCAACGAGGTGGAGCTCGCCTCAAGTGTACTCATTGCAATAATCTGGGCCATACAGTAGATCGTTGCTACAAGCTTCATGGCTATTCGCCTAAGATTGCCAATATTTCACAATATGATCCATTACCTGGGGATATACATGGGACTGTGACCATACCAGCTGCTGAGTATGCTACATTTCACAAATTTAAGGAGAGTAATCAGTCATCAGCCATAGCCTCAACCAGTCAAATTGGTAATCATATTGCTTTCATCTCTCAATCATCCTCTCTTGGGCCATGGGTACTAGATTCTGGTGCTTCCGATCACATGTCTGGTAACAAGGATATATTCTCTCGTATTACTTATTCTAATATTTTATCTACTGTTGCACTGTTGCCTTAGTTAATGGCTCACAAACTAAAGTTAAAGGAATTGGACAAGCTACACCCTTGCCTTCTCTATCGTTAGATTTTGTTCTCCTTATACCAAACTGTCTTAACCCAAACATTGCCTTATTATATTACCTTCGTTGCTAATTCGGTTCTTGTGCTGGATCGGAATACTGGGAGGACGATTGGAGTAGAATGTGAGTACCGCGAGGTCATACTACCTCTCCTCACCACCAAACCTTGTAGCCAGTGTTTCCGTTGATTCACCTGCCATCTTCAATCACCGTTTGGGACATCCTTGCCTGTAGAATTTACAAAAGATGGTGTCCGAGTCTTGCAAGTCTGTCTTCTTTAGGGTGTTAGTATTGTCAATTATGACAGCATGTTTGTAGTTCTTTTTCTTAGTTGTATTAATAAACAAGCAAAGTCAACTTTTTCTTTAGTTCATTCGGATATATGGGATCTTATTCGTGTTAAGTCAACGTTGGGTTTTAGTTACTTTGTTATGTTTGTTGATGATTTTTTCCGTTGTACTTGGTTATTCTTAATGAAAACTCGTTCAGAATTATTCTCCATATTTCAAACGTTTTGTTCTGAAATTAATACTCAATTTGGCACTAATATTCATACTTTTCGAAGTGACAATGTACGAAAATATTTCTTCTGCTCCTTTTTTAATCCTTTATGGCCTTTTAGGGTATACTTCATCAATCATCATATGCTCATATACCTCAACAAAATGGGGTGGCAGAAAGGAAAAATAGACACTTCATTGAAACTACACGTACTCTCCTTATTTACACTCATGTTCCGCTGCGTTTTTGGGAAGACGTTCTTACCGCATGCTATTTATTTAATCGCATACCGTCCTCAGTTTTACAAAATTAGGTTCCTCATTTATGTTATTTCTGAGTCAACCACTTTATTCTCTTCCTCATTGTGTCTTTGGGTGTACATGTTTTGTTCACGATCTCACTCCGAAGAAAGATAAATTACCGACCAAGTCTCTCAAATATATCTTTCTATGTTACTCTCATTTGAAGAAAGGTTATCGTTGCTTTTCTCTTCACCTTAAGCAATATCTTGTCTCAGTCCGATATTACCTTCTTTGAAACGACTCCCTTCTTTACTGTTTCTAAACATGCTAAGTGCCTGACTGATGTTCTCTCTCTTTCAGACACTAGTCCTATTCCATTGGTTGCATCATCCCCTGACCTTGTGACTCCTACCGTAGACTCGCCACCTCCACTGCTCACCTACCATAGCCGGCAACATCCCCCTCCTATTGCGAAACCCTTCCTTCTGAGCCTACCACTGAGCCTACAATCGAAATCTATGACTGACCTTGGTACATATCCTCTGACTGAGCCTATTGCCACTGACACCCCACGTGTAGCCCAGTGAACTCATCTTTTACTTCGGTCGTGCCTTTTGTTCCGGTTCCTAACTAGGATCATCATATTGCCGAACATAAAGGTATTCGTTCTATTAGAAATCCTTATCCCATTTATAATTTCATGAGTTATATAATTGTTTATGTCCATTATACTGCTTTTATGTCATCCTTGTCCCCTGTTTCCATTCTTAAAAAATATAGGAGCAGCTCTTTCGGACCTTAGGTTGGCGTCAGGAGATGGTTGATGAGATGTTTGTGTTACATTCTAATGGCACTTGGGATTTAGTACCCCTTCTTCCTGGTAAATCTACAGTCGGTTGTCATTGGGTTTACTTCGTCAAAGTTAGTCCTGATGGAGCTATAGACTAGTTGAAGGCTCGATTAGTTGCAAAAGGGTATACTCAAATTTATGGTCTTGGTTATGGCGACACGTTCTCCCTGGTTGCCAAAATGGCCTCTATTCGCTTATTTCTCTCTATGGCGGCCATTCCATCACTAGACCCCTCTATCAGTTGAATATCAAGAATACTTTTCTGAATGTTGAATTACAAGAAGAGGTTTATATAGATCAACCTCTTGGGTTTGTTACTTAGGGGGAGTTTAGATCTAGATTGGTGTGTTGCTTTCGACGTTCTCTCGATGGACTTAAACAGTCCTGACGGGCTTGGTTTGGGCGATTCAGTTAGGTTGTTCAACAGTTTGGAATGACCCGAAGCGAGGCTAGGTCATTCAGTATGTTACTGCCACTCAATCTTTCCGACCGGTGCATCTATGGTTGTGTATGTGGATGACATTGTGATTATCAGGAAATGACCAGGAAGGTATATAGAAACTCGAGCAACATCTATTCCACCACTTTCAGACAAAGATTTGGGCAAAATCAAATATTTTCTGGGAATAAAAGTTGCTCAATTCCAACATGGTATCTTCATCTCCCAGAGAAAGTATGCCCTTGATATCTTAGAAGAAATAGGCATGTCCAGCTGCAAACCTATAGAGATCCCGATGGATCCGAATGCTAAGCTTCTACCTAATCAGCGGGAGTCCTTATCAGACCTAAGTAAATACATGAGACTTATTAGCAAACTTAACTACCTCAAGGTAATGTGTCTCGATATTGCATTCCCGATGAGTGTTCTCAGTCAGTTTCTAAGTACTCCATGTGATAGCCATTGGGATGCAGCTATTCATATTCTAAAATACATTAAAAGAGCACCAGGCAAAGGCCTGTAATGTGAAAACAAGGGGCATAGACAGGTGATTGGATATTCAGATGCTGATTGGGCAGGCTATTCGTCTGATAGATGCTCCACCACTGGATATTGCATTTTTGTTAGGGGTAATCTTGTGTCATGGAAGAGCAAAAAACAATCCGTTGTCGCTCTAACCATTGCTGAAGCAGAATATCGAGTTATGGCTAAAGCAACATGTGAGCTCATATGGCTGAAACAATTACTCCAAGAGCTAAAATTTATGGAGGTTTAGCAAATGAAGTTAATATGTGATAATCAATAAGCTCTCCATATTGCCTTTAATCATGTCTTTCATGAAAGGACCAAGCGTATAGAGATTCTACCACTTTATTCAAGTAAAGATTCTTTCAGGGGACAACGTTATGGGTTATGTCAAGTCAAATGACCAAGTAGCAGATATATTTACAAAGTCTCTCGCGGGTCCTCGGGCCAATTATATTTGTAACAAGCTGGGAACATACAATTTGTACGCTCCAGCTCAGGGAGAGTGTTAAATATTATGTATTGATATATATTAGCTGTACATTCCTAAGTTAGATAGTTTCCTAGTTTAGCAGCAATTACTCTTGTATAAATAGATATTCTCCTAATTGTAAATAAAACAATAACAATTCTCACATCATTCATTGTTAAGAGGTAAAAGCATAACCCCCTCTTAACAAAACAAATCACTGGAACATCGGGTTTCACTTCTAAAACCTTATAATTTATGTGTGCCAACTTGTCTCTTCCAGGTCATTGAAGTCATTAAGCTTCTGTGATGACCGCCTTCAACAGAATTTCGTAAAAATGGTTTTTACAACTCTGCTTGATGCTTCATCTGGTATAGCTGTCCTGGACCTTTCAGAAAACAGTGTGAGTGGTACATTTACGTTCAATATCTCTTCTACAATAAGCTATGCTGAACTTCCCTTTGATTATATTGCAGATTGGGGGATGGCTTTCTCATTTTAAATGGGGACCCTTGAGTTATTCCAAGTTGTCTTTTGGAAAGGACAAGTCATTGAAATCATTAAGGGTGCTCAATCTCAGGTATCTTCTTGTTTCTTCAATATCAATATGTTCTGTGTGAACAATGAATTCTTTGATTACGCTTCAAATATTATGAATTTCATCAACACGTCTAAAATGATGATTTTTTCTTTATGACATTTTTATTTATGTGAATGATTAGTGTAGTTATGTGGTTTCAGAAACAATAATCTACAGAAAGATGACGTGGGCTGTTTCAAGTATGCTTTGATCCATTTACCAAACTTGGAGATTCTTGATTTAAGTGAGAATCCTATCGAGGATGATGGAATCAAGTAAGTTGTGTTTTGTATTCCACATGGATTGTAACCAAACAGTTGTGGTCTCACAGGCTTTTTCAATTTTTCAAAAAATTTTCAGGAATTTGACGCCCTACTTTCTTGAGATGTCTGAAAGGCAAACACCATTCATTGATTTGAAATTGGAAAATTGCGAGCTTTCTTGTAATGGAGTTACTGAACTTTTACTAGCTCTTTCAACCTTCAAGAAACCACTAAATGCTCTTTCCATTGGAGAAAATGAACTTGGCTGGTTAGTCTGGATGGACTTCTACTCTTTGTCGCTTACTCATCTTCCTTCTCATGTATTGTTTTGACGTTTTTGTCCTCCAGCAAAGTGGGGGTACCTATGGGGAAATTTTTGTGTACAGGTGTTCGGTCCCTTGATGTTGAAGACATTGGACTTGGTTCATCTGGCTTTCTTGATGCGTGCAAGGAAATTGTGGAAGAGTTGAAGCTTGTTAGTATCAATATAAGGTTTATTTTATATCCTATCTTTCTTTCAAAGAAAAAAATATAGAAAATATTATTTATGTAAGGCCTGAAAAGTTAAGATGTTGATGAATCTTCTACAGTAAAAATCGTGGGGGAGTTGGAACTGCAAATTTTCTGTCAAAGCTCATTTCACAGGCACCAGAACTTGTTGCAGTAAATGCAGGATACAATTTTATGCCAGCGGAGTCCTTGTCTGTTATATGCTCTAGCCTAAAAGTTGCAAAAGGTACACATTTGTTTTTCATTCATTTCCTAATATTAAAAAAAAAAATCTTTAACTCGTTAAAAGTGGGCAGGGGATTGTAAAATTCCCCATATTTATATTGTTTTTGCCTATGTTGAAGAAATTTGGACCATTGGTTTAAGGTGTCAATTAGTTTCTATTAAATGAGTCATTGCTAGAGGCAAAAACCACTTAACAAGCGGAGCCATCTGCTTTTAAACCAATGGTCCAGATTTATTACTCTAGAGCGATTCCCATCACTATAAAGGAACTGGATCTGGTACTTGAGTTGTCAAAAGGGGTAATGGAATAAAAACGTAGGCTTGCTATTTTTATATATTAAGTTCCTTAATTCCAATTTATGATCATGGGGTTGCAATGAAGTAGAGGGAATCTTTCTTTATCGATCAAGCAAAGAAAAAATAGACAAAATTTTAGAACAGTGGGATTATCAAAACATACTTCTCACCTCCTTAAACATTAAACGAAACCTTTAAGAAACTTGACTGCATATATTTATTTATTAACTAGGGAAACTGGAGCAGCTAGATTTGTCGGGAAATGCATTTTTGTTTGATAAACCAGGTAATGAATCTCTGCTGTCTGAATTTCGTATCAATGGAAAACCTATCGTCGTCCTTCCATCAATGGCTGCCTCAAATACACCTTATGATGATGATCCTTAGATGCTGTAATTAAA
This sequence comes from Lonicera japonica, assembly GCA_021464415.1. Classification (NCBI taxonomy): domain Eukaryota; kingdom Viridiplantae; phylum Streptophyta; class Magnoliopsida; order Dipsacales; family Caprifoliaceae; genus Lonicera; species Lonicera japonica. The sequence continues at coordinate 8,720,961 of CM038463.1, forward strand.
AAGAGCTTGCCTACAACAAATGAGTTATATCCAATAGTTTAGGGTGGACGCCCTTAATTGGCACAGGTGTTAGTCAAGTGGTCGGACGGTTGCCCTTGTGGAGCGCTAGGTCAAATTATTTGAATCCTCACTGGTAATGTTCTTTAAGCAACTGAAAAACAAGCAATGTTTATACCTAGAAATAGGACAGCGTACAACTTTATTTTAAGACTAGTACGTAGTTCCGCCCGTTAAAAACATTAGTTGCCGCAGGTATATGTAACATTTGTAACATAATGGTATGTGAACGTTAAATCTGGTTCCAAAATGAAAACGGAACTCTTTGATTTCATTGTTTTATATTATAATGACAATCACACTTGACCTTAGAATTTGTTTATCATCTCTTAATGTTGAATATGATTAAAAATTCAGCATTATGCATTACAGAACAAGTTCTTCGTTGAATGCTTAATCTTAATAAAGCTTGATTTCAAAGTGTCCTTTTGCTTTTCGTGCACGAGGTATGAATGGAGTTGTATAATAGTAAGGATACAATTGTCCAATGACTAGTATTGAATTGAAAGTCAAATAAAATTAAAAATATATTTACTAAGGCCTCGTTTGATTCAGGTATTAAGGTCAGTGGGATTAATAATACCAGTATTAATAGTACTGGATTATTAATTCTGGTATTAATTTAATACTAATACTTTGTTTGATTCATGCAGTATTAATACTAGGATATCTCATGCTAATGGTAATACTATATTTGATTCTGTAACTCGTATACATGGTTATATTTTGGACTAACAAAATAAAAAAAATTAAAAAAAATGTAAAAAAAATAAAAAATTTAATTTTTTTTTAAAAAAAATAAATTAAAATAATAATAATATAGTAGTAGTAGTGGCATTTTTGAAAATATATGGTTTATTTTTCTTAATCCTAGATAAACAATACCACCTCCCCTTAGTATTGTAGTAGTAGTGGTATTTTTGAAAATATTGTAGTAGTAATGACATTTTTGAAAATATATGGTTCATTTTTCTTAATCCTAAATAAACAATACCACCTCCCCTAGTATTAAATTATACCGCAAAGAGTGGTATTAGGTTAGTACTAGTATTAGTAATCCCAGCACATTTGAGTGAATCAAACAAGGTATTATAAAAAAAGTGGTATTAACAATTACATCCCACTTTTTAATACTCGAATCAAACGAAGCCTAAGAGTATATTCACATAAAAAAACACACACATTTTTAATTGCGTTGTGAAGTTAAACAACCATTATTCTACGTGTGGTTACAGTATCGTTTTTCCTTGTGAGTTTGATTCTCAATCTTAGCAATTGTGTTTCTAAGAACCCTATTGTTCCACAACTGGGATTTCTCTTTTTGTTGCGTACTTAACTAATGGTCCAGTAGTCCGGTAGCGAACTCATTGTATTCATAGCAAGGCAGTCCTATGTTCGATTTTTATGGATAGAGATTATAAATGCACTACTTTTTCACGGTAGAGTCCAAAACATTAGCAACGCCTCCCTATATTGAAAAGAAAGAGAAAATTATTTATTAGTATAAAAGTAACAATTAAATAAAGAAGAGACGCCAAACTCTTTTCAGCAAGTCTACCCTGTAATGATCAACCTTTTTCATTAATTTAATTAAAAATAAATCTTATTAATATAATTATACGCCAACAATGGTGAAGGGCACAAGTTTCTTTTTTATTAAGCTATATCCAAAAGGGATTGGGTGGCGTGGCTTTGTCATGAAATCTGAGCCGTTTTCTCTTTATCATGTGTTGTGAATCATCCCTTCATCTAACTTTTTCCTGTTCAGAACTTCAAAAAACTCATTAACCTAAAATAATTATATGATGATTTGAATGACACATTAGAGCATTTTCAATTAAATAATCAAAATTATATTTGATTATCTATTTAATAAATTATTAAAATTAATAATGTAAGCTTCTTAAATGAGTATTTTTTTTCTCAATAATCACATTTGTAGGGTTCATTACATTAATTGGGTAGAAATTAATCAATTTAAATTTTATTTTTTTTAAAGGAGGTAAATTTGGTTAAATGGTTGCTAAAATTATCTTTTATTCAATAAAAAGTGAGTCTCTCATTTTGATTATTGAAGAATGTTGTTAACTTTGATTATAAAGAGGGTAGATTGGTTAAATGGTTGCTAAAATTTGATTATTTCCATTAGGGTAGTGTTTTTAGTCAATATTGTTGAAATTGACTATAATAGTTATTTTGATTATATCATTAAAAATATTCTTAACAAACAAGTAGTTATTGGTGACACTTATCTATGATGTTACTAGAGATTTTTTGTCATTTCTGCAACTTGGTTAGTTAACTTGAAATGAAGGACTATCCTTCCCATGGTTGATTGTTTTAAATATAAGGTATGTTCGATTACTTGCAATAGGATGATGTGGTTTACAAGGAAAATGTAAGATATTGTATTTGATTAGCTCTATAAATAAAAAGACTGATTTACCACGGAAAAATAGTCTTGCATTTCATTTACTTTGAAAAACTCTTTACATTGAATTTTTAACTAATCAAATATATAATAAATCAATAGCGTACAATTATTATAAATATGTATAAAATGCTGAGAAATAGTATTTAGTGTCTTTAGAAAGCACTTTATAATGTTTACCCGAGGAAACCAGACTTGCAATATAAAGATAAATAAAAGATATTTCAATTCAAACTATGGTAAATGGTTTGTTTTGGTTAACTCGTTTATTTTTATTTGTTTTTGAAGATAAGGTGCTTTTTTTTTGTCAAGTTGGGCATGGTGACTACAATGGCAAAGAGGGGCGCAATGGTTGTTCAGATTCGTAATCTTTACTATTAGGGAGTGGACTAATCAGTCAAACCAAATATTATCATATAATCTTGAAGTGTATAAAAAATATGCACAACATTATAAAACTATGAGGTATACTTAAACATCGAGTATGTCCTGATTTGTAGTAAGTATTACTAGTTTAAACATCATGTATCTTCCCCTGGTTGATTGTTTTTAAATATAGGTTATGTTCAATTACTTACAATAGGATGATATGGTTTATAAGGAAAATGTAAGATATTGTATTTGATTAGCTCTATAAATAAAAATACTATGATCTACCACGGAAAGATAGTCCTGCATTTCATTTATTTGAAAATCTCTTTACATTGAATTTTCAACTAATCAAATATAGTAATAAATTAATAATGTACAATTATTATAAATATGTATAAAACACTGAGGAGTAGTATTTAGTGTCTTTAGAAAGCACTTTATATTGTTTAACCGAGGAGACCAAACTTGCAATATAAAGATAAATACAAGATATTTCAATTCAAACTATGGTAAATTGTTTGTTTTGGTTAACTCGTTTATTTTTATTTGTTTTTAAGATAAGGTGCTTTTTTTTCTTTTTTTTTTGTGGAGTTGGGCATGGTGACTGCAATGGCAAAGAGGGCCGCAATGGTTGTTGAGATTCGTAATCTTCGTTATTAGGGAGTGGATTAATCAATCGAACTAAATATTATCATGTAATCTTTAAGGGTGTATTTGACACGCCGGATTAGAGAGTTTGATATAATTATTTAATTATATCTGGATATGATAAAACAATCTTACCTCTTAGGTGGGATTCGTTAATCCCTCTTTAGGTGGGATTCGTTAATCCCTCTCTCGGTGGAATAAGAAACTTTAGTGGGATAAATAATCCGTCCGAATATCCAATCCCGACGAGCACCAAACATGAGATAGGATAAAATTATCCTATCCTACCCTCTTATCATGCACATCAAACGCAGCCCAAGTGTATAAAGAATATGTACAATATTATAAAACGACGAGGTATAATATTACTTAAACATCGAGTATGTCATGATTTGTAGTATTACTAGTTTAATAATAATATTTGAGCTTTAGTTTAGTGGCAATGGAGTAGCCAGCAGAGACATATCGTAGTATGAGGATGCAAATTTAAGCCTCCAACCTTAATCCTCCCTTCCCTAAATGATCAAACTTTATGTGTATTCTAGATAGAAAAGACAAAAATAAACTAGTTGAATAATATAATATACCATCAATAGTGACTTTGGCAATTATAAAATAGAAGGTGTTGGTGCGAAAAACTAAAAAATGTTAGTTTTGAACACACATTAAAATGATTGGTTAAATTATTAGAATATTAAATAAATGAGTTAATGGAGTCAAAGATATATAGCGGAGATTCGCCTCACATGAAAATATGGGTTAGTCCTTCTCTTGTGAATAGAGCTAGGAGCTCAAACTGCTTTGTATTGTGATAACTGAGTTCGTATTACAAGCTTACAAAATCTTTCTACCTATTCTATCCTCACAAGATTACAACAAAAGTGTTCATAAATCACACAAGTACTAGACCCTCTATTTTAGGAGTTCTTGTCGTGTGCCTTTTAGCTCTATCTCTCTGTATTTCCCTTTCTTGTGGTTAAGGCTTGGCTACTTAAATCTTTTTCAGTTGTCGACTGTTTGTTGCTGAATTGCTTAGTTAGTGGAAGAAGTAAATGCTTTTCATATATATATGACTGAGAGCAAATGTGTGAAGGGGCCCTTAGAGCCGGTCTGAGGTCATCCTCCAAACATCACCAACTCTTACCTTACTTCTCTATGGATTCTAGTGCATTAAATGCGGTTGGTATGCATTTAATGAAGTTGAGAAAGGTTCTGTAACGTTGTTGGAGTTGGTAGCAGTCGTCTGTGCCGTCTGTACCTCTTTCTGACATATTGGTTAGTTAGGGAGTTCAAAGCCCATTGGGAGAGCTCTAGGTCTTCGAGCTCCGTAATCTGTTGTGCGAAGATGACCTTTAGGTTGAATGCCTACATTCTCTAGAGCTCTGGCTCTTAAATGACACCCGAGCAGAGCTCTCGAGCTCCACTTGTTGTGGCAGAACATGTCGCTGACGTAGGAGGCCTTGTGTCAAGTTGAGGGTGGCGGAGCAGATTAGTTGATTAATTCGCTTTTGTGAGCTGTGCACTTATTAAACTGGCCTCTTTACGAGAGGGTTTTTTCACATAGTGTAAGTGTGCTTTTGCGAGAGGTCTACTTACTAAACTGACATATTTGCGAGAGAGTTTTTATAGAGTGTGTTGATGCGTAAAACTAGACGAGGGTAGTTTTAACCAAATAGTCAAATGATTAAGGTAATAAATGTAATTAGCTAAAAGAGTCAAAGATATATAGAGGAGGTTCGCCTCATATGAAGATATGGGTTAGTCATCCTCTATGAAATAGAGATTAGGAGCTTGGGTTGCTTCGTATTATAAAAACTAAGTTGATGTTACAAGCTTACAAAGTCTCTCTAGCTATTCTATCATCACAAGATTACAACAGGAGTATTTCTGGGCCATGTGAGTTCTAAATTCCCTATACCAGGAGCTCTACTATGTGCTCTGTAGTTTTATCTCTCTTTATCTTTTTTTATTACCCACTGTTTGTTCTTGGTTGTCGTTGGATTCTTCTCCCCCGAGAGAAGTAAATGTTTTTCCTATATATATGATAGAGAAGAAACGTGTGGAAGGAGCTTTGTGGAGCAAGTCCAGGGCCATCCCTCGTCTTCACCAACTCTGACATTGCTTCTCTATGGATTTTAGTGCATTAAGTGCAGTTAGTATCCATTTAATGAAGTTGATGGAGGTTCTGAGGCATTGGCGGAGTTGGTAGCAGTCGTCAATGATGTTTGTGCCTACTCTAACACAGTAGTTGACCAGAGAGCTCCAGAGCTTGTTGGAAGAACTCTGAAGGTCCAGCTTTGAAAGTCTTTTGATCTAAGTATTTGTCTCGGCCTTACCTTAACACTTCCACGGGCTTAGTGTCCAAGTGGCAGCTGGGCTTCAGACCTCTCTGTTTTTCTGTCGCACGTCAACATGGACTACCACGTGCCCCCTTGTGATTAGCCTGAAGGTCAAATGAATATTTTACCCTCATCAGAGTGTACTTTGTAAGTAGTGAAATACTAAACTAAAAAATCATTTCATATATTCTTCCTTGGAAGTAGTCATTATAAAAGTATAGTTTGTTTCTTTTTAAGGATAATATCTCTTAAGGTGCTCTACGTTCAATGGTCTTATTAGCTCCATGCCATCCATGGTTCTTAGGTAGTAGGTTCCAAGTTTGCTGACCTTGGTGACCATGTATGGACCTTTCTATTTGGTAGCAAGCTTCCCATGTTCAAAGATTTTAGTAGCTATGATGACTTTTCGAAGCACTAAATCACCCAAATTCAGACTTCTATGCTTGACCCTCTTCTTGTAGCTCATAACCATGTTTCTTTTATAAGTTTCTTTATTGATCTGAGCTTGCTTTATCTTTTTTCAAGGAGATCAAGGTTGGCCAGCAGGCCTTCCTCTTTTCGAGCTAGGTTATGATGGTTGACTCTATATGTTGGCACTCCCATTTCTACTGGGATCACTGCTTCAGTCCCATAGGTCAAAGAGAAAGTAGTTTTACTAGTGGGACCTCGAATGGTAGTTTTTTAGGCCCACATAACGGAAGGGAGCTCTTCAAACCAGTTTTCCTTGGCATCATTAAGTCTCTTATTTAATAAGTTCAGAAGGGTTATGTTGGTGACCTCTGTTTTACCATTTGCCTGAGGATGGACAGGCGAGCTATAGTGGTTCTCTATTTCATATCTTTATGGAAGTGATAGTGGTTAATGCTTCTACTTCAGCCCATTTGGTGAAACAGTTTATCGCTACTATTGCGAACTTGGTTTGCCCTTTACCCAAGTGGAAAGGACCAATTATGTCCATACCCCATTAAGATAAATGCCAAGGGCTGCTGACATGGGTCATCAACTCTTCTGGGAGCTGTTGAAAGTTGGAAAACCGCTAACATTTATCGCATTTCCTAACCAGCTCATTGGCATCTTGCAGGATGGTAGGCCAGAAGTAGCACTGCCTTCTAACTTTGAGGGCCAAAGACTTGGCAGCCGGATGTCCTCCACATAGTTCCTTATGAATTTCTAACAAAGTTGTTTAAACTTGGTGGGGATGTAGACACAGCAAGAAGGGAATAACGTACCCCATTTTGTACAGGGTTGCTTCGATGACCACGTATCTGTTGGAAATATATTTGATCCTTTTGACCATCTTTTTATTTTTAGGGGGAGCTCCACTCGTGAAATAGTCTAAAATTAAGTCAATTCAACACTTATAAATTTGTACTAAAGTTATGCCTAGCTCTTCATGCTCGTCTATGGCCTTTCTTTCCAGGTATTATATGTGAACACCATTGGGTGTTTCTGCTGATGAAGCTAACTTGGCTAGGCGGTCTGCCTTATTATTTTGAGCTCGCGGAACCTTAATGAATACCATATTTATGAGTCTCCGAGCTGCTGCTTGTGCTTTAGCTAGGTAAGTGGCCATGTGATATTCTTTGGCTATGTTATGACCAAGTATTTGGGCAATAACGACTGCAGAATCGTTATAGATCATAATTTGCTTTGCCCCCAAATCTCCAACTATCCTCAGACCTGTTATAATAGCCTCATACCCAGCCTCGTTATTTGAAGCCTTAAAGAGGAACTTCAAAACTATTTCTAACGTGTTGGCTTCAGGAGTAATTATAAGAACCACTGCTTTCAACGCCGGCCCCTTTGACAGCGATTCTTTCGGTTTTATGGTTCGTTTGGAAAATGGTTCATTTTATTATAGAGAAAAATGTGACGGTTTATGGAGGAAAGTGGAGTTGCCAGTTTGTTTACTAAACAAACAAAAATTTATGTAAAAGATAAGCATTTATGAATCAAACAATCTCTTAAACATAATTATTGTGAAACTAGATGATTCAAAGGTTCAACGATTAAATTACTAATCGGGAAGATGTTAGGCACCCAATTCGCTATTTCAGTCTCTGAGTAGGATATGCATGGAATTATAATCAAACATTCGCATGCTTATTGATGTTATCGCGTATCGGTCCATAATTTTAGGAAAACAAAATTTTGGGGTGAGGATAGAAAACAAGTGCTCCATAATTCGCCCTTCGATTTTAGAAATCAATGTGTGTGTGATTTGAAACATGATTTTGATAAGGATAAATAGCAAAACAAGTTGGAAAGATTTAGGACTTTTCGGAAGCTAATTCTATTTGGAATCGAATATTCGACAATCTTTGAGACTCGTTCGTCAATAGTGTATCACAGTTTAATGATTTAAATCGGCATTAACGAATCCAGTACTCTCATATTTGATATTTAAATATGCACCGCGATTTATAGATTAAATTGAGTACAAAAGTGTATTGATTTCTTCGTGGACTGAGACTGATAAAATTAAAATTTTATAAAATTGACTGTTAAAATATGTTTAAAAATAGTTCTAGCTCGTTCCACACCTTTGGTTTTGAAAACAGGATTTTAATATGAAATTTGGATGAATTTTGAGATAAACAACAATTTCTATATGCGATTGATCAATTCTAATTGATAAAATAATGATAGATAAAAACATTTAATTTGAATTAAGATAAAAAATCGCTGAGAGCCTTGAAATGAGTAGAATACTATTTTAGAACACTGTTCCCGAAGTCTCAGAGCTGACTAATTCCTTAATGGGGTCTGTGCAGGTGTATTTATATATGTAGAATAATTAATGGGCTGGTCCTAAAATTGTTTATTCACTAACAAACCCCCTCATACCACACATGGTGTGTGTCGTGAGGACACACATCCCAAGAATTGTCATAGGGACACACCCTTTAGGGGGGAGGGTGTTCTTGGGGGGTGTGTCCTTGGGCAGCTTTTTGGGATTTTTGTCAAATGATTTATTGTATTAATCTAATTTTTTAGTATGTTATTCCCCATAATACAACCTGTCTACTGACCAAATTTGAGCTCATTTGGAGTTCGAGAAGGTCCCATTTTAATTACCCAAAGTTAACTCCCAATTTGTGAATGTTTGGCTATATGACCGTCAGATCGAGCTAATTTTTGGATATGTTTCTCCTTATGACAATTTATAATAACCTTCAAAGTTTGAGGATGATCAGAAATGGATAACTATTCTTTCACAAGTTTTTAAGAGTCTTGACTATTTTCGGTTTCGGCAGTTTCAAGTAATTCTCATAACTTTTCTTCTAGGTGCCTTTTGGCTTCTTTTTTTGACATGTATCCCATGTACATAGTATGTGTGCATATTTGAATGCTCGTGCTTTACATGAGTGCTCATCTTCCTAGAGTTTGAGTTTTTTGCGAGGGTCGCAAAATGAGGTGATCATAGTAAGCAACACTAGGGCAGCTTTAGAACCTTGCAAATTGGAAGCTCTATCGGCATGAAGTATCCATATGGGGATCTTAGGAAAGAGGTTTGTGGAAGTAGTGGAGCTCGAGGTGTTCAGATCTGTGGGCGACAATTGTTCTGGTAGCTCAATAACCTACTATTCGGTGTAAGTGAATTCAGCTATGAAGTCTGTCACAGCTTGTCCCTTGACTGACACCCTCGGTTTGTAGCTGACGACGAACTGTCTGATATCTACTACCCAGATGGCCAATCTTCCTGACTGCTCAGGCTTGTCAAGGATTCTTTGCAATGGTTAATCCATGAGCACATTGATAGCATTGGGCTTGGAAGTAAAGTCTCAGCTTTCTGGAGGTAATCAGGAGGGCGTATGCCAACTTATTAAGTCTAGGATAATTGAGTTCCGCAGCGTACAAAGCTCTACTAGTATAATAGACTAATAATTACATCCCTCCTTCATTCTTCATAAGGGTCGAGCTGACTGTCGTGCGTGACACCACTAAATATAAGCTCAAAATCTCATATTTATTGGGCGAACTGAGGAGAGGATGAGCTCCTAGGTACTGCTTAAGTTGCTAAAAAGCGATCTCGCACTCTTCTGTCCATTCGAAAGCATTCTTAAGGGCCTTGAAGAATGTGTGGAATTTATCTGTTGTCTTGGAGATGAACCTGCTCAGAGCTGCCACCCTTCCAGTAAGACTATGGATTTTTTTGGGCTTGGTAAGAGACCTCATGTTGATCAAGGCTTGTATCATTTTAGGATTAGCCTCTATGCCCCTTTGAGTCATCATGAAGCCCAAGAATTTTTCTCCCTTTACCCTGAAAGCACATTTGGTTGGATTGAGGGACATACTATTTTGTCTGAGTACGGCGAAGCTTTGTTGATGTTTGCTACATGGCTGGAGGTTTTGAGACTTTTGATTAGCATCTCGTCGACGTAGACCTCCATATCCCTGCCTATCTGATCTTTAAACAACGTGTTTGTGACCCTTTAATAGGTAACCCCGGTATTTTTTTAACTAAACAACATAGCCTTGTAGCAATAAATTCCCTCATTTGTGACAAACAAGGTATTTTCTTCATCTTTAGGAACTATCGTAACCTAATTATAGCCAGAATATGTGTCCATGAAGCTCAACATCTCATGGCCTGTGGTGACATGCATAAGCTGGTCAATCTTTAGCAGTGAAAAACTATCTTTCGGGCAGGCCTTATTGAGATCCTTGAAGTCTATGCATATTCTCCAATTCTCACTGTGTTTTTTTACGAGCACCACGTTGGAAAGCCACTTAGGGTAGTGGACATCACGGATGAAACCAGTTCGAAGGAACTTATGGACTTCTTCCTTAGTAGCCAGATTCCTTTCTGTCGTGAAGTTCTTCTTTTTTGCTTGACGGGCTTAAAGGTTGTATCGGCGTTGAGCCTGTGCACCATAACCTCCGGGTTCAACCATTCCATGTTGTTATGGGACCACGTAAAGACATCGGCATTGGCTTGCACGCATTTGACAAGCTCTTCCCTGACCCTCGAGCTAAGTTGATTGTTGATTTTAAGCACCCTATCAGGTCGTAAAGGGTCCAAAAGAAAGTCCTCTAGGTCTTCAACTGGTTCACCTCTGAGCTTATTTTCTTCATCTTTAGGGTCTAAGGTGTCAATTTCCAGTATTTCAAAACTATCGGGCCCTTTTGTGTTAATTAGTTCCTCAGTGGTTGTAGCTTTGAGCTCCATCACTGCGATATCACTACTTTTAACCTCTTTCAGAGCTCCGAAATGACAGTACCTAGCTTCCACTTGGTTTCCTCTGACCTCCATACTCCGTGGGGGGTTAGAAACCTCATGGTTAGATTGTAAATATATATAACGGGCCTGATCTAATTGAGAGTGCCCCTACCCAGGATATCATTATGGTTGGGAGTCTTGTCTAGAATGAGGAACTCTGCGATGGTAGTGGCATGTTCTAGAGCTGTTTCGAGGGTCATCGAGAGCTTACTTGGTCTCCTCCTTAGAGAAGCCTACCAGCGTGACTATCGATGAGGTCAGGTGCTCAGTGGTGAGACCCATAGCTTTTAAAGTGTTGTACTACATGAGGTTGGAGGTGGCTCTAGTGTCTATAAGGATACGATGGACATTGTGATTGCCCACCATAGTTATTACTATCAGGGGATCACCATGACGGTATTTTATCCCTCTCATGACTTTATTTGTAAAAATGATCTCCGCAACATTATATTTTACCATCCTCGTAGGCCAAAAGCTAAAAAATTCTGTTTTCGAGTTCGAGAACTTGGTATGTCTAATGTAGGCCTTTTTGGACTTATTGATATTCCTAGAAAAGGGCAAGTCCTCTTTGATCATGAAGATCTCATTTGCAAGTTCCTTTCCTTTAATTTTCGGGGAAGCACCATTCTTCTTGTCTACTTATTATCGGACTTGTCATCTCTAGATGAGTTTCTCGATCTTTTCCTTCAACTTCTAACAATCTTTGGTCTCATGGCCGTGATCTTTGTGGTACTGGCAATACTTCGTTGTATCCTTCTTCTTTCTTCGAAGTCTTTATTTTCCTGGGCTCTCGAGTTGCCTTGGATCCAATTGGGCATAGACCTCACCCATGGGAGTTGCAATTGGGTGAACTTGCTAGCGGGCTTTGCCTTTATTCGGTTTAGGCTTATTTGTTTCCTTTTTGCCATTTTTGCCCCATTTCTTTTGGTTGTAGGGTGGACTGTGCCCCCTTTGGTGCTTGAAAGAGGGTAAGAGAGCTGAAAGACTTGACAAATCACACCCCTAGAGAGTTTCATCTACGCTTATCTGTTTGTTGACCTCATTTAAGAGCTCAGACATAGTTTTCGGGGCCATCCTAAATAGAGTCATCAAGCAATAAGGGGAGCTCATCTCTTCGATGAAGGTAGCCACTACTACCCTTTCATTGAGGTTTGTGATTGTAAAGCTTCATGATTGAATTGGCAAGTATAATCCTTTAAACTTTCTATCGACCTCTGTTTGATTATGAAGATGTAAGTGTAGGGCTTGGACTACTTTTGGATCCCAAGAAAATGGGTTATGAACCTAGTTCTGAGCTCTTACAGCTCTAAATTGACCTAAGGAGAAAACTGTTGCACCACTTTCGTGCTTCTCTTTTGAGAGTAGTGACAAATGCCTTGCATATAATGCCATATGGGACATTTTGTGGCCTTATTATATTCTCGTATTACTGCCAGTGGTCTCTAGAATCCGTAGTGCCATCATATGACTTCAACGTTAAGAGTTTGAATCTCTCTGGGACCTGTCAGTTCTAAATGTGCTCTGCAAATGGGGATTCAGAGTCCCTCATTAGAGCTGCGGCTAAGTTCCCTCCGAGGTGGCCCATTGTCTTTATCATTTTGGCCAGCTGGGCTCTCATATCTGATCTGAGCCTTTTTTTCACCTCTTATACAGATCCCTTGTAGGATATCCTGTCGAACACGGACCCTTGAGGTCTGACCCCCGCTTCCTGTTCAAGCTCCCGGATTGAGGGAAGTAGAGGTCGAGCTCATCTGTTTTGGCTCTGATATCGAAAAGCTCTCTTAAAGCGTCCTTCGCGAACAACATTCACTTACGAGTTCCTCATTAATGGTGGAAGAGGTCTGGCTGAAATTTTTTCAAATGATGACTCTTGCCTAAAGCTTGATTGATTAGCTTCAAACTCACTAGTCTTTCTACTACTCCTCCTAGATTCTCTGCGACAGTCCCCAAGCCTTTGTTCAACCAGAACTTGCGTAGGAACTCGGTAAGTAGATGCAGATGTAGAGGCTGAAACCGACCTATTTTTTGAGCTAGATGGGGGAGTTTCTGTTTAAGCCATAAGCCTATAAATTCGGACTTGAAGGGCAGCCTGCTATTCCCTTAGTGCTACTAAATGATATGGTTAAGTTTGTCCTCAATAAGACATAGTAAGTTTTGGATGTGTTTAGCTTTTGGAAGGAAGTGTGACTTTGAGAAAATGTCTTTCCTACACACGGCGCCAAACTGTTGGTGTGAAAAACTAGAAAATGTTAGTTTGGACCACACAGTCAAATGATTGGTTAAGTGATTAGAATAGTAAATAAATGAGCTAATGGAGTCAAAGATATATAGAGGAGGTTCACCTTATATGAAAATATGGGTTGGTCATCCTCTTGCGAATAGAGCTAGGAGCTCGAGCTACTTTGTATTATTATAACTGAGTTCGTATTACAAGCTTACAAAATCTTTCTTGCTATTATATCCTCACAAGATTACAACAAAAATGTTCCTAAGCCACATAAGTACTAGCCCCTCTATTATATGAGCTCTTATCGTGGGCCTTTTAATTCTATCTTTGTGTATTTCCCTTTCTTGTGGTTAAAGCTTGGTTGCTTGAGTCTTTTTCAGTTATCGACTGTTTGTTGCTTTAATTGCTTGGTTGGTGGAAAAAGTAAATACTCATCATATATATATGACTGAGAATAAACGTGTAGAGGGGGTCCTCAGAGCTGGTTTGAGGCCATCCCCAAACATCACAAACTCTGACCTTACTTCTCCATGGATTATAGTGCATTAAATGCAGTTGGTATGCATTTAATGAAGTTGAGGGAGGTTCTACAGTATTTGTGGAGTTGGTAGCAGTCATCCATGCCATCTGTACCTTTTTCTAACACAGTCGTTGGTTAGGGAGCTAGGAGTTCGTTGGGAGTGCTTTGGCTTTCAAGCTCCGTAATCTGTTTTGCGAAGATGACATTTAGGTTGAATGCCCTCATTCTTTGGAGCTTTGACTTATAAATGGCGCCCAAGTAGAGCTCTCGAGCTCCACCCGTTGTGGCGAAACATGTCGCTAATGTAGGAGGCCATGTGTCAGGTTGAGGTTGGCGGAGCAGATTAATTGATTAATCCGCTCTATCAGAAGGCAACCTTGACAGTTATGCCACTAAATTTGGTATTTTTCAATTTTGCCCCTTGTTTTTATTAAAAAAGAGAAATATATTTTATAAGATATAAACTTGCAATCTTCGGATTAGATAGAAGGTTAGCTACTTAGCTTACCACTATTATAAAATATTTTCTAGTTTAACATATATATATAAAATATATTTACGTGTATAAAAAACACGTGCACATATATTACATATGCTTGAGTGTCTAGTATAAATACAATAAATAGTTATCGAATCTTGCATAACTAGAGGAAGGCTTGATAATGTGAAAATATGCTCATCTTCAGTCTTTCCCAAAATACAATTTTGCCCCCTCCCCAACACCTTTACCCCACCAAGCCTCTTTCCATAAAATCCTTCATATATTGTTTTTAATTAATATAAGTTAGTATTCTTAATATTAAATATGTGTTAAGGTTTTAATTCAAGTGATATTAGCCGTTACTTTTATCCACAAATTTGTGAACATAAATAAAGGAATTTGTACTTTTCTTTAAGTAGATAAGTGCCCTCATCCTTTAGTATTTGTAAGTGTAACATGCAAATAAAGCGACTTCTCTTAAACAGTTAAAGGGTGAACCGTGCTCTAATGTAAGAGTTCGATTCTTACTAAAAGTACTTATGATTAAAGATAGATAGTTGTCTGAATGAGTTTAATCCCATCCAAATGTGCATGTAAGAGTACCTACATCGGATATTGTAAAATTTAGAAGCAAACTTACTAATTGGTTAGTAGGTTTTCAGACCCTACACATCGGATATAGTATAAAAACACTCATACGAGCATGCTATCCTCGTACGGGTGTTGAGCATTAAAAAATAAAGAACAAAAAAAAAAGTTTAATACTAAGCTCCCACCCTTGTATGAGTATATAAAAAAAATGAAATGGTTATACAAAGTTGCCACCCTCATATGGGTGGTTGGCATAATAAAAAAATAAAGAAAGAAATAAATAAATGGCCATACGAGGCTCCCACCATCGTATGTTTTTTTTTTTTTTTTTAAATTTTGATACAAGTTTTTCACAATTGTATAGTTCATACAAGTAAAGTAAAGTAAAGTCGTATGATTAAAATTTAAGAAAATAATAAATTTACTCATTCTATGTCATATAAGTTTAATATTTACCTTTTAAATTTTTTCGCTGTAAGTTAAGATATATTAAATTTAACCATTTAACATATTTGACAAAGGAAAATAAATAAATAACACACTGAAGTATAGACTTCAGTCTTTAAACTGCATTTAATTTGTCAGATAAAACAATTAATTTGAATTATCTTATTACATTTAAATCCAACAAAGTAATCGCTTGTTAAATAAAATTACTTAATTCTTACTCGCACGATGCTAACTAACACTTTCAAGTGCGTTACTGTTTTACATACAAGACAAAACAGGTGACTTTTGATTTTTCACACAAATTATGCATCAGTACTCGTATGTTATGTCCTTAACCACATTTCAGTAGACACTGTCACTTGTAAATTCCCACAAACTACAGTGAACGAAACAGACATCATATTCATATATATATATAATCCCACAAATTTTTCCACCCAAATTTTCTCTCTCACCACCAATACCTCCATCAAATTCAACCAATTTCCTCAACATTTGCCAAACTCCACCTCTAAATCCACTTCAGATCTGACTTCCACTCCGCTAGATCCGTTCTCTCAAAACCCTAATTATGGAGGAGGCGCTGGAGAAATCGCGCTCCAAGGACACCAAGGAGAGAATGGCGGGGGTAGAGAGACTCCACCAACTCCTTGAAGCTTCTAGAAAGACCCTATCTTCCTCCGAGGTCACTTCGTTAGTTGATTGTTGCTTAGATCTGTTGAAAGATAACAATTTTAGGGTTTCTCAGGGCGGTTTACTAGCTCTTGCTTCCGCTGCGGTTCTCTCCGGTGATCACTTGAAGCTTCACTTCAATGCCCTTATTCCTGCTGTTGTTGAGAGGTTGGGGGATGGTAAACAGCCTGTTAGGGATTCGGCTAGGAGACTATTGCTTACTCTTATGGAGGTACACACAAAAGTTACTCTCTGTTTGTGTGGATAATGCAGATATGTGTTTATTTGTGTTTGGTTGTGAAAATTGACAAATCGTAAGAATGATAATTCGATTTGATTCATGAAAACTCGAATTGAGTCATTTCAATGAAACCTCAAATTGCCTAACTCCAGAACTTGGGAATTCGCTCCAACTCTATACTTCAAGGATCTTTAGTGTTTGTACTTGATGTGAATGCCTCTAGACTAGATTTATTCTAACAGTTGAAATTTCTCTTTAAATCTTTCAAGCACCCGACGAGTTAGGACTGGATTATTTATTCTTCTCAAAAAATATAATTTGTTTATAAATGCTGCACTGCATGCACAAATTTTCAATTCATTGATTGAAAATGAACTAACTTTAAAATTAGGTAATTTCTGCAACCAAACGGACCCTTAGTAAATGCCGATTGGTATGGTTCAATCTGCAAATTGTTGAACCGTAATTTTATATGGTCGTGGGTGGGATGTTGTTAATTAGCGTTTTTTTTTTTTGGGATTGATGTTAGTGAATGTTGGTTAGTTTCTTATGTGCTCAAATTGTGTTTGTGTAAGTGTACGTTTTGACTATATTTGGCTTATTCGTTGTATTTTTGAGTTGTGTTTGGTTGCACCAGTAGGAAGCAAATTTTTTTTTTTTTTTGCCTTTTTGGGGTACAAGCTATTCAGTTATTCTGTGGGGGAGGGGAGCTGGTGAGACTTGAACTTTGGTGCTCTGGGTTCGTTCAAAAATTGAGCTACCCCACTTGCCTTTGTGGTGATTTAGGATTATGATGATACAGAAATTGACAATTATGCTTTTGTGGTGCAATGTTGTTGCAAATTTGGGTTCAACGTGACTGAAGTTAGTTCAAGCATTGGATAGAGAGCGCACCCAGATTTGGAATTACTTCGACCAATTCAAGTTAAATTCACGAGACAAACTTTTATATTTATGTAAATGGATCTTGGTCTGTTCATTAATATTCTGTATTTAACTATTGCTATAAGATATTATTGACAAATGAAAAACCAAAAGCAAACACTTCCATCAATTTTTTTTTTATTTACGTATTGTGAGGCAACAAAGCAACAGTAGGATGATGTTACTAGTGGATGCTCCTGGTTTTTGACCTTTTGTGTTGAGTCACTTTGATTTTATTTTTTTTATGATTTTTTTAGTGGATGTTGTCCTTTGGCTTCTCTGTTGGGATGCCTTGTCCCCTTTTATCTTGTAATTTCTCTTTTGAAGTTGCAATGAAATTTCTGTTTCCTATTAAAAAAAAAAATTAGTTTCACAATTTCCAATAAGACTAGTAGTATTTGGTGGGTTGAGTTAATTTAAGTTCGTTTCTTACCTAACATTGCGGAAAGGTCACTTGATAAGCAAATGCTTAAGGAAGCCATATGTAGTTGTTATGCTTTTGTCGAGTCCCTCTTTCCGGGAGTTCAAGAAAAGCTTAATAAATGAATGCAAGTCAATTGGAATAAGGTGTAAATTCATTACTTTTTTTGGACCACAATCCAACAAAGTTTCACAACCTTCAACAATGTTGGAGTCAAATTGTGATCATATATCTCTAAAGATAAAGGCACACGAACAGCCATTTGATCCCCGTCAAAGTCTGCATTGAATCCTTTACAAACTCACAGATGTAAACAAATAGCACGCCCTTCCACTAAAATGGGCTGAAATGCGTGTATGTTATGACTTGAAGTTCCACATCAAAAAGTAGACCATCTCAGGGTGGTATTCGAACTCATGGCACTCTTCTATTGTAAGCCGATTTGAAGGCAAGTTCTGCACCCATAGGTTGTATCAGTTGTTATCAGAGCAGCCACCATACTGGTATGGTCAAATGGGACCAGAAGTAGTACATAGTACTGACAGCTACTGGATGAACATAAAGCCAAACATAGTGCTGTCAAATTTTAGCTTGGACTGTCGTTGTGGAAGGGGCAAACTACTGAGGGGTTTGCCTATACGAAGTCATTAAATACTTGTGAGTGAATGAACAACCATCTACGACTACATGAGTGAAACCACTTTAGAGTGAAAAGTGCTAACCTGGCCAGTTTAATAGGGTGGGCCACCATAGGTTTATAAAGAGCACATCCTGTATACCTGGACTAACCATTTTGGTATTCTTAGTCCTAAGTTTATGAAATACCTGTAGATGGTTGAAGTTGCATTAGAGTGAAAAGGGGATATCACTGGATCATTGTTGGTAGGGTGATAGACCATGGAGCATGAGCGTTGCAATGACCCAAAGTCCTCCCACTTTATTAGAACATCTTAGCGTGGTATAAAAACTCACGATACCCTACTTTGTAATCCCATTTTTATAGTCAAGTTCTACCCACGTTTGTGTCTGGACATGAAAATAACTTAGAAGTCTCGTGGAGGTGTGGGCATTGTGGATATGACTGTATTGTAATACTAATAATAGTACTTTTTTGGGATTAAAGTGCACATGTCCAAGAGTTTCCAATCTGTACAAAATTGGATTAAGGAAAATATGGAGAATATATAGCTAATGGTATGGTTTGTGAGAAGGTTTATCCGGGTAGATGTACCTCTTGAGATATCTTTTTTAGAAGGTATCTAGGAAACTGGAAAGTTGTAGGAAAGGTTGTTTGGCGGGGGTGTTGTAGATTGATTTCGATCACATCTTCATAGCAGAGCCTCACATTATCCTTCGCCTCCCTTCAAAATTATCACATTTTTGGCCAGAAAACTAGAATATTGACTAGGATCTTTCTTTGGGATTGGGGGTGGGTGGGAGAAGGTAAAAAAGATCATCTTATAAATTAGAATGGAGTTTCTCTTTCTTAAAAATATGGTGTTGGAATTGGAAATTTATCAGAAAGAAGATAATATTTTTTTTTTGGTAAGATAGTCAATGTCCATAAGGGCTAACTCCACATGACAAACCAAACAAAAGGCCTTCCTGTGTTGCATTTGAGTAGTCTAAGTTTCAATAGAATCTATTTGCATTGGAAAGTGGGTTCACCAACTAGTTAATCCGATACAAGCCCCTCGTTCAGATTCCTCATTTGGCTTGATCCCAAAATTCAAAATACGTTTTTCTGGTTTTGTCTGATAGTGAATCCATACTTCAAAATTTCAAATTATTGTAATTTGTAACTGGTCCTCTTCCTTGTGTTTCCAATGCCCAGTCTATATAGATAAACAAAAAGAATATAACACAGATTTTGAAGTTATGCCTCGACAATCGAAACTGCAGGATGGTCCTGGTGTTTTCATTCATTGATGATAGGAAGAACTTGGGTAATCATTAAATGGGTCTTATATATCATGCTTGGTGCAGGTGTCTTCACCAACAATCATCGTTGAAAGAGCTGGATCTTATGCTTGGATGCACAAAAGCTGGAGGGTTCGAGAAGAGTTTGCAAGGACTGTGACGTCTGCAATTGGTCTTTTTGCATCTACAGAGCTTCCTCTGCAACGTGCTATTCTTCCTCCGGTATACATTATGAATACTTGACAAAAATCTTATTTGTATTGATTTTTGTGTAATATTTCTGGCAATTACGGCTCTGATTCTTCTTGGATTATCAGATCTTGCAGATGTTAAATGACCAAAACCCTGGAGTTAGGGAAGCAGCCATATTGTGCATTGAGGTTAGTAAAGCCCATGGTGTAAATGCACTTATGATATTCTACTATGGCTGATATATGCATTTTACTGCAACGCTGTTATAATAGAGATATGTGTAAGGCAGGCTTCTGAGGGTGCCTAGCGCCTAGGCTGCTGTTAGGCGGCTAGGTGGATCTGGCAAATTTTATTTATTTATCTATCATTTTATATATAATATTCCTTGGTCCTAATTATGAGTCCACTATTGTTTTTAGTATGATCCAACTTAAGAGTCCAATTTTTTTGGGGACATAATCAATGTAACAAATGTTACTACAAGAAATAAGTTTTACCCTTTTCTTTTTTCCTCATTAAAGGAAGGTCCAAGTCTCTTCCTTGTTACTACTACAAGTATTATTCTTATTCATTGATTATGTTGAAATTAGTGTCTCCTTAAATATGTGTGAAAGTCAATCACAAACACTTAATTTGGGCCGTAGGGAATACTATAAGAAATGAAACTTCTAGATAAAGGCACAAGAGTCGAGCTCACTGACAAAAATTACAGTTCATTGAAGCTTAGATAAAAATAATTTTCAAAACAAAAATGATTTTAAACACCATCCATCTTGCCTAGCTGCCAGTTATCCTAGGAGGACACCTAGATTAGGCTAAACGTAGGCTGCCCGCCCTGGTGCCTTTGCAGGGCCTAGGCGGTGATTTTTAGAAAACTGTGGTTCCCTGAAAATGATTTGATGATTTATATTTACTCTGAATTCCAAAACTGTTCTGTGTGTTTTTTAATATTGAAGTTGTAAGCTACCTTTTTTGTTTGAGAACTGATGTATTTTTTCGAGTGATTGCTATTACTTCTCTGGAAGGATATGCATGAATGCTTGTGTGCTATTAATCTTTGCATTTGTTTGCTGCAAACTGCTAAGTACTATTGTTGATCGTTACAAAGTCCAATCACACATTAGGGGTTTCTTACATTTCTGATAATATTCAAATCAGTTTTCGTGGTGGGTGGAACTGAGTTCATATTTATCTGATTCCCGTATCCTCTCTTGCAGGAAATGTATACTCAAATTGGGCCTCAGTTCCGTGAAGAACTTCAGCGTCATCATCTTCCACCATCAATGGTGATTATATGACCAATTTAGTTGTATTTCAGGCTTTCATATCCGTCCTTATACTGCGTGGGTCCTCCCTATGAAGTGGACCGAGTTTTTAATTGCTTTTCAGTTTTAAAATTTTGTTTCAAATTTTCAATGACTGTCTTCTTTAATGTGAATCATCGACTCATCTGCGGATATCTTGTTTGTTCATCACATTGGACAACCCACCTAGACAATGACTGGAACAATATATGTCAAGAATTTTTTCGAAAGAGATTAATCGTAGAGACCTTAGACCAGCAAGTCAAGTCATTGACGAGGTACAATTTCTCAGAGCGGATTTTTGGTAATTTTGTCCCATGATGTGGATAAACATGGTGGGCCGATATAGAGAAATAAAACAAACCCTTAAAATTTGGATGAATTAACAAAAGTTGCTGATAGAACCAAAATTTATCCTTATAGTATGCATCTTTGTTAGATAATGTACATCTATACAATGCTACTGCTCACTGCTTTGCTCTTCTACTTTAGAATTTTCTGTGTTCGTGTGTTGTTCTTGTTGTGTTAGGCTCTGTTTGATAACAAGGTGGAGAATGATAGAACAAATAATTGATTTGTGTGAGAAGTTGGAAAATTAGTTGAGGGATGTAGTAGGATGTTATCTTACATTCTGGTTTTTCAATGGAAAAAATTTCTTTGGGTGGGGGAGAAATTTTTTCCACAAAAAATAAAGAGGGATAGATGACATCTACATAAAAAAATGGCGAGCATCTCACCACATCACTCAAATTATTTTCCAACTTCTCAATCAAATCAATTGTTTTTCCTAACATTTTCCATCTTGTTATCAATCGGAGCCGTAGTTTCAGATGATTTGTCATTTATTGTAGAGGCTTGAGCCTTATTGAACTTATATTATTGCTCAAAATTTCTTATGTTATGGGATTGCAGGTAAAAGATATTAATGCCAAGCTAGAGAGGATTCAACCTAAAAATCGATCTTCAGATGGACTTGCTAATAATTATGCTGCTAATGACACTAAGACTTCCAGCCTTAATCCCAAACGAAGCAGTCCTAAGGCCAAATCTTCCTCGCGTGAGGTGTCTCTTTTTGGAGGTTAGCATGCATTAGACTTGAGCTTCATTGATATCCTTACACGTGTTTACCTATTTATATTTGTACTGCAGCACTTGCATCTCATGGTTGACTTGTTCCTTGCATGCACGATTTTTAAGGTTGACCTGTTTCTAATAAAACATTTTGTGTTAACTTTGCTTTGTTCTTTGGCATTGTCTAGGAGATAGTGATGCTACAGAAAAACCCATTGACGCGATTAAAGTGTACTCAGAAAAGGAGCTTGTAAGGGAATTTGAGAAGATTGGTTCGACTCTTGTACCAGAGAAAGATTGGTCTATTCGAATTGGAGCCATGCAGAGAATTGAAGGCCTTGTTCTTGGAGGTTTGCTCACTCGTGC
Organism: Lonicera japonica; assembly: GCA_021464415.1. Classification (NCBI taxonomy): domain Eukaryota; kingdom Viridiplantae; phylum Streptophyta; class Magnoliopsida; order Dipsacales; family Caprifoliaceae; genus Lonicera; species Lonicera japonica. Next base: position 8,743,412 of record CM038463.1, read on the forward strand.
TCTCTCTCTCTCTCTCTTATTAAATGTCTGTGATATATATATCTATAATGATATGTTTGAGTTCTCTACTGGCTTGTGATTTTCTTGCTGTTTTTCATCTCTCTTTAATGAAAAGAGTGTTTTTATCGAGTAAGTTTCAATTCCACTGGAAAGAATGTGAGAAAGAGGGAAATCTGGATGGAAGTGCTATAGAGAGATTAATATGGTTACAATTGAGGGGAAAGAACTGTGGCAGCTATTTTTTTTTTCTTTTTCCTTTTTCTTTTGGGTTGTTAATATATTTAATTAGTTATTTAAAGATAGTTGAGTATTCATTTTTGTACCTCGTAGACCAATTTCAAGGAATGGTTTGCCCTTTGCGGTATCTTGGTGGTTAACCAACCCATAAAGACTGTATTCATCATATTTATTTAATGTATATTTCCTAGTATTCACAGAATGTAGAGTAAGTTTATCCCTAATGTCTTGACAGATTTTGGTATTTATCATTACTCTTATCATTCTTATTAGTCGTCTTAGGGTCCGTTCAGAAACTTTTTCGGAGAATGTTTTCTGAGAATATTTTCAGAAAATGAAAACGAGAAAACGAATTTGCATTTTCAAGATTCGAGAATGCATACGGTACAAATTTTTCTTACCAAGATCTTCCAAGAGAGTGTGTAGGAAGATTGCAAGAGTGAGAAGCAAGGAATTTCTCTGTTTCTCGTAGATGAAGGGCGTGTTTCTGTTTCAGTCTTGGACGAAGTCGAAGAGGAGGGGACGAAGGCGAAGATGAGGACGAAGCGTGTTCTGTTTCCCTTGTTTTCTCCGTTTTCCCAAATAGAATTCTGCGTTTTCTAATTTAGAGTTGAGAATGGAGAGATCGTCATTTTGGCGTTTTCACTTTTTACACTTTAAGCGTGAATTCATTCTCCCAAAACCTTTTCCGTGTTTTTGTCAACAGCCCACCGAACGCATTTTTTATCTGTATTTGGGCTCAAAAAACAAAAACGGGCCTCTAAATATCCCACCGAACAGCCCCCTATTGGCCAAATTATCATTCTCCAGGTTACTATGTTACAGATTTATCATTTAAAGCACCTAGATGACCTTGAGCTGTACAAGTGATTTTTGTTTTTGATTTGTAACTGGTGGTTCTAGTTATTAATAATCAATTGCATCACTGTGTGTTTTTATTGTTTGCGTTCTCTTTTGTACTTTCTGGCTAGAATTTTTATACAACCTTTTCATGTCTGTTTGATGAGGAGATGCAGAAGCTATTTTTTATATGGTAGAATAAAGGCACGGGATATGCATAAGTGATACGGGTTTTTACTTCTTTTTTTTTTTTAGAAGAGGGGGCAATTACCCACCTCAAATATTATTAGATCATCAAAGAAGCACTACAAACAAATATATTAATGGGTGTGCTATGAACAGTGAAGAATTGTTTGATGAGTTTTCTAATCCTATGGGTTCGTACTGCCATAGTTGAAAAAATATGAATATATTTTCCATCTTCTATTTATCCTTCAGGTGCAGCTGATTACCCGTGTTTTCGTGGACTTCTGAAGCAACTTGTTGGACCTCTAAGCACACAATTAGCTGATCGAAGATCTACCATAGTGAAGCAGGTAAGGTGCATTTTCTTGGAATTCCAAATGCAACCCTCCCTTCCCTCTCCTCTCTTCTCCCTTTAATTTTATTTTCCCAGGGAAGGGGTAGAGCAGGGAGCTGATAAAATTAACTAATGGTATACTGTAGTTGAACCTAACAGAGACCTTGTAAAGTGCGATTGTTCTCGGCACAGTTTAAGGAATTGTTTCAATAAAGAAACACCATACTTGAAATTGCACTGATGCAAAATAGCCAACATGATTAAAAAATTCGATTGAAGTTTAACTGTTAGAAAAAGTAAATGAAACATACACAGATTCTTCTGATGTAGAATGCCCAAATAAAAATCTAATGGCAGTTATTTCAATTTTTCTGCTGCCACTTTTATTTGTTTCAAGATGGCATGTTGCACATTTTTTCATGCTGCTCTTCACTCATCCAACACCTTTAGGGCACAAAGGCAGCAATGGAATTTTTTTTTTTATTACTAAATAATTGTTGAAATATTTTTTTTCATGGAGATGAAACTTTTCCTGTGTTCATATCAATATGCTTCTTCCTTATTTCAAATACTATCTGTATGCTCCAACCCTTGAACATCAAGAAGGTGATCATTTATGGATAGGCAGTATACTGATAAGGTTATGCCTATGATTGGATTGCAGAAGTAGGTTCAGACTGTTCAGTGACTTCTTTGTTCTTTCATTTATTCTTGCAGCTGAAACGTATGGAAGTCTCATTTGAAATTTTAAACTGTCATATTAAATGCATTTGCATCAAAGTCTATGGCATTTATGTGTATTGTTAACGGCATAATGCGGTTTCTCATTGAGTTGCTTTCTTTTATGTTAACCATGATATTAATTACGGTTGCTTCTCCCAATAGCTTAAGCTTTTGGGAGAGAGATGGTTACTAACATGGTATCAGAGGTTGGTTTTCTTGGAGGTCTAAGGTTTAAGCCTTGGCACCTCCATTCCCCATTTGTTAATCCGAAATTCGAAATTTGTTGTTTGCTTTCCACGTGCGAGTATGGGGTCGCACGTGAGGGAGGGTGTTAACCATGATACTAATTACGGTTCCATCTCCCAACAGCTTAAGCTTTTGGGAGAGATGGTTACTAACATTTTACATCCTTAATAGGCTTGTCACCTATTAAATTTTCTATCGAAGGAACTGTTGGGAGATTTTGAGGCATTTGCAGAGATCTTCATTCCAGTAAGTACAATTCTGCCTTATTATCAACGTGCTAATATTCTCAGACATTCTTCTGACTATGATGTGACCTTCAGGTCCTTTTCAAGCTTGTTGTGATAACTGTACTTGTCATTGCAGAGTCTGCAGATAATTGCATAAAAACGGTAATATGGTCAATGTATTGCTTTATATACTGTACTTCCTTGTTCCTTATATATGTATATATCTTTTCTCTATCTTACGTATTTCTGTTTTCCAGATGTTACGTAACTGCAAAGTTGCCCGTTCACTTTCTCGCATAGCTGATTGTGCAAAAAATGACCGTAGTGCTATACTTCGTGCAAGGTTTGCTCTACCTTTTCTTAGGCACACTCAATCTTGTGTTGTTATTTCAGTGACCATAATATTTTTTTTCTTTGTTAAATCCTCTATTGCAGATGTTGTGAGTATTCGGTTTTAATACTAGAGTACTGGGCTGATGCACCTGAAATACAACGTTCAGCTGATCTCTATGAAGACCTCATAAAATGTTGTGTAGGAGATGCAATGAGTGAGGTATAGATATACTGGAGATATTCTTTTATCTGTGACCTCTGGTATAGCACGTATATTTCATATTGACATCTAGTACCCCGGCCTGATTTGCTGTAAATGATCCTTCCTATAAAATTTATTGTTTCCACTAAATGTTTAATGAACTGATACTTGGAAAACATCATTTACAAAACATATTTATGATTATCTTTTTCATATTTATTTATCTTATTTGTATCTTTCGTTATGTTGCTTTAAGATTAATCCACAAGTATTTGACACAAAACAAAACAGGTACGATCAACTGCTAGAGCTTGCTATAGAATGTTTGCTAAGACATGGCCTGAGCGTTCTCGTCGTTTGTTTTCATCCTTTGACCCTGTTATTCAAAGGGTATGTGTTCTATCAAAAGAACTCTATATTCTCCCTTATTTGTCCTTCAAAAATTTAAAGATATATGAATGTTCTTTACAGTATTAATTTCAAGATTGTAATTAAGTTCGTCTTGTTTTTACAGATAATAAATGACGAGGATGGGGGTTTGCATAAACGGCATGCTTCTCCTTCTATTCGGGAGAGGAGTTCACAAATTTCATTTAATCCTCAAACTTCAGCTACTTCAAATCTCCATGGATATGGAACTTCAGCAATAGTTGCAATGGACAGAACTGCAAGTTTACCCTCTGGGACGTCCGTCTCTTCTGGTCTTCACTTATCACAAGCAAAATCAGTTAATAAAGGTACAGAACGGAGCTTGGAGAGTGTGCTGCATGCTAGCAAACAGAAGGTTACAGCTATTGAAAGCATGCTTAGAGGGTTGGACGTAAATGGGAGAGCCCGATCATCTAGTCTGGATCTAGGTAGTTACTTCCTTTTTCAATAATTTTTTCCATTGCAAATTGAGTTTTGAGCGTCGCAATGTGAAGTAGTGCACCATGTTGAAATACTGTCTAGTGGTTTCATGAGGTAAAAACCTAAGCATTTTCTTCTGGATATTTTTTAATGGCTGAATTTCTCATGTTGGCCCTAGTACAGGAGTTGACCCGCCGTCATCTCGGGACCCACCATTTCCTCTTGCTGTTCCTGCTTCGAATAGTCTCGCAAACTCTTTATTCTTGGATTCAACTATCTCCTCTATGTCTAGAGGTAATAATCGTAACGGTGGCTTGGCTTTGTCTGACATAATCACCCAGATTCAGGCTTCCAAGGACCCTAGTAAATTACCACATCGTGATAATATGGGAAATGAGGCTTTTTCAGCACTTTCATCCTACTCGGTCAAGAGAGCTTCTGAAAAATTACACGAAAGGGGTTCTATTGAAGATAGCAACGATTTTAGGGAGGCCCGGCTATCTATGAACTTGCACAATGATAGGCAATACTTAGAAACTCCATATAAAGATTCGAACCTTAGGGACTTGCAGAATAATCACATCCCCAATTTTCAGCGGCCTCTTCTTAGAAAGAACGTAGCTGGGAGAAAGTCTGCAAACAGAAGGAGGAGCTTTGATGATAGCCAGCTGTCACTGGGGGAGATGCCAACCTATGTGGAAGGTCCAGCTTCTCTAATTGATGCTCTGAGTGAGGGACTTAGCCCTAGTTCAGACTGGAATGCAAGGGTTTCTGCGTTTAATTATCTTCGATCTTTGCTAGAGCAAGGCCCAAAAGGTATTCAAGAAGTCACACAGAGTTTTGAGAAGGTAATGAAGTTATTTTTCCAGCACTTGGACGACCCCCATCATAAAGTAGCCCAGGCGGCTCTTTCAACACTTGCTGATATTATCCCAGCCTGCCGAAAACCCTTTGAGAGTTATATGGAAAGGATCTTACCCCATGTTTTCTCTCGGTTAATTGACCCAAAGGAATTAGTCAGGCAACCGTGCTCGACAACATTGGAAATTGTTAGCAAAACCTACGGTACTGATTCTCTTCTACCAGCTTTACTCCGTTCACTAGATGAACAGCGGTCACCGAAAGCAAAATTGGCCGTTCTTGAATTTGCCATTGGTTCCTTTAAGAAGCATGCAAATAGTTCTGAAGGCTCTGGTAATAGTGGCATTCTAAAGCTGTGGCTTGCTAAATTGATGCCGCTGGTCCACGATAAAAATACGAAACTGAAGGAAGCAGCTACTACATGCATTATATCAGTTTATACCTACTTCGATTCTACATCGGTTCTGAATTTTATTCTTAGTTTATCAGTTGAAGAACAGAATTCCTTGAGACGAGCCCTAAAACAACGTACCCCTCGTATAGAAGTTGACTTGATGAACTTTCTCCAGTCCAAGAAAGAACGACAACGCCCTAGGTCATCTTACGATCCTTCTGATGTTGTTGGAACATCTTCTGAAGAAGGATATATTGGAGCATCAAAGAAAAGTCACTTGTTTGGAAGGTACTCAGCTGATTCTGTTGATAGTGATGGTGGCAGAAAGTGGAGTTCAGCACAAGAGTTAACCCTAAATACAGGTTCTATTGGTCAAGCACCACCTGATGAACAGAAGGAACATTTGTATCAGGGGTTTGAGACTAGTCCAAACACTGAGGTACTTACTTCCAGATTCAAGGAATCAAAGTACTCACCTAATACATCGACTGATAATTTTGGATCCTGGACTTCCCGGGTGGAAAATATAAACAGTAGTGCAGACATGGAGGCTTCATTCATGCCGAATGTCAACAACAATGGACGGGTTAGCTCTGATCACAGAGAGGTCACAGCCGATTTTGGTCTTGATAATGAAGCTCCACCCGAATTAGAACCCGTTCATTCAGAACTTGCAGCTTTGAAGATTATCTCTTCTCCAGATAGACCAAGCATTCCTCAAGTTCTTCATTTGGTGAGTAATATGGTCAAAATGCTCTTTTTTGGCGGAATCAACATTTCCTTTGGACATTGTTAAATATGTTTCAACTTAGGCTTATATCTGTCCACACCTTGTGTGAGAATCATGGAATAATATTGCAATATGGGAATTGCTGCCCTTATTTTTGTGTTTGTTTTGTGTTTGTGTATAGATTTGCAATGGGGATGATGAATGTTCTACAGAAACCAAGCGTGGTGCACTTCAGCAGTTAGTTGAAGCTTCTGTGGCTAATGATAAATCCATTTGGACCAAGGTATGATTAGTTCCTCCAATCAAAGAATGTGTGTGTGTTCTTGTGTGTTCGTATCTGTGGTGGTGATTTTTATTCTCAGTTTGAAAAGCATTTTTAATTACACATCCTTGGGCCTGTTATTCTCAGTTTGAAAAGCGTTTTTAAGATATGTTTAGCTAATTTGTCAATGTTTTTGTAACACACTGGGAAGAGTGAGTCGTATCTGTGGTGGTGATTTTTCTTATCAGTTTGAAGAGATTTTTATATGCACATTCTTTTCCCTGTTATTAGTTTCACCTTTGGTTCTTAAGATATGTTTAACTAATTTGTCGAAGTTTTTATAGCACACGGGAAGAGTGAGTGTGGCAGCTTATATGAAGGGGTTGGTCTGTCAATTCCATTCTTAACTTGTTCAACCTACTGAACAGTGACCACCTTGGAATTTTATGTTATTGCAGTCAGTGTGAATGGGCTTCTATATAAGTGCATTTTAAGAGCCAAAATGTCAACTCTGCTGCCCTAGGGTGGTGGACCTGCTCTCAATGCATGAATCGTTGATTTGAGTGTGAAATTTGGTGTAATTTGTCAATTCAATTTTGTAAACCCGTAGATTGTGGGCAGATTTACTTCTCACCGCAGACAAAGTTCCACGTATAACCTCTATTGCCTCTCTAAATTGATATGACATGCCAAAAGTATTCATTTTCACAATCTATGAGTTCTCTACTTGGAGAAAGTCTCTTAGAAAATGTGAATATGACTTGACATTTTTATGGGATCCCTGAGTAACTACTTGCCTTTTTGAGGAATGCGAAGATATAGGATGCTTATATTATTTTTTTAAAAGTTGACAAGTTGGGTAGATATGCTAAACATTCCGGAGATACCTGTTTTCAAGAAGGTCTTTGAGTAAGAAAGTTATGAACTAGATATAGAGGGGCTCTGTTCCTTAAAGGATAAAAAGTCAGAAAGGCACTCATAGACATGGATTACTAGTTGAGACGCCTTTTTCCAGATAGGGGAACGTGGATTAGGGCATTTAACTATATGTCAGTAATTTTTTGTGTTGAGATTGGGATACTATCCAAATAATATCATAATCACAGATAAGCTAATGGCGATTTTGTGAACTTCATATATGTTCTCAGCTAGTTGCATTCTTTAGCTCTAAAAATTGTTTACACTTGGATAGGGTTCAATCAATCCATTTGATGGCAATTAGAGTTCTTTTTGCTGGAAAACATATTTATAAGTACAATACGTTTTATGTTTGCAGTACTTCAATCAGATTTTGACTGTTGTACTGGAGGTTCTGGATGATTCTGATTCATCAATCCGAGAGCTTTCTCTTGCGTTGCTTCTTGAAATGGTGAATAATCAGGTCTGTCTTTTGATTTATCCGTCTCTTTTGTTTACATCTGGATTTTTCTGCGCGGTAGAACTGTCTTTCAATCAATGGAATCTTCATTTGTACGTTCCTTGATAATTTTCTTTGAGTTGTTTCCAGAAGGATGGCGTCGAGGATTCTTTTGAAAGTGTTATTGAAAAGCTGCTGCATGTTACAAAGGACAGTGCTCCAAAAGTAAACCTTTCTTTAGCCAAGGCTCTTTGATTTTTCTCTGCCGCCTTTCCTCCACGTTGTGATATTCAATTTTCAATTTCAGGTTGCCAGTGAAGCAGAGCATTGTTTGACTATTGTTTTGTCTCAGTATGATCCATTCAGATGTCTCAGTGTAAGCTGCTGTTTGTCCCTGTTGCATGGAACATTGGGGATGTGTTTGGCTTTAGGTCCTGTGGGGTATCTCTTCTTTCTTTTTAACTCTATTATTGGCATTGCAGGTTATCGTGCCTTTGTTGGTTACTGAAGATGAGAAAACTCTTGTTACTTGTATAAACTGTTTAACAAAGGTACCTTCTTTTGCGAATCCATCATTCCATTGCTTATGAAGGGTGATTTCGGTTTAAATGATTCTCTTATAGTTCTTTTGTGGTTGATGTTCCATATATAGTTTGATGGTGTCTGGGGATTTCACTATTTATATCATCAAAACATATAGCTGTGTCTTTCTCTATTTCTTCAGAATAACCAATTGCAGTTCAAGATTTCGTGGATTCGTTATTCTCAAGTACAAGCTTCTTATGTTAAATCATAAATTATCAGTCTAAAGTATAAGACATCTCACTGAGGAAATTTGCTTGAAACCTGAAAAATGTATGCTGTGAGATACACTTTGATTGTGTTTAGCTTTAGTTCAATAATTTAATGATGTGTTTAAAAGGTATTTCCTTTGGTTTTCATTATTCGTTGCATTTTTCTTTAATCCATCCATTGGCTGTTGTTTTTAATGGCATAGGGGGGAAATGGTGGGAGTATGCTAACAGGGGTAAATGATGTTTCCTTGGGTTATTCTTTGACTGTTACTTAGGGTTTAGGGCCTCTTGTCTTTATTATTCTTCTGTACTGAGTACTGACTTCCTTCTATGTAAAACTTAATTGTTGTATTCTCCCTGTAGGGATATTCTTTGCAACTTTCAGTTATTTATTTCTCATTATTTAAAATTGGAGCAATTCTAATTCTTAGTTTCTAAAATAATATTAAATGTATATGATATGTAAACATTCTTTTTAAACCTTTTTTTTTTTGAGAAGGAAATTATTGACTTTTGTTTATTTTGCTTTTCATATAATTGAATCATAAATAGCTTAGGTTAAAGTATTTTTATGTGATGGCATTATTAAACCCTCTGTTTCTCTGTACAGCTTGTGGGCAGACTCTCTCAGGAGGAGTTGATGGCTCAGTTATCATCTTTTTTGCCTGCTCTTTTTGAGGCATTTGGGAACCAGAGTGCTGATGTCCGCAAGGTAAGGGTTTTTGTTGTTTCTAGATCTATGAATGCTTGTTTTTGGTTTTTCTTTTGATACATTAACCTAAAAAGCCCGCAAGTACAAAGATTTTTGTGCTGAATAATGTAATAGAATTATCTTTTGAGTAACACAATGATGAATCATATTTGTCTATGCTAATGTTTGATGCCTGTGCAGACTGTCGTTTTCTGTCTAGTGGACATATATATCATACTTGGGAAAGCATTCTTGCCATATTTGGAAGGGCTTAACAGCACACAATTGCGGTTGGTGACTATTTACGCTAACCGGATTTCTCAGGCCAGAACAGGTACTCCAATTGAGGCTAACCACAATTAGTCGGTATTATTTGGCGATCGTGATATGTGTTTGTGGGGTTTTAGGGGAATTGGTTCTGGTCATTCATTTGGTTTGTACCTTTTGTATATTTGTGTGAAAATGTGCATTTTGGAGGGTGAGTGTTCATTGCGTTCTTAATATATAAACATTTTTCTATTTTGTTGTCTCATTTTTTTTTTTTACCTTATTCGGGTTTGGAGTTGAGGATGAGGGTGCTTGTTGTGAGGAACAAATATGTTAAATTGTATTTTTCTGATTCTTGTTTTAGAAAATGGCAGCCATACTGTAATTTTAGAAAATTGTATTTTCCAGTGTAGGATGGCCGTTAAACTAACCTTTAACCCAGATTTGTCAGGATTTTCAAAGAGCATGTGGGTTTGTCCAAATAATGAAGATTCTCAGGTTTGTCCAAATATTGGAAAACTTTTGAAAGCAGTACCGTGCTCTCTGGAAAATTTATAATTGTTTTGACAGTAAAAGTAGCTAAAGAAATTTAATATATTCTTCGTGGAAATATAGGTAACTTGAGTTTAGCGCATATTTATTTATTTATATTTGGTAATAATAACGTGACTGATTTACTCCTCAATATAATATGTTTACTTGTAATGATTAAACAATTATATGCATAACGGAAGTGCATCGTTAAAAACTTGCATTTTGATGATGATATAAAAAAACGGAGTTTGTCTAAAAAAGTTTTTATACAAAATAAATAAAGAATAATATTTTGAAATTTAAGTGCTTATATTTATCAAAATTTAAAAGGATTACAATTTTAACTTTGCATTAGATCATTGGATTGTAATTTTTTATGGTAAAGTGTAAAATTAAGTTTGTATTGCAATTTTTTAATAGATTATTAGTTCGAGTGTTTAATTGACTTGCATTAGAATTATCTTAACAACTTACAAATTTAAACTCATTTATTGTTAAAAATACAAATGATAAATTTTTTAGGTTATGCATAGTTAAGCTTGCCATCTTTATTTTTGGTATTGGATTTTTTTTTTCATTACTTTAGAATTACATGAGTGATATATTGACACAAAAATATACTAGTTAAAATTATAAAATTACATCATGCAAAACAATTTGCATTAATTTCTTTTGATTGCGAAGTTAAATTTCCACAAAATACAATTTTAATAAAAAGACACTATTTTTACTTCCAATTTATAAACAAAAAGCTTACTCTATACAAATTTAAAAAACAAATCCTTATTCTGAAAAAAATATTATTCACTGATATTTTATATTCTCATAAAATGAGGTTTTACAGCATCCATTACAGCTTTGATTTCCTTGCAATCTCTTCAACGAGTATGCTACTGGGACGATTCTCTTCATCTTCATCTTCATCTTCATTCGTGAGGTTGAACGCCCCTTGACATTGTCTTTCAATTGTCATTCTCTACCAATTTCTTTCTTTACAGAGCTTTAGAGCATGCATTATCACCCATAACTCAACCTTTAGTGGGTTTGCATAACCAATATCTTCCACGGCAGTTGTCTGCAGCGCTGCTCCCATATATCTATCTATGTTGATCTTGTCTTGATACATCTTGACAAAAGGCCACCTAATAAGTCTCTCATCACTTCTGTTTGTAACAGCATTGCTACTGCTAAAGGCTTTGGTAATTTCCTTAATAAAGTAAAGGCTTGTAATAGCCACCCTTTGCTCATCGAGGACATTATCATTGAATTGGAAATTGTTTCTCGTCTTCCTAATATGCCAAATGGTGGAGGCAAAGAAAGTACTCCAATCAGTCCCACTATCATAAAAACTGTCTTTGTTCCTAAGGTTGGTATCCAACGGAAGTAAAAAATTTGTACTATTTAGCATCAAGACAATTCCCCATGAGAGCCGTCCAGACTTTCCTCGCTCTAAATACGTTCTTAAAATATGTGATTGGAAGATTCAATCCTATTGCACACTTTGCAATAAGGCTCTTAAGAAATACCTCTTCTCGCGCACATTTTTGGTTTGTAAGAATTCTATATTGTTTAACGGCCAAATAAAGAAAATGATTTTGTTTGGAATTTTTAACTTCCAAACCCATTTCCAATGACAAAATGGCCTCATTTCTCTTAAGGATTTGCATATAACAATTTCCTATAGAGAACTTCCTACTCCTATTATGGCCCCAAGAAGGCCGGTCTTTAGCATTTTTCGCAATAGGCAGAGGAATGCCCAAGCGTTCATCTGGTAACAACCATGAGATATGGGGAAATCCCATTCTTTTATTTGGTTGATCAAATCACAAACTTTAGAATTAATAATTATAAACTTGCTCGCTGCCATTTCTAAGTTTTCTTTGGAAACTAGCATTTCCACACCACCAGTCCTCCCGTAGGGAGGTATCCCTAACAGTCCATTTGACAACCTCCTTTCAGAGGTCATTGTACTTTTGGAGGCCTTTCCATATTTGGCATCGGCCATTCCCTTTTTTCTAATTTTATAATTTTCCGGATTTGGAGAAATTTTGTATTTTTCCTTCATCACTTTGACCTATAAACGGGTCCTTTTCATTAACAATGTGCCAGATCAATTAATAATATCTTGAACTAAATTTTAGCCATTTTTCCCATTTAGTTGAAGATATTATTACTTGATTATTAAGGATTAAGTAATAATATCTTCAACTAAATTTCAGCCATCAAACATCTGGTTCGCTTGAGAGAGCAAGCATGTAGTTTTTTCTTTTTCCTTTTTCTAAAAGGGAAGGTCTAAATTCTCTTCCCTTTTTACTACAATAATAACGAAAATAAACATCCCCTCATGAGACTTGAACTAAGGACCTCTCTTAAATTCGAGTGGGTGCCTTACCAACTAGGCTATAGCCCACTCGCTCTGGAGTGAGCGTGTAGTTATTCATGAAAAAGTAGTCTAGCGAAGTCGAAACATTTTACTAATTTACCTCGGTTCAATATAATCTAGTTACTTAAAAGGGAGCAGCAGGCCTGTCCTGGCCTAGCTCGGACCAAGTCCACTTATCTCTTGTTATCATTGGCATATTTTATATTATGCTATTAGATTGATGAGGTCCTTTAAATGTTGTTTCTGCAGAATAATGCAATGATGCATCTTGGTACCGGTAAACCGGGCAGGAGCAGAGAAGCCGGTAATCCTGATAATCACCAACCAGGTGTACTGATAAATCTAATAATTCTGCTTAATTGTAGTAAGATTTAAATACAATCTTAGAATTGCAGCCATCGTCCTTTTTTTCTGGGATCAAGGTTTGCTTGGGAATAATTAGGACCTTTTTTCTGGGATCAAGGTTTGCTTGGGGATAATTAGGACCTTTTTTTTGGGATCAAGGATTGCTTGGGGATAATTGGGATCACAACATTATTAACTACTCCCCCTACTTGTGCATATTTGCAGGTAGACCGAGCAAATCAACGGTAATAAGCCTTTACCAAACTAAATTTTGTAGTGTAAGAGAGATGCCGTTTAAACCTGCTGCTTCACACTGTATAGAACAGCTAACATGTAATTACTACCCATAGATTATAGACGACTAATATGTGTTTCTAGAGAACCTATGGGCCGGCCATTGCTAATTTTTGTAATTCCACTTCGCGAGCTGTAATCGGCTAAAGATTCATTCCCTTTCTATTATAAACAGCTTGTGTTTTTCTTGCTGTAAGTTGTCTTCTATTTCAGTTGTTGCTACATTTTGTTTCCATCAAATTTGTATCAAAGCGTAAAGCTCCTAATCACAGCCAAAAAAAGGGCTACTCTATTGGATAATAGTGATGATAATAGTTGATGACAGCAGTATGATAATAGTTAATGACAACAGTACATGCCACTGATGGGTATGGGTATGAACTGGCCGATGATGGTACCATATCAAAACCCAGCAGCAGCTCATTTGAGCCCAATATTCCCTATGCCAACAGCCTTTCATATTCCAGCAGGTCCATCCAGGATCCAACTAAATAATCAGTTGGATCCGGGCTAAATTCACTTGCTTCACAGAATCCAAACCATACACAAATTCCAAGTTTTTCCAATCCAAATCAACAATATCTTGGTCACCACCAGGGAATAGTGTCATTTCCTAAGGTATGTTCATGTTCACTCTTAATTCTAAAGAGTTTCTGTGAAAGCATAGAGCCGTAGTCATTAACAAAAGTTCAATTAATCCTAATTGCACTGTAAAACATCCATGTTCTTCCCAGATTTGCACCCCAGCATGCATCCAGTTTCTTGATTAATAAAGATCAAGTAATAATATTTTGAGCTAAATTTCAGCATTCAATTTTTAATGCTACAGATCAACACATTGCTTGGACTGCACCAGCAAAAAATCTCAAGCCTGGCACATTCAAATTATCTCAATGGATCCCTGATTTTGTGCCTGAAAAAATCACTCAAACTAGTTCACAAACGGGGGTTAGAATGCACAATGTGCCATGGGAATATTGGACTAAGAATATGTTGCTTAGCATGGCTAGAACCATTGGCCTCCCTTTGCAAGTGGATCCTCTATTTCTCAACAAAGATTACTATATGTATGCTAGAGTCCAAGTGGAAATAGATTTACAATACAGTCTACCTCCCAAAATTCTTATAAAGAGAAAGAACCACAGTTTTGAAGTTTCAGTTTCATATGAAAATCTCCCTGATTTTTGCACTCATTGCATTACTGTTGGGCATTTTTTGGAGGACTGCAGAGCTTTCAAAATGGTACAAGATGAAGCTTCTAAGGAAAATATGCATAAAGAACCTCCTCAGAAGAATAAACAAATAAAACATCATGTGTATGTCCCTAAAAACAAGTCCAATCTTGCAAAGGAAGTCAATGCTGGTCAGCATTGCCTTAAATGAACCTGTTGTTACAAATAACCAGAACATATCCAACCACATTGATGATCTCCACCCACAGAACATCAATGTAGACAACAATTTAATGCCTACATTCAATCTGGATTCTTAACAGACCAAATCCATTTCTAATTTAGTGGAATCCTATGTGCCACTGGTACTGAACCTACACAAAATCAATCTCTTCCTATCCAAACCAACAACTCACTTGGCCATAATCAGTCCCTTAAACATACACAATCCTCTCCTGCTAGTTTCTCTTTTCATTACAAATCTAAAGCCTCCTCCACCAAATCTCTCTCACCAACAGTTATCCTTATGCCCTCAATACCAAGCACAAATCCTCCAATAAGTATGCTGCCTGATTATTGGGAAGATGATGGGGATAGTGAGAATTGGAATCACATATCTTATTTTGATGATGATGAGGATGAGGATGAGGATGATTACAACCAAACTTTGGATAATTCTGAAGAAAATCATTACATGGCAGTCAAGTCCTCCTCTGGCAAAAATCGGGAAGCCTTAGTTAATGAGGACCCTTTCATATCATGGGAAGCTAGGGCAGATGCTGAATTTGCAGCTGCTATTGCAAGAAATGATGAAAGGGAGGAGCTCATTCAGCTAGAAGAAGATGAAAGGTCTTCTTTCCTCAAACAGGATTTCCCCCTCTCTTGGCCACCACCTCAATGCTTTTCCATCTCCTTTTAAATCCACTACTTTAGTCCCAAACAGCCATTTTGCTCTACATTCTCATAAGAATAGAATTTCACAAAGTACTAATTCATCCACACAAGGTAGATTTGAGTATGTTTCCTCTCCCATACAAACTAGAGTTAAAGGCAGAAAAAAGCTAAAGCCTTCTCTCTTAACAAACAACAAAAAATGATAAAAAAAACTTCAATTAAAGAGGCTAATGCCATTCATAGACCCTCCAATCTAATTCCTTTTCTTTTTCCCAGCTACTGTGTCAATGGCAGGTCCATTTGCGGGACAAGAAGAAAAGAAGATAATGCAGCAGTGGATCAACCTATCAATGCAGTAAAACTATAGTCGACTTCACTCCTTTTTTGTGTAGTCGTCTATTTGCATATAGTTGACTACATGCTTTTAGTGAAGTCGATTACATGGTCCTTTGGTTTGTTTCCTGCAATATTTCTATCTTTGCTGCAAGTATTTTTGTTTGCTGTATATTCAGTTTATTTACCGCTATTTGTTTAGGATATAACTTTTTGTTTTGAATTGAGTGGTGGACTTTCGGTCTTATCCATTAGTCCATCTTGTAATTTTTTTTCATTTAATTAGTATTTTTTTGGGTCTTGGAGATGGCCTTATTGTATATCCCTCTTTATGTTTTTTTTTTTGTGGTTTTTTATGGCATGACACTAGTCCTTTTTGGAAGCTAGGTGATTTTATAAAATAAATAAAATGAGCTCCAAGTAGAAACATATGATTCACTTGAGAGTTTGAGAGAGAGTAAGCATGTAGATTTATTCGTGAAAGAGCTAGAATCTAGCGAAGTCGAAACATTTTACTAATTTACCTTGGTTCAATAGAAAATAGTTACGCAAAAGGGAGCCGCAAGCCTGTCCTGACCTCGCTCAGACCAAGTTCATTTATCTCTTATTATCATCGGCATATTTTGTATTAGACTATTAGATTGATGAGGTCCTTGAAATATTTTTTGTGCAGAATAATAATGCAATGATGCATCATAGTGCCAGTAAACCGGGCGGCAGCAGGAGAGATGCTGGGAATCCTGATAATCACCAACCTGTTAGGCTGATAAATCTAATAATTCTGCATACTTGTAGTTAGATTTGAACGCAACCTTGGAATGGCAGCCATCGTCCTTTGTTTTTTGGCAATCAAGGTTTGCTTGGGGATAATTGGAACCACAACATTATTAACTACTACTAGTGCACATTTAATTAGTACCCATTGATTATATACAACTAATATATGTTTCCAGAGAAGCTATGTGGCCAGTCCATTGTTACTTTTTGTGATTCCACTTTGGGAGCTGTAGTCTGCTAAAGGTTCATTCCCTTCCTATTATAAGCAGCTTGTGTTTTTCTTGCTGTAATTTGACTTCTATTTCTGTTGTTGCTACATTTTGTTTCCGTCAAATTTGTATCAAAGCGTGAAGCTCCTCGTCACGGCCAAAAAAAATAAAGGCTCTATTGAATAATAGTGATGATAATAGTTGATGACAGTAGTATGATAATGTGAAAAATATACACTAAGAAGTTTACAACAGCAAATTAAATTTCCACTGATGCGGTTGGTAGACTGGCTTTGAAAAATGGCTTTTGATATGAGATCAGCAACCTTCCAACATTATAATCCAGTTACGGCTGTTGGTGATCAATCCCTGACAAAATCTGCAGAAAAGGGAAATAATGTTTTTAGACACAGGTGAAATGCCTCTTTTTCCACAAATTCACATATTTTCTACCACCTAGAAGCCGTACCACAAATATATTGAATATTAATACCAGCTAAAAGCAATACCTTGTCACTAAATATGCGAAATATCTCCACTTCCATCGCTTTATCAAGCTCCTAACATATGATACACAAATGTTAGTCATGGGCAATGTTTTAAAAGGCGCGAGACGGGTTTGAGGCATTTTGCCTGGACGGGGCGAGGCGAGGCGTAGGCCTCAAGGCGCATTGAGGCGTAAGCCTCATTTTAGAAAAAAAAATCCTAAAAAATCACAGAACTATCATAATATTGATAATCATTACTAAAAATGCTACAATAACAATCTCAAATCATCACACCAAAGTATCAAATAACAATGTAGTGTTATTATTATAAAAAATGATGATGATGATGATGGATCAAAGCCATAAAGGATCATCCATATATCTAGTGGCTTGAAATATGGATCACATCTAGTAGCAACGCAATATTTCCAAGCCGAATCCTTTCTACTATCCATCGGCACAGTTCACTACAAATTTACAAACTAAAATTCAATACAACTACAATAAAGTTTAATCATATATAAAAATAAAAAAATATCCGTATATACTAATATATATCATACATGGAAGGCAAATACTAATATAATTAAATTTAATTCTTCATACTAGTAGCCGAATCACCAAAGAACAAATTGAAAAAAATAAAAATTGATAATGAGTATTTAGGGCTTGGATTTCAAAGTTCAAACTTGAAAGAAGAATGAACAAGAAAGAAGTATATAGAGAAGAAAGGCCAAAATACTTAAAAAGAGAGAAGAAGAATGATGTATTTAGGATTTTAGGGCTTGGAATGAAGAAGAACGATGTATAACGCTCCAATCTCGTGCACAGCTAGCCCTCTCTGTCTGTCGGTCGCAAGTCTCTACTGCCGTTATTTAGTTTGGGACCAGGGTTTATTACGTTTCATTTCTTATTACTTTTTTTTAAAACAAAAAAAACAAAAACAAAAAATCATCAAAACTACGTAGTGTTACTAAAATAGCGCCTCAAACTCGTCTCAGCTAGAAGAGGCGTAAGCCTCAGAAATTGACCAAAAAATAACGCCTTGGTGCCTTTTCTTCCCGCCTCGCTTCGAGCGTGTACCTCAAATACCTTTTAAAACATTGGTCAAGGGTATCCTTTTAATCGAAGGTCGTGGTTGGTTCAAGTTGAACTAATTTTCACCCACATGCAAAGTATCTTGGAAGAGTAAAATGACGAAAAAAATTCAATCTTATCACCCATTAGGTTCACTATTTTTATTTAAAATTGCATAATCATAGTACTTGCATTTATTCATAATTCCATATGAACAAAAAAATTAGCTGAAATGTTGAAAATTCTCTGTTTACCTAGGTAAGAAATGTTTTCACAGCGAACCAAACAGGCCCCAAAGACATAATAACTTTCAGGGATGATAGAGAAAATTTACAAAGATGGGAGGGTAATACTAACATTCTCGGTGTTCTCTGAACAATCTATGCTGTATATGAGTTTCTGAAGCTCCTCATCCTTCAAAGCTTCACGGATTTCATTAGAAGAAGCTGCATGGGGAAAAAATGAGTTCTAAGGGTGCGTCTGATACTTTTAACCTATGGAAAATTCTCAAGGTCTCATGTTTTTCATCTATAGCTGCGTTTGATTCCATAATTTTGTTTGGAATCAATTTCCATAGTACAACTTGGTTAAGCCTAGTTTTCTCATTTTCCATGTAATTCAAAACCACCATCCACTACTGAACTTTTTCGATGCGTATTTTTTCTTTCTGCATTTTTACCATTGTCACCACAACCATTCTAAAGCTTTTCTCTTCACGGGGGATCGATGTCAAAAAATAAATGTGTTAAATTTGAAGCTCTGATAAATTTTCAGACATTGACATTGCCAGCCTAAATTATATTTGTACGTCAAATGACTCAAATCTGAACTAAGCAAACGCATCCCATAGAATATTGTGATGTATTAAGTTTACAGCTAGTCAGAAAATCATACCTATACACTCTAGTTGTGCCTGTTGGAGCACCATCCCGGGTTCATCAACATAATATGGTCTCTCCACATGAATTGGTGGATCTAGAGCTGAAAAATTGGAGATGCAGAAAGTTACAAATTTCCTTGTCCAGAAGAAATAATGTTACAAATATCAAAAGTTATGAAGAAGAAAAAAAAAGAAACTAATCCATTAAAATGCTAGAAAATCATCGCCCATAGCATATATCTTCCACCCATTGATTCTCACAACTTATTAAAGCATAACATAACTTAATGAGAATGATATTTCCTATTTTTGAAGACAGAAAATTTGTAAAATCAAAGAAAGTTCATTGAAAAAGAGAGATAAGATTGTATGACACAACCCAAAGAACATCCAGTTATCATAATTAACTCGCCTCCTACTAAGCTATAACTCCTTTTGTCAAGAATTCCCCATCAGAATTACTCGTATTCCTTTGATAAAGAGTTGAGCTTCTTTGAAAAAAAAATAAGTTGGCTCGCATCTCGAAGAACAATACAAAAAGGAGATGGAAAGTTTTTGGTCCAGTTGTTCCACATCTTTTAGAGAAAAGATTATTGTGATCATTAACTCAAATTTCAGCTACATCGAGCACAATTTATTTCAATCTCTATTGACTCGTATCAACTGTAAGTTAATATCTGCATAATGCCTTAGAGAGAAAAGTGAAATTGAAAACATGTAAGCATTTACCAACATTTAACACACTAAAGCAGCATGCATAGTACAACAGAATCCTTACTCAATTTTGGCTCAGAAGGGGGAACCGGCTTAAGACACGGAATTTCTGCACCATTCATACAAGCTCACATCAGATTTCATACTTTAAACCAAAATCATATCCAGTAATTATACTAAAATATGTAATAACAATTAATACTGTAAAGAGTTAAAAAGTTAACCACCGGGAAAGGAAAGGAAATATGGATAAACAGAATTGCTAGTAATCTAGCTTTGATTTTGACAATGTAATTAAAACATAAAATGGAGATGACAAAAGGTAGAACAGAATTGTGCATCGCTTCAATTAGGGTGCATTTGATTGGATACGTGAAAATAATTGAATTCCGTAGAATTGTTTTACACAAACAAAAGTTCCATGGAAAACAAACCCAGGGGAGAGGTGGTTTTTCGATTCCATGGAAAATGGAAAAATGAGGCTAAAACAAGTTGTGGCTTGGAAATCGATTCCATTGAAAACCAAGGCAATCAAACACCAACAAGAAGTAAAACATGGATTATTGTGCGGCAGCTTGAAAGATGCAGTCAGCTGTATATTCTGAATTTACTACCAGCATGCAAAACAATTATCATGAATTTCCTTAAAGGCAGAGAAACAAATAAAGTAATAATAATATAGCAAAAAAAATAATCAAATAGATGATATATATATATATATATATGCACATATACCTTTGTGTTTCTTGAAGCAGACAAGAGAGCAACTACGAAGTAAAAAAAAAGAAGAACGAAATAATTATATTAATAAGATTGAGAGAAAGAAGAAGATGATGATGAAGATGGAAACCCTAACTAGGAGGTAGAGGTTACTACTTACTAGGGAATGAGACAATTAGGACACTTGTACTTTGATTCTGCCTCCTCGCATACTTTACACTTCTTTTTCCCCCCTCCCATCTTTCTTTCTTTCTTTCTTCTGTTTATTTCTAGCAGACTGATCGGGATCGGGATCGGAATCGGAATCAATTTCACGGAAATAGACGGATAGTAAGAAAGAAAGAAATACCGTATTAATTTATTTAAGAGGTTCAAGTCAACTTCCCACCCCACTGCTTCCTTCCATTCTATTCATGGAGAGCTGGGACTAAATAGCACTCTATATATATTTATATTTATAATATAATATAATAAGGCGATGATTTATCACGCCATAAAAAAATACTGCAAACACTTAAAATTATTTTTAATGATAATGACAAATTTTAAAATATTTATATAAAATGTCATTAATTTTTGGAAGCGTTAATACTTACTTGTTTAGAAGACCTAATATTAAGATTGTTATTATTATAAGTATATTTATTATCAGTGTAATGTATTACTTTGAAAACAAGTATCATAATTTCTTAAAACTGAATTATTATTATGTTTTGACAAAAAAAAATATTACTTTAACATTATAAGTAACCAATATTAAACCCCAAGAATATTATATAATTTTTACTCTCATTTCAACTTATAATTGACACCCATATAAATTCCTTTAAATAGTTTATATATACTAAATTTCTTGCACACGCAATAATACATCAATAAACTGGACAAATTTTTTTTATTGAAAGAGGTTGAGGAGCAGTTGAAGGAGTTGATCTCGTGCAAGTACAAGTATAAATGGTAAACAATGTTTTATTCTTGAAAATCCATTTAAATGAAGTATTAATCTTTTAACTATTATTTTTCCTGTAAATAACACATTCTTCTTATTTTATTTTTTTATTATATATAATTACTAAAATAATTTATTTTCACATTGCACGCGTTGCGTAAAGCATACACCAGTACTTTTATCTTTTCACGTATAGCCGGGTAATTCTATTTCGATTTAATAAGCAACCCAAAAAAAACGAGAGAGAGAAACATAAAAACTAAAATAATAGTAAATAAACAAAGTCTTGAAGTTCAAAAATTAGAATAATTAGAGCGACCGATAGAGGTAATTTAAAGAAAATTAAAATTTGACGATAAATGATCTGCGCTCGACTTTTAAAAGCCAAAGTAATTGTAGTAATATAGTATCACCCGCTAGAAATTTGAATCCAATTACAAAGTCGCTACAACATTGCTAAGAAACATTGAGAAATAAATACTCGCATGGAAAAAATAACAAAATGAAGACGTGACACCATTCAAGGAGTAGAAATTAATTTCACCGTGACTTTACGAAGATTAGATTGATACAGAAAGTAGCCAAGTGTTAATAATTTTTCATTCTTTCACAAAATATGGCTGATGCTAATACACAGAACAGAATCCGAGAATGGAGATGAAAATGATCCGAAACATATTATAGATAAGATAAATAAATGTCTGCAAGTAACAACTTCGTATTCTTATTATCATCACATATAAAGTCCTTCGGGAACTCCCTCTTTCTTCTTGAACATAACCTTGTCTTTAGCCTTCTTGAAATCTGGATGCGTCACCTGCAATTAACAAATACGCAAAGAACCAGTCAATAATAACATCAAAATTATCCAAGACACGATACAACCCAATGCCAGGTCTACTACCACTCCTCCCAAATCCGGAGTGTACGAGTCCGATTTTTTTCCTTTTATAGAAACTCACAACTCCTCATTGTGTAATTGAAAGAAACAATTTTAAGGCTTTGACAATATTCGTAGGCCAAAACTATATGAAACAACTTGTTCACATGTTTCACATTTTTAGGATGGCTGGTATATCAGCGTAACAACATTCTCAACTCTTGATTAAATACAACTATGTAAATTGAACCATTCACAAAGTAAGATACAGATGATTTTTTGTTCATGAATCACAGTTGGAGGCAGTATGCACAATTTGCGAAGCCTATTTATCTGAATATATAGCATAAAGCCACCACCGAAAATACTTGCATATTTACAAAATCAAATTTGTCTCACCTTCATACGACGCTCCCTTAAAGCAAGCAACCCAGCTTCAGTACATATAGCCTTGATATCAGCACCAGAAAACTCATCCTTTGTCATAACAAATTCTTCTAAATTGACATCGTCAGCCAAAGTCATCCTTGATGTATGAATCTACATTTGGCATAAAAAAATACATTTCAATTAGCATATTAATCAAACAGCAAAGAGATAGTTATGAGTGGTGTCTGTCAAATATCAGCGCATACGCATTTCAATTAGCATAGTAATCAAACAGCAAAGAGAGTTGCGAGTGGTGAGTGTCAAACATCAGTGCATGTATATTTATGTAATAATTTAATTTTACCTGGAAAATACGCCTCCTTGTTTTGATATCAGGAAGAGGGAATTCAATCTTCCTATCAATTCTACCAGGCCGAAGTAAGGCAGGGTCAAGGCTTTCGATTTTGTTTGTTGCAAGGATCACCTTGACATCTCCTCTCGAATCAAATCCATCCAACTGGTTCAACAGTTCCAACATAGTCCTCTGAATTTCGCGTTCCCCTCCTGAGTGGGCATCATACCTGTAGAGAAGAATGCTTAGTTACTGCTGAAGGTTACGATTTCAAGCCGTACAATTTTAATGGACCGAGGACTCACCTTTTCGTCCCAACTGCATCAATTTCATCAATGAAGACGATAGATGGTGAAAGATCGTCAGCAACTCTGAAGAGTTCCCTCACTAGTTTGGGACCATCACCCAAGTACTTTTGGATCAATTCACTTCCAACAACTCGTAAGAAAGTTGCTGATGTGGAGTTTGCCACCGCCTGAGATATACAAAAGAGGATGTGCGTCCATAAGAAGTTGAAAAAATTTGCAAGCATAAACTGTAGTAACCCATAGGTCTTGATCTCTTGGGGCATGTTTGACTGCAATTGTTTCCATGAAAGATGTTCAAAATTTCAGATTTTTCAAACTTCAGTGATTTTTGATATCATAGTTTTCCATCGACTTAACATGCACCTCCCCGAGTTTTTGTTTACATATGGGAATTTTTTCCATGTAACACAATTCCAAGGAATTCAACTCTTTTCCATGTAAAACAAACAAAAACACCCATAGAGATGGGTTCTGGTTCTTACTAACTGTTTACTAAGTTTCAATTTGGTTCCAAACTCAAAGCTTATAAATTTCCAAATTGGAGCCAGTCCTTTTCTGGATCCTAGATTTAGGTCCTTTAGCACATAAACTGTTACATAGGTCTTTCTATTCAATTGGAGACTGTTTTAATGGTTTTTCTTTAGAAGGCTTTCA
The DNA here is from genome assembly GCA_021464415.1 of Lonicera japonica. NCBI lineage: Eukaryota > Viridiplantae > Streptophyta > Magnoliopsida > Dipsacales > Caprifoliaceae > Lonicera > Lonicera japonica. Next base: position 8,767,277 of record CM038463.1, read on the forward strand.
GAACTGTGTAATCTGGCCAAACCTAGGTTTGATACCCTAGAAATTAGGTAGAACGTCTTACTACACATTGATTTTTACCAAAACTCCAATGAATAATATTTTTTTGAATGAAGGGCCTATTTTTAATTGGTAATTAGTGTAAGAGGCCTATTTTATTTTATATTTTAAATGAAGGTATTTGAATAAATTTAAATATCATTTAATTAATAAAAACATGTTATATATTACCTAAATTACCCCCTCTTTATGAAATTTGCACAAAAAATATGAATATTGCAGTGAAATATGGACTGCAATATGAACTTTGCACTAGAAATATGGACTGCAAAGTTCACATTGCAGTAAAATATGGACTGCAATATGAACTTTGCACCAAAAATATGGACTGCAAAGTTCATATTGCAGTAAAATATGGACTGCAAAGTCCATATTGCAATGAAATATAGACTGTAAATTTCATATTGAAATCCATATTTTAATGCATATTAGTATTTTTTTAGTTTATTTTAAGGGTTGGGATGTCATTTTATAATGAAAAAAAAAACCCATGTCATATTATTAATAAAATAAAAAATAGGCCCTTTATTTACAAAAAAATTATTCATTGGCTTTAGTGTGAAAATCTTTCTCTAATGAGACCTTTTTTTTAATTGTCCCTTGATACCTGCAACTTGTCCTCTCATTTTCATCACTTTAGACTTCTATAAGCCTACCATCCAGATTTGACTACTACTGTTTTTCGAGAAATCAGATTCTACTACTTTAAGGACCAAATTTAAAATTTAAATACCATTTATTCTATTAATTGAAGTTTGAACCATAACCGATCAAACTAAGAAACAATATGATCATGTTTCCTACTACGCTTTCTCTGTGTTAGAAATTCAGTTATGCTACATGAACCATGAAATCTTTATTTGATATCAAAACCCAAGCAATTTATATCCTTTTCTTTCCTTCCATTCTCCTTTCACAGCATTATCCCTAGATGTTGAAATTGGAGTATTGAACATATCACCTCCATTCAAAATACATAACAAAGAAATCTGATGACAATGTATCTATTTCTAACGTATTCTCGTGTCAGATAAACATATACAATGATACAGTAACAGAAAGGATCAAAGAACATGGAGCCTAATAGCAACAGCATAAACTCATGTAGTTGCACCCCTGCGGATTAAAAACTATATCAATAATCACAATTACCATTTTAAGCTGAAGAGAACATATAGATACAAACCTTTGCAAGCAAGGTCTTGCCAGTTCCAGGCTCTCCATAAAGTATGACCCCTTTAGGAGGCTTGATACCAATGTCTTCATATAATTCAGGGTGTGTCAAGGGGAGCTCAACTGCTTCTTTGATTTCCTGTATCTGGGCGTCTAACCCACCTATATCAGCATATGATTCCAAAGGAGCCTTCTCAACCTTCATTACAGACACCATAGGGTCGACCTCATCTTGAAGAAGCCCAACAACAGAAAGAACCTGAGGTAGTGGTGTAATAATATAACATGAGCTTCTAAACTTTTCCTCACATATGGATTTTAATAGTTACAAAACCTATTTCAAGAAAACTGGCCAAAATGACATAAAGAAAGTCCCTTTCAATTTTCCATTGAAACGAGAAAAATGGTTATTTCTTCATCAAATTATGACGGTTTTCAAATTTATATATAAATAGATTACATGTACATGCTTCAGAAAGTAAGTAGCACATATGCCTAAATAAGTAATTAAATGATATACAACATACCAATTGGCATCAACTAGTAATAATCAAGCAAGTACCCAAGAACCAATTTGAGATGTACCTAGCTTTGATACAGTGAAGCCAATTACATGAGACATAGCTTTGTAAGTTCTAAGAACTTCAGTTCTTCAGTAATTTCTGTGCCATTTAGAGTTAAGCTGATAGCGATTCGGGATAAATCAATTGACTGAAGAGAACAATTTGTAAACCTATTGATAGCTCAATTACATACATACCACATAACAAGTCACAAACATAGTTAAAAAAAATTGAAACCCTAACTTCTCAATAATTACATCCAATAGTAAACCTATATATATTATATAGCAAGTCACTAACGCATATTAAAAATTTTTAACTCATTAACTTCTCAATTTCTCAACAAATGACAATATCCAACAGTAAAACCAAAATATAGCAAGTCAGAATCGTAGATTACCAATTCAAAACCCTAACTTCTCAATAAATTACAATATATTACAGTAAAACCTAAATATAGCAAGTCACAAATGTAGTGAGAAAATTTTGAAACCCTAACTCCACAATTTCTCAACAAAACACAACGTATTTCAGTGGATTGACAATTTGAAACCCTAACATCTCAATTCCTCAACAGATCACAACAACAAACAGCAAAACCTAACATAACCTCAGCAATCGAAAACGCTAAGTTATAAATCAGTATCAATCAAATAAAAAACATAACCTTACCTTATTATGCATCAAGATCGCACATCCAGGTTCAAGCTGATCCTTATCAACAAAAGACAAAATCCCTACATAATACTCCGGTCCAACCGAAGAAGACACAATCGCATGATTCTCATCGATCAACTCTTCCAAATTCCCCACACTCATCGGCGATCCACGAAGATCATCAACCTTCGATCTATCCTCCTCAGTCTTCTCCTCTTGAGGCTTCAACCTCTCTTGATTGGCCACAAACTCCTCTTCCATAAGAAGATAGTCCTTGATTCTCTCCAATTTTAGTAGCCTCAGTTTGCATTTCGTTAAAGGTGTTACCGTCGGTAGTCGAGCCGCCGCCTCCGGTCCTTTCTGTTTTCGTTGTTTCCGGCCGACGCGAGCCGGGGGTGCCGCCGGTTCGAATTTCTTCTCCTTTTTGTCGCCGTCATTTTTCCGGTCTCCAGGTTGCCGGTTTAGACCTCCCGGAGTTCCCTGGCCCATGATTTGTTGTTTAGAGAGAGAGGGGGTTTGGAACTTACTTTGGGAATATTTTTGCTGTGTATCTCTTGAGGCAATATATATGGTGAGTGAGTTTTATTTTTATTTTATTTTAGGTTTCTTTCCCTTCAAGAGAGGAGTGGCTCGGCTTTATTTTTTTGTCACAAATGCTTTTTATGTTATACACTTTTAATTTTTAAAATTTTATCGCAATCACACATCTCATTGCTCTCTAAATTAAGAATAATAATTAAAATAATACTTTTTTGTCATTGAAAAAAGTATATTCACTTCTACTCTCTCGACATTAGGTGTATGGAATTTCAACAATTACTTAGTTATAGCATAATTTTTTAGATATACTTTTTCGTATTAAAGAGAGTAACTTTGGTAATATTTTCCTGTCATTCGTAGAATATATTCAATGGTACTCGCTCGACATTAAGCATCTGAAACTTCAAGAATAATATTTTTTTTAGAAGCAGCATATACTCGGCCAATGTGAGGAGAGTAATTGTTGGATTTAAAACCCACAGTTCTATTTTTTTGACAAACTTTTTTGTTATAATTTTGCAGCATTCATCAAATAAGGGTTAAAATGCATAAAGATAAGATAACAATGAAACAACTATACCTCTTTTGAATATATATATATATATATATATTTAAGTTTTTTAGGGCAAATAAGACCGCGTCTCTCGGAACTGCGTCTTTAGTTGAGCCGAGTTCACGATCAATGAGGACGCGGAGTCTTTGATGATAGAGAGTTGATAATCCAATACTGAGTCTTTGAATCACTGTAGTTCTATTTTGTTGACGGCGAATATAAAGAGTGAGGTGAGTCACTTGCTCTGTTTTTTACCCAAATGGTTTTCCGCAATTTTAGAATTCAAGTTTTGTTTATCAAGAATTTGATTTGTGTTTTGATTTAGGTTCATTTGATGGAGAAATTAGGGTTTATGTGTAAAGATAAGGAGAAAGGATGGAGGTTGAAGATGAGGGCAATATGCTTAAGTTGATAAAAGTTTGGACGGAGTTAGCTTTCCGTTAAAAGACATAGGATAACTTAAAGGATTAATAAAATAAAATGTATCTTGAGTTTTGTATTAATAATAGGGGGAAACTCAAAAAAATCCAAAATAAAAAGAATCTCAAATCCCATTCCATAATCCGGGTCAGCATACGTCACGCCAAATAATAAGGTCGAATAAGGATAAGATATGATATGAGCCTTCCTGATAAACTATAATAATGTCATATGTTTAGAACTATCTTGGATTAAATGGTCGAATAAGAGATAATATCTTAGATAAGCGTTTGGCGCATATCGAATAGGAAAATTTTGTGTTCAATTTTCCTAATATGCTCTTTTGTCTAATAATCATTTTAAATGATATTTGTTTAATTTCTTAACATACTTTTGCAACTTGTCATTTATATTCACATATGAAAAATGCTATAAAACTATCACTTAATGATATTTTTCAATATTGTTTAGCCTAAAATCATTTGATTAACTAGTCTTTTACCAATATTATGAAAAATAAATATAATATTTTTAAATTTTGTCTACTTCACATAAATAGAAAAATAATGTGATTATAAAAAATAAAATATTCTAAACACGAGTATAAAATTAAAATAATGCACTCAAAATTAAAATACATAGTATATCAAAATAAATAATCATACTCTTCACCTAAAAATTTAAAATAAAATATAATCCATAGTCTTTTAAATAAACACTAAACATTATTTTCAAGCATTCCCTGTTGTAACAAAATGAACGCAATTTAAAAGCCCTCTTCAAATAATTGGACTAAAAACTCTAATCGCTCTTCATTTGACATAGAAATGAAGATATCTACATAGTTTGCTTGCTTGTTTTTAACTAGAAAAACACAATTCGTTGCAATTAGAGATGTTATTTTGTTTAGATCCTTAAATACGTGTTTTATATTCTTTACTAAGCAATTTGCCTTAAGATTGTCGTTGAAGGCTTCAAAATTTTTATTATTATTTTTAACAAAAGTTTTAAAAACACTTGCCATTTCTTGCATGCATGTGTTTAGTCCATCACTGCCCCTCTTCATTTTTCACTTTTTATGATTGTTATTTGTCGGGGAGCTTGGTTAGTGAAATGCCCAGGAGTGTTTTCATCTAAAGAAATGTTATCATTTACTTCAGCTTATAAATCTTCTAATGCATCTGCAGCAGTGTGACACCCTGAATCCTATTATAAGATTTTCACATCCGGGACCCGCTTAATCATGGGTGTCGTGTGTGACGGTAGGTTCAAAAATGTAAAATCACGACTTTCAAAAACTTTTCTTAAATAAAGTTTGATTCAAATGAAACTCCGTTTTATAAAATTTCGGCATGTGGAGTTCGTTTAAGCAATAAAATCAACCTGTAATAATTAAAATCATTTTCAAACAAGTACAATCATATCCAACCACATATCAAATCCACTCCACATATAAAGTGTTTATACAAATTTGCTTTACACATCGTTCACTAAAATGAAAGTCCAGTTTATAAACAAAAATTTGCATAAAATACAATTATACAACTTAGTCATTAATCTAAGGACTACAATGGTCCTAAACATCCGAGGATTCTAGATAGACAAGCCACGCACTAACCCCCGAAGCCCAACCTGCAAAACTGTAAAAACATGAAGAATAAGCCAAATTCGGGATCAGTGAAAACTATACAGTTGTGTATAGAAAATACATATAGCTAACGCAAGGACGTGCAAGTTTTACAGAAAGTAATTACTTTACTTTATTAGGATAGTTTGAAAATAATGCTATAAAATGCAATTCACACACAAATGCATGCCGAACCCCACTAGGATTCCCATCCCTGTCATCGGAAGTTATACCATATACTAACCAGTCCCATCCTCACCAATTCCTAGGTTCGACCCTTCTTTTAATACATGTTGCTCTAGGAAATGGTGTGTTAGGTGTATCGTAATTGATCTCTAACTTCCTACGGTTCGTCATGCTAAGGTGGATTTGTTTTATAAGGTGAATCAATACTCATCCTCAACGATCCCGTACTTATACCGAGAGTAGGCAACTATAGGCCAAGCATCCATCATTGCCTCTTTATTATTAGTTCATTATGTGTTCTACATTTGTCCGACTAACAGACTTCACCACTAGATCGTTTGTTACGTAACGCACACACTCGCACCCGTATTCGATACTTAGCTCACCGCAAGCATTACATTATGGTATTCTCCTATCTAGCTATTTCATTAGCTGTGATTATCATATTTTGTGTACATTATGGTCCGGCTAACTATTCTCACAATCTAAACATGTTCACACACTCGTAATGTATATATAAAGATCAATAGTTGTATGTACTTTTCACTTTATGTATTAGTTCATTATGATAGTTAAACACATCTCTATGTATATCTCAATCCGTTCAATACAATCCACGTACATTTGTACATTATCTGTAATATATATCTATACTCAAAATAATACATGTATGAAACAATACAAGACATAACACGATAACATATATTAAGATCATCATCACAAATGTCTTTGTGTTTTATCAGTATTATCCTAGATGTAGTCTCAATAATCAACCATGTCATTTGAGACATGTATTTTAATAATCATTATAATCTCGATAATCACAATAGTACCCGTATTCGTCCAAGCGTCACCAGGTCTGCATTTCGTGGTCTTTCATTCACGCAGCAGCATGGCCTCTCGTTAGTTTCTGTGCATGATTTCGGGTCTTGCATTCAGGAAACTATGTCCCAACTTCTTGTCCCATCTAATGAAACCACACCTGGGACCGATCACTGGACTAATGCCATATTACCATCACACTTTACACACATTGCCATATTCATGCAAAGCATCCCATAGTAAAACAACAATAAGGGTATATCATTCGTTTACATAGTGCCAATAAGGTGATTCACATCAGGGCTTTTTCATCATTCATATACATATGCAACCAACCCAAAGAATCTGTCATTTTTGGAATCATATATATATGTATAACTTTTTTCATATTAGTAATTGATGTCTAATTATCATATATCTTTTTCATAAGCGTCATTACCTACGCTTATAATCTATACCGCTATCATCTCATTATAATCCGTGTTCTACGGCCAATTAATGTGTTATCAATACTATATATCTTATTAAGTATCATGTGTGTAAAACCAAAGTCATATGCATCTAACCAAAGTTCTTATGTTTATCGCCTATCCGGTGTACTTATGGCATATTCACCTCTTACAATTATAGCTATGGCAACCTATATCTCTTACTAATTCTAACAATAGTCTACAATAGGCACTAGACCCAAAAGTTATGGTGTATTGTTCTGTCTTTGTGGGTTTTTAGGACAAAATCTTAGATAATGCTTTACACTTGTAACTAGTGTCATATATATGCATATATACCATTTATAAATCACAATCAAACACTCTATAAGCAAAAATGTCAAAATCCCCAATTTCTAGTTTGAACATGTAACTATAAGATGGGTTCATCATAAATCTTTAGGTATATAAGCTAAAACATGGATTTTGTTATTAAATCATGCAATTAAAGTGAAAACCCATCAATATCAACCGCCAATTGAAGCTTAATCTAGCCTAAACCCATGTGAAATGCAATAAGCCTAGGGTCCATATGAAATTTCTCCATTTGTACAGAAATCTCTAATGCAATACATAATAATTTGAAATAAAGTTTGATTAATATTGTTCCCACCTTATTAAAACTTTATCTTCGAAGATTGAGGGGTGAATCAAGTGAATCCCGAATTTCTCCCAAAGACCTTCAAGCTCTAATAATTGAGGATGAGGAAGATGATGAATAGTGATGTTTTAGGGATGATTTAGTGTTGATTTGGTTGGGATTTTGTGTGGTGAAGATGTGTCGGTGAAAATCTCTCTCAAAGAAGCTATCTCTCTTTTTAGAGAGTTATATGGGTGTAGCCGAAGTGGGGAATGAAATGGGTAAATGAGTATAAATATCTAGTCTAAAATGGTCAAAACCCGCTGGAAGGGCCATGATCAGTCATCATTGACCTGTGACCGATCATAGGAAAGCTGCCTAAAGTCCTGTTAGTAATTTAGTCATAAATTTTCGCTCGAAACTCCGATTAAGGTGATCTTTATGTCTACAGAAAAGTAATTCAAAGATTTACATCTTCCAAAGAGGGAATTTCTCCAAATTCTGGATGGATAAATCCCAAAAATTTGTCAAAGACAGCCTTCTGCCACAACGTTACCAAATTATCAGATTTTAATGATTGGCTTACTTCGCACTTAATTTGCTTTGACCAACGAGGAGCATGAATTGGATTTTTGTCAAAACATGAAAGTTGTAGAATGGCATAAAACCTAGACATTAGCAAAAATGAAAACTTAATCGGATAAGGAACGGAGAATTTATGAAACCTCAAAGTTGGCTAAAAATCAATGAAACAAGTGAAGCCAAAATGCATGATCAACAAAATAATATTGATTCGGACCACCCGAATCACGAAATGATTACTCACGCAAGTGCAAGTATATGAATATAATTAATACAAGGCGCTGGGACGCTACAAAACTCCACCAATCAAGATTTCACTACTCGAGGTGAAATGAGCAGACAAATAAGGCTAATTGTGGTAAAACGAATGAACAGGGTATTATAAGCAGTCTCAGCAACAACACTAGTGGCACGATCTTTTCCAAATTTATACCCCAACCTGTCAAATAACGTGAATGGTTTATTTATCAATCCCCTTGCATCAGGTTCCTTCTACAAATGACAAAAAAGAAATGTTTACATAATTGGAATAAATATGTATTTATATAAGAGATTCATTTAAATATATATATACAATTTTCAAAAGAGTAAGACAATAATTTTCCCATTGGTCATCTGTATCAACTTTCACACATTTCAAAGTTTCATTCCATTCAAATCCTATATAATCTAACATTTTAGACACTAAATTGTATCGTCTTTTCAACACTTTCATATCTTTGACTTGATGTGTGGGTTTGCTTTATTACCACAACCTGAGATTTTTTTTCCAACCTTCTTTCAATTTCTGAATGAGTGCCAAGTTTAAAGCCATTGTCACGATTGTATCCTCGCCTAATAAGGTCCTTTAGTATTTCTACTAAGTATTCTTCCTCTAACTTTGTCCATGTACGCCGATCTCTGGCTTTTCCTTTTCTTTTAGTTTGTGTAACTTCTCTTTCCATTCCTAGTAATGCAACACATTTCATTGGTAATGGAAAGATATAACAAGTTAAAATACTGATCTAAAGTGAATATAACAAAATAAAATATTCATAAATCATTTTAAAAGAGAAATACATCAAAACATAAGAATCCTAAATACCGTTTAAAGTTAAAACAATGCGAATTTTTTTTTAAAAAAATATTGATCCAACCTAAAAATTACAAAATAAGACAACAAAAATATGTCATTCATTTTAGTTAGCTCGCCATTCATCAAACATATATTAAGTTAAATTATTCTTCCATTCAGTCCATTAGTTAGATGATTCAATGCTACTAGTTATATGAAGGGGTCCCTTCATCTCCTGTGCCTCTGCTAAATCTCCTGCATTTTTCTCATTAATCAGTTATCCTAGTGGATCTACAAGCATCTTATTTTTTATGAGGTTGTGCAAAAGACAACATGCAAAAATTACTCAGCATTGTGTTTTAATGGGATAAAATGATGGACTCCTAAGAACAGCCTAACTTTTTTAAGAGTCCAAAACACATCTCTATAATATTTCTACCTCTGGAATGTTTTATGATAAAGTACTCTTCATGAGTAGTTGGCACTAATCTCCCTTCTTCCTATTCAAATAAATGGTAATGAGTTGCTTTATAAGGGGCAAGAAATCTTTCACCATTTGTGTATCCAGCATCACCTAGATAGTAGTAACCTATAGTATCACACTTAGTAGGATCAAACTTATTGTAATTGTTTAATTATGTGTAAAATAAGGCTTTTTTATTTGAGATATTACCTGTAAGAATTATTATTCCATTCCTCCTACTTATTGCATCTCGAAAAACCCTAGAACCAGATGCTGAACCTTCCTAACTTGGCAAGACATATTTTTCGCATCCACATACCCCTAAGACATTAGTAATAATTTCCCCCTTTTTTGTGTTCGGTATCTTGGTTTATCAACTTTCAGAATATTCAACCTAACATTTGTCTTGCCTAATGCTCTTGAGCAACCTAATACTAATTCAAAAAATCAGATACTTTAGTATCGATTTAAATTACTGCAATAATTCAATAAGAGGAAAAAAAAAGGTTACATGCCTTAAACCACATCCATCTATCGTTTGGACAATTATCAAGTATCAGCTCTGATGCTTTAAGTAAAATCCCTTATAACCATAGCACAATATTTAAGACTGTATTAAAATGTCTACTAACTGTCTCTCCCGACCTTCGAAAAAGTGCTTAGTGACTTTATTATTGAAATTATGAGAAATTATGTAGAGGAACATTGCCACTTGTTCCTCAAACATAACGTCTTTTGATTCTTTCAGTTTTCCAGTTGTACGAAAGAGTTCACGCAAAATACCAAAAGTGCGCCTATTCATTCTAAGTTGTTCTATACAAGTCACGTCATTCCCGCGAATCAAACAATTTATGTTTTTTGTTCTCGTCTTAGTTCGAACAAAAGTTCTATTCTTTAGTACATATTTTTGGTAATGCGTACATGCATTAGCAGATGTAAACATAAATAGTATATATCCTACAACAATCATATTCACCCAGAACATCATGTGTACAATGATCTCATCTTCATCAAAATCCATATATAAAAAACTTAAAACATAAAACATGTATCAAGACATAATTTTTTTCATTAAGCCGATAATAGACAAATCTAATAATATAATAAGCCCCTACTTTGGGTTTATATTAATTTTGTAAATAAAAAAGGTCTAATAATATAATATAGTTTTATAAAAGGTAAAAAAAGAAATAAATTTTCCTAGGAACTATGAAGTCAAATTTCTTATAATTGAATAAAAAATAATTGCTTCCTTTTTCTTTGCTTGTCTATCGACCCCTACTTGTAAGGAAGGTGAGCAATAATAGTGCATTGTAGAACTTCACAGAACTCTACTTATGTTAAACATTTTTTTAGTACATACAAAGTGCCAAGAATTTTGAATAACATAGCAAAATAAAGGTTCAAAATGTGAAATATATTAATTAAGAGCTTAAAAATAAGGTTGGCAATAATGTTAGAGCATAAATCTATTTGCCAGAGCAACTTTTAATTAAAATGACCAAAAAGTCCCCCAAGTGATTAGCCTTTGATTCTTCTCCAATCATATCCACTCCTTGGCTTATCTATCTTTCTCTCTCCCTCCCTCCCTCATTCGCCCTCTTTCTCACACATAGACACACATTCTTTCTCTTTCTAAAACAAAACAAACTCCATATACACAACTTAGAACAAATTCATAGGAAATAATTATGAGACAATATATTGCAGTTCAAAACTATGAAGAAAGTTGGAAATTAATGTGTATAGAAAATAAGATTATCTCATATTGAAAAAATTATTGTTGCCCCTTAAACATAACATCATAGTGAACCTTTTTTATTGTTATGCCAACAAGGAGATTTAGAATAATAATATAAAAGTTCAAGAAAATTGCTCACCACAATTAACTGTTTAACACTATGTTCTCACTTTTTCTATTCGATAATCTATTTGTAAAAACTAAACCCAGCAACACATTTTTGTCCTCTACTGCAAAAACGAGTGAAATAATGTTCCTTCATATTTCTTAGTTATTCTATTAATATAAATAACAGCCAAAATTCAAAAATTTAGTAAACATGGAATGTCAAACCCACCAAAATACTATCTTTATTTACCAACTGTTTGACCACCAATAGAAGAGCAGTTGAAATTCCTCGACCTAAATATGTATTTTTTTCTAGGGTGCTATTTAAATAGAGTTTGTTATAAATATACATATAAATAATGTGTGTGTATATATATGCATATACATATATAAATATACATAAATACATGTATATCTAAATTGAAATAAAGCAATGCAATTAAACTTGACCATGATCATCAAATATATATGAATATTTTCTTTTTCTTGCCAGCACATATATATACAAGCTTTATATATATATATACATATAGATACAAGCACATATATAATAACAAATAAGATATTATAAAGATGAAGAAGAAAATTATTAAAGTAACTTGATATGGTCTCCTATGTCTCGTACTTTTTATTTGAGTCATCTCTGTCTCTTTTTCTCTCTCTCTCTCTCTTTCTCTCTCATCTCCTGCGGCTAGGGTATTAGATGGAAAAGTAGATTTTTTTTTCATTATCCCGTAGGAACCGTATAACGCAATACCATACCTCAAGGTGGGATTGCGTAATCCCGTAAGTTGTAGGATAAAAAGTCCCAAACCGGATTAAGAATCCTCCTACTTATCCTATTGACCTAAGGTCTTAATATTATTTTGATAATAACAATAAATCAATAATGTGTAATTTAACATGTTTCTTGATATAAGTATATAGTTTATTTACTTGGAAAATTCAAGAAAAATATGACAAGGATCACTCTTTCACTATTCGATCATTGGATAAAACAAGGAAGATCAAATCTCTCAATGCAAATCATGAAGCATAGAGGATAAAAAAACTATATGAAAAACTTATAAGAAAAAGTTTCAAATGAAGATCAATTTGAAGAAACAAATCAAAGCATTCGAAGATTCGTTAATTCGGTAATTGAGTGAGTGCTTAAGATTTATGTAAAGTTACTTTATTGATCAAATCCTTATAGCTCAAATGTATTCATGCATCTTTTAAAGATTGATTCAAACAAGCTTGAAATTGAATTTATTTAAAAAATATCATTTTACAAAGACCGAGTTTCAAAATAAATTCATATTAATTTTAAATGATCATATTTTAATCTCTCATAAAAATAGGTATCTTAGAAACATATATTTGACGTTCAAAAATCATTAGAATTATATTTGGAACTAAATTGCTAAATTGCAAAAATATTTTTATGTAACGACCCGGTCCCACCTCAGTACGATATTGTCCGCTCTGGGCAGCGTCCAGCCAGGCCTCAGCCCCGGACCATCACCTTCCCTCATGGCTTTGTTTCTAGGAGCTCACGATTAGCTTCCTAGGGGGTCACCTATCCTGGGATTGCTCTGGCCGCCTACTCCCTTAACTTCGGAGTTCTGATGGGATCCGAAGCCAGTAAACCCCCAAAAGGCCTCATACTTAATTAGGGATCAACTCCTACTTATACGGGTCTCAAGGAATCCCCAACTTTCCGATGTGAGATGTTTCATTTTATTTTACATTTAAGTTTCGCTCAGTTTTTGCACAACTCGATCTAACGGTCTGATGGAGGCCTTCCCGGATTTCGATCATTTTTAAATTTTTACATTAGCTAGACAACATCTCTTAGCATTTTTGACTAAAATTTGAGCATGATCCAACGGTCAGAGTAGGAGATATTATCAAAATAATTTGAATTTCTAGTAAAAAAAAAAGTAGCTGTTGGAAAGTTTGAAAATGTATATCTTTGACCCAAAACCTTTCTTAATCACCTTCAACGGATATATACTTTTGCAAGCTATATATATGAGGTCCTAGACATGTTTTAACACACTTTGAATCATTCTAATTCTCTATTATTCATATATTCAAATATACAAAGATTCAAGAACACATTTTGATCAATCTTTCATCTTTTAAGCTATATATTTTTGATCAAAACTTGATAACTTTTAGTGTGAGCTAATTTTCATATCTTATAAACATTTGAGAGTTATTGTATTGGTGTGTATCACCACAAATAATCCATTCTTCATTTTAAAAGAGAGTTTGTCTCTTTGTAGAGTAAGAGAGCATATCTTGTGAGAAGTGTAGTGGGTATAGCTACATTGTAAGCGTTGTGTGCATAACAACATTTGTATTGAGGTCTGATCTTCACCCGAAAAACATTAAATAGTAAAAATTCTCAGAGAACTAACCGAGCATGGACGTATGGTTTAGGAAATTGAACCGTGAGGACAAAAAGTCTTGAGCTTCAAATTGGTTTAATCTTTCTAAACTTAAGCTCTTTTTTTATTTCTATATTATTGCTTGTATTTTGATATTACTTATTTGCTTATCTTAGGATTGATTACTTAAAATTGATTATTTTCTTGATATTGTTGCTTAGCTAAGTTGCTTTGCTTAAACATTTTAAAAACGTTTTAATTCCGCATTAAGCTTTTAAAACCCTATTCACCCTCTCTAGGGTTGTTTTTCGATCAACAATTGTTATCAGAGGTAGTACTCTTATTTTGATTTAACAATCTTAGAGTTTTAGGATCATGTCTATATATCAAGGAACCGATTTTTTTGAAGGTCTCTCCACCTCTAGACCACCCCTATTTGATGGTAAAAATTATAACTATTAGAATAGTAGAATGAGTATATTTTTACAATCCAGTGATTTTGAATAATGGAGAGTTATACTCGAAGGACCCTAAGAAATTACCAAAACAGATGATAATGGAAAAATTATTCCTAAGAAAATGTCCGAGTATGACGAAAATGATATTAAGAAAATCCAATTTAAGGCTAGAGCCCTAAACGCTTTAAATTGTGCATTAAGCATTGATGAATATAATAAAATCTCTAGTTGCAAAACTGCCAAAGAGATTTGGGACAAGCTTGAGGTAACTCACGAGGAACCACTCAAGTTAAAGACGATAATATAAACATGATTGTTCATGATTATAAACTATTTAAGATGGAGCCTAATGAATCTCTTACTTCTATGTATAGTAGATTTTCTATTATTACTAATGATTTGAATCTTTTTGGAAATGTTTATTCTAATGAAGATAAGATAAAGAAAATTTTTAGAATTCTTCCAAAGAAATGGCGACCAAAGGTAACAACAATTCAAGAAGCTAAAAATCTCAAAAACTTATCATGGATGAGCTTTTGGGTTCCCTCAAAACCCATGAGAAAGAACTAAGCAGAGAAGAAGAGGCCGACTTGAAGTTAAAAAAAACCTTAACTCTCAAAGCTAGTCAAAACGATGATGAAAAAAAGTCAACCGGAGAGGTTGAAGACATGGCACTTATATCTAGAAAATTTATGTAATTTCTAAATAAGAAGAAAAATTATCAAGGAAAGGATAACAAATATATACCATCCTCTAGAAGAAACAATGATCGATCAAATTAACAAAGAGAAAAAAATAATAAAATCAAAAAGTGCTATCATTGCCATGAATCTGGTCATATCAAGCCAAATTGTCCACTTAGAAAGAAGGAGAAAAAATGACAAACGAGATAAAGTATTTAAACAAGTGAAGCATGAACAAAAAAAAAATATGGAGCGATTCCGAAGAAGAAGAATCGGATGCAGATTCTAGCGATGAAGAAACGGTCAACCTTTGCCTTATGGCAAATGAAAATGAGGTTTGCATGAGAGAAAAAGCTAGCAAAGTAAAATGGTTCTTGGATAGTGGATGCTCGAAACACATGACAGGAGAAAAGATAAATTTCTTGAGTCTCACTCCAAAATAAGGAGGCAACGTCACATTTGGAGAAAACGCCAAAGGCAAAATCATTGGTATAGGTAAAGTTGGTAATAAATCTTCTTATATTGATAATATTCTACTTGTTGACGGTTTAAAACATAACTTGCTTAGTATTAGTCAATTGTGTGATAAAGGTTATGAAGTTATTTTTAAATCCGAATGTTGCATTGTTAAAAATATTAGTGATAATTTTATCTTGTTTGTTGCTTATAGATCTAATAACATATATACTCTTGAACTTGATGATTTGTCTCAACAAGATGTTAAATATTTATCCATGTTGAATGATATTTCTTGGCTATGGCATATAATATTAGGTCATGCTAATATGGATTTAATTCATAAATTATCTAAAAAGGATTAGTTAAAGGATTGCCCAAAACTAAATTTGTTAAAGATAAAATTTGTGATACTTGTCAACTTGGTAAACAACACAAGTTTTCATTTTGCATGTTATTGTAAACTAACAATGATTTTGTAGTCTAAAAATCATTATCTGTCATTCAAAGAAAGGGCAAAAAAGAATCCAAAGATCATCAGCATCAAAATTCAAAACAGTATCGAGACTAAAAGAAGAATAATCAACAAAATATGATCCATATCTAATAGAGCTGTCTAATCAGGACTCATTAGCTCGGCAACCTCCGCAACAGCACCACTTTGAGAAAATTGCGATGAACAACCATCTAAAGTAGCTTGGTAATCTAACAGAGTTGGATATGCTGGCAAACCCACATCAGTCAGAAAGCACTATGCTCTGAAGAATTCCTTGTAGTCGGAAGGATATCAGGTGTAGCTTCTTTTGCCGACATAAAAAGCCCTAAAAATCCTCCAGAGAAAGGATATGCCACCAAATCAGCATTAATTGGAAGAATTCGATGTTCTGGAAGATTCTCGTCAGTCGGATTAATATTTGGTGCAACATTTTCTGCCGACGATAGGAGTCCTGAAGAACTTCTAGACTCTCCTAATCGAGCCTCTAACACCATCACCCGTAATTGCAAAGTCTCTAACGCTGTCACCTGTGATTGTAACTCTTTTACCTTTTGTTCAAGAGAAACAATGAGTGTTGTACAGCCTTTATTGGGATTCTCGACTCTCGCCTTAGTTTCAAAAAGAAATAAATTGAGAGTCTCAAGATATTGATGTTTGGAAATATTTTGTAAAAATTTTGGAACACTTTTTCACCGAAAACAGTGAAAATTGTGCGATAATCTTAACGACTAATTACATCCAAAAAATTTTGTGTATATTCACACCATGGCAGACATCCCTTATGTCTATAAGCATAAGCAACATAAGAAGAACCTGTATAACGAAAGGTGTTCGGCATATTTGTGATTTACTTTCCCTTCCTCATGGGTAACCCCTATAAAAGCTTGAAGAAGAAAATAAAATCTTAAGGGAGAAAACAATAAAGAGGGGACAAGAGGCATCTAGCACTGAAAGAATCCCAAAGACGAAAAGTTGTTTTGTTAAAAAATCAAAATATACAGCGCCCCGGCATGCTTCTAAAATCCAGCACCCTCGCACGGTCTAGATCCCTTTTTTGATGTTGCCATATGGGGGAGAAAATGTGTGTATGGTGTTAGTACTGTGGTAAGATTTTTTATACTGATTTTAAATGTTGTGGTAAGATTTTAAATGCTTTAAACTGACTTTAAATATTTTTTACATTCATACTTTTGAAAGCTTTATTTAAAAAAAAAAAAAATTTCAAAGTATCTCAAATATTTGCAATATTTTTTAATTGTCATCTTTGCATAAATTGAGGGGGAGCATATTATTTATTTACGTTTATATGCTATTTATGCTTATTATTGTTAACACACATTAATTTATTGTCATCATCAAAAAAGGAGAGATTGTTGACCTAAGGTCTTAATCTTATTTTGATAATAACAATAAATCAATCATGTGTAATTTAACATGTTTCTTGATATAACTATATAGTTTATTTACTTGAAAAATTCAAGAAAAACATGACAAGGATCACTCTTTCACTATTTGATCGTTGGACAAGACAAGGAAGATCAAATCTCTCAATGCAGATCATGGAGTATAAAAGATCAAAAGACTATATGAAAAGCTTATAGGAAAAAGTTTCAAGTGAAGATCAATTCAAAGAAATAAATCAAAGCATTTGAAGACTCGTTAATTCAGTAATTGAGTGAGTGCTTAAAATTTATGTAAAGTTACTTTATTGATCAAATCCTTAGAGCTCAAACGTATTCATGCATCTTTTAAAGATTGATTCAAACAAGCATGAAATTGAATTTATTTAAAAAACATTATTTTACAAAGACCGGGTTTTAAAATAAATTCATATTAATTTTAAATGATCATATTTTAATCTCTCATAAAAATAAGTATCTTAAAAACATATCTTTGACGTTCACAAATCATTAAAATTGTATTTGGAACTAAATTGCTAAATTGCAAAAATATTTTTATTTTACATTTAAGATTCGCTCAGTTTTTGCACAGCTTTGATCTAACGGTCTGATGGAGGCCTTCCTGGATTATGATCATTTTCAAATTTTTACATTAGCTAAACAACATCTCTTAGCACTTTTGACTAAAATTTGAGCATGATCCAACGGTCAGAGTAGGAGATATTATCAAAATAATTGGAATTTCTAGTAAAAAAAAATAGCTGTTGGAAAGTTTGAAAATGTATACCTTTAACCTAAAACCTTTCTTAATCACCCTCAACGGACATATACCTTTGCAAGCTATATATATGAGGTCCTAGACATGTTTTAACACACTTTGAATCATTTTAATACTCTATTATTCATATATTCAAATATACAAAGATTCAAGAACACATTTTGATCAATCTTTCATCTTTTGAGCTATATATTTTTGATCAAAACTTGATAACTTCTAGTGTGAGCTAATTTTCATATCTTGTAAACACTTGAGAGTTATTGTATTGGTGTGTATCACCACAAACAATTCATTCTTCATTTTAAAAGAGAGTTTGTCTCTTTGTAGAGTAAGAGAGCATATCTTGTGAGAAGTGTAGTGGGTATAGGTAGATTGTTAGTGTTGTGTGCATAACAACATTTATATTGAGGTTTGATCTTCACCTAAAGAAGATTGAATACTGAAAATTCTCGGAAAACTAACCGAGCGTGGACGTATGGTTTAAGAAACCAAACCGTGAGGACGAAAAGTCTTGAGCTTCAAATTGGTTTAATCTTTCTAAACTCAAGCTCTTTTTTTTATTGCTATATTATTACTTGTATTTTGAGATTACTTATTTGCTTGTCTTAGGATTGATTACTTGAAATTGATTATTTCTTTGATATTGTTGGTTAGCTAAGTTGTTTTGCTTAAACATTTTAAAAATGTTTTAATTCCGTATTAAGTTTTTAAAACCCTACTCACCTCCCTTTAGGGTTGTTTTCCGACCAACATATCCAATCATGTTTGACGCCAAACACCATATAGGAAAATATAATCTTATCCCCCTTTGCTATCCGGCGTGACAGACATGCCCTAAGATAATCCACCACTTGTATAAACTCTTTGATTTAATTATAAAGTAACATTTAATTTTGTGCATAATTTTTTATGGTTAATAATTATTTATGCCTATTATTAAGGATTATACAATATTCTTTAAGAGAATGACCTACATATAATGTTGAATTCACTAAAAAGACTAAATTTTATGGGAAAAAAAAGGTAATAACTTTGGTATTTATATAAGTAATGTTTAAGTTTAGGAATGTGCTAAAGGCACCATAATATTAACTTAGGACATTCACAATTTTAAAAAGTGTTAGTTTTTTTAGAAAAAGAGAGTAGGAGCCTCGTTGTCACAAGGTGTCTTTAATGGCCCAAAGGAGGTCGCATAAGCGACGGGACTAACTATTAGTACAGTCAAATTCACTATAGTATTATTTACAATGAACAACGAACAATCAACATACAACAATAATAGTTTAAAAGACAGCTTGAGCATAAATTGAAATTACTTTATTGCAATAAACTTGATTACATGGAAAGCTATTATAACTTTTAAAAAAGTAAGAACTTGAAACAAAGTGGTGTCAATGTGCACTGATAGGCAACTTGGGTTTAAGGCTCATAATATTATCTTTACATATAATTACTTAATGAAAATACCAAAGATGTAGCAAGTGGACATTGACTCATAAAAGTTACAAGAAAACAATTACAAAATAAATGAAAAATGACACAAAGGGAATTCCAACATTTATGATCTATTTACATGAAAACAATATATACATATGAGAAGACATTTCTCTAAAAAACTAGCCCAGGTGCAAGGCTAGAGAACTCCTAGTTGCTGTAGGATGGCTTAATGCAGTTGTTGGTGCTGAATGGCATGGTAGACCGTGTTGCACTCAGGCTTGTACACGGTGTCATTGAAGTGTAATCGGTCATGGGTACTGTTGGGAGGTACCCCATGATACTTGAGAATGTTGTTGAAGATATGGTACATGGTTTATTAATATTGAGAACTTTTTTAGGCTTCAAGAGATTTTGCTGTAGAACTTTAATGGAGTTGTAAGCTTTAATGAAATTATAGAGAGAGCAAAATGGAAAGTGCCTATTGAGAGAGATGGTATTAACTGATGTGTCGATTTAAAGAGAAAGAACGTATCGAGTGAGTTTAAGTATATGAACTTTTAATGAAAATTTGTAAAAATGATTTATATAGTGATTAAATCACTCACTTTTTTTATGAAATTTAGTGGAAGTGATCTATTAATCTTATACATTATCCTTACAAATTTTCATAAAAACATGAATATCATAGCCCCCCCCAACTCTTACAGTGAGTATAAAACATCTTTAAAACATGTAATAATTTTGATTGATTGCTAAAGGTATTTTTTTCTGTACCTTTCAAATCCTGGATTTAGTGACATTTTATTAATTTAATATGCATGCTAAAATTAATTAGATTGGATGGATAAAAAAATTAAGTATACTTACTAAAATTGATTGAAAGTATAAATATTTGTCTCCCATTTATTGAAAAAAAATGTCAAAATAGATAAAAAGAGGGGATTAAACCCCATACTAATAGCCATATTAAAAATAATGCTTTAAAAATAATCTTATTAGACATAAGTATATAACTCCCTATTTTCTAACCCCGTTTATTTTCCATCCTAAATTTTTACTTTTTGTCAATTTTACCCCTTATTATCCTAATTAGACCTCAAATCGCTTACCATCTCCGACCTTAATCTCCCTCTCTGACGATCCCTTAACTACCACCCTCTCTGGCCACTGCCACTGCTGCTGCCACCGCCACAGCCACCAAGCACCAAGCACCACCACCATCTCCATTCCTTTCTTTCTCATCGAAATAATCGTCATCGTCCATTAGTGATTTCTTCTATAGACGTGTCTGTATACAAATAGAATTTGTATATCTAACTATATGGTGGGTTTAATTTCAATTTCATTTGACTTACAATTTTAATTTTGAATTAATCCCAAATTTTGCTGAACACTATAGTCTCAAATTCGACGGAGCTGAAATCCTTTATTTTTCTCTTCTTCCGTTGGTGGTGGTGGAAGTGAAGGATTTGAGGTTTTTTAAAGTTTAGATTTTTTTTATCTGAAAAAGTGGTCGATGGTGGAAAAGGTGTGTGTAGTGGGTTTAGTATATTTGTTAGTTTTTTTTCTCTCAAAGTGATTTGTTTTGAAGATAGTGGAGAATATGTATGTATATATATATGTGCTAGCTAGGCTTGAAATTTGGTCTGGTTTGTATCAATAATTAAATTTCATCAATATCTCGCACTAACATGAATGAAAGACGTTCCTTAACATTTTATGGGTTCAAATGGTGCTTAGAGAATGGTTTGGGTGCTCTATCTAATTTTGGCTATAGTGAAAGAGAAAAGGGGAGAGTTTATACAGAGAGGGGTGGGGGTGGAGATGGGATTGGGTGAAGAGAAGCACTAGAGAAGAAGGGTACATAAGTGCAGCAACAACAATGGGGATGAGCATAGCTGGCGGTGGGTGAACGGTGGGAAAAGGAAGGTCGCCGGCAGGAGCTAGGGTTGGGGTTAGGATTTAAATTGTATTGGGGAGGAAAAAGAAAATAAATAGGGCATTTTGATAAAAATAAAACAAAAAATGCATGGCAAGTAAATGGAGTTAGGTTTTAGAGAGTTATAACTAATAAAATTTATTTGAGTAATTAATGGTGTGTACACATCTAATTTTTTATTAGGGCACATTTTATTAAGATAAAATTTGTTTTTTTTATCACTTTAGTAAGGGTATATATATTATTTAAAAACCCTAATTTTGTATTCATCTTTTCTTTATCATTATATTCCACCATCCATTTTCTCTTCACTTAGTGATATTGCTCCATTTTCAATTGCCATTCAAATTGATGGATAGTTTGATTTCTTCATTATTGTAATACTAAGTAAGTTCAATAAAATTAAATTTTTTCTTTTACAAATTTCATGTATATTTTATTTATCTTTAATTTTGATTAGGTGTTTTGTCACAGCTAAGAGTTTTATGTGCAAAATAGCTTCATTTACTTTCCTGTTCAAAAGAAGAAGTGAATAAGTGTAATAACTCCACAAGGTTCCATATATAATAGTATTACACCAACTAAAAACTTTGATAGTGTTGCAATAGCATAGAGCCAACTTAAATGGATTCACAAGAAATGGCCGATGACACACATAAGGATGTAGACGACCCTAATTGTTTAGAAACTATTTTGGTTTTTAGTGTAATGTTCAAAATTTTTTTGCTTACTAATAGTATAGAATGTGCCCATACTAATAGTAAATTAATATTATAAAAGATAAATTTTACCTTAATGGGATGTGCTTTAATTAAAAACTAGATGCTTTGATACCATTAATCAGGGTTTGCTCAAATAAAATTATTTGTAGAAAGGGTTAAGTTGGCAAACCCCTAAAAAAATGGTACACTTCTACAAAATTTCGACGGAATGGAAGGCGATCGACCTAGTAGCATGTTAGCTACAAACGAACATATGGGCGTCAAAATTACAATAATCCTTCAATAAATTTAATAGTCGGTGATGTGCAAAATGCAAAAGTGGAGCCAAATGTAAAATGACCATTATGCCTTAAAAAAAGCTCACGTGATGTGCATGTGGAGCTTTTCCCGTTACCAAAGTTAACACTGTTAGCGAAAAATGGTTGATTGTAACAAAATTAATAGTTGGTAGCAAAAATTGCTAGTTTTGATAGTTTATATGGCAAAGTGCCACTACTCCTGTAGTTGAGAGGGACAAATTGCAATTAATCTTAATTTTTTACTCTATATGCAATGCAAGTATGCCTAGTAAGAGACACAAATTAATTCGCATCTTGTTATGATACTCATTGGAGACAAAATTTAATTAGACACGAGTTTCACTCTTTTTATAATATATCCAAGGTTCCCCTAATTCAAAACGGAACGTACATAAATTTTTCTCGATCTTTTCTTGAAATTGCGTAGTTCAACTTAAATTTGTTAGGGAAAAAAGAAAAGAAAAGAAGATGGTTAGAAAAATCAAGGCTGGCCCGGCCACTTTTCCCAAGCATACTTAAATTTATAATCTCCTTTACCATGCTTCAAATATATTCCATCCTCCCTGGCTTGCCAAATGCACCACGTTCCACCGCATTCTCCTTGAATCAACTTATCGTTGGCTTTAAATGATTCGTATGAGTGCTGCCCGCCGTTCCACCACAAATGGCAGAAATAAAGAGTTGTCCCGCGAACATTTAGCTTAAATGCCCAATTGAATTGGCCTTGCGGGCCAAGTTGACGGACACGTAAATCATCGTCCCCAGATTTGCAATGTGCCCAAAGTGTTTCTTTTCCTAGGCCATTCTCGATCTGAACGTGGAACTTTCTAAATACTAGCGGTATCCATATCGCTTGTGCCGCGGTGGTCATGGCCAAAATCAGCAAGACCACGTAGCAATGGAAATGACCCATCTCCGTATATTTATAAAATTATTTTAATTTTGTTTTGGGGAAGAGGCAAATCCAATCTATTTGGGATAGAGGTTAGGGTTTTTATAGGAAAATTTGGTAATGCTTTGAATAGCTCTCAACCACAAGCAATTTTTTTTTCCATTTTCGGAACTTGACGAGGCTTGGAGAGGATAACTCTCAACCATGAATATTCCTAGCTAAAGTTTTTATGAAAATATTGACAAAATATAAAAAATGTGTACTTTCTTATTAATATTTGTGCTGTACAACTAATTAAAGTGCACAACGAATATTGTTGGTTAGATCGGAGTGTTTCTCGGTTTATATATTAATTATGTGAAAAATGAAAAATCGTATGTTTAAAATTTAAATATTATTATTGACAATGAGAGGTTTATTTAATTTACCTTTTGGTTTTAATCATCTTTTACCATCGGACGACCGAGAGAAATGGCGGTAACATAACAAGTGCAAACATGGTAGGAAAGATCAAATACACCACTCGAAATTAAACGAGCATTAGAGAAGGTACAAATTAATATTGTAAAAATAAAAAATAAAAGAAGAAAAAGGACAAGGTGCAAAAAGCTTAGTTTTTCTTTCCTTTTTCTTTTATAATAATAATAATTAATTAAACAACTCTTAATGTGTGGCATTAAGAATTAAGTTAACTAGGTCTCTCTATCTCCCTCTAACCATTACATATTAGCAAGGATATATACAAGATTTTACTATGGGGTGGGGTGGTAATAAAATGAAACAATTTTGTTAAATTTTTTTCTTTAAGGAAAAGATTTATAACAAAAAGATATTTTCCCCCTTAAATTAATGATGTGTTTGGCTTCAGAATGTATAGGCTAATTTTTGTCCAAATTTCAATTTTTAGGCTTAAAATTGGGTTCCGAAATACACTAAAAATTTAATTAAAAAGCATGTGACATTTTTTTTTTTAACGAGACAAAAACCCCTAAAATTTATCTAACCAAGAAAAGCAAATTACAACTTCAACCATCTCGATCACATCAGGCAAACATTCTCTATCCAATCTAGTAATACCTATAAGCCTCGATCTTCGGGAGATTGCTAGCAACAAACAACATAAATTTCCTCTCGCAAAGCCAAGATTAGCTAAAAAATCAGCAACTTTATTATTCTCTCGGTAAGTATGTTTAATTGTGAAATCCGTATCTGCAAAATACACGTGACAGTTAATTACTAAAACAGGGGAATTAAAGATTATAATCATTAGAGTTCTCAGATAATAAAGATTAATATAGCAAACATTGAACAATAAAATTTCAACCCTTTAAAAAATAAAAATACTTTAAAATTAGCTTAGATATAACATCTTGCGAGTTCAATCCCTACAATGGCAAGAAAATACAAGGTTAAAAAAATATTAAACAATAAACTTTCATATTTATATATACACACGCATAAGTCAACTATTAAATCTATTACACATTTATAAGTTATATAATATTCCGTATACATATATTTCATGCATTAGGTAATGGGTAATAGATCTTGAGAATTAATGAACAATAACATTATTATTATTATTATTATTATTATTATAATTTATATATATAATATAGATCATTAATAATGGGCTAAGAATTAACGGATATGATAGGGATCATGAGGTTTATAATATGTATGCTTAAAACTTATTTTCCAGCCCCAAAAAATAATTTACTTATTTTCAATGACCCACAAGTAAGGGACTACGAGTATTGGGTAATGGGCTAATACTTAGGGCTATAAACGAACTTACCTACTTGAGCTCGACTCGTAATCATTCAACTGGCAGATCAACGTTCAAGATTTATTTATGAAACAAACGAACCAAACTTGAACACATTTTAAACTCAAAACGTTAACAAGCTTGTCAATAAGTTTTGGAACACTAGAAAACGATGTTAAAAATCAAACTGTTAGAGCTGGACTCGGTTAAAAACTCGTTTGAGCTCGACAAAAGAGCTAAATAACTCAATCCCAAACAAATTTATAAACTTAAAATGTTTAACGAACCAAACTTTTATGATGTCTTGTTTGGTTCGAGTCGATTTTTTTACATCCCAAGCTAATATACAAATTAAATATAATTATTTAGTGGGCTACTAAAGGTAATAATACAGGTGCTAGCAGTAATTTCTTTAGCCACATTAAATATGCCAAGTTTATGCTTGTCTCTAAAACTATTGCACAATAATATTTTTCTACTAATTCAAGGAAGTAAATAATTAACCAACACGATCGACAATATATTAGACAAGTTTTCTAGAACTTTAAGGCAATAAAACAACATAACAAACGCATTAAATTAACCAACCAACAAGATCCCTCTCTCTCTCTCTCTCTCACACACACACACACACAAACTAACTTCAACTACCAAAGACTTAAACCTCTAAGTGATGAAATAAAACCAGAACACCCCTTCAAGGCAATGGAAGGGCACCACCTCCACCACCAAGAGCCGGCATGCCACCAACACCGCCACCCAAGCCGCCAAGTCCACCAAGACCAACAAAACCACCAACCCCACCAAGACCATTGACTCCGCCAAGATCTCCACCAGCACCAACTCCACCACCAACTCCGCCGATAGGCATCCCATTGTTGCCTATGCCGCTGTAGCCGCCGAGTCCACCAAATGTGACCACGTTCTTTTGATCGCTAAGACCCTTGTCACTAGGCACCTGTCTAGCGCAAGTGTGAAGTGATAGTGCTAGAGCAACTAGTAGAATGATGGTGGTACCACATCTTGCCATCTCTCTCTCTCTATATATAAGTATATATGTAAGTCCTCTATATATATAATATATATTTGTTCTTGCCTTGAGTGGTACTTTTGGTTGAGTGATTCGAGTCTTCTTTTATAGGCCGAAAATTGTTAGGGTGGTGTGGGCACAGTTGAGCGTATTGATATTTTGGTAGTTAAGTATCATTAACTTCATGCATTTCTTCACTCTAAATTATGTGGTGGCTGCATGTGCAGTGGTCACGTATTATAGAGCACCCCAAAGAATTAACCCAAGGGCAACACCGTTGCCAAATTAAAATAATTAGTTTTTTGCCGAAACAATTTCTCATGCACGGAGACTAAAAATCATTTCTCTCCTTTATGTTAGAGCATTAATAGTTTTCATAAGAGAGGGCTTTTTGGTCATATGTATAAAAAAATAGCTCTGATAAAGAATTGCTCTGGCAGTATGCCAATATATATATATATATATATATAGTTTTACCCTTAACCTAAATGTAAATTAAAAATACACAAAAAAATAAATAAAAGTTAAAAAATGAAAAAGATGTATTGTTAGGCATTTGGCTACATATGGACCTCTTTTTGAGTATCATACGTATTAAATTATATTTGTGAATATATGTTAATTATATTTGTGAATCTATGTTAAATTATATTTGTGAATATATAGCAGAAAAATGAGATACATATACTAATTGTCGTTGATTAGAAGTTTATGTATAAAAATAAGTATGCAATTACAAACCGATACAAAAACTCATTAATAATTACGTACCAACTTTAATTTTGTCAATATTTCTAGCTAGCAATATGATGAAATTAAAAAAAGTAGTCACGAGAAATGAGAAATATTGATGATGAAATAAACAAGACGGAGATGGGTCCAGGTCGATGTATGGTTTGTGGTAAATTCCAATTAGTTGAAGCATATGGTTAGCCAGCTAGCTGTATATATATATATATATAATGATAAATGCATCACGCGTTAGCCACTTAACCAATTGAATGACATGACTACTTGTTAAGTAGAAAATGTAAATGAAAGGTCAGATAGTTTGTTGGCTCTTTGTTGTAACATTTGTAATTCCAATCAAACGTTTAGCGCAAGCAATGTGTGAGTGTGTATGTGTATATATATTTTTGGCCGGTATATGAATATTTAGATTAAAATAAAAAAAATATTTAATAAATGAAAAAGTAGTCAAATGGCATGGTATTTTTTATTTTAACTCAAAACTCTATTGGGTTCAAATCCTATATCATAATATTTTATTAAAAAATAAATAAATGTATGGATAAAATAAGAAAAACATTTTTAATAAGGTGACATTCAAGCGCTCCTAGTTTAGAGCATTTCCAAATCTCCTCCTAAGCTTTCCTTATATATATTTGAGGAAAACTTGAGCCAAAATTTATATTTGGGGAGAAGCTCTCATTAACTCGATCAACTTTTCCCATGTTTAGGGAAAGATTTAGGGAAAAATGCTTTCTCATAATGCCTTTCCTCAAAGATGAGATAAAATAAAGTCTTGAAAATTGAACATTTGAAGACCTCTATCCTTACTCTCAAATTTCGAGAAATTTACAGGGACGTACTCTAAATATAGAGAGAGAAAAAGGAGGATTAGAGTGAATTTTTATAAAATTTATGACCAAATTTAAGTTTAGCTAGAGACGAATATGGGAGAACACTAGACTTACTCTTACATATACATAGATTAATAGGAATAACTTCACTTGCATGTCATCAGGGATGGATTTAGAAATTTTTCGAGAGGTGAACTAATAGCAATAGATAAAAAAACATTAAAAAAATTGAAAGTATAATTATATAGTGAAAAGAAAATTTAATAACATAATTTAAATATTTGAGTTCATACATAACTAAAAGTGTCTAACAAAGTTGAGCTGAGCTTAACGAGTTTTTAATAATTCGAATTCATCTATTACAGACTCTACTATATATTTGGGGTAATTAGCACTTTTCACTCCTAACATTTACCAATTGTCCCAATGTCATCCTTAAATTACTTTTTTAGGCAAAGGCAACCTCAAAGTTTGCTCCGCGTTCCATACACTTCCAAAAGTGAATTTCCCGTTAAATATATGGATGGAAAGTGCATGTGCCATGGGTATTTTTGGCATTTTAAATCAAACACATAACTAAACTAAGTCATTCATCATAATTCGTTCATTAAACCGAGCCAACTCACTCCTTAAACCAAGCCAACTCACTCCCCCTCCCCCTCCCATATTCACCAACATTATAAACCCTAAATTCCTTAATCAAATAAAAAAAAAATTCTCAATCAATTCCTTCTTTACACTAAACAAACCCCTTAATTTCTCTTCACAATCCTTTAATCTCCTCAATAAATCAACCAATTAAACCGAGTGGCCGAAACCAAGGAGATAATCGGGTAGGCATTGTTACACAGGCCGTTATGAAATGCAAAGTGATTGAGGTAATTGTGACAGCCGGAGGTGGGGAAGATGGATAATTTGTGCGTGATATATATATAGTGATTTAAGTTTTGTATGTTTGTGCAAGAGATAGATGCAATAGAGAAAGGGGAAACCTTGATACAATAGATTTACATATATACAAAGAGAGAGAGAGAGAGAGAGAGAGAGAGAGAGAGAGAGAGATCTTTGAAAAACATTACACATCTTCAATTGCCATAAAACTAGAAAACCTTGATCGGACTCGAGGTAACTTTCCGGCACTAGTAAATGTTGAACACTTAGAGATCTTGATCTCATCATCTTTTCTCAAATCCACATCCATCATAAACAATGTTATTTTTCAATTCCTCACTATCTCACACCTCAATTCCACAATCTGTCCATTGCACCGGTGCCGGAGGAGAGAGAAGTGGCAATTTGAGTATTTTGAATAAAAAACACAAGAGTGAGACTTGTTTTTCATTAGGTCTACAATTGTCTTGAGGTTGTGTGAGCAAAAATTCAGAGTTTTCCGTGGTAAAGAATTAGGGCTTTATTTTTTAAGATGAGTGGTGGAAGCAAAATTGCCCCAAATTGGAGGTTTTTTATTCGAAATACCCAAATTGCCCTTGTATAGACAAGCATGTGCCTTGCACATGTACTTTCCATCCATATATTTAACGAGACATCCACTTTTGGATGAGTATGGGATGCGGAGCAAACTTTGAGGATGCCTTTGCCAAAAAAAACAATTTAAGGACGACTGTGGGATAATTGGTAAACTTTCATTACACCAAAACAAGAAATTAGTAACGGCCATTTTTTTTCATCTGTAATAGTTTATGTTCGTTACTAGCCTGTAACATGTAAAGTCCGTTACAGAATAAAAAACAACCGTTGCTATATCTAATTAAATATGACCAAATATATTTTTAATTCTGTAAAGGACATAAAATTAAAAAGTAACGGTCATTACACGAGGCTCCTAAAATTTTATTTTAAAAATCCAATAAATTAAAATATCTTCTCATTAAAAATTGATTGAATACTTGAAAAAAAACACACTTTACCCAAATTTTCATTCCCCTCCTACTCATGGTCTCTCTCGCCAAAACCCTTTTCTCTCTTGCTGAAGGTAGCCCGCCAGTGCTCGTCGTTGTCACTGGTCGCCGGTGGTCTCGCAGAAGGTACCTCCTCCTCCTTCTTCAATCTATAGAAAACCCCTATTTATGTTAGCTTTAGGGATTTTCTTTTTCTCCTCCTCCTCCTCCCCCTATTTATGTTAGATTTAGGGTTTTTGCCCCATTTCTAAAACCCCTTTAATAAATTCGGGTCCATTACAGTTGCTTATTAGGAAGATCAGGAATTTATGATTTTGGTAATACAAGAGAGTTCTCTTAATTATGCTATGTTAATTATGTATTCCTTAATCAGAGTGACTCGAATTCTTTTCTACCTTATCTGAAACAAATACTAAAGGCTGGGTACAAGAGCTGAAACAAACACTAAAGTTAGTTCTTTCCTTATATTTAAACTGATCCTTTTATCACTTGTGTTCTGCATAATTCTTAGTTATTAAAGATTTAAGGTGGCGATATAATATAATATAATTATATATGTGTGTGACAGTGAGAATGACCTAACTATTATCTTACCAGCTCATGATTGTTTTCTATGAACAAATTCTTATATGGATTCTTTATTGCTTGACCCTTTTCTTAAATAGAATATTCGATCAGCTCTGAACCGATGCTCTCTCTGTAATGAAGTATTTGATTAATTTTGTCACGTTCTAGAATTTGTTCTCTTAACTTTTGATTAATTATTCAATCTTAACGGATACAATAATATGTTTTATATATTGATTTTATACTTTAATTTGGTCTATCTTTTTTAGATTGGATGAAACTAATGTATTAATGGTTTTTCGAAATATTTCTTTCAAGATTTTATTTTGCAGAAACTAGGCTTAGAGTGTTTTGCTTCACCGAATTTATTCTCAACAACTTTTTTAGAAGCATTTTTCGTCAAGGTACATATTGAACTTTGCATTTCTCTTTCATAGGGTTTCATTTTTCATAGATTTAGTTAATTATGCTTGGATTCAGTATGTGCTTGTGTGTTTAAGAACAAGTAGTTTATTATGGGTTAGCTTAATTTAGTTAAACTTTGACATTCATATACCATATATCTATTAAACAAGTAATGATCAAGAGACAATCAATTGTGTTGGCCATGTTTTGTTGCTGACAGAATTAGATCCTTGAGCTTCGTTTAGGCCTAGGGCATCAATGAAACAATCTTGACTTTGAATGATAGAGTTCTATTAAGTGCATTAGCTTTCTTAATTTTGTATTTAGTGCTTGACCAACGTTCGATTGTGCTAGGTAACAAATTTTTACTAGCTATGTAATTTATTTAATCTGCAGGATTCTAACTTCAGGGGGGCACGAAATTGAAATAAAAAAAAATCTCAATATTTTGTTGTAGTAACGGTTTTTATCCGTTACTGTATTTGCAACGCTTAAATCAACATTCTAAAAAGTGTTGCAATGTCTGTAACAGTTTTTGTCCATATTACAAAAAAAAATTTAATAAATAAATACCATACAATAACGGTTTTTTAATTGTAGTAACGGATAAAATGAGAGACAAAAAATAATTTATCAACGGTCTTGATGATGTTTGTAACATTAATATCCGTTTCAGATATAATTATAGTAACAGTCATTTAATAATTTTAGTAACGGTTATTATCTGTTACTAGGGCAATTGCCACGCCTAAACAGCAACGATTTTTATGTGTTACACAATTTATTAGTAAGGCAAAATGTCTGTTACAAAATGCCTGTTTTGGTGTAGTGAATTTAGAGGTGAAAAATGCTAATTACCCATATATTTGAGATGGGTTAAGGGGTGGGTTAAAATTTAGCAAAGGGGTAGGTTTAAACTTATTTTTTTTTACAATTGTTAGTAGGTTTTTCAATTTTTTTCCTATATTGAAACCCGTCCTATCCCCCTGGGTCAGCTCCTGCTTGTCATCCTGTGTACCTCTCGATCATTTCAATTTTTCAGCTCACATTTAAAGGATGATAATTATAAAACTGGAAAGGAAAAATATCGGACTTACGCTATTTATGTACAAATTAACGTGTTATCATTTAAATATATTAGTCTTAGTACTGAATGGTGCCTTATTTAGTCTAGCACTAATCAACTACAAAATTCTTATTCTTCTTGCTCTTTTGCAATCCTCAAAAAATATAAATATATATATTTTTTAATTAGGTAAAGGGTGTATCTCTCTATTAACCGTACAAACAAAGAAACTCTTATTCTGTGAGTGAAACTTTTAACCTTAAAAATAAGGGTAGAAGTTGCTTACTATTGAACTAACTTTTGAATTGTGAGAAATTGAGTAATAAAATAAAATATTGAAAATTGAGCCCCCAAACAAGCTTTTCTTTCCACGGAGTAAGTGATTTGTTGATGTTTTTGCATTGTTTTCTTTTATGACTATTGTTAGCCCAAGTCACGTCTAATAAAAAAAAGTGGAAAGTTATTAGAGAAAAATTATTACAATTACACAACAACAACAACAACAAAAACAAAATATGAGGAGGAAGAAGGAGAAGTTCGTTTCTATGTAATATGTATTATGGTTCATAACTCAAAATTTATTAGTACTAGTTGGAATAAGTAATCCCTTATTTAAGGATAAAACTAACGGATGAAGTTGCTCCTTTATCTTATATATCTTTGGAAGGATATAATTTTCTAATTTAGAATTTATAGTCTCGATCAACACTTTGAGTTGTGAGCGAGAATTTCCAATTGAGCAATGGTGGTGGAAGAGGGATACAAATTCCAATATTACTAGTACATGGATACAAACCTTGGAGAAGCGCAATGGCAAATTTATCTCATACCAACTAAGCCAACCAATGAGTTTTAGCTTAGATGGTATGATTATACACTCTTCACATGAATGGGTAAGATTCAAATCCCATCAACAGCAATTTGATGGATCATTTGATTAATCCCTAACGGGATAATGATTTAGGTATGACAAATCTAGAATAAAAGTAAGTTTTGTTTTTGAAGAAGATTGAGTTTGAGGGTAATAGGATAGTGACAGAGTAATGGCAGAATGAAAGGGTAACTAATTAATCATGTTACAAAATATGAAAGAGGGAAGGATTTTGTACAGAGGCAAATCGAGGATTCTTTCGAGGGGTGGGCTAATAGTAATAGACAAAAAAATCATAATTTTTTTTTGAAAGTTTAACCATATAGTAAAAAGAAAATTTAATAGAATAATTTAAATATTTGAGTTCATATATAACGAAACGTATTTAATAAAGTTAAGTTCGACGAGTTTTTAATGATTCTAATTCATCTATTATAGACTCTAAATTAATTTGCAAACCGAGGTCTCGCTTTATATTCAACAACATGCAATCGGCAAGAACTACATCCCCCATTGAGCTGCATATATCTCTTTTGATGTTATTTATACTGAAAAATGCTCTTTATGTATGTGCCGTCAAAATGGGAAGAGTCAATACAAGACGAATTAATCTGTAGTATAATCCTCCTACTTTCTTCTCAAAACTAGTTCTCGGAATAACTCGGTAAGGGTAGAAAGCTTATAAAACTCGGGATCACAAACAACATCAAGCTTGTAATACATTAGTTGAGATCTCAATACATGAACATTTTGAGTAGTGGGCTTATAATATTTGAGCTGGGCTAAAATTTAGCAAAAGGGTGGGCTTATACTAAATTTTTTTTCTTTTTTTTACAAGTGGCCGGTAGTAAGTTTTTCAAATTTTTCCATTGTGCTGAAACCCGCACTGTACCCCCTAGGTCCGCTCCTGATTTTGTATTGAATTATATTAGATGAATGAATATATGAATACAAGGAAAGGCTTATTTATAGGCAAATATACAAGCAAGTAAAGAGAGAATTAACATAATACATAAGAAATCAACTATGGCAACTAGTGAAGTATATAAATCAACTATGGCAACTAATCAACTAATTAGTCAACTTCAACTATGGCAAGTTGGCAACTATAAGAATATTGACATATATATATATATATATATATGGTAACAATTAACAAATGCTTTAAAAGATGGTAATACAGTTATGAATAAAGGAAATCCTTTAAAAGATGGTAATACAGTTACGAATAAAGGAAATGTTGGATCCTGATGCAATTATAAGATGCATGTATGACTTAAGAGAATGTGGATGATGATGCGTCTCCCTATATATATAGACTTGGAGTAAGAGCCATAGGCAAATCAATCTAATATATAACATTATAATTATAATTACAGAGAGAGAGAGAGAATTTTAAATTGGCTAAGATGTACAGATATGCCTCTCTCCTTACATCCATCTCATTCATTGCTTTGCTTTTAACCTTCGGTAAAAATCCATCATTGTGCTTATAATTAGGGCTCTGCTTGTAGCGGTCTTTTATCTTCCAAACTTTTCAGAGCTTCAATTCTACACAGCATTGACAAATTTTTTTGCAAAACCAACAAACCACCTTCCTTTTCTTTCTACAACTAGATTCATTTACTTAGCATGAATAATTTATTTATTTTTTCAAATGGTTTGAGTAAACGTGGTCGCTTGTGTGCACAAGATTAAGTTCATTTTTCGATTTAGTCAAAGGTAAACTATCTAGCCGGGATTAAGAAATTCACAAGACATTACTTGTGGCTTGGCACTCAAAGATTATATTTATATATAGGACTTGAACTCATGATCTTGAATAAAATATTTGTTATGACTCAAATTTACCATTTAATCGACTATTGAGGTTTGGATTTAATAATTTCTGAGTGTTATTTTTAATTTCAACTGTTTTTAGTTTTTCTGTTTTTTGGATTTAGGTGGAGAGGCAGAGACATTGGTATACGAGGGGCCATGTTCAAATCCTGCAGACTGCAATAAGGAATGCCTCGGCAAAAGATTTGGAGATGGAGGCAAATGTGCTCTACCCGCTCCTGGAGGCGCTCTTACTTGCTATTGCATTATACATTGATCATCTTAATTAATTTATACATATTGTTGAGTTGTAACTTTTATTTTAATTAAAATTTTCAGTAAGTAAAATAAGGTTTAATTATGAGTCCTTTTGACAGTAATTAAGTGCATTGAATCGATAGAGACTTATTTCAAGAAGGAAGAAAACTTGTATTTTTGATAACGCATGAAAAAATAAATAGCAATTAAATTAATAGAATTTAGCTTGAATTGTCCAAAATCGTTAGCGTGAAATATATTCCATGTTAACACAATATAAGATGGTTAATACTTATTTTTCATAAAAAAAATTGAAATTTCCAATTTTTGGCTAAAATTGCCGGGTGAGAAGTTTGAAAATTAGGAAGCTATTGCAGTACGTGTAACGCTTCAAGAAGCCTTGCTTTTTTTTTTTTTTTGGGACATAGAGGAGAGAATGGGAATTGGGCCACCTCTTCAGAGCTAAATAACTAGGGCTCATTTCCACGTGCTACTCATTTTAAATAAAAAATAAGGGTAACACTATTACAAAAATAAATATATTTATTGTCAAAGTAAATTATACTTAAAAAAGTATAATTATATAGGCAATATGGGTACACAAAAATATTTAATTCTAATATGTTTGTTAGGATCTTATTAGTTTGAATTATAATTTTTGATCAACGTGTGTTAGTAAATAATTCATATTATATTTGTTTTAGATAATTCTTTTGGCGTGATATTCTTTTGGCGTGATTTTGAGGATAAATCACATTATTTAGATAATTCTTTTAAAATCTTGTGAAATTTTAAAATTAAATTAGATTTCCCATGAAATAGGATATGCATTATATATATAATTTTTTTATATTTATAGAGAGATTTTAAAACATATTAAACTATTAAAAGATTCGCGAATTTAAGAATCTGCTGAAAAGGTTGGGATTTTGAGGATTTCACCTACTCAAAAAATGTTGAAATTTTGTCAATCCCGCCTAGTTAAAATAACACTGTATTTAGTATTTTCATCTTTTACATACTCTTCCTATTTATCAAATATTTCTCCTACAAAAGATGAATTTGATTTATTTAAAACTAAACCTCTAATTAGAACACTATTATATATAAATATTTGATTATTAATTTGAGACAAAAAAAATAATTTGAAATATTACAATAAAAATATAGGAATTTATTGCATTATTTAATTTTATTAGCTTTTGTTTATGTTAAGATCATGTAGGTTTTTAAAGAAAAAACATTATATTACTACTTTATATAATTTTTATAGTTTCATTTCTCATTGATTACATCAACATATCATTAATGATACTCTTCACACAAATCAAGTATTTTGCTTTTTATTGTTCATGTTATTATCTAACGGATTTTAAATGAAATAATTAATATTAATTCTTTAAATATTGTTTAACGTGAATATTTCCATCTTTTAGGGGTTAAAAATGTTAATAATATAAAGATAGGGTGAAAGTTGGGTTATAAAAATATTATTTAAATTGACGTTTCTATTTCTAGGTGTTAAAATGTTAATCATATAAAGATACGATGAAAGTTGATAATTTTAAAATTTGAAAGCTTATGTAGTCAAAGTATTTAACCAAATATGTGATCATAATTCATTTATAAGTTTTCCATAAAACAGACTTTTAGAAAAGCATTTTCCTTTTTTATTTGACATCATAAAGTGATCAAAACACCTTTTTACATTTCATTGGACGGTTAACTTGATCAATTAAACTGTTGACTAAAATGTTTTAAGTAATTAAGTTTAAATGAACCAAAAACAAAAATGTGCAAGAGTTATATATTTTTAATTAATTTCTTTTACTTGAAAAAAAATATGACAAAAGACAAAGTTAATTGAATCTAACATTAACAGAATGTCATCCCCTCAAATAAAGTATGTTCGGTTATATGGTAATTAATTATGTTTTTAATACTTGTAATCCTCCCTCTCAGCTGTTGATTTTGGGAAATAGAAATATAATTTCTTGTTTGTTTAGTTGTTAATGTTTCTCTCTGCGCTTGTTGCGGGTTTTTTTTTTGTGAAAAAGTAAAATAAAAATAATGGCTCTCCTTTTATCACTAACATGAAAGAGTTTTTAACTACTTAATTACAACCATACAAGCTAGAGAAAATCGCTCTGTCCATTTTAACGTACTACACATATATGCATATATATATATATGCATGTCCAGTCCCAGTGAGAGAACAAACAATCGAAAGTTGAAGAGAGAGAACAAGTTAAAGAGAGAAAAAAATGGCAAGTATCACTTTAAGAACTACCCTTTCCAAGTTCCAGACCACCCCTATTTCGCTTAGGGTTTTCCAGGTGATCTCTTCTTGATCACTCTCTCTTTTTTTCCATTGTTTTCATTGTATAAAGAATAATCTTTTTTTATGTTTATAAATGAGATATTTATTGGCAAAATAAACACTAGTTTTAAATTACAAAATACATGATACTAATTAATATGTGAGATGTTAATTTGTATAACAATGATAGGGAAGTTCATTACGATATGGGAGTTCATCTGCATATGACAATGCTGCGGACTCAGCAAAAAAGGGTGCTAATGAGGCCATGAAGGTGGGAAAAGATGTGAAAGATCAGGCTGCCTGTGGAGCACAAGATGTGAGATTTTATACTCAAAACATATGAGTATCAATATTTTTGTACATAATGAATATCCAAGTGTATTAACTATATCTGTACTTTAATTTGGTGAGAGTAAGTACAACTATGTAATGCATTTCGGTACTTATTTTGCACACAAATTTCGGTACACGTAAGATTGCTCATCTTATATATTTCCTGACAACCTAATATTTGTCTAATCAATTTTTCATTTTCTGGAAAAAAGTAACTTGCCCCTTACCTTAATTAATTAGACGATTGTGCCTAGACAGAAGGGATGTCCATTTAGAGTCACTTATACAAAATCGACCCCTTAATGTTTCTCAAGAATGTTGCTTAAACATATAGATCGATCAAGTAGATGTTTTGACTAATTTTTATTGTATTATATATGTTTCAAGATTGCTGGAAAAACAAAAGATGCAGCCGGAAGTGTGTCCGGGACTGCACATGATTTGGCTGATAAAGCCAAACAAACTGCACAAGATGCATGGGGCTCGGTCAAGGATACAACCCAAAAGATGAAAGATTCTATGGCTGGTAAGGCTGACGACTCAAAGGAGGCTATCAAAGAAAATGCAGAAACTATCAAACGTAGCATGAACTCCAAAAATTGATGTCTTCTTCACCTGTCGTCTAAGATTTATGTACTTTCTTGCGTTCAATTTTTCTTTGATGCATGTATTTTCCTTTAATTGTTTTTTTGCCTTCCATTAATTTGTTGAATCTAGATACTAATAGCAAGCAATTGAATTATCTCAATAGTAAAGGATGCAACTTGAATTGCAGGAGATAGGTTCAAGTCACCTGCTATAAATTTTACATTAATCTTGCCATCGCAATTGGATAATACGTTCATCAACTACTATATTATTAAGCACATTGCTCTTTTTCACACCTCTCCCCTGAGAACCCAAAAAGTGTCCTGGGGGGAGCTTACTTTTAGGGTAATGATATCACTCCACATGGAGTATTCTAGCACTCAAAAAGTGTATTCAACAAATAAAAAGGGTCACAAAAGATTTATATAAAATGTTATTAAAAATAATTTTAAATTGTTAGAATACTTATGTAGAGTGTTAATAACATTACCTTATTTTTATTAATTAATTAATTAATTTATTGGCCAAACGAATATTACAAATCATTCATTGACTTGTCAAAATTGTTACGCTTAAGCCTTGTTTAACATGGCCTGTAATTGACCTTATGGGGTTGGCCTAATGGTTCACTAGATCCCTATGAGGGACAATTTATTTAGTGGGATATCTTGTGTTCGAATCCCTCCACCAAATTTCATTAAAAAATTAACCACGAAGTGGGTTAACTGAAAAATTGATATATATGTGCATTTTTGGCCACTCAAATATTAGATGATCATCTTCACCAAGTTTCATAAAAAAAGTTTGGTGTCTATTTAAAGATAAAAAAGTTAATCCTTAAAATAAGAGGTCTGTAATTATATATATATATATAGTCCATTTCCTATACGGATTACTGTTCACGGATGAACAGTACGGATTGGTCCATTTGGCACGCTTCCCGATAGAATTTTTTGATGAAATTTTGTGGGGATGTTCTTCATCGTGTCTAGAACATCTCCACCAAATTTCATCAAAAATTTCAACCGGGAAGTGGGTTTACTACGTGATTGAAAAATATTGGTTCAGAAATAGATTTATAAAATCCAATATTTTTCAATCACGTAGTTAACCCACTTCCCGGTTGAATTTTTTGATGAAATTTGGTGGAGATGTTCTAGACACGATGAAGAACATCCCCACAAAATTTCATCAAAAAATTACATCGGGAAGCGTGCCAAATGGACCAATCCGTACTGTTCATCCGTGAACAGTAATCCGCACCTGAAATTTCCCCTATATATATATATATATATATATATCTTGCCTTATAAAATGTCGTGAAGTATTTTAAGAACATTTGAATTGAATTTCGGTTACATTTTTCTCATCGAAGTACTTCTTATTGTTCTAAACATTTTCGTTTTTAAATTATTTAACTCTACGAAAGTTTTACACGTACATATCGTGCATGCATAAGTTTTTGTGTAATTTTCAATATTTTTTAAAGAGCATTGAATTTTAATAGTTTGCATAATATCTTTGCTCTGCCTTAACCTTGTAATCGCAAGTCCAAACCAAAACTTAGATTACAATCCTATATATTTGAGTTGTTTTTAAGTACGTGTATCTGTTTAGCATTTTATTTTAACTCCTACTTACTTTAAAATTATAATAGTTTTTTATTTAATCGAGTTTCTTACGATAAATAAATTTTTATGTATGTTCACGCTTTTTAAATTATTGTTATTGCATGCCGATCAATGACAATTATATTGTAAATAAAATTTAAGGGAGTTTGGTTGGCCTAATTAAGACCAAGCCCAGCATAACTAAGATCATCTCCATTGGTATGGAGATAGTGCAAAATTTCCTATATTATGCTTCCAGCAGTGGGTCTAAAATGGGGAAATGGGAAATGGAATGGTAGAGGAATGACAAAGGTGACATCCGACAAGTATTTATCATAGTGGATGCTGTGTAAATCAGTTGACCATGGCCAATGTTTTCATATCAGTTGAGCTTTTTTGTTAAATATGTCCATAGCCGATATTCATTACATCGGCCATGAAATTAAGTAAATGAAGAAGGTGTAAAAGTGTTTTGAGGAAGGTGTAAATGGACTTCACAGCCGATGCACTGTGCATCGGCTGTGGGATTTGTAGAGATAAAATCCATGGCCGATATTCAAAAAATCGACAATGGTATTTTCCCCCTTCTCCTCACCCTTTCTGGAGTAGTCTCCAACGAAATGGTATGCTGAATTAACCATTTTTAGGATACCATTTTCCACTTCAATTGGAGATGGTCTAAAGTGACCTTTTTTTGTGTTATCAAAAAACACACCATAACAATTACGTTTATAAAATGATATATTCTAAAGAATATCACATAATATATATCTATGTATATATGAATTTGAAGGTGTTGGAGTTGGAGTTGGTTACGACCTCGAATTTGTTGTTTTCTTATTTTGCCCCTATTTTCATTGATGTCGAATTTTTTTTTTTTATTATTGTCATGATTCCAACTCACAACCTCTTGAATACCGGTGATGACCTGTTTTTTTTTTCATTCATGTGCTTTAATTGTGTCTAGTATTTGTTACATATATAGAAGCCTTATTATATATCCAATATTGAATTATGAAGAAAATGTATGGCAATAATTTTGGAAATTATACAAGAAAATTAAATAACAGTCATTTTTATCTCATGCGTGATTTTTCATGAAGTGAAAATGAGTTCTAAGTCTATCTTCAATAATTATATTCAAGCAAAAGGTACCTTCTTATTCTATACTAAATAAAGGACTTCCTCCACAATTTGTTCTAGCCGGACAATTTCAATCCTTGTCTACTAAAAGTATACACTAATTTTTGGAATGGTCAATTATATCCTTACTATAATATTTTATTTATAAATTTATTACTATTGGTGGTTTCTAAGCATCATCAACTACCTCCACCACCACTGCACCGCTAGAGCTCTGGTGATAATATAATTGGTATACTTCCTACCATTCCCTTGAGCTTCGACGAGAATTTCTATTCAGTGTAAAAACAAATTTGCAACTCAAATTTATATTATTAATTGTCTACAGATTTAGTGCACAAATAGATTTGTACTAAAATTTATATTTTTATTTGTCTACCACTAAAATTGTATCATTGGTTATTTGCGGATTTAGTGTAAAAATAGATTTAGTACAAAAACATATTTGCAATACATGTACTGAAACTTTACTCTGGTGAGGTCTTGGCACTTTAGTTGTGTGGCTGGAGCCGATAAGGACTCCTGTGAATTCTTCGGAGCTTCGGTGGTGATTAATTTTATTTTTAAATTT
This sequence comes from Lonicera japonica, assembly GCA_021464415.1. Lineage (NCBI taxonomy): Eukaryota > Viridiplantae > Streptophyta > Magnoliopsida > Dipsacales > Caprifoliaceae > Lonicera > Lonicera japonica. The sequence goes on from CM038463.1 coordinate 8,808,682, forward strand.
GAACGAAAAAATGAAAGAAGAATCCTGTTTTAGTTAAGTAGAGATTTTTTTTTATTTATTGGATATAATAATAATAATAATAATAATAATAATAATAATAATAATAATAATAAGAAGAAGAAGAAGAAGAAAAAGAAGAAGAAGAAGAAGAAGAAGAAGCAGCAGCAGCAGCTACCTTTCTTTTAAATATTATTATCAAAGGAATCTTTCTAATCCATTGCCTCTTTCTTGAAATGAAAAAAAGAAGTGATTACTGCGTGTAATTTTACTAAAGAAGATAAAGCAATGTAGGGGATGGTGAATTCCAAACTCGAAAGATGAAACCATACTCATGCATTTGAAATAAAGCAATGTAGGGGATGCTGAATTCCAAAATCAAATGAGGAAACTATATTGATTTGAAATAATCCGTTAAAATTGAGCCAGAATAAAAAAATCAAAACCAAAACAAAGAATCCGAATTGAAAACGAATATGTTTGGTTCGGGTTTGGGGTATACCAGTACATAATCTAACAGAATCATTACACATATGACTTGAAAATAATATTACTTCATTAGTTAAAATTTTTTGTTCTTAAAATTTACAAGTTTCAATGAGAACCGATTCATTTAGCTATAATAAATATTAGACTTATATTCTAAATGTAAGAGTTAATATTTTTTTATTCAAAATAATTGTTTCCCTACAATTTACTTATTCTTTTAAATATATATATATATATAAACCAAACCAAACTGAATAAGAACCAAATTTTCATTTCAATCGATCTTTTAAATTTTACTTCGATTGAAACCGAAAACACCCTTAAAACAAGGGTGGTGTTATTTACACCCTCCAAATCTGTCACAAACAACCCTTCCAAAATTTAACTAAAAACACATTTTAACACCACCTTATTTGTCACAAACACATCCTCCATCGTCTGATATTAGGTGAGTGCTTAATTAGCAACACGCTCTCCTCATGTAATCCGAATTTATGTAAGTGCACGTACCTTTCATTAAGCGGGCCCTTATTTGAAATACACTCTAGTAATTCATTGTCTGATATTAGGTGAGTTATTACAAACAAACTCTTTCCAAGTGGTCGAGTGTGCGCATGTGCACTCACCTCTCATTAAGAGAGCTTTAAAAGAATGTTAGTGATTAAAAATTTACCTTTAAAACTATTTGTGAGAAGAGAAATATTTGTGACAGAAATAATAAATGTAATTAACATCGCCCTTAAACAATGAATCTTGTTATGAGCCAAAAACCCATTCCAAATAAAACAAAATTTGTGCATGGAGATGTCTCCATTAATTTCGATGTTTCCTTTCATCATCATTGTGGTTATGTGGCAAATTCCTGTGGTGTTTGTTTACAATTTTTAACGTGCCAATTTTGACATTTTGTTCAATAATTTTAAGATATATACAAATATAATTAATATAGAGTAATATATATTATCACTTTATAAAAATACTTAGGTATTTAAAATTATTTTTAGTAATATAAAAAATACGGAGTATTCTAAAATATTCATATAAAAGTTACTAAAAAAGATTTTAAAGCGTTATAATATTTTTGTAAAATATTAATATCATTTCCGTTAATATATTTAGTGCAGTCTTATGTATTGATTAAAATATAAATTTTATATAAAGTATATAATAATTAATAATTAATCAATAAATTAAAGTATCCATGTTTTCATATAAAGTCCCTTTTTTTTCTACAAATTAATTTAATTGAATCCAATTCCTTCCCACCTAATTAAACTCTAAAGCTAATTAACATTATTATTGTTGCACACGATTTTTTTAAAAAAAGAAAAAGAAAAAGAGAGAAGGCTTAAATATCTTCATTTTATTATAATAATAACAAAAAAATTTCAACTTTAACCGGACAAAACTTGAATTATGTCTTACCAATTATGTTAGTTCATTTGCTCTCATTTTAACATAAAATTACTCACAAAATTATTTATTATTTATTACTTTGCTACAAGTTTATTGTCACTACTACGAGCTGAGAGCATTCATCTTATAAATTCTTTTTTTTTCTTGAGAACTTGATTATATAAATTCTTTAACACATGTATAAAGGACGGAGTTTTCCAAAAGGAGATATATAGAGAGAGAGAGGGGGTTTGGTTTGGTATGGTTTGGTTTGGTTTAAATGTTTAATTACATGAGCTCATGAGAGAGAAAAGTCAGTCAGAAAAAAGAGTATAATTAAAGAAGCTGACGGTTACAGAAAATAAATTAAAATAATTCTCATCGTTTCATCAAAGAATCCAGACAAAATTCTTTTAATGATGCCAAGAAACGGAGCTAAGATTTTGGTTAAGCCGGAGTAAAATTCAAAATGCGCAAAATCACATATAACGTCTTAAAATTTTAAAGTAAATATAATATTGTTAATAATAGTAATTCATATAATTGAAATAGCAAATGCGAATAAATACAAAAAATTATAATTTTATTCTATGATTTTTCATATTTTGAAAATATTACAACACTTCTTCTTTGTCAATATTATTGAAAACTTTTTATTTAATGCATGTCAACAAACAATCATTCATAAATTCACCTCTCATTTGGTTGCATATCGTGCCCTTTATGATTTTAGACCTAAATCACAAAATAGTATGAAAGTATAACTAATATTCAACAATTAAGGGCTAAACACCTAAATCAACTAAAAGACTAATATTATCAAACTAGTCAATAATGAAATAAAATTATGTAATTAATCAACAATAGAGTAAATATTCAACAATTAGGGGTTTAAACAATTAAACCTAAATCACAAAATTATGCAACTAGATAATAGACCTAAATCACAAAATCAACAATAAGTGAGGCTGAGACCTGTGAGTGGCGGTGGTGTTTAATTGAAAGTTTTTTTTTTACACTTAGGTACCCTCAATTATATGTTTCTACATAAAAGTCCTTAATTTTTTTAAAAAAAATCCCCATGTATAGTAAAAAAAAATTTAGAACCAAGTGGGGCCTCTCGCCCCCACTTGCCCCTTACTGGCTCTACCAGTGACGATGCCCAGTCGGTCCAATTTTCTCAACTGTTGTTAAATTTCTTCTTTTAATAGGTTACTACATTATGATTGAATTTTTTTTCCCAACCTGTGGATTTGTTTCAGTATAAAGATCTCAGCCGAGTTTGGAGTATCTGAGTCATCCACCCAGATTTGGAGATCTTGAGTTTAAATATAGAAACAAAGAAATGTATTATTTTTTATTATAATTAAATTAAGAAAGAAATTAAGAAAAATTAAAAAAATATTGTAATTATAGGTTAATAAAAAATAAAAACACATGATTTAACCAAATGGTTGTGTCATGTAAGAAAAATTAGGTACTCAAATGATTGTATAAATAAATGTGTAAAAGCACACTCCACGTACTATAGTTACAAACCTTAAGGATAATAAATTTTAATACAAAATATGAATTTTAACAAAAATTAAGTATTTAAAATCTATATCTATAAAATATAAGAATATATAAAAAAAATATGAAAATTACATAGAATAATATTAACATGTGTTGGTATTTAATTAATCCTTCCAAATTTTACACAAAAGTATCATCGTAGCATATCTTTTCTATATTCCAAATTTCATCCAAAAATGGGTTGACATGTGGAATTTACAGAAAAAATTTACCTCGACTAATGTCTATTTGTGGAACTACAGCTTGGGGCTGATCACCAAATATTTTTGCAACTGTTAAATGTTGATCCTAATACGCTACCACTATGCCACTTGCCGATGGTTAATTAACACCTAATTCTATCCACTTTCACAATCTCATTCCAACTTAGCTAAATTTACAATTTTATTTAATTTCACGATGCCTTAAATTATTTATAAAATGTGGTTAATTATCAACATTAATTCTAGATAAATATTTTAATATTAAAAATATTGAGGCAATTAGGCGTAAGGGTTCATTCTAATAATAATATAATTACAAATGACACTTAAAAATTAGCCATGTAAATTAAGGACACTATACAAAAAAGACACAAATACCCCTTCCTTATAATATCATCTCATTATGACACTAACAGCAACCAGAAGGTGCTAAATGCATTTAGCACCCCCTAGACAGCAACTAGAAAGTGCAATCAAAAGGTGCTAAATGCATTTAGCACCCCTGGACAACAACCAGAAGGTGCTAAATGCATTTAGTACCTCCTAAATAACAGTCAGAAAGTGCAACCAAAAGATACTAAATGCATTTAGTACCACTGGACAACAACCAGAAGGTGTTAAATGCATTTAGCACCCCCTGGACAGCAGTCAGAAAGTACAACCAGAAGATGCTAAATGCATTTAGCACCCCCTAGACAGCAGCCAGAAGGTGTTAAAAGCACCTCCTAGATAATAGCCAGAAAGTGCAACCAGAAAATACTAAATGCATTTAGCACCACTAGACAGCAACTAGAAGGTGCTGAATGCATTTAGCACCCCCTGGACAACAGTCAGAAAGTACAACCAGAAGGTGCTAAATGCATTTAGCATCCCTGGACAGCAACCAAAAGATACTAAATGCATTTAGTACCCCCCTGGACAGCACTACAACCAGAAGGTGCTAAATGCATTTAGCACCTTCTGAACAACAACTAGAAAGTAGCACAACTTGGACAACAAACTATAAGGTGCTAAAATGATTTTAGCACCATCAAAATTGATTAGATTAACATCTATTTAATTTATTTATATGTATATATATATGGATCGACGTAGGATTTGTAAAAAAAATAAAAATAAATTATGATCATATTTTTTTTTCAAATCTCGCTGGGCTGTCAAAATTGGTCGATTTCGATAGCAAAATGACATCTTATCGTCTTAATTTTTTGCGCAATTGTAGTAACTTTGTATTTCGAACAACATATAAAAAAATCAGCCAAATCCAACAGTTCGATCAAAAGTTATATATCTTTTACGATTGCACATCCATAAAAGAAGAAGAAGAAGAAGAAGAGAACAACGCTTGCTCCTCTAGGCGATACGATCGGAGATTCAAGTGGTGTTGGTGTTGGTAGTGGTGGTGGAAGATGTGAGATTATTGGCGAGACAATTTCTCTTTTCCCTTGTTTTTTGTTTTCTCTCTCTAAACTATGTGTATATAAGAGAGAATAATATGTCTTTTGTATAATTAGAATAAATGATATAGTTGGGTATTTTTGTCCATCAACATTTATCATTTTCCTTAAAATAAATTAATATTATGAAAAGTGTCCTTATTGTAAAACCAAATTATGAAATTGGTACTACTTCCCTTTATTAAACATGAGTCCGTCCTTTGAGTTATAAAACATTACGGAACGAGACCTTATAACCCATTATCTCAAAAATATTTTTATAACTATATATATATATATCTTTTTCACTATTTTTAATACATTAGGGCTCGTTTTGAGAGTAATAAAGGAAAAGAAAAGTAGAGGAAAGTTGGTTTTCATGCATTTATTGTGTGTTTGGTTTGCGGAAAAATATGTCTATAACTTTCCCACAACTTTCTTACAAGAAAATTTTTCCTTTCAAAATGCATCATAGGAAAATAGTAGAATTTTGTAGAAAGTTATGAGAAACTCATGCAAATATATATATATATATATATAATTATTTGAAAAAGAATAAAATGTTTCTTTTAACATCGGAGCACAAAATAAAATATTATTAAATCTTTATAATATTTTTTAAAATTATCGTAATAGTAGCGTTCGAAAATTACACTTCATTATCAAACTATTTATAAATATTAGTTTATAAATTAGCATTCAATTTCTTCATAAAAATTATAGATTTACTTAATGGAAAATGATAACATGTGCCCTTACTATAAGTAGAAATAATGAAATCTTGTAAGTGAATCTGTGACATATTTAATGCATGTTAGGAGTTAATTATTTCTAAAAATGGCTTCTTAACACTTACCCTTAGGGCATACATTAACATAACCCTTACTTAATATATTTTTATTTATCTTATTATTTACTTTTAAAAGATGTACAATTACTAATATATTCAAAATAATTTATAGTTGTTGTAAACATTAATTTATGTTAATGCCTATTAAACCATTTTATTTTCTTATAATTTGAATAAACATATATGGTTTTAGTTAATATCATATTTGTAATAATGCATCACCATGAAATGGGAAAAAAGAGAATTATTGTGCTAATTTTACAAAAGAGGATTAAGCAATGTAGGGGTGTTATGGCGTGACCGAACCTTACCGATCGATTAAAAATCAAACCGAAACAAATAACTTGAAAACGAAACAAAGAATCCAAACCAAAACCGAATATATTTGGTTCAAACTTGAGGGTATGCCAATACAAAACTTAATCAAATCGAACAAAACTGAACCATTACATATATGGCTCTAAAATAATATTAAGTGATTGGATAAAATTTTATATTCCTAAAATTTACTAGTTATAGTGAGAGCTATCATGAATATTGAAAATATATTATAAATATAAGAGTTAATATATTTTATATTTAAAATAAGTAACAATTTGAATATAGTTATTATTTTTTTGATTGAAATAACTACGTATTGTTTTATAATTTATTTATTTATTTAAAAAATATATGAAAATTGAATAAAATTAAAAGAAAAGTTGAGTTGAAGCCTGAATTTAGAAGGTTTAAAAAGTTCAGTTTACAATTAGATTTTCGAATATTTATGTCAATTGAAATCAGAAACACCCCTAAACCAACGAATATTGTTTTGTGCGAAAAATCCATTCCACATAAAACAAAATTTGTGCATGGAGATGTCTCCATTTCAATGTTTCCTTTCATCAACATTATGCTTACGTGGCAAATCCCTGTTGGGTTTGTCTACAATTTTTTACGTGCCAATCTTGACATTTTGTTCAATTATTTTAATATACATATACAGTGTAGGAAATTAATGATATACTCTCTCTATTCTAATTTAATTGTCCATACTTTGAAAAATTAAAAATTAAGCGGGTATTATAATTATTTTAAGAGAAAATATTTATTTCAAAAATGTCCTTTACTTTTCTTCTCATAAAAAAGATAGCGGGACCAAAAATAAAAAAAATATAGGAAGTTTAAAGGATAATATTGAAAATAAAAAAATTGTTATAATTAATAACATACTAAATATGGAAAGTTGAAAACTTTTTTGGAATATCTATAAATAGAATATTAGATAATTAAATTGGGACGGAGGGAGTATATTTTTCCCCATAAGTTACGGTTAATATTTTTTAAATTTATACAATTTTTTTTATATACTTAAAGAGTGACGATCCATCAAATATTGCTATATTATTTATACATATAATGATTAATATGATAGGCTCTTGATATTTTTATTAATTTGTGATAAATAATGGCATGGTGTAATTATTATAGTATGCATGTACACATGCAATATAATGAATATTCTATATATATTATTTAAAAAATTAAAATAAATATTTTCAGATTTTGAAAAAAAATCTCAAATTGAACATTTCGTCTTTTTAACATTATGTACACATAACTAAAATGTTAAATCATTAGCTTGAAACTTAAAAATGTGTTAATTTAAATAAATACCTATCATAACCTATAATAAAAAATACCTTAAAAAATACCTACCATTCTACTACTATGTACATATATATATATATATATATATCAAATTAATATATTTAGCGTAGCCTTATGTGTAGATTAAAATACGCGAGCAAGTACATAATTTACTATAATTAATTAATAAATTAGAGTATCCGTGTTTTCATATAAATTCCTTCTTTTTTCTCTAAACATTACGTTAATGTGATTCAATTCCGGATTTCTTCCCTCCTAAGTAAACTCTTATTTTTATTAAATTATCATTGTGGCACAATTTTATTTTTTTTTGAAGTTTCAAATATCTTACTTTTATTACAATAAAAAATGAAAAATGATATTAGCACTCCACTTTTGTTTTAAGACACTCCATTTTCATTTTTAATGACATTTATATATATCTTTTAGAACATTTTTTATATCACTAAAAATAAAAGTGGAATGTTAGAGTACTAAAATAAAATGCTAATATAATTTTCTTAAAAAATTCTCTCATTTTAATTAGATGGACTTGAACTCTATTTTACCAACCTTACTAATTCACTCACTCTTATTTTAACACAAGATGATCATAAAATTATTATTTTTTCCTAAATTATATCAATGGAATTAAAACCCATAATTCCTCAGCTGCTTATTTTTAATATTATTATTATAATCGTTGTGACCGTTTATAATTTTTTTCTTGAATACTTGATCATATAAAAATGTATAAGGACGGAATTTTGCAAAAGGAAGGAGAGAGAAGTGTTTGGTTTAGTTTAATTAATTATGTGAGGGATGAGAGAGAAAAGTTAGTCAATAGAAGAGTATAATTAAATAAGCTCGCGGTTACAGAAAATAAATTAAAATAATCTCCGCCGTTTTATCAACGAATCCAGACAAATTCTTTTAAACATGCCCAGTCGGTCCAATTTTCTCTATCCTCACCCCTTATTACATTTTTTTTCCTTCAATAATAATCTATTTACTACATTATTATATAGTATGATCCAAAGTGTGGATTTGTTTCAGTATAATTAAGATCTCAGCCGAGCTTGGAGTCTGTGAGTTGTCCACCCGGATTCAGAGATCTTGAACTTAAATATGGGAATAGCTAGAGAAGAGTATTTTTTTTTTTATTATTATTATAATTAAAGAAAGACATAATTTTTCTTTAAAATAATTATAAAAATAACAGGTTTGATAAAAAATAAAAATACATACTTTAGCCAATTAGATAGTTTTATCATACGATATTTAAGTACTAATTAGAATATCTCTTAAGATTGTGTCGTGTAAAAAAAATTAGGTACTCAAATAGTTGTATAAAATAAATGTGTAAAAGCATACCTAATTATAGTTACAAACCTTAATGATAATAATTTTTAATAAAAAAATATGAATTTTAACAAAAATTAAATATTTAAAATCTCCATATATAAAATATAAGAATATATAACAAATAAATAAAAATTATGAAAATTACATAGAATAATATTTAACATATGCTGATGTTGAATTCATCCTTTTAAATTTTACACAAAAGTGTAATCATAGCATATATTTTCTAGATTCCAAATTTCGTCCAAAAGTAGGTTAGCACATGTGGGACTTACACATAAATTTTTACCTCGACTAATTCTTACTTGCGGAACTGATCATCAAAAGTTTTTGTAGCTGTTAGAATTCTAGAGCTGAATCCCAATACTCCTACCACTATGCCGGTCCACTTGCTGGTGGTTAAGGCTTAATTGTATCCACTTTCACAATCCCATACCAACTTGGCTAAATTTACAATAGTATTTACTTCCACAATACCTTTAAATTATTTTTAATACATTAAGGCATGTTTGGTTTGCATGAAAGTATGTCTGTGACTTTCCCGCAACTTTCTCACAAGAAAATTTTTCCTTCAAAATTTTTCCAGCAAAAATAACAAGATTTTGCGGGAAAGTTACAAGAAGCTCATTATATATATATATATATATTATTTGAAAAAGAACAAAATATTTCTTTTGACACCAAAATACAAAGAAAGTTATTATTAAATCTTTGTAATATTATTTTAAAATTTTCATAATAATAGTCGTTATCAAACTATTTATAAATTAGCATTCAATTTTTTATTAAAATTATAGATTTAATTAATATATTTATCTCAATTTGTTTTATTTTCTTATAATTTGAATAAATATATATAGCTTGTTTTAGTTAATATCAAATTACTTGTAACACATGTAGTATGCATACCAAACGCGTACACATTTTTTTTTTTTCTTTAACATCATATCTCTTCACTTTTCTTACTTTATTTTATTAACAACCAAACGGACTCTAACAATAATTTTATAATATAATTCTGAAATGCTAGATCTTTATACAACAAATTCACACCTGTGAAAATAAGGAGAAAAATTATTGGTACACCCACTCTTGGACTGAATATATATTTTTATCCATAGTTTGAACTTTGAACTTTGTTGTGTTTAAAGCCATTTACGTTTCTGATGCACCGCCAGGTACCACCACTCAGGCTTGAATGACTGCCCACGTACTCGATCTCTCACAATCCGGAGAATAGTGGAGACAAGTCCGGCACCTGGTTTTCATCACCCCCCCTCTCTCTCTCTCTCTCTACTTAATTCAACGAACCCAAAATAAAAATTTGAAACTTATCCTAATAATAATAAAAATAAAGTTTTTAAAGCACATGCAATTTCTTTGAACTAACTCGGAACAGAACACACAACTCTCTCTCCTTCCTCATTATGGTTTGTTCTCTTTCACACGAATTCACTACCAAACCCTTTTGTCTTCTTCTTTCCCCTTTTTTTCATTTTTTTTTTTTATTCTCTGGGTTTTGTTCTGATTCAGGTTGGTGCACGATAATCATATGCGCGCATCCATTTCTCTCTATATATAGAGATTAAGATTTTGTTTCTGTTGTACTTGTACTATATTTTTTCTTTAATCTTTGTAATAGTATTGTTTTGGAGAGAGAGTCAGATAGTGATGTGTGTAAAAATTGTTTAAGTTTTTGTATGTTTAAGTACAGATTGGTACTGTTAGAGAAGTCACTTTCTTTGATTTGATTTTTTTATGTTGTTTGATAAAAATGCCAAGATGCTTTATGTTGCTTTTTTGTTAAAGCTTATTTTGCTTCCTTAATCACATACAAGGTAGAGAGTCGAGAGAGAGAGTATCCCTACCTTTCTCTCTCTCTTTCTCTTGATTTTCAGTTTCTTGAATTGAAACTCATGTATCTAAAAGAAGAGATGAGGGTCATTGAGGATGAAGTGGAGAATTTTGTAGCTGGTAGTTTCGATCCAATGGAGGGAAAACAAGAAGAAGACCCAATGATAGGTACTTTTAGTGAAGGAGAGATATGGGAGTGCTTAAACCAACAAGAGAATATGCAAGATGTGAATGATTTCCCTCTCCTTGAAGATTTTCAATGCATGTCACCATCACAAACTACCCTACTGACTTCTTCTTCATTTGCTTCCTCCATTGCCGACGATGCATTTTCACAGTCACTTGCCGGCCTCGACATCGACATCGACATCAATTGCATGGATGTTATGGAGAATTTCGGCCTCGATACCACTGGTATTTGGGACCCGTCTTCAATTTTCGACTCCGAAATTGAAAACCCTGCAGAGAAATTTCAAGCACAACAACAAAACCCATTACAAGATCAAGAACAATTAGTTGAAGGTCAGAGCGAACAAAAACCCCAGTTTGATGAACTCGAAGCAATGTTCTTCGAGTGGGTAAAGAACAACAAAGATTACATCTCTGCTGAAGATATGAGGAGTATAAAGATAAAGAAGAACACAATCGCAAGCGCTTGGAAGCGCTTAGGCAATACAAAAGAAGGCCAAAAACAGTTACTTCAGTTAATCCTTCAATGGGTTGAACAATATCTCCTTCACAAAAAAGCCACCACCCAATATCAAAACCCTTGTTTTCAAAATCAAAACCCCATTTTTAGCCCTAATTTGAGCTTTGATCCCAATGCATGTCTCTTTCCTTCACCTTGTTTTCCTACTCTGGTGATACAGCCTCCACCTTTTAATAATTCGCCTCCAACTATAGAATTTAATAATAATTTCGGTCAATCGTGGGGTCCGATTCAGTACAATCCGTATCTGGAAAATATTAATTTGCAGCCACCGGGTGTTTATGGCGATTCATATAGTGTTGATGGTGAGAGGTTGTTGAGGCAGGGTAACTCTGCTACTAAAGAGGCTAGGAAGAAGAGGATGGCTAGACAAAAGAGGGTTTTAGCCCAGAATAGAAATGTTAAGAATAATCAGGGTGATGATCAATGTGATGTCTTTATTAATGGGGGTGAGAATTGGGTGATTTGTTCTCCTGGAGGAGTTTCAGCTTGTGTTTACCCTACTCAATCTGTGCCAACCATCATCCAGGGCCCACAGGCTGGTCCGGTGATGGATGCTGCTCCACTTCCGGCGGATCAGCTGCCATCGGTTCTGCATGCACCGAAATGTAGCCGGCAGGTTCCATTGGAGAAGAGGCTGGTAGGTTTTTTTTTTTAAATTTATTTTAGGACTTTTGGTAAATTTTTGTTCTCATAGGGTTCAAAAGTAATTTATCCATTTTTTATTACTAATTTAAAAGAGTTATGTCGTTATTAATGCGGCATACGAGTACTCTGACACTAGCTGGCTAAAGTATGATACTTACTAATTTTTGGGTGCTAGGATACTTATTTAGAATGATAAAAGCTTTACCAATAAAAATCAATAGAACTCAAATAGTCCAACGGCGCATGTTTTCTTTTGAAAAATTAGATTTTAGGTTAAGAGGTCAAAAGATTAGGAAATTTCAGATATATAGGAGGTTACAAAAATTGGATTATTTGCTTCAGATAAGTTTACTAAATTAAGTAATGTACATTACAAAGCTAAACCGTTGAATAAGTGGAACGACTTTGAAGATGATCAAGTACTACGTACGAGAATCACATGGCTGTACTCTAGGCCAAGTGCCAAATGCAGGTGCCAAAACTATATAAATGTTATATGTATACTTATTCGACGCACACCTATTGAGTCTGGAGTATAACCATCACTATGAGGCATCCACCCCGAACATGCTCATAGTCAGCTTTAGTGTTAGATTAGTTTTGAAATTTATGCCACAAATTGCTAATCATATGTTAAAATTAACCCAATATTACAATGTTTGAGCACTGTAGGACCTCACCTGACCTAGAATATCCAAGTTCAAGTATCAGCAGCTACAAATGCAACATATGTTCCTCTCTCCCCACCCCCAATGTAATAGTGTAGGTTTACATGCAAAAAAGAGGAAACAGTGATTACCAAAAGTCGATAATATTTGCTCAAAGTTTTTGTTCAAGATGAAAGAAATATGGAACTGTTATACAAAGTCAAATTACTCAGCTAATAACCTTGTAACACAGTGGTTAATTAATTAGTGCTAGTTAGCATTAGGGTTTGAGAGGAGGTAGGGGTCAAGCATTCAATTCCCTTCTATATAACTCACAAAAAATAAATGTTTCACTTTTGCACATCAAGTTCTATATATGACATTTTATTTTTACATTGGGTAAAGGTGAAATGAATAAGACTTTAAACCCTAACCTTAGCAACAATGAGTTGATTTTTAAGCAATGAACCATCTATCAATTTATTTTGCTTTTTAATTCAAACCATCTATACATAGGCTGATGATGAATGTGTTTGGTTGTGCAGGGATTTAAACCAGAGAAGAGCTTGAAATTTCTACTGCAGAAGGTGTTGAAGCAGAGCGATGTTGGTAATCTTGGAAGAATAGTCTTGCCCAAAGTACCCCTACTCTTTTTTATATCTCAATCTCAATTCATACTTTTCTTTCGTTCATTTCTTAGGATTGATATTAGAAGATTTAATGAAAATAATTTTATACAAGAATGAACAACTTGATTGAATTAAATTTTTCAGAGAGAAGCAGAAACCCATCTTCCACATCTGGAAGCAAGAGATGGAATTTCCATTGCAATGGAAGACATTGGAACTTCTCAAGTCTGGAACTTGCGTTACAGGCACTCCTTTCTTTTTCTTTTATTATATTAACTCACAAAGTTAATTTCATTATAATATTTCCACCGTCTTAATTTAAAAGTATCAGTTCGAAAAATGAAATATATTAAGAAATATTATAATTTTCCTTAACTAACCTTCATCTAAAGGAAGGGGAAGCGAGCGAAATGACATTTTGCACATATAGATTTTAGCCCTTGTAGTGGATGGTTAATGTTAGTAGGTGGCATCAATTTGTAAACACTTTATTAAAATGTACCAAACAGGAAATTGTATGACTCTTAATGTGAGACATAGGAATATACTAGCCTAGTGGCACACTCTACGTATGTGCAATAGTATACTTGGAAATTCTTCACATTTTAGGTGTATATTATTAATGACATTTCGCCTAATGGTAATTAAATGTGTTCTTTATTGTAATTGTGTGCATAACAAACCCTTCTTCTATGTGTTTAATATATATGTAGTGTGGATGATAATAGGTAAGAGACTTTTATTAATTTTCGTATGTATGGGTGCAAATCAATTAAACTGATTCTTCTTAAATTTATTTGGAGTCTCTCAGATTCTGGCCAAACAATAAAAGTAGGATGTACCTCCTTGAAAACACAGGTATATGTCGTTGAATAAAGGTGATTTTTTTTTATTGTTCTGGGAAATTTGTTTCTTTGTTTATGTATTTATTTTTGGTTTGTTCCGTTCAGGCGATTTTGTGCGAGCAAATGGACTCCAAGCTGAAGATTTCATAGTTATATACTTGGATGTGAAGTCTGGCAAATATGTAGGCAAAATAAAAATTTTAAGACCCCAAATTCGTTAATTCTTGCTTACTGAAGGTTGATATGACCCTCGTATGCTATTATTGAAACATTGATTCGATAAGCAAGGGATTCCTCGGCTTTTACTGCTTCAACTAATAACATGTGAAGGTCAAGTTAACCATATATCATTACTTGCGCGTTTGATTGCGAAGTATGTAGTTTCGGTGGAGAACAATGGTTTTTAGATCATATGAAAAGGAATGGAATCAAATGCACTTAAAGTGAGGTCAACAAGTTTGGTCTAAAGAGTTTAGCATTGATTGAATATCACGTGTTATATTTGTGTACTAATTGCATCTAATGAAACGATGATATGCAGCTAATAAGGGGGGTGAAGGTACGGCAACCAGGGCAAAAATCTGAGAGCAAGAAGCCGTCAAGAAGGAATCAGCGTGGCTCAGCAAAAGCGGGAAATCGGTCTGTTTCTTCACCCGCCAAAGAAACAGTGTGATTTGCTGTCATTGTGGTGTAATTTCAATTCACATTGTAATAACTTTGTCAATTACGTACATATGTTACATTGTGGTGTAATTTCACATTGTACGTAATAACTTTGTCAATTACATATGTTACATTGTGTATGTGGATTGATCATGAAGTGTTACTCAATGTTTTAACTATATATGATCTTTTTGTTACACTTGGTGGTGTTTTATTGAGATTTTAAAATTTCTACCAAAAAGTTAACTTTATTTCACGCTTTTAAAAATTCATTTCGCTTTATTTTCTCTTTTATAATTTTTTTAGAACACCATAACTTTAAAATTCAAAAATTAGAATTAAATAAAAAAATATATATTTGAAACTTACTCACCGAGATCTATAAAATAAGATTCATTGTGACTATGTTTTGAATTTTTTTCATGAGATTTTTAAAATTAGTTGAAAAAAACTTTAACAAAAATTAAATACACTTTTCAACATACTTTTACACATCCCAAAAATTTATCTAAAAAACATGTTTTAAAATCTCAACCAAACAAGCACTTAGGGCTTGTTTGGTCTACATTTCTAGACAAAAAATTTAAAAACTCAATTTAAAATCAACTTTACTTTTACACTTTTCAAAATTTATTTAACTTTATTTTCTCTCTCTAATTTTTTTTAAAACACCAAAAATTAAAATTAAATAAAAAATATATTTTTGAAACCTACTCGTCGAGATTTATAAAATAAGATTCATTGTAACTGTTTTTTGAAAAAAATTTATGAGATTTTTAGTTGGTTAAAAAAAATTCATGAAATTTTTTTATGAGATAAGAGTCATTGTGACTATTTTTTGAAATTTTTTTATGAGAATTTTTAGCAAAAAACAAACCAATGTTGGAACGGTGGCTAGTCATATGTTTTTGCAACTGTCAAGATTCGACGTGGGAAGATCCCAACGTTGATTTCAGTGCCCTACCACAGAGCCACTTGCTGATAGTTAAATTATCAACATATTCTCTTAGGCTCTATTTGATAATAGAAAAATGATAAGAAAAACCTCTCAACCAATCAAATACAGGCAAACAAAGGCCTAAGCGTATTTAACTATGTCACATATTTCTTTTCGTTGTTATTTTCCTTATTCTAATTTCCAAAAGCAGCACACAAATGAAGCAAAATGCATGTGAACATCCCTAATGCTAAAAGCCAAAAACATATATATCATCAAAATACAATTAATTGTAGGAAAGCAAAATTAGCTCTCGTAAATCTAACCTTTAGTGTTGTGGACATATATACATTATATATTGAAAAAAGAAACCCTTCAATTTTGCTTTAATATATATATATGAACCAAATTAAATAAATATGAAGAAAATAAGGACAAAGAACCAAAGAGGTGAACCCTTTTGACTCTTTCTCCAATCCTTTTTTAAATGCGGAGAAACAAAATAGTTGGCGTCATATATACACATGCATATTTGTCTCTGCAGTGAGATTTGTCACACTTACACTGAGATAATATTAATTTCACTTGAAAAATTGTTTCTGGCCACAAATAAATTCAGTAAGAAACGAACTTTTACAATGCAGAAACGTCATTATATATATTGAAACCACAATCACGTAATCTTCTACTACAAATTAAAAGTCCGGTATAATTTTAAAAAAATTTCTAAAGCGTAGTCCATTTTTTATATAGAAACATAATTAATATATATATATATATATCAAATATCGTGATAAAAAACAAATTTTTTATTTTCAAATATCATCCATTAATTATATTAAAATCAGTATATCCTTATTTATTTATTTTTTGGTATTCAAAAGGGAATAAACACCCATTACGTAATAGCCTCCCTCATTACAAAATGTTATAAATCAGACTAAAAGTTCTTAACATAGGACAAGTTACAACTTGTTTTTGAAAAAGCCAACAATTATTGTACGTAGCACGTTTCAGATTAATAAGTTTTAAGACTTTCTAACTCGATCGCAAGAAGAGATATAATAATAATAATAATAATAATAATAATAATAATAATAATAATAATAATAATAATAATAATAATAATAATAATAATTTAAACGCGATAACTATTGCGGTGCAGAAGTTCTGGAAAATATTTTTATAGGCCGGTATAATGATTTGGTATTTGGAATTTTAGTGAAATTATGGTGGAGTAAAGTATTATTTATAAGAGTTTAGATAATTATTGGCACTTTAAATTTAAATCTTATATTCAAGTATTATATTGTGGTTTGGTGTTAAGAAACACCGTACTTCACAGTTATAAGATAATTATTTTTGTTGGGCTCATAGAATTTATTTCATCAGTTGATTCAACAAGGTTAGAAGGGAGCATTTCACCGTGTTGGGTAAGGAATCAAGAGAATGTAAAACATTCAAAATTTAGTCACTAAAAGTGTTTCTTTAATGTTGCCCAAAATTTTAGTGATGCCAGAAGTTCTAGTAACAAAAAGTCTTTTGATGAAAATCATCTTTAATTTATAACCAGAGACTTATAGAGACGTAGATTTAATGACCATATTGTGATAAAATCTTTTGTTACCACTGTGATCTGTGTAGAAAAACATCATTTTGGATGAAAATAAATGTTTGTCACTTTTAGTTTTAGTAGATGAATAACTAATATATATGCGTAATTTGAACATTTTTTGTGCTCGATCCTAAACGAAAATCTTGTTGTATTCGTTACAGCTTAGTTGAACCCTTGCATTTATTGGGGAAATATATAGAGAATAGTATACGTTACTTAGTTTAAATAATTAGTACTTTCTTATTTTGAAATTAAATATGAAATCACTCTTTGAAATTTCTATACATGGACTTTGTGACACATAGAAAGTCAAGTTTCATGATGTCAAGAACACCCCGAGAGTTCTACATTTCCGTTTTCACAAGTGAATAAATGTTGTTATAGTTGGTTAACATTTTAAACTCTCTTGACCTGTGAATAAATCTTTCACGCGTTATGTATATCTTTCCTGGAAAAAAATGTAACAGAAAAAGTCTCTTTATATTCAATCGATGACAAAGCATTAAAACGTTGGAAAATCGAAGTACATTGTAAATACAAATCATGCTCTAAATATTAAAAAAATTGAGCACAAACAAAAGCTTTTGATAGTAAAAATCGTTAATTAATATTGATTTTTCAAACGTATTAGCTAGGTATCTAAATAGACGTACAGTAATATAAAAGCTGAAGGCATTTCGACCGTTAAAAGTGAATTTGAGTTACATTTTTGTTCGAACCCGTCTTTATCCTTGCAAGAGCGGTTAGCAAAAATTGCAAGTATCGATTCTGGCACCCGCGTGTTTGTAGGAAAACGTACATTAGAGAAAGTGACCTATATATTCAAAGCTTATGTACATTGATATCCCTATTTATCTATCGTCAGTATTCTTGAAATTTAATTTAGATAGTGAGATCGATATCCAAATTAAGATGAAGCTAAGTAGTAGTAGCACTTATCATAATCATGATGGGTCCAAGCAAGAAAATATATGGAGACTGAGAGAACTTTTAAACAGCAAATGTGATGGAAGCATATGAATATGGGTGTGATCGTTGATAATAAAATGGATTATGGTTATCAGTCATGTCTCGGTCCTCATGGTTTATCAACAAGACCCTATATGTATGTTGGGTTCAAGTCTTCACGGTCTTGTTTTTCTTTTACTCCAAAAACCTTCTTACTACACAAGATTAATAACTGCGCGTACATAGCACATCGATCAGTTCACCTCAACTGAATGATGTGAGATGAACACTCATGGTATGTAGCCTGCTAGTAATTACTGTAGCTACCTCGAGGGACATACAATAGCCACTCTCGACACTAGGATCATTACAATATCCACTATATAGATAACACCAAAATACTCGTAGTCGGGCTATTGCTTTAAATTGTTACTTCTCTAATGATATTGAAAGGTACACAATAATGCAAAATGCAAATTTTCTGAGTAATAAACCTTGCAAGCAGTTAAGGAACTATAATTTCTTCTATCGTCACCATTCTACTTGCTGCTTAGGAATCACAATAGCTTGTTCCCACTCTTCTACATTCTTTCCTCAAACTTCTTTTACGTCCAAAAACAAAAAAGTTAAAACAATTGATAACAAGTTCAATGTAAAAGGAAAGGGACAAAAAAAAAAGAAGAAGCCAATGACAGAATGACTCTTACTAAGAACTCTACGCTAATTACGCATATTGTCTACTTGAAAGCAAGTTTGGCATTTGAGGAAGAAGAGTACAACAGTGAAGATGCTGAAAAGCTCGAATTATTGCTTTGCATGTACAAGCACTGCATTGCTTTTGACGGTCCTTCGGTCTGATTATTATTACTATTCTCTTGTCTATCATTTGCAGGAGATCCTTTGAGAAGCATGTCAACTTTCATACACTCTTCTGTATCGTGCCTTATTTCCATAAGCATGGCTGCTACATCCTTCATGGTGGGCCTATCATCCGGTGAAGGATTAACACAAAGCAAAGCCACTCCTAAAGTCTGCATCATCTCCTCGATTTCAGACTCAGACCGGGCACTTAGCCCAAGATCCAATACGTTAACTCCACCTCGCCTCTGCCTTACCCAGTCTACGATATGTAGCCCATCTGGAATGGTTGGATCAATTGGCTGCTTTCCGGTTAACACTTCTAGTACAACGACCCCGTAGCTGTAAACATCGCTTTTCTCTGTTATCTTCATCATGTATCCATACTCTGTTCAAAAAATGTAATTCACAATTAATGGGAGCATATGATATTCCAAGAAAAAGAAAGATCTACATAAGTCTAGGTGCATTGTGTCTATAGAAATTTTAGAGTGTGGTGGATTACTGTGAACATAGAAGGTTCTTGTAGTACTATAAATAGGATATGATATGTAATCAAGGAATCTAAGGAAGAAGAGAAAAAATTATTCTTGAATATTAAGTCTCCCTTGTAAGTATTTAGAGGAACTCTATACGGCTCCAAAGCTATACATCTCAGAACACACAATGCACCAAAAGAAAGCGTGCTTTTGTTGTGCCCCATTCAAATTCTAAAGTTCCAGCATACTCTGCATACCACAAGCAATATAATAATAATAATGGTAAACTACTAATGAGTATCACCTTGTCATATGTGGAGGTATACACAATACCCTAGGTTCTTTAAGAGCAAGAGGAAAATTTGTGTAGTCTATAACCCCTTAACCCCCCCCCCCCCCCCCCCCCCATTTGGTTCAAGATTTTGTGAATATCAAAAATATTAAATCAGTAAATTTCACATATAAATACTAACCTGGAGCGATGTAACCATAGGACCCAGCGACGGTATTGGAAGAACGAGCAAAATCCTCATCATCAACAAGTTTAGCAAGCCCAAAATCAGCAATATAAGGCTCGAATTCGAGGCCAATGAGAATGTTGTTCGCCTTAATGTCCCTGTGAACAATTGGAGGAACACAATCATGGTGTAAATAAGCCAAGCCTTGAGCTGCCCCCAAGACAATCCCATACCTCAATTCCCACTCCAAGCAGCAACCGCTTCGTTCATGAAGCAAACTACCTAAGCTCCCATTAGGCATGTAATCGTACATAAGTAATCTCGTGTTTTGATTCCAACAGCAACCCAGGAACCTAACTATGTTCTTGTGACGAATAGAACCAAGTGTCTTTACTTCAGTCAAGAAAGAATCTCGAAACCGGTCATTTTGATGGTAGCCACTTGCAACTGTTGTTGGCCAAAGCTTCTTCACTGCAATCACTTTGCCATCTTCAAGTTCAGCCCGATAAACAACCCCTGAGCACCCCTTTCCAATCACATTAGCTTCAACTAAACATCTAAGAATCTGTTCGACTGTAAAGTTAAGCTTTTGAAACGGAGTGAATTGCCAAGGCAATGAATCCCCACCACCCATTTCGGAATCATTATCCCCACCGTTCAGTTTCTGGACCCGAAAAACAGCTACTGCCCCAAACATCACCATTGCCATGGTCACAACACTGAGCAGTGCAATGGCCAGTTTAAGTCTCTTGGACGGCTTATCATTAGGCATTCCCATTCCCTTTGCACTGCTCAAGAAACACGAATCTTGCCCCCTAGAACACAAGCCTTGGTTCCCTCCCAGTTCTGTTCCAGATAATTGTCTAAAGAGCTTGTTGTCAGGAAGACAACCCGTGAAATTATTGTACGAGACGTTCAAGGATATGAGATTTTCGAGCCCCAAAAGTGCCATTAAATCTCCTCCAAGCTTGTTGTGTGAGAGGTCTAGTACAGATAGCTTATTTAGACCCAATATTTGAGGTGGGATTATACCAGTTAAGTCATTCCAGCTCAAATTCACAGCAATATCAAGAGACTCAATATCAAACAGTTCCACTGGAATGGAACCTGAGAAGCCATTGCTGCTAAGGTCAAGCAGTTGGAGATTGGAACAGTTTCCCAACGATGAGGGAATTGATCCAATGAAAGTGTTTTTACTAAGTACAAGTCGATTAATAGACAAAAGTTGTCCATAACTCCAAGGAATCTGACCCACAAATTGGTTCATAGAAACATCCAACACTTGAAGTTTCTTGAGAGAAGATAATGAACCAGGCAAGTTCCCTTCAAGGGTGTTGCTATTTAAATTCAGCATTTGCAGTTCCGAGCAATTGCCTATCTCCTCAGGTACTTGCCCGGTGAGACGGTTCTTGGATAGATCAAGAAAACTAAGGTAATCAAGTAACCCAATCTCTCTTGGAATTCTCCCGCTGATTTTATTATCTACAAGCCGAAGCCGAACAAGGGAGCTGCAGTTACCTACCTCTTGTGGGATGGGACCCGAAATGTCGTTGGATATCAAAAGAAGCTTTGTTAAATTCTTTAGCTGAAATAAACCTGGAGGTAAGCTACCGGTAAGAGAGTTATGCGAAAGATCTAGAGCTTGGAGACTTGTACAACCGGCCAACTCAGGAGGTATACTTCCTTCAAGCTTATTTTGCCAAGAAAAGAAGACGCTTAGCTCTTTCAACATCCCAAGCTCCAAAGGAATCGAGCCTGATATCTCATTAGTATCAAGCTGCAACTGTACTAGATTCCCCGCATTGGAAAGAACCGGTGGGATTGGTCCCGAGATATTGTTGTTACTAATCATCAACTCTTCAAGCAACGTGAGGTTCCCGAATGACCAAGGCAAGCTCCCCGAGAAGAAATTTAGCGAGAGATCGATAATCCTCATGCTTTTACAATTCCCAATCTCTTTAGGAATCGGACCGACAAGATTGTTTTGCCACAGCAACATCTTTTCTAGCTTTTGAAGCCTGCCCAACTCCACTGGAAGTGAACCCGAGAGATCATTTTCGTACAAGTACAAGTCAACTAGCTTCGAACAGTTGCCTATTTCTTTCGGTATTTCGCCAGAAAGCATTGTAGTGTAGACCGAAAACGTTTGAAGGCTACTAAGTTCACCTAATGAAGGAGGGATGGAACCGGATATCTTGGTATCCGCGAGGCCTAAAACCGTCAACTTTTTGCAGTTCCCAATCTCATCTGGTATTTTCCCAGTAATGCCTTTGTTCCCACCTATACGTATAACTTCTGAATTGTAAAGGTTGCCTAGTTCAACGGGTAGATCGCCACTAAGCTGGTTATCGAATAATAGTAGATTCTTGAGTTGGGTACAATTACTAAGCTCACCCGGGATTTTCCCGGTGAGCTGGTTAGAGTTCAATATCAAGTCTTGGAGATTTGTAAGGTGGGAAATGGATGATGGAATACTACCCACAAGGCCATTTGAGCTTAAATCGAGTACGATTAGAGAACTAAGCTCTCCAATGTCGATGGGTATTGTTCCAGTGAGATTAGCTCCAGAGATGATGAGGGTTTCAAGAAAGTGAAGACAAGAGAGATTTGAAGGGAAAGGGAGGGCTAGTTGAATGGACTGGATGGTGATTTGGGTAACATAGTCTTGTGAAGAACAAGTTATGTATGACCAATTACAAGGAGTGGAGTCTAATGGATCCCAGCTTGAGAAAGCTGAGGGGGGTGGTGAAGGTGAGGTTTTTAGCCATGAGAGCAGTACAAGAGCTTCACTGTTTGGAGCTGAAAAAACTAGGTGTTGTGAAACTGTGAAAAAGAATAACAAGAGGAGATAATGGTGGAGTTGCCTAGGCATTGGCATTGGCATTTGCATTTGTATTTGGCTTCAAATCCCAAACAAAACTGCTGGTTTTTGCATTGGGTCTCTCTTTCTTCTCTGTCTATTACTGTGTTTTCCCTTTGCTCTAACTCTTGTTATCGGTGATACCTATATCTATATGACCCATGCAATTTGTTGAAATCAATACTATATTATACTATATTTGATTCTATCTTTGCAGAGAAGTAAGAAAAGGATAGAAAAAGAAGGAGGGGCAAGTGGTGTTATTATTATTATTATTATTAAAGATTATAATCCACACCACCTGCACCATCTTCACCTCGGGGTTCTGTGTTCTGTGCTCTCTGTTTTTCTTTGTCTTTTATATTCCGATTGGGTCATGTTAACGCATGTTTTACGAGCACCCGTTAAAAACTTGTAACAGAGAGAACTAGTAATTTGTTAATGCGTTCTTTAAAAGGCATATGTTAGAAACTTAGGTCATCTTCAATGATATTTTCTATAAATTCATTTATATCCTATGTATCATAGGTGCTTTTAATACATTTCTATGTCTATTTCACAATATAATAACATCGATAGAAGAGTCTCACATAAAGTTTGTCTAATTGTGCCATTTCTATCTTACTTTTTTTGTTTGTCTTGTCATTTATTTAAGAATGAAAGAGAATTAGTAAGTTTCTTATATCTAATGACGATGCGTCTATATTACATTGAAAATTTCTATCACAAGTTTTACATGTATAAATGTTTATAGAAATTCCTAATATGACTCACCTTCCACGTAAAAATAACTATAGACATAACCATTGAAGCACTTTCTTCCTTACTCTATTTTCTAACATAGAAATTTGCTCGGATAAAAATGACCATTGGAAATAGTCTTATAACATAAAGAATAAGACATATATATGTACAAGTATTAATTATAACACCGATACTCATACAAAATTTTACTATTATTTTTTTTTTATTTATGAAGTCTTTTAATATGTGTTCAGTGTTCCGAGTATGCATTTTTACCATTTTTCCAATTTGAATGAGACATTTGCGTGATTGTTTGCGCCGGTGAACAGAGAAACCACGTGTGTTTATGCATTGGTTCTATCAATATAATCAGTAATAAGAGTGGGTTTTGTTGTTGATAATTGCGCCATTACTTTGAAATTTTAATGCCAGTTATGTTACTAGTGTATGCCTTTTCAAAAAGAAAGAAAAAGGAAAAATTAAGAGCAAGTTTTCATGAAATATGTAAAATGTCAATTATCCTATTCTGGTTAAAGGATTTGAGATTAGTTTATTGTAATATTGACTTACAAGTACTATGATAGAGATATAACTCTATAATTGAATAATTTTTAAATAAATTATTGGTCATAGGTTAAAGTAGATACCCTTGAGCCACTAATCATCAATAAAGATTTAGTAATTCATTCATTAACAAGTCTTTTTAATCTTGTGTTAAGTCATTTGACCAATTATGACTTGTTATATATGCTTGATGATGTTTCATTTATGGACATATTCCATACTTATAATGTAATTTTTTCTAAAATTTTAAATATATAGAAAAGTATTATCCAATTAAAAGTTTATTATTTCTTCCAGGGATGTCTCAAATTTTTAGAGATTTATTTAGGGCACAATCCTCAAACAATACTTAATAAGTTTTATTCTTTGTTAAAATTAGTATGCATACAACGTATGTAAACACATAGGGTGTTAGCATAGTGAAAAAAGGGTGGGTTTCTCCGCCCCACGTCTAAGTTCGAGTCACGGAAACCCGTTTTCCTTCTCTCTTTCTCGTGGCCAACCACCGTATGTATCTATATAACACACACAAACAAAAAAAATCCAAAAAAATTTGGTGGATGAATTCATTTTACACCATGAAGCTGTTCATATCAAGTATTGAGGAGAGGTAAACATAAAACCAAGTATTGAGGCAGGAGCACGTGGTGGATGAATTCATTTTACACCATGAAGCTGTTCATATCAACCGACCCCCATATACTTCAAAATAATTAGCTATTTAGTACTAATGACTGTAATGACTGAGGTGAAGAACGAACAAACAAGGATCCAGAAAAATGAAATGAAAATGAACACATATCTCGAGTACATCCCAGAGTTCTAGGACTTGATCTGGGAAACCACAATACCCACCTCACCCACTCGAATCTTTTCACGTTTTGTTTGTTTTGTCAACACCCCACCTTACCTTATTTCTCTCTCAATCAAATACACATTTTTTCTTGACAACATGTTTATCAAAGTATTGTTCAAAAATAGTTGAAATGAATTTAAAACATACTTTTAACTTATCGCATGTATGTCATGTTATGATTGGTTTGTACACCAATACGTAAATGAAATCACCGGTATGTTATAGTACCGATCCATTTTTAAAACGAACCAATACACCGGAATTTGTGAAAAAGAGAAGTGATAGACCGTAAAATTTGTCAAACTTTGAACCACTTCATTCAGATTTCAGACAAAATTTATAGTTCTTAGGTTAGTCTTCCCTCCTACATAAATATGGGTTTCCTTCGGCACCAAAACAAAAAATAAAAATAATATGGGTTTCTTCAATTAAGGCCAAAAGTAAGTTTGGGCCTTCAAATCCCAGACCATTTTTACAAAAAAAGCCTTGAAAAAGTTTTGTCTAGGCCCATTGTGGTCTCTTCTCTCTACTTTTATTTTATTTTTATCTTCTTGAATATTCTCTAACCAATTAAATTTCACGTCTTGATCTCACAAAATCACTTCAAAATCGACTATTCTCTCTGACTTATTTATTATAAAGAATTCTTTCAACAAAAACTAGATTAACTACATAATTTATATACATACATCACCCATACATATATAGAAAGAAAGATACATAAATGGCTTCTGCAGCACATAATAAAATCTTGACTGTTTCACTTCCCTCTCCAAGATGTCACTACTGCAAAAATCAAACCCTAGCTCTCAATTCTTCTCCATTACTTTCCTCCAATTCTTTCTCGAAGTTGAAGAAGCAGTCTCTGCTCTCAACCATAAGAATCAAGAAACTATCCAGCCACAAAATTCATGCTTTACCTGTGGTCTATGCAGCCCAATCCAATTTATTCAAAGGTATATCAAATCTTTTCTTCTGTGTTTATCATTGAGCTAATTATCTTGTGAACTTTAGCTAATTTTGTGGGTTCTTGAATTTTGGTTACTTGGATGTCATTCATTTCATTTGGACGAAAGAAAGAAAATTTGTGTTGATTTATTCATCTGGGTTATCCAATTCTGTAACATTTGATAATTTGTTTGTACTTCTCACTATAGTAACCCATTCGGAGTGATTGCAATTTGAAATGGTTATGTGAAAACTATGTAGAACTCAATTAATTTTTTATTTAGGTATGTTTTGGGGCATGTGGGTATGCTTTAATAACTGCTCTAATAGAAATAAATGGATGATTATGGCTTATGGGGTTCTTAAAGTGCGTGTTATGCGGCCTGAGCTAGCTTGGGAGTAAGGTCATCTGCTCTTAAGCTTGAGCTAGCTAAGGCCGGCCGCTTGCATGGGGCCCTTTTTACTACAAAAGTTTTTTATAAATTATGTAAAGGGCTCAATATTTTAAGCACAACATTCCAGTATGAGCCCAATTAAGTAGTTGCATATGTTGAATGATCATTCATTTCAATTTTTGTTCAGGGCCCTGTATAAATCAGGTTCAATTTTTGTACAGGGCGGCCCTATATATATCAAGTTCGGCCCTAGAGCTAGCTTGTTAGTAAGGCCATCTGCTCCTAAGTGCGAGCTAGCTTGGAGTAAGGCCATCCACTGTCTAGCAACTGATGCTAGGTTCGATCCACTCCCCTACCTTGTCCTCTTAAATTAGGCACTATCTGATCCCTATAAAATGGGAACTAGTGTACCTCAGGTCCATAATGAAGACCTGACCCTTCTTTGTAGGTGTTCCAATGCCAATGAACAGGTTCCTAGTAGTCCATTTTGCCTAAGAACCCGGTTTCTTGATCAACCATTTGTGGTCACAGCACCTAGCACCATGTAGACAAGTACCAATTTGATTAAGGTTTAGTTCTTTAATCTCATTTTTTACTCAAATGACTTTAATTTGCAAATTCTGTGTTATAGTTATTCAAACAGTATGGAAGGTTGGGAAGGATGGAATTGAAGCTGGAACTGATATGGTACCTGTAAGTTAAATCTTTTTCTTTTCTGTTCCAACTCTTTTTACATTGATTACTCTTTTTATGATCTAAGGCTGCTTGCTTATTCATTCGCAGCCAAAATTATATATTTGTACGCTTGTTTGATTTTTTGGGTGCTAGGAGTCAGTTCCAAGACCAATAGCAAGGATCTCTGTCGCTGTAATTGGAGTGTCCCTTGCTCTCTTTGTACTCAAGTCATTCCTATCTACGGCTTTCTTTGCGCTGGTATGTTATTACTTTTCATCCTATAATTTTTAATTATGTGTGTGCTCGTTTATGGCTTTATTGATTTCTACTCAAATTTTAAACTACAATAATGTAGAAAATTCAGAAAGTGTATTATGATTCACTTAATTTACCCAGGTAAACTTCACTCTAGCTATATTGTTTTCGTATTACTTTTTCCATTGATGCAATACGTGTACACTGTTTAATATACTAGAAGAAACACTCTATAGGCAGACATATCACTATGAAGTTTCTCGGCTAAAGGAAAACCTGTTTACTATAATTTGAAGAGTTCAGTTGCATTTTAGCAGCCATTTAAATCGTGCTTGCAGAATTTGGTTACGTAGCGGAAGACTGAGTTGTCCTAAGGGCATAGCTTAGTGGCATCTGGCATGAGCCTCACAACCTAGAGGTCAAGAGTTTGAATCCTCTTGAACCACCTCATATATTGGGTCCATCAGGTTAACACGTCTAAACATGCCCTTGGGGTTACTCAGGTGCTCTTAGAGGCCTAGATATCCTGAGTTAGTAAAAGAAAAAGAGAAAGATACTAGGAGATAAAAGTCCATCTTGACATTGATCTTTGGGTCGAGACATAAAAAAATCTTTTAAGTTTGTTCATTGTACTGGGAAATCTAAGACCTTAGATTCTTTCAAATGAGTTGCTATATCGGTCTCGCTAAGATTTATATATGCTAAGGAGTGAATGACTGAAGCCTTTTGGTCTGATGAACAGGCTGTGATGGGACTCATTTATTTTGCATTCCTAGCCTTGAATAAGGATGAAGGACCCAAAGGGGGTGGAGGTAACACACCGAAAGAAGGCCCCACTTCAACAGAAGAAAGTCTAGAAGAAGCAAGAAGAATAATGGAAAAGTACAAGTAGCTTAAGCAATTTTTTTCTTTCTATATTTTGTTCATTCAATGTGTTATGATTAAACAAAATATTATGAAATACATATATCTGTGATATGTCCTTGTGATATGTCTATCTATCCACCTCTTTTTTTGGGCCTACTGCAATATTTCTAGAGCTTGGAGAACAACCCGAGACCAGAATAAATGATTCTGTTAAGCAATTTGAACATAATTTCTTTTTCTTTCTTGTGTCTACTTCTTTAAAGATGACTTGAGTATTGTGACTTTCAAGTGTTTCGAAGGAAATGAAATGAGAAAATTGGCTTAAAATGAGATTTAGAAGTCCCGTGTTGTAGGTGATAGATTAGAGTTGATCGCGTTGTTTAGCAATTAAGCGACAAAAATGACATTATGTGATTTTGAGATTTTATAGATGAATGCAGTAATTGAAAAATATACTGATTTACACAAAACCTTGAACTGAATAAGCAGCAAATGTATCAATGTTTTGTTTTGGATACATTCTTGTGAAAAATTATGGTGACTTCCCTTGAATATTGAGTTTATTAAACTATAATAGTACACTTTCAACCAACTTTGATTATATTAACAAAACGACTTTTTTGTAACTATCTAAATATTTCAGATCGGTTGTATAATGTAGAGATATAAATGTGGGTAAATCTACTTAAACTAAAGGTGGGCTAGCCATTGTTTGTATACAACACCGGCCTGACGACAGCATCAAGCCTTTAATGTGGTAGCAAGAATCGAGATTCTGTGTGTGACTTTAAAACAGTCCAAATATACCATATAAAAAAATTGAGTGGTAAGACCATCTCAATTATGTAAAGTATAGGATAAAAGGTTTTTTTTTTTAAAAAAAAAAAACCTAAAATGAGATCAAACGATTTTCTCTATATCTCAGCCTCACTTCAAACGAGATTCATTCTATCGTCCAAGTACTCTTGTTTCATTTATTTTTTTTGGTTACAAAGGAAGCAAAAAAGAATAACAGAAAAACAAACTAGTCTCAGATATGCAACACCTTGTATATTGGCCTTCAAAAGTTGAACGAGCTCGTTAAAAGGGATCATCACCTTCATGACTTGTTCACCTTGCACCCTACCGAGCTTATACATATAATCGGCACATTTATTTCCTTCGCGACGGACGTGAACAAGGTCCAAAAGCATGGCTTCTTTAAGTTTCTTGCAATCTTCAATCAAAATATTGGCCGGGTGGTTTGCAACGTCATCTTTATTAATAAGATTTACAGCAACAAGAGAGTCCGTTTCCACGGTTGCTTCCAACCAAACTCTTTCGTTTGTTTCCAACCAAACTCTTTCGTTTGTAAGCTTCGTGGCTCTTGTTTCATGAACCCTCTTTTTTAAATATTTCTTAACCTCCTTGTTATATTATATAGTTAGGTAGTTTGTTAAAAGGTAAATTTATATTCACCTTACCTTTCCACAGCCGTGCAGCCTATTTGAAGGTAAATCCACGTACATTTTTAGTTCAATTGGTGGGGATGGTCTAATAGTCTTATAGTCATGCCCTAATTTTAGTGTAGTAAATTCATAAATTAATATTCTTTTAGTGTCGGACTATTAGCATTTCACAAAGATCCTTAGGCCATTTGCACCGTAAATTGTAATAAGGCAAATTTAGTATAATTTGATATATACTCACATGCCTCTAAGCTAATTATATGCTACTCAAAATGGTAAGTCAATTGTAAATTTAGCATAAACATTTAGGTGAGACGATATACATTGTATGGTCTAGTTCTGACATGTTTCATATGATACATTGGTATTGTCTTAAATTTTTATTTATTTCAAAATCTCATTGGACAACACTGTATGTGTCGCCTAAAAGATATGGGCTAATTCACCAAGTCACCGACCAATCAAAACCAACAATTTAATGTTAGACCACATTTTGTGCTTGCACAAAATATGTATATATATATATATATTTAATATTCGTTTACGATACACTATATATCATTTGATAAACTCCGTTCTTGGACAACACATTGTATTGTTAAGGGTACATTTTACATTTTTGCAGGCATATTTCTTCACATTGATAGGCTTTCTTTTACCCTTTTACTCTATGTGGTGCAGATGGCCTTAATGCCTTAAAGTGTTTAAAAAGATACATATAAAATGTGACATATTTTTAAAGTGTTGCATCATTTTTTAATAATGCTAACAGTCTTAGCTATCAATGTGTCTAACATATTTTGTTGTTGTGCCATTTTAAATTAAATTTTTTGACATATGGACTCTTTTTTTTAATGAAAAAAACAAGTTAAAAAAAAATAAAGTAATTCTAACCAAACTTAATTAAGATCAAAATAAGCTGCACCATTTTAACAATGTTATTTATCTTGGGAGATTAAAATTTATAAGTGTATTTTAGGATAGGCCTAACATACATGGGCCACAACAGAGTCGACTCATAGTTAAGGAGCTTACCAAATTAAACCTCAGATGTCCACACTTATCTCAAGTTCAAACTGGTCGTCTTGGCCTAGCTGAAATGGCTCCATCCCAGTCTAGTAAGGCTAGCAAGGCAAATGATTCAGTTCGACTTAGTATGTCAGCCAACGAGCAAAAAACTGCAGAGTTAGAGGATGACTTACCATAACAATTAAATACTTCTACGAGTGTGAGCATAGTTATCACCAAATAAGCAACGCGAATAAGATTCAAGATAGTTGTAAATTTGATATAGTGCCCAAATTTATCATTTGTAGTAATTTACTTTATGTACAAACCCTAACCTAAACTGTTAAATATGACAGGGTAATCTTTTAGCAAGGAATCTGATGTTCCTCTTCCTCCTAACCAAAATTATATCCAAATACACATAGAAGCTAGTACAAGCTATGTAACTCCATTGTAATCCTTTTATCCATGCTTTGAGCTAAATACAAAACACACACATACTCAAGGATGGGCATTCCGTTAAATTAGTAGCAAACTAATCGGATGAACCATCTTATAACAAATTCCAATCTCATAGTGGTTGTTGGTGGAACTTTTATTTTTAACTGAGTTTACTTTCTATTTTGATTTTGTCAACTTTTTGACATCCACAATTTATATTAGCAAAAAAATTATCTCGAGCTAGGCTATAAAGAGGAATTTCCTCACTTTAATAAAAAGAAGTGATGATCATTTAGAGGGGTAAATTGATGAATTTTTTTATGAAAATTTGTAGGGATGATCTATATTATGAGTAGATCACTTCTACCAAATTTCAAAAAAAAATTCAACCTATAAGTAAGTGAGATGATCATCAAAAATTTTAACGGTCGAAAATGTACATATATATCAATTTTTCAAAACACCCACTTTTAAGTTGAATTTTTCTATGAATTTTTGTAGAGGTAGTCTACTCATTATATAGATCATTCATACAAATTTTCATAAAAAAATTTATCGATTTACCTCTCTAAATGATCATCTCTTCTTTTTGTTAAAATGAGAAAATCCATTTTTATAATCTAACTAAAATTATCTCATTGTCAAAATATAATACAATTTTTTAAAAATATACAATATATTTAAAAAATTATACATTACCCTAACAAATAACAATAAATAAAATTATATTGAAAATAGTACTACCCTAAATCAAATAAAATATCTGTTGTATTAAAACCAGAAGCTTTTGTAAAAGCAATGAACAGTAAATTGATGATTGTTGGTGGGGTTCCTTTCTGCTTTTGGACAGCATACTCCCAAACACAGTGAGCCCACCGGTCGCATACGCTTTTGCACGCCAATCCCACATTTACATTGTCCAATCAACACTCAAATACTAATTAAAATTTTTTTTTTATCAACACTCAAATAGTCAATGCTATGAAAATTAACATTTATTATTATTATTATTATTATTATTATTATTGTTGTTGTTGTTGTTGTTGTTGTTGTTGTTGTTGTTGTTGTTATCATCATCATCATCATCTATTCTATACTATTATTATTATCATAATAATAAAATGAAGAAAGGATCTCCATTAATGACATTATTTATTATTTATATTATTAATTATAATAATAAATGAAGGAAGTATTTTCATTAGGGACTTGTTTCGTAATGTTTTATAATTTTAAAGATGGACTTATATTTAATAAAGGAAAGTAGTACTAATTTCATAATTTACTTTTATAATAAGGACAATTTTCATAATATTTACTTATTTTAAGAAAAATGATAAATGTTGATGGACAAAAATATCCTAAACAATGTTTCTCTCTCTCTCTCGACCCCTAAATAATTGTATTATACCGATTTTAATTCTATTGGTGCTAAATATGTCCACTACCTCTTTCTCTAACCTCCTCACCAATGATTTCACCTCTTCTAACACCACCACCACCCGACTCTCCTATCGTATTGCCGAGAGCAACACCGTGCTCATCTTTTTTTTACAAGTGCAATTGGAAAACATATAAAACTTTTATCGACCCGTTGGATTGAGTTGATTTTTGGATATGTTGTTCAGAAGACAAAGTTATTCTCGAAAAAAATCGAGACGATTAGAGGTAGTTTTGCTATCGAAATCGACCAATTTTGACATCCCAGCGAGATTTGAAAAAAAAAATTTGATCGTAACTATTTTATTTTTTTATGAACCCCAAAATCAAAGATATGTAACTTTTAATCGAACTGTTGGATTGGGCTAATTTTTGGATATATTATTCAAAAGACAAAATTAATATAATTACGCGAAAAATCAAGACGATCGGATTTTTTTTTATTATCGAAATCGACCAATTTCGACAGCCCAGCGGGATTTGAAAAACAAATATGATCGCAACCCCCTTTTTTATGAACCCTAAATCAAAGATATGGCACAATTCTAGTGTTGGACAATTATTACTAAATTATTTTAGCATCATATGATTAGTTACTTTGGATAAAAATGGTATAAAATATATTTTAGCACATTGACATGTAGAATTTGATGGGGTGCTAAAACTTTTTTAGCATTATTCTAGCGTTGGACAATTGGTACTAAAACTGTTTTAGCACCATGTAATTGGTTACTTTGGACAAAAATGGTGTTAAATATGTTTTAGCACCTTATTGTGTAGAATTTGATAAGATGCTAAAATTGTTTAGCACATTCAGTTTAGTTATATGTGTTCATATGTGGTATTAAAACTTTTTTAGTACTATTCTAGTGTGGGATAATTTGTGCCAAAACTGTTTTAGCACCATGTGACTAGTTACTTAGGACAAAAATGGTACTAAATCTGTTTTAACACCTTGATGTGTAGAGTTGGATGGGATACTAAAACTATTTAGCACATTCAATTTAGTTATATGTGTTCACATGCGGTACTAAAACATTTTTAGCAACATTCTAGTGTTAGACAATTGGTACTAAACTATTTTAGCACCATGTGATTAGTTACTTTTGACAGAAATAATATTAAATATGTTTTAGCACCTTAATATGTAAAATTGGATGGGGTGTTAAAATTGTTCAGCACATTGAGTTTAGTTATATGTGTTCACATGTGGTGATAAAACCTTTTTAACACAATTCTAGTGTTGGATAATTGGTGCTAAAACTATTTTAGCATCATTTGATTAGTTACTTTGGACAAAAATGGTATTAAATATATTGGGGTGTTAAAATTATTTAGTATCTTCAGTTTAATTATATGTGTTCACATATAGTGCTAAAAAAATTTAACACCATTCTTGTGTTGGATAATTAGTTTTAAAATTGTTTTAGCACTATGTAATTAGTTACTTTGGACAAAAATTATGCTAAATATATTTTAACACCTTGATGTGTAGAATTGGATGGGGTGCTAAAACTATTTAGCATCTTCAGTTTAGTTATATGTGTTTACATGTGGTGCTAAAACCTTTTTAGTACCATTCTAGTGTTGGATAATTAGTGCTAAAACTGTTTTAGCACCATGTGATTAATTACTTTGGACAAAAATGATGCTAAATATATTTTAGCACATTGATGTGTAGAATTAGATAGGGTGTTAAAACTATTTAGCATATTCAGTTTAGTTATATGTGTTCACCTATTGTGCTAAAACCATTATAATGTTGTACAATTTGTACTAAAACTGTAACTAACATATGATTAGTTATTTTGGACAAAAATAGTGTTAAATCTGTTTTAGAACCTTAATGTGTAGAATTGGATAGGGTGCTAAAACTGTTCAGCATATTTAGCTTACTTATATGTGTTCACCTGTGGTGTTAAAACCTTTTTAACACCATTCTAGTGTTGTATAATTGGTGTCAAAATTGTTTTAGCACTATGTGATTAGTTACTTTGAATAAAAATGGTGATAAGTCTGTTTTAGCACTTTATAAATAGTTAGTATGTTCTAGAGAATTAGTGCTGATGATCGATCGTTGTAGATTTTGAATTTGTTTTGATCGGGATTGGTGCTAACTTTTTTTTGGAGACATGAGATGTTATATTTGTGGTTATTGTGTTATTAGTTAAATAAGAAAAGGGTATCATATCTTTTTTCTATGGTGTCCTTAATTTACAATGCTAATTTATAATGATCATTTGCAATTATTTATTATTAGAATGGGTCCTTATGCCCAATTGCCTCAATTAATATTTATTCATTGTATATATTTCATTAACTTATATGTGTGTGTGTATATATATATTACATGTGTTTTTTAAAGAAAAACATAAATTCAGTTTGCTAAATTTGCATTACATGATACACAAATTATATTATATTTTGATTTATGTTATGCACCATCATCAACTGCTTCTTTAAATAATATTATTCTCTTGCTAAGATTTGTAAGGCTTTTTTTTAAGATGACCAATCAATATTCTTTTTACTTTATTTTTTTTCTATTCATATTTTCTCTGTTATTCCGTTTTTGGTATTTTTTTTCCAACAAAGAAGAATCTAAGAGGAAAGTTGATAATAAAGTTAGTAAATACAAACAGGCAAAGATGATAGCAAAATATGATATAAAATTGTGTACCTTACTATAATTTTTAGATTCTTTGATTATATTGGACAATGGAGTTTCTAAATCAGCGGTAGTATTAATTAAACCAATTTTTTAGATTCCTTAATTATATTGAACAATGGAGTTTCTAGATCAGCGATAGTATTAGTTATACTAATATTTTAAATTCTTTGATTATATTAGACATTGGAATTTCCAGATCAGGAGTAGTATTTATTATACTAACTTTTGAACTCACACTTAATTACACGTCAAATTAAAAATTCTAATGTAATTCATTTACCATTCAAGGTATCATAGGATTATCTCTATGCACGCTAAATTTAGCAAGCAAAGAGTGTGAAATTTTTTTATATAAATAATTCATCGCAAGGAATGTGCGTTTCATTTCTTTCTTTATTTTTTTTAATCGTGTCATTTGTATTCTTTACCAAGTGTTTATATATATTAAATTAGACAATTGAAATATATTTTTATCTTCTATATTATAAATAAATTTGTAAAATATAAATTATGTCCCGATGCATTGCACGGGTTAAAATCTAATTATTATTATTATTATTATTATTATTATTATTATTATTTATGCCTGGATTAAATTTTGTACGTTTCAATTAATCTTTACTTGCACGGGAGAAAACTTAAATTACAAAGTGCACTCTGTGGACCTAAAAAAATGTTTCGGCCACAGTGATACCATTCCTTCTTGGATCCAAAAAGTTGGTGCGGGGGCTTTTGAGTGTGTTTTATTCTTAAATATAGTCATGATTTTTTCTTGAATCTAATCTATTCAGCAAATAAATAGTAGTTCTATCTATTAATAAGTATGTACTTTTTTTTTTCAATTTTTTTATCCTGGTGTTGCACTATTTTTTTAGCTTAAAAAGTAAAAATAGCATCGATGAAAATGTTTGAACTATATTATAAATGTAATAGTTAATAACTTTTCTGTTCAAAATATGAAAGAGTATGCATAAAATTATTACTTTTCTCTCTAAAATAAGTGTTGTCTTAAATCTTATTTATTTATTTTTTAAAAGTTTGAAAATCCAATAAAACTAAATCTACAAATTTGGTTAAGGTTTAGAAGCTATAGAAACCGAAACAGAACCAAACTTTCAAATTTAATATGACTTTGAGTCTCATAATTTTTATTTCAACGAAAATTGAAAACACCTCTAGCCATCCCAAATTTGGGGATTCTTGTGGACTAACTTTTTTTTGGGGTTAAGGCTTGGACCCAAAAAACTACACTTAGACCAACTCTTTTTTCGTTTTTTGTTTTTTGTTCGGAATTGGACTAACTTCAGAAACACTAAAAAGCAACATTTCTATGTGAAATGCGACCACTGTTTGTTATGACTCAGGCTTGAAACTTGGAATAGACAACACTTGTTGGTTGGTGGCTTCTTACATAAAGAGAACAGTTTCTCCAAGAAAGCAAACAAAGAAAAAAAATAAATTTAACTATCTTCTTCCAATTCCAAAGCTGAGCGTGCCCCTGTTTTAATATACAAAAGTTTTTTTATATCTTATTAACTTTAATCCTCCTTCTCAGCCGTACCTCCACCGCCGTTGATCATCATCATCATCCCATGCCAAAAATTAAAGCCCTTGACATCCAACGGCTCAAAAATTAAAGAAAATGATTCATAGTTAATAATAACAACATAGTTTTGCTTTACAACTTTAATTCAAATTATTAAAATCAACACCGTACAATAAGGGCGCACTCACAGTCAAACACACTGTCAGCTTTTTCCCCCAAAAAAATCAATACCTCGGAGGAACGCCTTCGCCTTAATCTTCACACTCATACTTTCCTTTCTCTCTCTCTACTCTGCTTTCTCTCTCTGGTCCTTCAATGGCGGTTCTGAACATTTTCTCTCTCTACACTACTTTCATCTTCTTTATCTTCACAACCTCACCCTTTACACTCTCTTTCTCTTCTTCTTCTTCTTCGGAAGTTGGGCTTCTTTTGTTAAAAATCAAACCCTCATTACAAGCAAAAACAGACAACTTACTCTTATCTTCATGGAACACCTCTGTTCCACTCTGTCAATGGAGAGGCCTCAAATGGGTTTTCACAAATGGGTCTTCTTTAAACTGCAATGACTTATCTTCCCCACAATGGACCAATCTTTCTCTCTCTAAAGACCCATCTCTCCATCTTCTCTCTCTACAACTCCCATCTGCAGGTCTCTCAGGTACACTACCCAGAGAGTTAGGTGAGCTCTCAACTCTCCAAAGCTTGTACTTGGGTTTCAATTCATTGACAGGTACAATCCCTCTTGAGCTTGGGTACAGCTCTTCACTCTCAGCCGTTGATTTTAGCAACAATTTGCTCAATGGCACTGTTCCACCGTCGATCTGGAATCTTTGTGACCGGCTAGTTACTCTCCGCCTCCACGGTAACTTTTTCTCCGGGCAAATCCCTGAACCGGCACTGCCCAACTCTACTTGCAACAACTTACAGGTTCTTGATTTTGGGCATAATATGTTTACTGGAAATTTCCCTGAATTCATAACTAGGTTTCATGGTCTTAAAGAACTTGATCTTGCTAGTAATTTGCTCTCGGGTTCAATTCCGCTGGAAATAGCTTCACTTAACTTAGATAAATTGAATCTTTCCCACAATAACTTCACTGGGTTGTTGCCAAATTTTGGGAATTCCAAGTTTAGTCCTGAGAATTTTGAAGGTAACAATGTTGCACTTTGTGGGTTACCTTTGAGGAACTGTAATGGGAGTAGCTCAGGGATAAGCCCCGGGGCAATTGCCGGAATAGTGATTGGATTGATGGCCGGAGCAGTGGTTCTGGCCTCGCTGGCAATCGGGTACGTGCAGGGGAAGAGGAGGAAGAATGTGGAAGAGGAGGAGGAGGAGGAGGAAGAGGAAGAAATGGAGGAAGGTGGTGGTGGTGGTGAAGGGAAGTTGATTCTTTTTCAGGGCGGCGAGCATTTAACGTTGGAGGATGTTTTGAATGCAACTGGGCAAGTTATGGAGAAGAGTAGCTATGGTACATTGTATAAGGCAAAATTGGCTGATGGAGGTACCATTGCATTGAGGTTGTTGAGGGAAGGTAGTTGTAAGTATGGGAGTAGTTGTTTGACAGTTATAAGACAGTTGGGGAGGGTTAGGCATGAGAATTTGATTCCATTGAGGGCATTTTATCAGGGGAAGAGAGGGGAGAAGCTGCTCATTTATGACTATTTGCCTAATAGAAGCCTTCATGATCTCTTACATGGTAAACTAACTTCTCTTAATTTGCTCATTTTATATTTGTTTATATGTTATGGAGTCTATTGAGATAGATCGATGTGTTTCACTTTAATATTTGGTTTACTATATGAAAGCTCAATAATTGAACCAATGGTCAATAGAATCTGTAAATTCAGAGCCAAAACAAACCAAACAAAACCAATTTATGTGTTCTTGGTGTTAATTGGGTTGTGGGCTCTGTGGGCAGTAATTTTCTTACATTTTTCTTTTTGCTCTTTTTACAAGTATTAGAACTATGCAGGGGGAGCATTTGATAACTTACGTAGAAAAGAATTGGCTTTCATGGAATGGTTATCTAGGGAAAACATAAGAAATTAGGCTCAATCAAGTTGTAGTAAGGAAATCGATTCTATGGAAAATATGCAATCAAACGCAACTGAAGATAGGAAAATTGAAATTTTATGTATTTCCATGGAAAAGAAGTGTGACCAAACACACACATCTAATGAACAATTGTTAGACAATAATGCAAGCAACAACATTTCTAAAACAATAGAGAGAGAGATTACAAACAAATCATTTCATAACTCTTATTGAAGAATAGGCATACTAAAATTTAGACATACAAGATTTCAGGTCAGTCATTCTCAATACATTAAATCTGCTATTTACCATTTGTAAGTATCTACTAATAATTTTACTATATTTCAAAGTATACAAATTAAATTAAAAATAATTATCAAATTATTGAAGTTTTAATCAATGAAACAAATAAATACAGCATCTAAACTTTCATTTCTAGAGTTTCCAATTATCTTCACTCAAGTTATGTGATTATGTATGGGCATGCAGTTTCAGATTAGGCCTCAACAACAGCAGGAATACATAGGCTTTACAGCATTTGGCTTCACTTACATAAAATCTCTTAAAATGCTTCCATCTTCCAGTATTTTGTGCGATTGGCAATTATTTAAACCATCAAACTAACTGGTTTTAAAAATTTCCATCTTGGCTAAATCCAGAATCGAAGGCTGGTAAACCAGCACTAAACTGGGCGAGGCGACACAAGATTGCCTTATGCATAGCAAGAGGATTAGCTCATCTTCACACCGGACTCGAAACCCCCATTACTCACGGGAATGTGCGATCAAGAAATGTCCTCGTGGACGATTTTTTCTCAGCCCGGCTCACCGAATTCGGGCTCGACAAGCTAATGATCCCATCCGTAGCCGATGAAATAGTAGCACTGGCCAAGACCGATGGTTACAAGGCACCTGAGCTTCAAAAGATGAAAAAGTGCAACTCGAGGACTGACGTGTACGCTTTTGGGATAATGTTGTTAGAGATTTTGTTGGGGAAAAAGCCCGGGAAAAGCGGAAGGAGTGGTGAATATGTGGATTTGCCCTCATTAGTAAAAGTGGCTGTTTTGGAAGAAACGACAATGGAGGTTTTTGATGGGGACATTTTGAAGGGGATAAGGAGTCCAATGGAAGATGGGTTGGTGCAAGCTTTGAAGTTGGCGATGGGTTGTTGTGCTCCAGTGGCCACGGTTAGGCCGACAATGGAGGAAGTCGTGAAGCAGTTGGAGGAGAATAGGCCAAGGAACAGGTCTGCTTTGTATAGCCCTACTGAAACTAGAAGTGAAATTGGTACCCCATTTTGATCTTTTTTGACTTCAAGTATTTTTCATTAGCTTATGAGTTATAATGTATTTTAATGTATGTATGTTTGTTTCTCCAAATGGAGGTACATGTGGTGAATGGTGGTTAGTTTTCCTTCTTTCTCCCTTAATTTGTTTATTTATCTATAGATGAGGTTGTGTTTTAAAGATGGAAGTATTAGAAGAAATATGAAGATTGAGATTTATCAACAAAAATGATATATATTTGTCCCTAAAAGGTTTGCTTGGTACTTGCTAGGACGAAAAACGGCCTGCTCTTGAAGGCCACTTTACGTAATATGAAGATTGAGCTTCGACACAACATAATTCTATTTTTTTTCCAAAAATATGACACAAATACAGCACTATTTTCGTGTAAAAATTTCTAGAAATGAACGCAATGCTCGTTTTTCTTGTGTTACTGTGCCTTATCAAACATCAGGACAAGCCAATTAAGAGACAAACAACGTATTATTTTGAATGCATGCTATGTTAGACATAACTTATGATATCAGAAAAGTCCTATTATTATAATATATATATATATATATATGTTGGCTGAGGATCAAGTGCACACCGGTCTGTAGAAACTAGCCATTTTGGCACATTTTCTGATTTCAATGAAAAGTGGGATTTTTGATGAAATTTTTTGAGATCATCTCAACCAAATTTTATTAGAAAATTCAATCGGACTACAACATTGAAATATATCCCTTATTCGATTGAATTTTTTGATGAAATTTGGTAGAGATGATCTCAAAAAATTTCATCAAAAATTCAATCGGGAAATATGCTAAAATGGCAAATCCATAGAGACTGGTGCGCACAGTTGGTACACACCTTTATATGTTGGAAGGGAATTCCTTTCCAACAACAATCATAGCGTGTGCTCAGAACCCATTTCATTGCTAAGAGCATCTCCATTTATGCGTTTTGGATACTGATCGACATGCATTTTTCTAATTATGACGTCCCGCATCTATTTTATTACATGATGATGCATTGGCTGTCCAAAAAGGAAAGGTTGATTGGTTTTTTCCAAATTACACTTTATGCATCAAAACAATTCTCAATCCGTTTAATGATGCCCTAACTGAAAATTCCTAGCCTCTGATCATGTATCAATCAGATAGGTTGGCAAAGAGAATCACATTTACTAGTAGGTGAGGAATGTGTCCCCTAGCTAGGGTGTTTAGTATAATTGATCACTCACAGGTGGTAAAGGGATAAAGAAAAATTCTTAAACACATGATCTCATTTGCTATCATGCCAACTTAAGTGTATTGTCTAGCAGGCCAGACATTTACAAACACAAAACAGGGCAGCAGCAGAAGAAGAAATATAGAGAATCATAATTACATATGAGAAGGATAACAACCACAATCTTCCAAAGCTTAACATCCGTAGCACAAATCACTCTATTGAAATTCAACTCTCCATCTATTTTTTCTTTTTCTTTTATCTTCTTTTCCTATGCTTGAAACTAAAACTGAAGCGCTAGAGAGGGAGTCATTCTATCCTATGACCCAATACAAAAGATGGAAACTGGATGAGAGAGAGAGAGAGAGAGAGATGATGGTATTTGGACTTTGGATCGAGGTGAAGGAACATAATAAAGAACCAAACAACGCTTCTGCACCTGCTCCAAGGATTCCAAATCTTCAAGCTGAAGCAGGTCGAGGTTGATCAATGGCAGGTACAGTTATAAGTGGAATGATGGATGCACGTGTATATGATAGAATCGTGACATTTAAAAGATGTACACTTCCCATAAGACAAATACAAAAAGAAAAAGAAGGCTGGCAGAGAGCTGACGGAAATAACTAGACACTACCCTCACAACTCAATTGGGTTAAGGGAAAAATAGATTTGTGTATCTTGTTTTACTTTTGCTTGATTGATGATGTTGAGAGAGCTCAACATTGCTTGCCTCTTCGGCACAAAAGAACCCCAGCACCAGACGTAAGAGTGGCTACCTGGGAAGAGGACTTGGCCCCTAAACTAGAGGCCCTAGCATAGCTTGCTGAAGCTCCAGCCCCAGATGGAGTGAAG
Source organism: Lonicera japonica (assembly GCA_021464415.1). Classification (NCBI taxonomy): domain Eukaryota; kingdom Viridiplantae; phylum Streptophyta; class Magnoliopsida; order Dipsacales; family Caprifoliaceae; genus Lonicera; species Lonicera japonica. The sequence continues at coordinate 8,851,012 of CM038463.1, forward strand.
TATGCTCCATTTAGCATAAGGTCTCCCTCCGATCTCCAATTCCACTTCTCCCATTTGCCTGTAGATGGTGTTACTCTCTTAGTCACCTGTTCGTAGTAAATGCCAAAAGTTGTATTACATAAATCACTAGAATACTTCTTGTTGGTTAACATAGAAATAACAGGCATGCATACACAAATTGGCAACTTAAAACGCACCTCTTTAGCAAAAGGGTTGGCAGGGGCAAGATATCTGTTGCCCTGGCTGTTGATTGTGGGATTGGCACTACCACCAATAGCATACATTTCCCAGTGAGTATAGTCATTGTTCACCACATGGAAATACCCATGCCTACACCTGCAGAATCCGTAATTGGATTTCGATGAGTCCCATTGATGATCAATTGCATAAGTGAAATTTACCCAAATGACCATATAATTAATGCTACCTTGGCATTCTCTGGATTAGACCCTCTCCGAAATGGTTGTAAGCAATGGTCACCTGCATAATCTTATCTCTTGTATACGAATTGCTGTGGCCCAATAGCATTACCTGTTTATTATTTGCCAAAGGAAAAAAAAATTTAGACTTTGCGTTAGGTGAATAACCACACTGAAGTAAGAGATAAAAATGACCTCGTTGTGATGAGTGAAGTAATTGTTAGAGATGGTGATTGCAGTGGATCCCATTATAGCATCGATAAGACCGTCAGCACAATTAGACAAAGAATTGTGGTCGATCCAAATGTGGCTCGACCCAAAAATGGAAATGCCGTCTCCATCAGCCATTGTCCTCCAACCATAATGAGTGGGCGAGCTTCGAACCATGGCATTGCCAGTCTGTTTGCAGTCATGAATGTGGAGACCATGAATAATTACATTTGTGATGAATTGAATTGTGATGCATGCTCCATTTGCAATATGTACATTGACTCCACGAGCATCAATGGTCTTAAAGCTGTTCATTATTAGTTCTTGTTTTAGGGTGATCACCATGTCCCGTTTGAACACGATCCATAGAGGCTGGTCTTGGATCACAGCATGACGAAGTGTACCGGGTTGGGGGTTAACTGGGTCGTCGTCATTTGGGTCAGTGACAACATAGTACCGGCCATCACGGCCACCTACGGCATTGCGACCAAATCCAATGGCACAGTCTGCGAGGCGCTTACGGTGGTGTTGCCAATTGCGGTCACAGCGCCAGCAGTCATCTATGGGATTTCCTGTCCCACATGAAAAGAAACCCAACTTCCTCCTTTCTGTGCTATTTCGTATACGCCTGGATATTTGAAAATTCTTCATTAATCATTTCGGTTATGTTAACATGTGTTTTAAAAACATATAAAAATAGTTAAAAGTATTGCACAAGTATTTAACAAGACATAGATACTCATGCTAGACCATGTTTATACTATTTTGAGGATTCATAGCGCGGCATATATTCCCAAGTGTGTAATTTTCATTGTATACTACAACAATGCTTCATCAAGCCCCGATTTTATGATAAGCAGAAATGTAGGAAGCATTAATAGGTAAGGGATTGCTGTTGTCCACTTAATTCAAAAGTAACTATTAAAGTCTCAAAGGTTGCTGTCCAAATCATTTATGGGCCGACGAGAGGTTAGTATACGGATAGATGAATACGGTTGATACGGAAACTAAATTATTATATTTGTAACACAATTTTATGCAAGAAATAAATGCATAAGGTGTGGGGGAATTAATTCATATTGTGTCGGTGGGGGATAAGTCTTCAATAGATTTTATTTTTTATGGACACTAAGTCTTCAATAGGTGAATGGGCATTAAATAAGGTCAGGACTCTGTCAGGTGAACGGCTACAGGATCTAAACAATTTGAGGAGATTGTGCCGGAATGGACCCAGATCTGATCTTTTGGAGCTTATACCCTTTGCAAGGCTGGATAGACACAACAAAATTTACGTGGCCCATCACCCATTCCTAACTGTTCTTTTCCCAAAAAAAGCTGCTTTTAAAAACACAGTTGCTTAGTAGAAATTTTGTACCATATATGCTGGATTATTTGTTACCTCAAATTTTACGAATAAGCCTCATTAGCAAGATAATTGTGTTTCAAATTAATTAAATACAAGAAAGAGATCCTATCAGCCAAGAGAGATTGAATTATTACTCAAAAAAATATATATTAGCTTTCAATTTAATCTCATCAAACTAACATAAATCAGATGTACAATCCAATCAATCTAAATGTTATTGGATTCCAAGTGTCCAACCTCTAATTTGATATTGAGATCGAGGTAAAATTAACCAGATATTGCCATACGTATTTGGTTCAAATATTCCAACCTAATCTTAATGGATTTTTCTATTTAATAGATTTTTTATGGTGGTGGGGGTTTGAAATTTTGTTCTTCAGAAGAAATAAACTGAAAATATCACTTAAAGTTTGTTCTTAGTATATATGTTGTACCACGTGATGAAAGCAGCTATATATCTCATAGCAGTTTTTTCTACAGACGATTAGTATATATGTTGTACCACGTGATGAAAGCAACTATATATCTCATAGTAGTTTTTTCTACAGACGATGCCCATATAACGACTTTCATGAAGAGTAATAAGCGTGCAATTAAGTAAAGGAGTCTACAAAAGCAGTTAAAGGGACCAACGTTCCATGGGAATATTAACCCAAAATTAGACAAACAACTTCGGATAGGCATATCATATATATATAAAGAAGATGGAAGGTACGTATGAAATTTATCTTCCATAGGGGAGGAGAAGAAGACATGTAACAAGTTAAACGCGTGATATGCGGATCTTCCAACAGGGACATGCGGGTATGCTGCAACAAGATGGAATTGGAAAAGAGATACGTAACATTTTAAGAAGCTGGTTAGGTAGGTGGTGGGAGTACTGGTTTCTTGATTCTTCGTCATTCTTGTAGTGAATAAAATATATATGCAACATGTATGTGAGAGTTCAAATTAATTAACAACTTTGTGATGAAAACAACAAATTGCACAAAGCTCGGATTTTTATTTTTTATTTTTTGTCTTGTTTGAAACTATTAGAAACCATCTCTCCCAAAAGTTTAAGCTATAATAAATATCATGGTTAAGGAAAATAAATGCAAGCGGGAGGATTCGAACCGGAAATAAATGCAAGCGGGATGAACTCTTAATTAAGTTATGATAAAAAAAACTTTATTCTTTTTTATTCATTTCTACATTCTTAAAATGTGTCTTGCATATGAGGCACCCACTCAATCAAGGGGAAGTAACCATATGGGTTATCCCCCAAAATGACTAGTTCATGTTGTAAATTGGAATCATTGTACTTACATATATATCAAGGAACTTTTTATTACACTACGGGTGTGGGATATTTCGGGTATTTACATAAGAAGTTTGGGTGGCTTTTCTTTAAACGGATAGACTTAAACCTCTCTTTAAAATTAAATAAATTATATGTACATATATATTTAGAACTTCAAATGAAATAAAAATATTTACAAGAAAAGAAAAATAGGTATCCAATGTTAGGACACATTTTACGAATATGAAATTTAATAAATAGAAGGAACAAATGATCACTGTATTTATTTATATTTTATCTAGTATTTTTGAAACAATTTACATTATTTATTGTTTTTCGGAAAATAAATATTTTCTTCATTTACCACCTTAAGTGGAAGTTGCACCAGCAGTAAAAGTGGAGAGTGGAGAAGCAGGGTCTGACGAATTACAAGTGGACTTAGAGGTCGATCTTGGGTTGGTGGGAAATGCTCAGCGTTAAGAGAAGGGTACTGAATTAAGTTTTGTTTTGTAGTAATGTACGGATCATGTGAAGCCATTCCATTTACTTGCTACTCCATCTCCCAATAACAGCATTAAATGAAACACATGAATTCAGCGGAGAAAATATTCATAATTGAGACGATGCAATTTAATTAATCTCCGACTACAGAGTATGCATCTATATAATATGAGAGTTTAGCGTGAACTTTACACTAAATTAACCCTATAAAGAAATTAATGGCTAAAAATTATCTAATGAAATTCACCACCTTCTTTATCTATATAATGTGCTACACCCTACGTGTTACCACCTTCTTTATCTCTTTTCTGGTAAAATGAGATTCATGACACTTCCAATTACTTTCCTCTTCTTTTCTTATTTTTTTTTTAAATTAAATGCTTTACAAGAATTGAATCCATGATTCTCGAATTAATAAAAAAATATCTTACACTTGAATCTGTATCCTTCATTTAATACTTTTCAATTTAAATTAAATGACTTATATAAAAAGAGACGTAGACAATACACACGTATAATTTGTGTTTTTTTATTTTATCTAGTTGATTATAAAGATATCAATTATAAAAAAAATGTTTATATTATACAATGACCACAAATAATGAAATAAACATAATGCCCAAACCATTGTAACAGTAAATATACGGAGAGAGAGAGACTCACCTATCGACCATTGAAGCGACAAGTTCTGGATCCTCTACGGAATGCTCATGCCCGACTTCAGCTTGTTCACTTGACCTGAACATAACACCGACGCAATCATAAAGTGTTGTAATTTGGAGAATCAGTCAATTATAAGTATCTTCCATCTTATTAAAATTGAGGATTCTGTTTTAAGCTCTCACATGGTTATTAATGCACAATGGAAGGGTAATTTGGTAACATATTATATTTTTTTTAGTTAAAATAAACGACGTCTGGACACACTTTTACGCAACTCGACTAATCTTTTTTTAACAACTTAAACTATATTTACAGCTGCCTACATAATATTTTTGCAACCGGATTCAAATAGGGATCTCCCCACGTCATTAAATTAATGTATGTGACATATTTGACGGGAGGGTAAAAAATTACTATAACTAAATAAACGATCCAAATGTTCCCGATCCAATCTGGGCGGTCAGGATTGGCGCAAAGCCTTGCTTATAAATTGTAAATTCTGGAAGAAAATACGTGAGAAGCAGAGACTTTTTGCAAGTTACCTATCAGCCATTGTCGAGTTGCTTGAGCTCTGCCATTGCATTTCTTCAGCTCTGAAGTCACAAATTAGAGAAAAGTAAATCGATAAAATTCTTCAAATTAGCTATTTGTTTTGAAGAGAAAATGAATTAAGCGTACAATTGCGTTCAACATTCAAAATATTTAGAGAAATTCTGCCTAAAAATGTCTTCAGGGTTGGAATTTAATGAACGCAGAGCCAAAAGGAGAGTGAGTTCAGTCGAAGCAAAAGAAATTACGAAACAGAGTAAAATGTATTTATTTCTTCAGCTCTGTGAACACATATGGTTGCAAGTTATACAAAACTAACTGATAAAAAATTTCAAATAAGATATTTGTTGTGACGAAAAATTGAAAGTGTAATTACGTTCGAAACTCGAAAAGATTTAAGAGATTAAAAAAATTACGAAACAGAGTAACGCTTCACATTTTAAAGAGAGAGAGAGAGAGAGAGAGAGAAATGGAAACGAATACCTAGAATTCCGAGGCTCGTCCTTCTCCGTCAGAGACTTTGCGCTGACAAACAGTGTTGGAATCAATAGAAAACAGAGAGCAAAACATCTGAGAGACACCGCCATTCTCTCTCTCTCTCTGTAAGATTACTTTACTGGAAAACTAAAAAAAAAATATGAAGAAATGAATTGAAGAGTTTTAATGGAGTAGGGTTGTGTTATATAGTGCAAAAACAGAATCCACGGCGCCATCCCTCCATGTTTGGTTTAACCGTAGTTAGGTTAATTTCACGCAGTTATAAAATTAATTACACACTTTGCCAGCAGCCTCACTCACGCACATAACTAACCGCCTCCAACGGAATTTGATTTTCTTTCTCCATCTCTCCTCCCCTATCACGTGCCACTCACGTGCCGAATCCCATCAGTTATCTCAACGATCAATATGCCTAGACTAGTATTAGCAACTCTCTTTCATGCCAATTTTATTTTGGTTTTCGTTTTTGAAAATTTTATTTTCTTAAATTATTTTATTTGGTTAGAGTTTTTTTTCTTTAAAAAAAAAATTAGTATTTTTGTCAACCTTTTATTTTGATATTTTTCATTCTCATATATTTTGATAGGAATCATAAGGATTATTTTTGACATCCATCTAAAAGAATAATTTTAACCTTCTCATATTAATATACTAGGGTATACCCGTGCCATCCGGCACGGTAAATTAAATAAGAACTGATAATAAGATAAAAAGAAATAACGTTTAATGAATCTAAATCGACAAATTTATGTTCAATATATCTTCATGCTAGAAAAACTAAAAGTAGACTGGATTGGACCGACTTGTTTTTAATTTTTAAAAAAAAAATTAATCATAATTTTTTTATCTTATTTTGATCTCGGCAAAATAAGTTTTTAACAAATTAAACTCAAGGCCTTATGTGAAAATAATTCAATTACGTCTGTTGGTATGATTTGAAAATAGTTTAAAAATTTGACTGATATATTGTTATCATTCCTAAAGAGGACATACTGAGATGACCAATAATGTATGAGCACATAAAGTACATCCTTAAATGTTATTCAATAATTTTTTTTTTTTTTTTTTACATAATTCTATATTCATGATGGATCTCATTTAATTGATATTGATTAGTAAATTTTAAATTTTAAATATTAAATTTTTTATTTTAAGTTATGACATTTTTAATATAGAAAAAATGATTGGTGTGTAAAAATTTATTGTGTGCATATTATTAGTGTTAAATGTTACTCAATAATTTATTTATTTTTACATAATTCTATAGTCATGATTGATCTTGTTTAATTGATCTTGATTAGTAGATTTAAATATTATTTTTTTATTAAATTTCTTGATTAGTATATTTTAAATATTAAATATTAATTTTTTTTATTTTAAGATGAATTTTGTTTAATTGATCTTGATTAGTATATTTAAATATTAATTTTTTTATAAATTTTCTTCATTAGTAGAGTTTAAATATTAATTTTTTTATTTTTTATTTTAAGTTATGACATTTTTAATGTAAAATAAAATAATTGGTGTTAAATATTACTTAATAATTTTTATTTTTTTACATAATTTTATAGTCATGATGGATCTTATTTAATTAATCTTGATTAGTAGATTTTAAATATTAAATTTTGAATTTTTTATTTTAAGTTATGGCATTTTTAATATAGAAAAAATTATTGGTGTGAGTGTTTTAACTTTAATGTGACATCTTGATATGTGTATAAAATTCATCCAATGGAGTAGAGTTAATGCACACCATAATATGTATATTTTCAACCATTAGATTTTTATACTTTTTAAGAATAAATTTAGTCAAACTTGATGTTTTATAATATAGATAATGTATGTCTTTAAATGTTATGCAATAATTTTTCTTGATTTTTTTTTGCATAATTATATAGTCATGATGGATTTTGCTTAATTGATCTTGATTAGTAGATTTTAAATATTAAATTTTTATTAAATTTTGAATTTTTATTTTAAGTTATGACATTTTTAATGTAGGCAAAATTATTAGTATGTGAGAGTTTATTGTGTGTATATTATTGGTGTGAGTGTTTTAACTTTAATGTAACATCTTAATGTACGTATAAAACTCATCTAATGGTGTAGAACTAATGCACACCATAACATGTGTATTTTTAACCATTAGATTCTTATATTTTTTGGAAAAAAAATTAGTCAAAGCTGGTGTTTTATAATATAGATGAGAGTTTATTGTGTGTATATTATTGGTGTGAGTGTTTTAACTTTAATGTAACATCTTAATGTACGTATAAAACTCATCTAATGGTGTAGAACTAATGCACACCATAACATGTGTATTTTTAACCATTAGATTCTTATATTTTTTGGAAAAAAAATTAGTCAAAGCTGGTGTTTTATAATATAGATGAGAGTTTATTGTGTGTATATTATTGGTGTGAGTGTTTTAACTTTAATGTAACATCTTAATGTACGTATAAAACTCATCTAATGGTGTAGAACTAATTCACACCATAACATGTGTATTTTTAACCATTAGATTCTTATATTTTTTGGAAAAAAAATTAGTCAAAGCTGGTGTTTTATAATATAGATATGCCATTATATTTGTAATGTTTTATAACTTTTTTTTGAATTTTTTTATACATAATTTAATAATCACAATGGATCTTGTTTTGTAGATGTTGATGAACATATTTCAAATATATAAATTTTATTAAAGTTGAATTTGTAAATTTAAAGTTATGGCATTTAAAAGTTTTTTAAAAATTTGATGAGAGAGAAATGTTGTAGAAAAGTAGAGAGATGTAAGAGTTATATTTGTGTATATGTTTAGTGTGTGAGTAAATGTTATGTTGATTTGACATCTTGTTGTGAGGTATAAAAATGATCTAATGGTCTAAAAGTGTTAACACCATTACAAATCAATATGAGACGTTGGATTGATTTATTATTTTATTGCAAAAAATCCTTGTTTTATAATATAGATATTTACATTGGATTGGAGAAAAGGATTTTTTAGTAAATTAAATATTATTCCATTCTCACTTTTATTTGAGCTAAACAATGTAAAGGAACCCTCCATTATGAGAAAGAAGGTTTTGTGTGATATAAAACTTCAATTCATTTCCCAAATCTCCAAGGATAATTTCAAGGTGGATGTGAAGCTAAGATAATATTTAGAACTATTAATGGGTCGGTTTGTGTCGTATATGAATGAATGTAGATAATTTTTGCCTCGACCATAATACAACCTGATAAGCAGTGGCGGAGCTAAGATTTTAATTCAGTGGGGGCTTGACTACCGCCAAGCAAAAAAATAACAAAAGAAACTACAAGAAATTAAATAATAACACGAAAATATATATACACTTATATTAAAATATTAAACATCTATTACAAAAAGAGATGTCTAACAAAAACTATCTATAAAAATCTATACCAAAAAGAGATGTCTAACAAAAAAACATTTATAACCAAAAGAAATGTCCAAAAAACAAGAACGAGTTAGTAGATTTCCTAATTTTACTAAAAAACAAGATCGAGTTAATATGCCAACATATTTATTTCGTAGTAAATTTCATCCGTCTAATGTTTGTTTAGCTCTTCTTTCGCTTTTATTGAATGCTATCATTTTGTCTTTTTTTTCCATTTACAACCTAATTTTGAGCTTTGAAATTGGAACAAAAATTAGCTGGAATTTAATTGGGGCAAAAGCAATTAGGATACCATATTCACAAAATCAAATAGACATAAATAATCTTAAGCCTTAACCTAACTCAATGCCTCAATGCCTCAATGGCTCAATCAATGCTTTAAATAAATTACAAAATTAAGTATTGGACAAAAAAAATACAATAGAAACTTATACAAAGCTGGAAATAGCCAACGAAGAAACTTCTTTTTTCTTGAAATAGCAAATGGAGAAGCATGAAGCCTTGTTTTTTTGTTCCGTGAGTTTCTTCTTCTCTTGATTCGTGATTTTTTTTTCTTTTTTTTCCTTCTGGCTTTTGCTGTTCTATCTCTACTAGGTGGTGGGTTAGATATTTTGCATTTTGAATAAACTTAATTACATTCTTATCCCCAAAGTTTTGAGACTTTACAAACCCAACCTCAAACTTTAAATATCTACACAATAGTCCCTATATTATTATACCTATAAAAAAAATCCAAAATTCTTGTGGGGGCTTAAGCCCCAGCCCCCCCCCCCCCCCCCCCCCGGGTCACACAGTCCCTCCACCATTGCTGATAAGTTATTAGGTGATATTTTTCAAATTCATGATGACTCAATTTATTATCGATGACATGACAAACCCGATAGCACCCATTAAAGAGAAAATTTATACAATTCTCTAATTTATATTTTTTACTAGAATAAGATGATTGAATAACTAAAATTACTTTAAAAAAAAAGAGAGTAGGGATACGCATTTTTAAAGAGTAATGTTATATGCACCCCTGTTTTGTAGCCAAGACACCACAAATGACACTCAAAATTTAAACACCCAGTCGGTGGCTCATTGCCGAAATTTAACATTTGATTCGGTAACGTTTTACCGACTTGACCTAAACGGCAACTTGCCACTGAAATTGAACATTTGATTCGGTAAACTGTCACCGAATATGAACCTTCAAGTCGGCAACTTGCCACTGAATCAAATATCCTCTAATTATGTAGCCACAACACCTTCAACACCCTAATTATGTGGTGTTTTGGCTACAAAATAGGGTTGCATATAACATCACCCATTTTTAAATCTTAAAATAGATACAATTCTTTTCTTGAATTAATAAACATTAGTTTTATTAAACAAAAAAAGTTAGGGTCAATCGGGTTACCTAAATTCATTAAGAGTAAACTCGTAACCGATTTGTCATTATTTCATGTCCATGTCAAACAAGTGAAACCAATAACCACATGAATTCGTTAAAAGTAAACCCGTAACTAATTCGTTATCATTTTGTGTTAAATGAGCAAATCCAATAATCACCCGAATTTGTCAAAAATCTACCAAAAAACTTGTAACTTTGTGTCAATTTATGTCGTGTAAAGCGTAAAGTGTGAATCTTACAAATCTAATAGGATTTAAATTTGAGGTAGACCTCCAAATTTTAATTTTTTGTTCGGTTAAAAATTAAAGAGATGGATTTGTAAATCTATTAAAATCCTAAAATTTCTACCATTATAAATTTATAATTGCAACGGTCAAATCTTTGGGAGGAGAGGTGTTTTTTTCTAAATATTCCATCCAATTCAGCGGAAGTTGTGAAAATTTTGGGTCCCGTCTCCTACGTCTTCGCCAAATTAATTACGACGTATCTCTCACCCTATGCTCTAAACTACAATTTGTCATTAGAGAACAATTCCTCCGTCAAGCTTTGTAATGTAGGATTGGAGAAGACATTGTTCAATATTCGTACAGACATCTCTCTCTATTCATATGCAGATCGATCATATATAGCAAATTAATAGTATATTTATCTTGATTTATCGTCACACTAGGGTATACCCGTGCCATCCGGCACGGTAAAATAAAATAAAAAATCTAATAATAGGATAACAAAATTAACGTGTGATAAATTTAAATAAACAAAATCAATCAGTCTATTTTGAACCCATTGTCTAGTCTAATTTAACGTTGTGAACAATTGAAACGTAAGTTCAATATATTTGCATGCTAAAAAAACTAAAAGTATATCAGATTGGATCGACTTGTTTTAAATTTTTTAAAGAGTATTTTAATCATAATCCAACCACGTAACGTTAAAAAAATTAACGTGTAATGAATTTAAATTGACAAAATCAATCAGTCTATTTTGAACTCATTGTCTAGTCTAAAAGAGGGAAGAAGGAAAATTGGGAAAGTAAGCTACAAAAAAAAAATGCGTTCCACTTGATCAACATTGTAGGAGAGTGTTGATTGTCATAGTCCTCATTTATAACAAATTTTCTAGTGAGGAGTTTAATTGTTTCTTGACATCTCTGCCTGCCTTTAAAGAATCTGTTTAGCTATGTATAAACTTAAAATACTAAACCTTGTGCTGCTTTTAATCATATTTTTTGATCTTATTTTGATTTCGACAAAATAAGTTTTTAACAAATTAAACTCAATGCCAAATGTAAAAATGATTCAATCACGTTTGTTGTAATAATTTGAATATAATTCCAAAATTTGACTGTTATATTGTGAACACTCTTAAAAACGACATACTGAGATGATCAATAATATACGAACACATAAATCACGTCTTTAAATGTTACCCAATAATAATTTTGAATTTTTTAATTAAGTTATGACATTTTTAATGTTGAAAAAATGATTGGCATGTGAGAGTTTATTGTGTGTATATTATTAGTGTTAAATGTTACTCAATAATTTTTCTTATTTTTTTTCTTTACATAATTTCATAATCATGATGGATCTTGTTTAATTGATCTTGATTAGTAGATTTTAAATATTAAATTTTGAAATTTTTATTTTAAGTTATGACATTTTTATTATATAAAAAATTATTAACGTGTGAGAATTTATTGGTGTATGAGAGTTTAATTTGTGTATATTATTGGTGTTTAATGTTCCTCAATAAATTTTAAATTTTTTGACATAATTCTGTAGTCAAGATGGATCTTGTTTAATTGATCTTGATTAGTAGATTTTAAATATTAAATTTTTAATAAATTTTGAATTTTTTATTTTAAGTTGTTGCATTTTTAATGTAGACAAAATTATTAGAATGTGAGAGTTTATTGCGTGTATATTATTGGTGTGAGTGTTTTAACTTTGATGTGACATCTTCATGTGTGTATAAAACTCATCTAATGGTGTAGAGTTAATGCACACCATAACATGTATATTTTTAACCATTAAATTTTTATATTTTTTGAAAATAAATTTGGTCAAACTTGATGTTTTATAATATAGAAAAAATATATCTTTATGCTGAAAAAACTAAAAGTATACCGGATTTGACCGACTTGTTTTTTATTTTTTAAAAAGTCTTTTTAATCATAATCTAACCACGTAACGTACATCCTAAAAATGACATATTGAGATGACCAATAATATATGAACACATAACGTACACCTTTAAATGTTACACAATAATTTTTTTTTTCTGTTTTTTTTGCATAATTATATAGTCATGATGGATCTTATTTAATTGATCTTGATTAGTATATTTTAAATATTAAATTTTTAATAAATTTTGAATTTTTTATTTTAAGTTGTTGCATTTTTAATGTAGACAAAATTATTAGAATGTGAGAGTTTATTGTGTGTATATTATTGGTGTGAGTGTTTTAACTTTGATGTGACATCTTGATGTGTGTATAAAACTCATCCAATGGTATAGAAGTAATGAACACCATAACATGTCTATTTTTAACCATTAGATTCTTATACTTTTTAGAGAATTTTTTTGTCAAAGATGGTGTTTTATAATATAGATATATATGTTAATTAGTATATACATAAAAACATGATTGACATCCCTTTATCCTTTCAGTTTCATTAAGTATGGAAATAATTATGTTTTGCTTTTTAGGAATTTGTGTCAATATTTATTTTGAAAAATACTTTTGTTACTTACAAATCTTACTATCTATATATTCTTACCAAGTGTATTAAATTGGTTGTGCGCGGGTTGTATCTTGTGAAGGTATAACTCATATAACACATGCTGTTAAGAATATGTTATAAGGATACCCGATAAGACCAACTCCAACCCAAAACACCATTTTGGTGTTGATTTAGCACCAAAATGGTGTCATTTTTACACCATATGTTTTTTCAACTCCAACCGTAACACCAAATATAACACCAAAAAGTATATTCTCTCCAAAAATAGAATATTCTCTTTATTATTCTATTATTTTAATGTGTTTTATTTTAATGTAAGTTTAAATTTATGAAGTTTAAATGTTCTAAATTTTTTGTCCCTATTATTATATATTAAAAATATTAATTACAATAAAATATACATAAATTTAATTAGAATAAATTATTTTTTTTAATAAAACAAATTATTAATATTTCTAATTAAAAAAATAAACTAAAAAAATTAAATTAGAAGTATAAAAATGACCTAATTGATATTTATAAGTAAATAACAATAAAGATAAAAATTGAAAAAAAAATAAAAAATGGTGGGATGCCGTGGGGTGAACAGTGTTGCACCAAATATGGTGCAACACTATTCATTGCATCAAATTTGGTGTGGCTTTTGGTGCTTCCTTGGAGCAATTTGGTGTAGAAATTACACCAAATTTAGTGGGATGGTGCTACCTTGGAGTTGCTCTAAGTGTAGCATTGCTCATTGATTTACATCATTGACTCAAATTCCAACCCCTCTCTTTCTAACTCTTATATCGATTAGTATTATCATTGTGCTACAAGATTATTAATGGCGAATATTCAATATTTTTAATTATGCTATTTAAAGTTTTGTGATTTTAAGAATACAAAATCAATCATAATCGATCATTTCCGGATATATGTTGTTTTGGAATTTTTTGTATATGATGATTTAATCAAAATTAAAGTAGATTTTATTACTTGTATAGAAAAGTCATCTCCAACCGTTGTGTAATTTTTTTTGTATAAATCCTATGTATCAATATACTTTTACACAAAACTTGAAGTGTAAAAAAAAATGCTTCAATAGTATTTTTTAAATTTTTTTGTGTAAATTTTGAATGAACCAATAAAATAATTATACTACATATTAGATATCATTTTATGCAATTTTTAATTATTTTTTCTTGAATTTTGGTATACATAATATTATAACAATAATGGATCTTGATTTGTTGGTTTTGATGATTAGTAGATTTTAGATATATAATTTTTATTAAATATATAATTTATATTAAAAGTTATTACATTTTAAAGTTTTATAAAATAATTGAGAAAAGAAAAAGCTGTGTGGCAGTGTAAACTTGGAGTGTATTTTACATGTTCATTTTACACAAAAGCTAAATTTAAAATACTGCTGAAGCTCAAAAAATTCACAAGTTTTTTTTTATTTTACTCAAAATCAAAATATACACTACTATTAAAAATAATATAAAATAAAAATGGAACACATGAATTAATTACTGTCACCGTCAACTAAATATAATCATATTGAGATAAGACACACGATTGGTGAATAGAAGATGAGGGGTACAAAATTTGAACCCCTAATTCAGAAATTTTCAGTAATTTTTTTTTTTTTGTAAAAAAAAATCTCCAATTAAAGTTAAAATTTTATTAAAATATCGTAATAGACTATACAAATAGGGGTGATACTTTGAAATTGTCCCATCAAAGTTTGAACTCGCATCACCGCTACCGTCTTCTCCAAGGATTTACTTTTCTTCTAGTTCCGCCATAACTCTCACTCTCCTATCACCCTTAAGCTCACATCATCATTCCCTAAGAGATTAATTAACTGCCCCATTAAACTGTCGTTAAAAGAGTTCGAACTCAGCCCACTCATAAAAATTGGATAATTATACCATGCATTTGAGTTAGAACTCATTAGTAAATAGATGACGGGTCTTATTTTAACAACTGCACCAAAATCATTTTTTCTCTTCAACCAACTGCCTCTTAAGAGTGGGCAATCCACTACTTAATTTTACTTGAAAACATGAAGAAGTCAAGGTCTCCGCGTCCAAATTTTGTTGAAAAAATTAATTTGGTATGCCTACATTGACAAATAGATCCAATAAATTGGTGTTGATTAATACCACAACTACATGGCTCCACTAACTTTTTTAATTAACTGATAGACCTCATCACATTCTCATTAGTTGAAGGACTGGACTACCTGGACTAAACATGGCCAAATGGAACTCATAAATGCATTTTTGACAACCAAACAATGATCATCTTCTACTAATTAAAATTTGACCTTCTGAGCTTATAAGGTGATTTCATTGGACTCTCAACTTGATCCAACAGAAGTTTTTTTTGTTGAATCAAGTTTATTTGGATGATTCTAAGTGCTTAAGTGCTCATCGATATGATGATGTCAAACACGTTGATAATCGGTCCAAAAAATTTATTCGCAAAGCCTACTCGCTTTTAAACAATTTTTAAAAATCTTTTGTCACTTTTTCAAGAGATCCTATCATTAGAGGAAATAGTTGTAGGATGGTTAATTGTAGTGTTTCTTGACATATTCTTATAAATTTTAAGATGGGTTATTGTCCCCTCTTGAATTGGCTAATATATATATATATATATATATGTATATATGATAACATTGATTTCATTGTACTCTTCACCCCATTAGATTTTTTGTCAAATTAGCCAAACTCCAGAAAAAAATTATTACTTTTCTCATTTTAAATTAAAAAAAATAATTATTTTTCTATTATTTATTTTTCTCTCTTGGCCTTTAAGCTATATAGGAGAACGCTGAATCACCAAGTCAGTTATTATTATTATTATTATTATTATTTATTTTTCTAAAATTATATATTCGAATTAATCACACACGCATAACATATATAGAGTAAACCTAACTTTCATTTGCAAATGTCATATACTTTAACCTCAACTAGCCTAATTTTTCCACAGCATTATGTAACCTAACCTCTGTTGTCATCGTGGGTCATCCTTACATCAACCTAGCTATATATGTGAACTCTTTTTTTAATTTCTAAATTGAATTAATTCCTTTTCTTTTCAGATCAGATATATAAACTAATTTTCTTTTCTTTTTTTTTTAAAAAAGAAGATATATAAACTAATTATATTTGTTTTACTTTCCTCGACAAATTTATGCTTTCCAACGCTTACTGTTATTAATTAAGATTGATGGTACGTACGTAACATACTCTAGAATATATTATGTGGCAGTATCTTTAGTTTATTGGTGATGATTTTACGGTTGGTGGAGTTATTAAGATGTATCTATGTATACAAAAAGTTTTAGGTTTGAATTACATTTTAATAATTAAGGTTTTTTACCTTAAAACAACAAAGAAGAATAATGATAATTTCGAACTGCAGGTGCACACTAAAAGGTGTTGTATATCCCCCTTCACGAAAGTATAATAGTAACAGATACATATACAGAGAAAATTAGTAGTCATGTGTTGCATGTATATACAATTTTTTGTATATATCAATACAATCTTTTTTCTATGCAATACATTTTTTTCTTGTACAACTATCAATTCACAACTACCATAACGAAGGTGGACATACAACCACCACAATAAAAGTAGATTAATAAAGGGTTCAACAATTACATTCATATGGGTCGAACTTGGGACGGAGAGTGTAACAATGGGTTACAAGGTCATTGGCCCACGGGTATCAATACAATTTATTTATATTTTATTATTGTGAATTTTTTTTATTTTTTTTATTTCAAAAAGAAGATATAACTCTTAATTAAAGATATTTGGGAAAAAAAGATCCAATGAATTAAAAGGGTTAAGTTTCTTTCATAATTATATTCAATAAAATGATATTTTACATTTTCATTCAAAAATAAAGATGCTCTTTTTTCTTTATCTAAACTATCTGTCTTACGTCTCTCTCTCTCTCTCTCTCTCTCTATATATATATATATATATATATCCCCAAAAAACAATTTAATCACCCCAGGCCATCGCCACCATCTCCCACTGCTAGAACTCCAACAACCACCATTAGAGTTCTGGCAACCTCACTAGAGTGCCAAGATCTCATCGGAGCTCCCATTTTAGTATTGTAATTTATTTTTGCACTAAATTTGCAAGCAACTAATGATACATATTTTAGTGTAAATATGTTTTTTGCACTAAATCCGCAAGCAACTAATGATATGGATTAATTTAGTGCAAAATTATTTTTGCGCTAAATTAGCAAGCAACTAATGTTATAGATTTTAGTGTAAATATGCTTTTGCATTAAATTCATTGACAAATTAAGATATAAATTTTAGTGAAATTTATTTTTGTACTAAATCCGCAAACAATTAAATATGTAAATTTGAATGCAAATTTGTGTTTGCACTGCATAAAAAATTTCGTCAAAGCTCCGGTGCGTGAGAGTGAGGAGGTAGGTAGTGAGACTTAGTAACCACCAGTGATAATGAGGGAATAAAATATTGTAGTAATTAAAGGTATAATTGATCTTACAAAAAAAGAGAAATATCTTTTTAGTGAATAAAGTTTAAAAATTGTCTTTATGGTTAAAATAAATTATAAGAAAATCCTCTATCTAATAAAGAATAGAAAAATATCTTTAATTTGAATATAATTATAATAGAAGATATACTTATAACTCAATAATTTAAGATGGATAAAATACGTAAATACATGTTATTGAACTTTGTTGAACTTTCATAAATGTAAGGTCTTCTTCTGTTAAATTACTACAATTAAAGTTATTAGTTGAAAGCCCAAACCCAAACCCAAATCAGATCAATTTAATTGGGTTTATTAAGTTTGACAATCAAACAAGTCATAGTTATTGTCTTTACATATGGGCATATTTCACAAAATGAACTATTATAAAAGCATAAGGTACAACACTCTATACCGTACAAAAAGCACTAAACTAGAATCATGCAAATTATAACATACATATGGTGGATTATGCTTCCACTGTGCGTGTAATTTATACACAAAGTGAACTAAAGATATGATGTTCTTTTCCTTTTCTTTTTTTTTCTGACGTCATGAGGTGTCCGAGCTAATTTTTGCGAATTTCAATTAACTTTTACTCTCAAATTTAAGCCTGCCGATGCCATAACTGTTTTGCTGCTATCGAAAATCAATCCGGAGAATTTCCAGTCGACCCCAGAACTCGAACCCAGTGATAGTCAAGTCACTAGGCACAACTTGTCGTTAATGATCTTTTCTTTTGATAGCATCTACTTCTCAAAATGCATGTATGTGTGTGCATGTGTGTATGTATGTATTTACTATTTATATATATTATTTTCTTCTTTCGTAAATTTACTATTACACTTTTTATATATATTCTTACTGTTAAAATAGCATGTAGTCAGTCGCAGAGCCAAGATTTCGGTTAGGGGGCGAAATTCAAAACACACCAAATCATATTTAGAATTTTATAATTTTATCACAAATATAATAGTATTAATAATAATAGTTTATACAACTCAAATAACAAATGTGAATAATTACAAGAAATTATAATAACATTCTACGGTTTTTTCATATTTTGGAAGTATTGCAATATTCTTCTCTGTTAATGTTATTGAATTTTTTTTTGTTTAATGTATGTTACCAAATAATCATTCATAAATTCGCCTCTCAATCGATTGTGTAGTGCACTCTTGGTGTTATTTATTGTCAAGAAAGCTCGTTCATCAGTTGTCATTGTAATAGGTAAGAGTAGAGCCAACTTGACAAACAAATACACCCATGGATAACCAATATATTTGTTGGTTTGAACCATGTTTTGAGCAAGCTCACCAATCCCCTTCAAATAAAGAAAATCTTCATTATACTTCACATTTTCTATATAGTTTTTAAGTTGTTGCCCAAGTAACATGATATCCAATGTTGAAAAATCAGAAGGCTAAAGTAATTTTCGTAAATCAAAAGTGGAGAATGACTCCGTGGATCAAGGCATGCCATACACAATAGTTCAAGAAGTACACTTAAATATTATGCAATTAAGAAAGAAAAATAATTAATATTATGCAAGTAATCAATAAATAAAATAATACCTAATTTTGAAAATTATATCTAATATTAAAATTTACTTTGGTTTAAAGTTTAAACCCTTTGGGTACTGAAGGAGAGATATGGCCGGAGCCCAGAGAGAAAGATGGTCATGAAGAGATGGTCATGAGTCCATGAGTGCGACTGTGATCTGTGAGAAATGAGGAGAGAGAACCTATGAGTTTTTTTTTCTCTTAACGGCAGATCCACAAAGCTGAGAAAGAAATGGCATTATTTTGTTTAATTCGAACTTCAACAGTTTTTTAATTAGCTCTTGAAATTTTGGCCATACACTAAAGTATGCTAAAGTATAAATTTCTGCACATAAGTTCTTATATATATATATATATATTCCCAAAAAATAGCCCTTATATATTTAAAAAATATATATTCAAAACCAAGGGGATTGCTTGCCAACCCCAACCCCCCACCCACCCCCACCCCCTAAATATATATATATATATATATTTATAGAGAGAGCTACGCCCTGTATGTAGTATAGCAAGAACAAAAATAATATCATATTAAGTAATGAACCTTCTATTTTTATAGTTTCAAAAACTTATATGTTGAGCAAGCGTGCTTGGTAAGACATTCACCCGAATTTAGGAGAAGTTCTGAATTCAAGTCTCATTTGGGAGTAGGGGAGGGGGAAGGATTTTTGTTGTTATTATAATAAAAGGAAGATAATTAAACCTTCTCATTTTTGAAAAATAAACCTCAAATTGTACGATTATGAAAAAAAAAAAATTAAGACCCAGTCCTTGAGTTTGAAACTTTCTAGGATTCGACTTATAATTATTTTTTTCTAAAATTTATGATCCTTGTAGATACTTTTTTTTAAAAAAGGATACAGCTCTTGGAGCTACTATTTTTTGATGTTTCTTGCATAGTGTTAAAGTATTTCCCACAAAATTAGTATTTGTTGCTGAGAAAATTGGTATCTTCCGTCAAAAAAACTACTACCTATTCTATAGTATCTTCATATGTGAATCCACACTAAAGGTGGATACCGAAAAAAAGTATTTACAAGAATATCAAACTTTAAAAATAAATTTTCAAAATAATTCTATAAAAGTTTTAAAAACTAAAGAATCAAATTGTAATGTGTTTGGTTGGAGTTTTTAAATATTTAATTTAAAATTTACTTAAAGTATAATTCTTTAAAATTGTTTTGCAATTTGAATTGTACATGGTACACTATTTTTAAAATTTGACAAAAAATATAATCTTTGTTTTTTATTCATTTTAAAGTTTTTTTCTAAAATTTAAAAGAAGAAAAAAAATATTTTTACTCGAATGAATATTTTAAAATTGATGAATCAAACAAAAATATATATATATATATATATATAAAAAAAAAACTCAACCAAACACTATTGTAATATTTTTAATAAATGAGGACATGCTGGTCAATGACCTGCCAGACAAAGGGTTGAATTTCGTGACCCACCAACTAGGTCCAACTTTGATAAATGTTAACATCCATACACACAACTTTTTCAATGTACAAAACATTAAATTTTTTGGTTTTTGGATCAAGGCCACGCTGTTGTTGGTTAATTATTAACTCAGATAAACAATAAGAAAAAATAGTTAATTTTTGTCCGCGCCATAAATTTTGCTCCATATTGCCATTAATACTGTTTTTTATTTCTTCTACTCTTCCTTTAATTTTTATTTATTTTTTTACACAAAAAATTTAAGTGAATGAAAGCTATTTTAACCAAAGGCAAAACAAAAACTTGTAGGTAATCTTTTGTAGATTTTATGAATCGCTCGCAAGGAAAGACCGGTGACAATTCAACAAAAGTTAAACCTAAATCTTATAAGCGAGATATTTAACTCCCCCATCAACTCAATTGATTTCTATTTCTTTTCCTAGAGAAAGAAAGTCTATCACAAATTAATTAAGTATTGGCTGAAGAAGCCACATTTGATTTTCTATAAAATTGCCTCGTATATATATTATCTTCATTTGCATTGAGAGACGGTCAGATGCTAACGTGGGAACCTCTCCCGGGATTGAACCTAGGACGTCTTATTTAAGGAATTTGAGCCCCTTCCACTCGGACCAATTCATATTCGTCCTTACTCCTTATAAACAAGCTTACACTATTATATCAAGAGGGGAATGTTAAGTAGGGACGAAATCAAAAATTAACTAAAGAGAGTAATTATAACACTAGAACAAATAAATTAAGGGGGCCTAATCAGTATTACCACCTTTTTTTTTCATAATCACATTCTTTAATTTTGCAGGAATAATTTAACACCAAAATACTAAATTTAGAAAATCAAAAGGTTGTCAATAGCCCCCTTATACATACCTCCTCCATACCCGACATCAAGGGGATGAAAGAAATGTTGTAATAGCATATGATCAAACCTGAAATTTCTAAATTTGAGTGAGGTAATTTATAGACATGTGAAGTTGTGAAAAAACCGGCCAGTCGACCAACTATACTTGTTATTTGCAATCAATTATTGAGTAATGATAGCATTTTTGTCTATTTATAATTTATATCATAAACCAATTTTTACCTAATAGATAAAACAAGAATATTTATAGGGTACTTTTTGCATAGATAAAAATATAAATTTTTTCTTGATACATATATGAAGATTATTTTTTCAAATACATGAATATTTATAGGGTCGTAGCTAGATTTTGATTTTGATTTCAATTTTAGGTTAATAAAGAATTGGTATAAGCAAGTAATGATTAGTGGGGTTAGGTTTGCTTGAATATAGCCAAAAGTTTAGTTTAGGTGAAATTAAATACTCAACACGTGTGAATCCGCATTTAGTTCAGTGGTGAATTAGTGGAGTCTGAGGATCGAGTGTGTATCATCAATTAATGTGCGGCATTAACGCCGCCATCACACCGTACCATTTCTGTTTGAGAGAATTCGACGGAATTTGTTGATTGAAATAAATTAAAAGTTTAGTCAGAACGTTAAACTTTTTATAGTCAAGTGGGTAAATTAAAATACTTAAATAATTTGGTGACCATTTATGCAAGTTACTCGTGACTTTTTGAACAAAAACTATTATACAAGCATAATAATGTACAAAATACAGAACACTATGCAAACTTTGAGCATAAGGAACCTTGGGTAAATATTGGAAACGAGGAACCTTTTTACATATGGACTCTTATTTTAATACAATATTTAAAATATTACTCGATCGCAAAAGTTAGAAAATTATATTAGGTTTTATTTTTTTTATGCTGGTGACTAGGTTGTGTTCTTTTTATAAAATTGTGAATTTTTTTGAAATAATGTGATTTGATAAATTATAAGATTTAGATATCTCTTATTTTAAAATCTCATGACTTTCAATTTGGTGTTCTTTCAAAAAAAAATTAAATTTTTTTAATATGCATTGGTGTAAGTTGAGTTTAAGTGAAATTTTTATTCATTTATGTATTTTAGTTTGAGAGAAAAAGTGTTACGGGCCAATAATGAAGGATTATAGGATTAAAAAAAATTGATCAAATTCAAATTCCATAATTCAATACGAGAATTATCCCAAAAGAATAGTTTTAAATTACATAAATCATGTGATTTATTAAATTATGTCTCAAAGTCACGCGAAAAGAACGAGTAAGACTTTGTTAACCCTCTTTTAATTGCATCCACCAATTAAATACAAAGGTCACCATGACCCTCTTTAAAGAAGATTAACAAAGTCCTACTCGAAAAGAACATACCCTTAGGCTTCGTTTGGTTCACGAATTTTAGTACTCCGGAAAGGAAAGGCTTTCCTTTCCTTTGTTTGGCAAGTACAAATTCCGGAAACACTTTCCCGAGAGAGGAGAAAGTAGGGGGCAAAATCATTCCTCTCAAAACACATGGGATTGATTTTCCGATGCCATTTCTAAGCATTTATTACAAAAGTTTTGGACAATAATAGCTTTACATAAACACTTTTCATGCTTTACTAAACACAAGAAAGAAAACTTGACAGGAAATTTAGTTTTCCACTTCCATGGGAAAGATAAGGGAATTGATTTTCCTTTCGAGAACCAAACAATGCTTTATTGTAATAAGTATCCTATGTGATTGTCATTTTGTACACCCACATACCGGACCCTGTGAACACGGCTCTAAACCACATAAAATGTTCTTTGCTTCACAAAACTGACTAATCCTAGCTTGTCCCAAAAAAAAAAAAAATGACTAATCCTAGGGTATGGGGGGTGGAGAAGGTATAGCAGATTATTTTGCGTTTTAATGAAGTAAAAAGTCTAAACCAACATGTGACCAACCTCAATGGGCCTGCTTGTCATTGATCACCATTCAATGGGCCCGGTATATGTTTAAGCTTGCCCACAAAAGGCACGCCATATCTTATTTTATTGCTAAAACAAAGAAGCATCTACGAAGAAACCAATTTCAAAATAACAAACTGGGAAAAAAGAAAGTAACATACATGTATTAATTTAATTGACCAAGTTATGAATTTAAACGATAAATGCATTTTATGATTTAACGTTTGACCTTTTAGCTTTATCATTTAAATTGATACACAAGAAATGTTATGCATACAAAAAGTAACTCCTCAAACATACTCTAGTATTGTTGTGTCAATTTGGAATCCACTACTTATTACTTCACTTGATCTAAATCAATGTCAAATGTATTTTGTGGGGTTACTTTTCGTGGATTTTTTTTGTGCATAAAGCATTTCACTTGATACATGTATCATCAAAACTAATATAAAAGCTCTAACTTTTGCCCCCTCTGCTATTTCTAAACCAAAAAAACCATCAAATCTCTCCATCTATAAATGGAGGGACAAATCAAGATTTTGCTCTTTCCCCCTATCAATACTACTCTCATGATTTTGAGATGAGCCTTCATTTAAGCTATTACAAGCACTCCTCTCCCAATTCAATAAACTCTGCTCATCATTACAATGATCACCCTCTTCAAATTGATGAGCATAGTACACAAAGTTGTTATTGAACCTGGGCACACCGTTCGATCCGAAACGGTCCATGAATTGTGAACCGGACAAGTTGCCAAGGCTAGCCGAGTGAGCCGTTATGTAGACCGGGTGGAGATGGGGATTGAAGAGGAGAGGTGGGTGTGGAAGTGAAGGGAAGTTCAATATTTGGTGAGGTTTTTTGGCCTTTCGTGCGGCGGTTCGCTCTTTCTTGTGGGCATTTTGATGGCCTCCTAATGCTTGTGAGCTATGAAACTTTCTTGAACAAAATAAACAAGGGAATGATCTTCTTGTTGTTGTGTGATCTTCACCATTGGTTGTCCGAAAATGGGTTTCTTTCTCTCTATCCATTTCTATAAAAGGGAAAAGGACAATGCTAAATGTAGTTAAAGTCTGGAGTAGTTTCTTGGGACTTGGTGTGTATTTGGCCAAAAAAATAAAACAAGGCAAGCTACTACTTTTTCTTTATTTTTTGTTCCACGAAGTCTAAACCCAAATGCCAAACCAATGATACATGAACACTAAAGTATTCTCAAACTTTCTATGTGGAACGTACAAGGGAACAAAAGAAAACTAGTTTGCCTTGGTTTTCCTTTTTTTAATTACATTACAAACCAAGTTCCAACGACAGTTCTAGATGGACTTAACACTAGGACTCAAAGAAGTTGCTCAGATGATGTGGTAGTAATGTATTGGTTTGTAGATGAGATCCATCACTTATCACTTTACACACTAAGCAATAACTAATACCACATTATTTGAGTCACATTTTTGAGTTTCAAACACAAGTTTATGAGACTGGTGTCACATTATATTAGTATTTGTTTAGAAAAATAGAACTGGTGTTACATTAGTATTTGTTTAGAAAATTAGAACAAAAATTATAAAACAAGTAACATTTTCATATATAAAGTAAAAGCCCATTTGATATTTCTAATGGGATTTTAGAGGAGGAGTTGTTTGTGACGATTTTGTTGAGAAAAATTGGTATAAGATTAAGAGAAACATATAAAGTGAAGCTTAAAAGAGAGAGGAGCAGAAGAAAAGGTACCTGATCAGAATGGCATGTAGGGAAAAATGAAGTAAAAGGTTCTATAGAGAGGTTGAACTTGGGATACTTGATCAGATGAAAAGAGGATAGAAGAGAGAGTTCAGAAACTGAGCTTTTTATTGTTTTAAATTTATAATGTTATGTGAGAGTTTTGGGAAATGTGAAGAACTATTAAGAGAGAGAGGGAATTAATGTATGGACATGAGAACAGAGAGAAGATATAAGAGGGAAAGAGGGAGAAGGGGGTGTTAAGTAGGTTTCTGCATGCTCAGGGAAACAGTGATCGGTATTTCGTTGGGTTGAGATAGGAAAAGGTTTCAATTGGGAAATGGAATCTCTTTCTTTACAACTCTCTCTCTCTCTCTCTCTGACAGTTTATTGAGGGTACATGGGCACCTTTATTGGTTCCTTTTCTAGAACTATCTTCCCTTCATTTGTTTAATCGATTTACCCTCCTATCCTATGAGTGATTTTAGTTATGCATTTGTCAGTAAATTGCTTTTACAATAATGCGTGTTGAAGCTGCTCTTAGGTGCCCTTCCTTGTGTAGATTAAGGAGTTCATTTGTATTACTCCCTCTTTCTCAAATGAAGATAGTTTATTTTCTTTTCATAACAAAATATACTACGAAAATTTATAATAGAAAATATCTGTTGTTCTAAATTATTAATAAGAGTGATAAAATTACTGCAATTTTAAAACATATGAAAGTCAAATATAGACTTTTAATTAATGATGCAAAAAAAATTTATTTTTGAGCAATACCGCCGTCTAAAAAGAAAATCCCAGAAGTCAATATCATTCATTACTTTCTATTTCCCAGATTCCACTATAAATTTGTGATTCTAATTCAGTTAGACTACGACTTTGTCTTTTGGAATGTTTTTGAATTACAACATTTCTCTTTTCTTTTTTTATATCTCGGTCTCTTCCTTTTTTGATTTTTCACGAAGTGTTCCTATATTACATTGGTTACAATATTAATTACCACCTGCGGATCAAAATTCACCGCTAGTCACAATATTTTTTTTTATTAGGGTTCGACATGAAATACCCCTAAACCAGACGCTTTAACAAATGTTAAGTGGTGGACAAGCCACCGGATCAATTATTGTTGGTTTATGTCTCTCTCTCTCTCCCTCATCTGCATGCATGCAAGCAAATGGGCTCTGGTTGCAGATGCTGCACTGCACTTGTATTCTGTTTTTACAATAAATAGTTATGGAGGGGGGGCTGTAAACAGAGCCACTACTACCACTATCCCTGCCCCTCTGACAACTTCACCGCCAACTTCAACCAATACATTATCTTACCCCCTCTTTTTATCTTTTCTTCTATTCGTTGCATGCTTCTGTGGGACTTCAAAGCGAAGAGAGTATCCAATACTCATGTTTCTTACTCGTGCACTGGCAGAAATCGAAGGGGCTGAACTAACACTGCATTTGTCAGTTCCCTTCTTCAATGGCCTCCTACCATGGTATCTTTCTCAAATTAAATTTACATCGGTATTATTTAATTTAAGTATTAAATGGATGAATTTCATCATGAAATTTTGTAGAGATGATCTCTATGATAAGTAGATCATCTCCACAAAATTTCATCAGAAGATTTAATTTAGAAATGGGTGAGATGATAATCTAAAATTTGAATGGTCAAAAATGAACAAATGCAACAAATTTTTATTACGTCCTCTTTCGATCTGAATTTCTTGATGAAATTTTGTGGACATAATTTATTCATTATAAAAATCATCTCTACCAAATTTCATGAAAAAATTTGAGAGTTAAACTCCCGAATTAAACCCCTTTTAGATGAAATTAGACTAAAGGAATAATAAAGAGGAGTCAAGTCCCATGTTAAGTAGGCTATAAATAGAATAAATTAAATCTTAGCATGAAAATTAGTATAACATTGAATGTATGTAGTACTTATGTTCTTTTTATTATATATTAGATTATTACACATTAACACTACCCTTTTATTACTATTCAACCCAAACGGCCTAAATATATTCTCTAAATTCGCAGTGCTTTCAACTTCCATTTTTACAATTCCAATACTTTTTGACAATATTACTTCTCAACAATTTATAGCTAGTTTAGCCAAGTAAATTCCTTTTTGTATTGTCGTGATTTCCACTTTCATTTACAAAGCTCCTAAATTACGTTCACTGATACATGAGCATTAGGTGCAAAATTCTACTAGCATTCATGGAGCTAGCAAGATAAAACGAGAGAGATACCAAGATGGGGAGGGAGGTAAAAAGGCATGCCTCAATACTAGAAAAATAACTTCTTTCTATGCACCACATTAGATAGATCCGAGTTTCAAACCAAGGGGATAGGAAACGGGGAAGTGGTAGCTCCACCTCTTCCCCAACACGATATAAACCAACCTCTTCCTGACATTGTCATAATCATAGAACGAAAAGAAAACACCATCAAAAGCGAATATTAAATTGCTTTGAGAAATGAACAATTAACATATCATTAATAAACAGATAAATACAACTCTAGGCCTAGGGGAGGGGGAATGGAGTCTTGTAAGGAGTAAGCACTGATGACAACATCATCTTACCCTTCAATATATATAGCATAGCAAAAATTTGGTTTTTTAGCTATAAAAAGAATATGCAAATAGGATCCATATAACTAAAGCATATATATGTACATCAACTAACTCAGATATATCTATGAACAACAAAAACATCGGATTAAAGAGAAGAAATTAATGGGTGTTGGCCCTGGTACAGGCTCGGGTTCAAGCTCAGGCTCAGGATCAGGCTCGGGCTTTTTGTAAGGAAGATGTTTAAAGAAGGCTCTCACTGCTCCCGTCACCCCGTCTTCATTCTCCATGTCCTTCGCAAGTTGGACAGCACGCTCCTTTACCTGCACATGCAGTTTACAAAAATGATTGGTTGTACCTTCAATCACGGTTTCAAATTTATGCAAATTATATCTATGTTGGGTTCTAAAACGTATATGGTCTGAAAAGCAGGCATATTATATTGAATCAACACCTTTTAGTTTTTTCTGCTACATGAGGACAATACAGGACATCACTAGTGCATACCTATATAGCACGGATACTTCATGAATTCATATACCCATGCGTAATATAGATGACATTAGTGTGACATAATGATTCTTCCAGAAATAAATCTTACCTCGGGTTGTAGCATGAATTTAATTGCATCAACCAACTTCTGTAGTGAAAACTCATCGACCGGTATGGGTGCAGGACCTACTCCTCTGGCATGCACACGATCTCCCCAAAAAGGTTGGTCACCGAAGAAAGGAACAATTGTAGTTGGGCACTACATTGCAATAACAATATGGATAAACATTAGCCACGCCCAAAAAAATTAAAAGGGAACAGAGAGTATAATAACAATAAGGGGAAACATTACCGCAGCTTTAAGACCGGCAGCTGTTGTTCCCGCACCCCCATGATGCACCTGAAAGCTCATTGGAAAGAAATAATAATTTACGAATCCAAATAGAGGAAAACTACAAATTCAATTACTCCCTCCGCCCCAAATTAGGAGTCCACTATTCCTTTTTGGGATATCCCAAATTATGAGTCCATTTTCCTTTTTCAAAACATAATCAAAGTACCAAAACTCACAATAGGAAACAAGTTTCGCTCTAAAACATTGATTGTGATGAATAGTACATTCTTAAAAAATGTGAAAGTCAAACATGGACTCTTTGTTAGGGATGGAGGGCGTAAGAAAGTGGATTGTAAGTCACTCGAGCATATTCAATTTTGATTAGTTGATTCTCTCTTAAAGACAGTAAAAGGAATGAAACTAAGACAAGCACTAAAGTCGTACCACAGCGGCACATTGTAGAAAAAGCCAGTCATGAGGGCAGTTATCCATTGGGAATACGAAGTCCTTTGGTTCTGCCACTGAAAGGAACAAAATTAGCAAAACAAATTGCTACATGCAAATTTTATTATTTAATTTTATATTTTATTTATAGATTTTAGGATAATATTTCAGAGAGTTTGTTATCCTTGGGAGAAATAATGGAATTAGTTGTATGTTTTATGAAGGATATATGGGCAAGTTAGTGGAAGTAGTAGTAGAGTTTATTGGTGGGAAGTGGGTGTTGTAGTAGTTAGTTTATGTAATTGACATATATGTTGAGTATTGAATTAAAATATGTTGAAGCTTATTGCTTTAATGGAGGTCAAGTTCTCCTCAATTTAGCCAAAGGAGGTTTTCTTGACTTAGGGATGGTAACAGGTTAGGTTTGGAACCGAACCCGCCCACCACAAAATTAACCCGACCCAAACCCAACCCGGTTTTTATATTCGAAAACCCAAACCTGGCCCGCTTGTTAGTGTACTTGGACCCGAACCCAGGCGACCCGCATTGACCCGACCCACCCTGGTGTAATTATAGAGTATTACAAGGGTATTAAAGGTAAAAAAAATTATATTTGGGGCTGGGCGGGACGAGACGGCGGGTCAAATGATTTTTTTACCTAAACCCGAACCCAACCTGACCCGGTGCTGTTTTTAGTTTGGCAAACCTGACCGACCCAAAACCCACTCCATTTGGATGGGGGCACCGGGGCCAGGTATTTTGCCATCCCTATTTTTGTCCCCCTCAAAGTGCACTTTATTTCCCATTCTTACTTTTATTTTATTTTACAAGTGTATTTGTATCAATGGGTATTAGAAGCAGTTCAATGGAATCAACTGTAGAACAACAGTTCGACCATGTCGAAGCTATGTTGGTTACTTTACATGTCAATTAGGGACAAATACTGGAAGAATTTGAGAAGATGGCAATTGTATGTTCCTGGGCTGACAAGATGATGATTTTATCAGGTGAAAAGCCGATACTACATAATAACCCAATGTCCGGAACGGCCATGGACAAGGTTAAGTACGTGAGCAAGCAAACAATTAAGTTGGTTGTGGAGGTTTAAAAGGAACTTACTGCTGCAAAATTCTACAATGAAGCAAATGATGTATTGTGACTTGAACATATGGATTTTTGCACAAATGGGTTAAAATAAATTTAGATTCCACTATCTTAGGCCAATCGACCATCGGTAGCCCCGGTTTGCAATTTAAAGTGTACATGCTCAAGATGGCAAGCGTCAAAAAATTATATTCTACCCAGGATTTGGAGGAAATTTCAAAGATAATGGAATCATCAACTTATCAAAAATTATCATGGGTGTTAATGCTAAAAGTTCTTTTCCCACCATAGATTTTCTTTCGATGCATGCCCTTTATGCAAAGTCTAATCCATCAGGATATTTTCCCCAAACTCTTGTTTGGAATCCTGGAGGAATTGATCAATTTTCAGAATTAAACCTTGAGGACAAGGTTGTTTTCAAGCGGGAGGAACGTTACATGCAAATTTATTTATTTAATTTAATATTTTATTTATAGATATTAGGTAATATTTCAGATGGTTTGTTATCCTTGGGAGAAATAATAGGGATTAGTTGGTTGGTTGAGGATATGGGCAAGTTAGTGGAAGTCATAGAGTTTGTAACCAGGTAGTGGGTTTTGGAGTAGTTTATATAAGGTTCGAGTTTATGTAATTGAAATATACATTAGGAGTATTGAATTAAAATACGTTGCAGCTTAGGTAATGGAGGTCAGGTTCTCCTCAATTTAAGTCAAAGGAGGTTTCCGCCCCCCCTGAAGCAAACTCTTTCCCATTCTTACTTCTATTTTATTTTACAAGTGTATTTGTATCACAAACATTGCTACTAATAGCAAAGGCAAATAATGAAATTTTATACAAAGCATATAGAAATAGATAACATACAGTCGGAGGGGGCCTGGTACGCACCAGTCCTTATACGGATTGGCCTTTAGCGACAAATTTTTGTTGCTGAAAAACAATTTCTTGTGTTTTGGCTACGAAAATTCGCCAGTAAAGGCCAATCCGTATTCGGACCGGTCCATACCAGATTCACTCTGAACATACAGTGAGCAAAAGCATGAATCAGAAAACTTACAATTACCAAGCCCACCCCAGCCCTTGTTAATGATTCCCCGTTGTCCAGTCAACTCTAGTGCTTGAACAATTATCTGTGTCATTTTCTCTGGCTCTTGAACAGGCTGAATGGACAAAATAGTTTAAAGTTACAAATGGATAATGCTATCTGGGAAGAAAAATTAAAAGGGGAGTCAGAATGTAAGGGAAGGTGATGTATTTCCCTTATGCTATTAAATATTGAGGTAACAACTGCACCGGTTCATTGATATGGTGAAGCATAGAAGAGGAAGGCACAAAAAAAAAAACTGCAGTGTGTTTAGAAATATAAGACGCAAGGGCAAGTAAGGCACAATTTGAACAACGCAGAGAGAGGAAAATGATTAATTCTCCCCGCCTCTTTTTATTTTTCTACTGATACGCAAACCACTAGGTCAAAAGAAAATATTACCAATTATTGAAATATTTTAATCCGTATTTTATGGGAGAAGAAGATAAATCTGAAGAAGGGAGCATACGAAGGGAACTCACAAGGCTGCCAAACCCAATATAGATGGGCCTTGTACCAGCTTTAAGCCAGTTAGAAAGTGATTCAGGAGGCTCGTAGTTTGATGCAAGATCAAGGAAGCAAAACCCTACCACATCAACCTTAGGTCCCCAATCTACAAAAGAATAACATAGACCTGAAAGTTGGCATTCTTCTAACAAAAACCATGCCATCTAATAAATAGGAATAGAAAAAGTATGCATAGTAAATGACTTTATTGTATTCTATATATTCAGCAAAACAAGAAAGGTGTAGAAAAATGAGATGGAACACACCTTCAGGCTTTTATAAGAGTATAAGTTGGTCCATTGGCTTGAGCACTAATAAAAAAACTTAATCCTGTTAACTTGTGTAAGTTGAAAATATTATTTTATAAGAAGTGCTACATTCCATTATTAATTGAAAATGCTACAGAAGATGGTGTTCCTGAGTCCTCTCTTTCAACAATCACATCAATTACAGATAGGTAGAAACAGATCTCTAAGTTATATGATTCCTCAAACTAAAGCTTAAATTATGATCCCTCCATCCTGAATTAAGAGTCCATACTTCTTTCTCCGGACGTCCCAAAAAAAGAGTTTGGTTTCCATTTTGGGATACAGTCAATGTACCAAATCTCACGACAGCAAATAAATTTCATTTTTGACCATTGATTATGTTGAAATCAGTGTTTTCTCAAGTGTGAATGTCGCAAATATGGACTCTTAATTTGAGACGGAGTATCAAGTTCAATGTACAGTACAAAACAAAGCTTGGCAATATAACCACTAACTTTAACATCCTAAAGCCACAAATTAATTTCAAGCATCTAATCTAAGGGTAAGGTCTAAACTATGATGCACGGACACTCTCTCAGAGGGCGCGTATCCTGCCCGACACGTGTCGGACACGTTGGGACACGCGTGTCAGAGAGTGTCCCATTGTTTAATATTTTTTTTTACACCGACACGCTGGGGACACGCTGAGGACACGTTGGGGACACGTAAAAAGGGGTGAATATAAAAAAAAAATAAAAATATGGGGTGAAAATAATAATAATACAATTTGAAAATGAAACAAACGTAACAAATATCATTTCTCTTTAACCCATAAAACCTAGCCCCATTTCCCAGCCACCATCGAAAGAAAACCGTAGCCCCAGCCATCGACGACTGCTCAGCCCCAACCCGAGGCCTACACAATAGGAGATAGTAAGTACTGTGATATTGCAGGTGATACTTTTGACACACTTGAAGGAGTTGGAGAACTTCAAATGGCATCTCTCTCTCTTGATGAGCCGGAGTTGGAGTTGGTGCTATTTGGGGATGAAGTTCCAAATGTTGAGGTTAATGTTGAGTTGAATGAGTGATTGTTATTTTTATATTCTCCTTTTGGTTTTTATTATTCTATGGAACAACTTAGTTTATGTAATTATGTATTTTTTTTATGCTTTAATTATGGAACAATCTTTTTGATGCTTTAATTATGGAACAATGTAGTGATCATGTTTTGAATATTTGCCATTTGGGCTACTATTAATGCAATATATTTTCATTTGATTGAATTCTTAAATATTTATAATGTTTATTGCATATATATAATTAATTAATTAATTAAGAACGTGTCCCCCCTACGTGTCGTGTCCTACATTTTGGAAAAATTGCGTATCGCGTGTCGTGTTGAAACGCGTATCGCATGTCGCGTCCGTGCTTCATAGGGTCTAAACCACATAAAACCATATATTCTCTTTCTCTGTGTAAGGTCTAAACCATCTAATCTCCCTTGTCCAAACGTCGTATCAAAGCAAAAGTGTAGGTCTCATTTTGTAGTTTTCTTGTGACTTTATTAACAACATTTGAAGTTCAATCTACATCAAATTATGTATACATGTTAAAATGCATCAACACAAAGTTAATCTAAAGAACAAAATAAGTATGCAAGACACTGGTCGTTTGTGATATGATTAGATATCTGAGGCATGAGTAACATGGAGTGTACAACTAGAAATAGATGTATAAACATCTCTAATGTAATCAATCTAAAGCTAAAGCAACTACCTTTTGGTTTAGGAACAAGGTGAGGACTCCAAATATAACCATGAGGCACATCAGTTTCAGAGCCTTGTGAACCACTTAGATATGTGACTGGTCGAAGCTTCAAATTTTTTTTCCTAACATCATTTATCATGTCTCGTATTCCAAGCCAGATCAGAGAGTCGACAATTTGATAGGATAGCTGCATAGTCCACATAGGTCCACTAGTGTTAATACCAACAAAGGGGATAAAGGCTGTTGCAAGTTGCAACGATTAAAAACAGAAGAAAAATTAAAAAGATCACAAGATTCAAAAGTTAGTGACTCCAACGGACTCACCCTATATCCAGCAGATTGCTTGACACGGGATAAAGGGTGTGGAAATTCACTAGTGGGCCTGAAAGGAAAATAAATGTCATTTCCATCATTCAATTTAAGAATCTTCACCTATAGTGACAGACAAAAGCTGAAGTGAATACATTTTAAAAGCACAATGAATATGTCCTGTTCAGTAGTTACCCAAATATGACTTACGTCCATGGCATCGTGAAAAATATATGAAGAGGAACTTTCAGTGCTTCGGCCACATGAATATGTCCTGTAACAGAAATTGTCCAGGTTAGGAATTCAACTTAAAGAATTAGCACACATATAACCCCATAGATGTTTAAAAAATAATGATAAGTAGTTTTCCTACAAGTTGCTTTCTCTTATTCTTATGCATGCCGCCTCCTCTTTTTTTTTTTCGGGGGGGGTTGTCTTTCCAGTGCTAGGTGACTAAATCATCATAGAAGACAATCTGATGAATCAAATAAAAGATTGGACAATTTATTAGAGAAAAAATTGACTTAAGCTAACCATATGCTGGGGGGTTGGCAATAATTGCATCTGCTTTGAAAGGAATCCCAGAATCAGCATCAGGGTCTTTGCATGCCGGAAGCAAAGAGTATATTATTTCCTTAATTTGATTTCGTTGAATAGGTATTTCAGAAGGTCCTGATGGCAAAAACCCTTTGTTTTTAACCATATCTGCACAAAATAAATAAATGTCAATAAGGAATCGCCAACTCGCCAAGTGATGACTTAAATTAAAACTATTCACGTGAAATCCACAGATTATTTGATAGATAAGGCACGTAGGAATCCACACTTGATGGTGCAAGTGCTCCATGCATGTAACGTAGAACCGGACCACCGGTGGTCTTTAATTAGAGGCGATTCACTAATAAAGGAGAAATAATTATAAATCAATATAAGCAAGATCATCAGGCCTTCAAAACAAACAGGAAATTAGGAACATACATTCCGCAAGAACTTTTGGATCTCCACCTAGAGGATAGAACTCCAGCCCTGCAGTCAAGACGAACTCTTTGAAATTTGAATGTGTTGCAAGTCTAACACGATGGCCATAGTCCTGCACCATATATCCTGGTTAGAAGTACTTGCACAGTAAGGCAAATATAAAGCCAACCAAGGAAAAGATGAGAGAAGGATAAGATGGCTAGTAATACATGCAAAGGAAACAAACAAAAATTCCACTTGAAAGTGTTGACATGTGATTAAGTAGAGAATCGTGTCAACATAATGACAGATCCAAGAGAACATGGACATATGCAATATTTATTTTAGCTTTTGACTCGGACCTGTTCTAAAAAAGTCGAGGTATTAATAATTGCTTGTTGACACAGACAAAGTCAGGGAAAACCTCTTAAATTATTTCAATACGGAACCTTGGACATATAATAGTTCTGAATCGAATCTCTTTAGAAAGATCTTTTGTCTCATGGTAGCCTCTAAAACAATAAGTTTATGTAATAGTTACAATGTCAATGACCAAATGAAATTTAAACTAGAAGGTAAGTCAATATGGTGTTGCTAAAATTACACATCCAAGTGACAAGTCACATATATCTTATAGGAAACCCCCTCAGTCCGAAATTAAGAGTGCAATTTTCCTCGTATATTTAAAGGAAAAGTAGTCTCTTAATTCTGGGATGGAGGGAGTATTAAAAATGAGCAGAAGATTGTAAAGATGATGAAAGCCATCACACCTGCAGACGTTTTCCAATTGCAATGAAGGGTTGCACATCACCACGTGTTCCAACAATAAGCATTACAATTTGCAATGGTGGAATATAATGTTGTTCTGTTGCATCGAGAGGATCGTCATCAACCTCATTATGAACATTTTCGGATCCAACATCAAGGTCCTGGGACTCAACATCTCTGGGGACCTCAAATTCTACCGTACCATCATCTTTCACAGTAGCTATTCTGCTCAACAATTGGAGCTGCAGTGTTTTAAATGTTTAACAGTAATCCCAGGCATGTATGTATACCAAGATCAAATTGCCACATTAAAATAGTAATCATGCAGTAACATGATACCCCCAAAAAAACTAAAAAATTATAGATAATGTACCGAGACAGAGAGATTTGCATACATATCCATAAGAAAATCAGATACAATTCTCAAGGAAATTAAAATTAAGAAAAATATAGATAGTAGATAGACCAAGAGAACATATAGGGTGTAATAATACGCTTTGGGGGCACCAGTCTGAGGGAGTGTAACAATTATAGGTGATACTCGGAAAAAAATTAATAAATAATTGCATGCCTATCGCTCATTGAAGGCCCCCCTTAGGGGCACCCGTCTCAAAATTGAACTGAGAAAACACCTCTTTGGCTCTTTCAGAAAGGGGGTTCTAATGTGGCACAAAAGAGAGGTACCGAATACCCAATTGCTCAGTCACTCAAAGAATTGACAACGTGCCGTTAGAAACCACCAAATCCAATTTATGCAACTCATCATTACAGAAGGTACTTCAATTTCCAGCTATGATGTCTATAACCTATTCTCCTATTTGATTGCCGCAGTCCGTTCTCATTTAATGCGTTGTCCCTCTCAGAATCTAATGCTTCAAGATTTCCTATAATTAGACCCGCCTTCATTAGTAAGTGTTAGACAGCCACCATCTCTAGCATCTAAAGCTATCTCTCAGATCATAAACCGTTTTAGTTTGCCATACTTCGAGAACATCACCCCAACCCCAGTTGTTAACAAGTCCTTAGCCCCGAGTTAAGGCCTGCCTACCACTCTCCATATCAAACTGTTTGCTGTATCACCCTCCTTACTGACTACGTAAGGGACTTTGATGGGTGTGCACCATGTACATCCAAGTGCCAAACTCTAAGGCACACAAAGAAGCCAAAAAAATTCTTGACTAGTCAATTTTGTTGGCTTTACTTATTTTTAAAAGCAAAGCACCAGATAACTCTCCACCCCATGCCAACCGAACCAACAAGTTTTGTAATTCATATAATTCACTTCAAATGTAGATATAACATCACTTGCTACTGGAACATACGATCACACAATAATATTATTTTTCTTTCCTACAGAGGCCAGATAACAATGGAAATTGAGAAACTTGATTTGTCCAGACAATGTGTATAATTTACATGTTTACTTCATCATTAAAGCTCTTATCAGATAACTTGATCACGACTAAATATAGTACATAGACCTGGAATACTTTTTCATTTTTGTTCCTTTCAAATTTTCAATCAATATTGCTAATTTCTTTAAATTTAATTTAACCTCTAAAAGTGTGGACTTATACATTAAGAATCATTTCTATGACCAAAATTTTAAAACATGAAACTTATTGATATGCCTAATTTAAACTTAGCACACTGTGAACCACTAGGGATAGACTACTAGCAAGGGCTCTCACTTCCACTAGGGAGTTTATGACTTTGATTCCCTCCCCCTTTATGTTATTGGTAGATTTAAACCTTCCTATTAAAAAAAATAAAAAATTAACACTGTGAAAATCCAACGGTGTTCCCCAATTAATTAAGAATATTTTGTCAGAGTTGCCCCTATTTGATAATCCTAAAGGAACGGCCTCACTTGTTGGATCATAATTTGTTGGATAAAGAATCTTTTGGAGATTGTGCATGGTTGGAAGGATACCGAATGGATGATGAGCATTGATTTTTTCTTGAACTGTTGAAAGAAATCACTAGGAAACAGATTAAAGGTACCTAGAAGAAAAAATTGAGACTCCAAAAGAGTTGATAACTCATAATCCAGCATGATGCCAGATATCTACATTAAGCAACGCCAATCAAGTGACATTACTACATCTATGCCCTAATAAATTGAAATTGCTTATTTATGCACAAAAAGCATGGGAAAAATTAAATTAAAGAACCAAATACCAATTACATCTAGAAGCTTTGAGAAATTAAGTTTCTCTATTATTTGCATGGTTAATGTGCCAACACCACAGATTCCAACAAAACCACAAGCGAATACCAAATGCACTCGAACATTATCTGTTACATAATGTAAAAGTTGATGCTAGACCCGAGATATCCAAAAATATGTGTCCCTCTCAATAAAGCTGCTCAAATTCACCAAATCCACGTATAAGATCTAACCACCCAAGGCAATGAAACCCAAATATATATATATATCATTGACGAAATAATGATCATCCATCTCCTCTTCATCATACAACTAGTGAACCTGTTTTGATCAGCCCACCCAGTACTAATGAATTGATCGGTCATTACATTAAGCATATCCTAGATGTGAATATCACTGAAAGAGCCTGGACAAATTAGCACTTCAAAGTGGATGAGAAAAGACACTAATTTAGAATAAGCAAACAGTCCAACTTTCTAACAAACTTTAACTACGGAATTAACGACACTGGAGAACAATCTCCAGATTCTCTTCGATGCAACAACAAATGAAAGAGTAAAAAGGGTAGTAGTTACTAGTACGTAGCTTTCCCCCAATTATGAAGCAATCCACCACTACCATTAGACCCAAGAAGTGCCATCCAAACAAGGAACCTTACCGTCAGTTGCACACATTTTCTGCATATCCATCCAAACAAGGAACCTTACCTTCAGTTACATACATTTTCTGCATATCTATCCAAACAAGGAACCTTACCTTCAGTTACATACATTTTCTGCATATCCTTTTTCAGTAAAAATAGGTTACTTAATATCATTAGCCCCAAAAGCATATTTGCCACATTTCCTATCATTGGAAGTAATAATGCAAAAATCACCAATAAGAAAAAACAGAAAATAGATACTCATGTCTCCATCAGCTAAACAGTTGCTATGTATATTTAATCATGCAAAGCAAAAACAAATGTCCATTCTAGCAAGGTATGATCAATGTGCATACAACGATTTTACCTTCTGCTGAACAGAAATTTTTTCATCATAAAATTGTGCTGCCTCTTCAGGACGTAGATCATTACGTCTAGGTCTATCAGTTTTTGATCTTTCCAACTTTAGTTGACTTGAAAATTGATCTGGTTTGTAAGAACTCAATATCTCCGGTGGCAATGTACTTACTCTAGGAAAAATCTGGCCTGGCAGCCCTGCATAATGAATGACAAGAACTCAGAAGGTTAGAAATTCAATAGAACAATGTTGTAAAGCCAATTGTATCATGAAACATTAATGCCATTCCATTTAATTGCTGATATACAAGGACAACTAATACATTACTTTCCCTTTGCCTGCATGAAAAGTCGAAAACCAAGGAAAATGAAATAAACTATAACTTTTCTACATAATTGGTTCAAGTTATTTTCCCCGGAGAAACTCGAGATGCAGCTAACTAGATTGTACGCTTTTACCGGTGACAATTGACCGGAGTCTCATTCATCGTACCTGATAACCTAGTATAGAAACTACGTCTGTTCCTATAATTTTCTCAGGAATCAAACAAGAGAGTTAATTGCTTAGCTGCTTCTTTTTTTACCAAATTCAAAAAGAAATCAAAAGGTAAAATCATGCGCTAGTATTGAGGTTCTGAATTGTTCTTAGTTTCTATTAGAAGGATTCTACTTTATCTCAAATACTAGTTGTTTATCATCTCAGATTTATCTTCTCAAGTTGTTGTATCAGAAGATTGAATTTCTTTTATTTTCATCCTTGTCTTAGGTTGTTGTTACCTCTACCCTAGGTTTAGGAACTGATTACTCTTGTAAAACCTATATAAATTTATCCCATCTGCTTTATATACAAGATACAATATCTTTTCTCCTCTTTTTCTCTCTTCCATTGTTCAGATTTAATATGGTATCAGAGGAATAAAAATTATTGTTCATTTATCCTTATTTCAATTCTATCCATCATCTTTTTCTTTATTCAATCAGTCCATCCATAATGGCAGATTTAACCAAGAAATCAGCAGAGACCCAAATTCTGAATCACAAGGATCTGATGATCCTTTCTTTGTCCATCACTCCAATAGTCCTACAGCCATCCTTGTCTCTCCTTTATTGTCCAGTGACAACTACAGTACCTTGCTACGACCTTTCTCTAGTGCATTTCGAGCCAAAAATCAGTGTTCTAAAAATTGGGCATAGGCAGAAATCGTTACCTCCCCGCCCGGCCTAGGGCTAATCCTTTGTGTTTAGGCGCCGGGGTGATTAGGCACCGATTAGGCGGGATTTTTCCCTCTTTTTTTTTCCTTCAAAACAATGTAGTTTCATGTAAAAACAAAAACAAAAAAAAAACCACGTTTATTTGCTAGGCCTCTTTCAATCGACCTAATTCCGTTCTCCTCATCCTCCTCCTCTCAGTCTCTGATCTCCATCTCCTCCTCTCCTGCTGTATTTTCAGATGTCCACTTGGGTTTGATTGTTTGAATTTGTTTACTTTGTTTTTGGAATGCATGTTTTATTGGAATATTAATGTTAATTTGAAAGGTATATTATGTTTTGTTAGTACTATGTTATTTAAAATAATATTTTTAATAAAAAATCATTTGACCATTTAATCCCCTAGGCGCTAGCCCCCCCCCCCCCCCTCGCCGACCTAGGAACGCCTAGCGATTTTTAGAACATTGCCAAAAATAAGATTGGTTAAGTAGACGGCTCAATCAATACACCTACTGATCCTATCGAAAAATCCAAATGGTCTAGGTGTGATGATCGTGTTGCTTCATGGATTCTCAATTCGGTCACACGAGATATGTGGAAGCATTCTCTATGCTGATTCCGCCTTTGATGTTTGGCAGGATCTGAGTGATCGATTATGTCAAACTAATGCACCTAAGGTTTACCAACTCAAGCAATTGACCTCATCTTTGAAGCAAGACAATACTACAGTATCAATTTATTTCACTTTACTCAAATCCTTGTGGGATGAGTTAAATTCTCTATCTATTGTTCCTGTTTGTTCTTGTGGCCATGGTTCAGCTATTGCTATTCGTTTTCAAGAAGATTTTGCAAGGTCTTTATGATTGTTTTTCAGCCATATGAAGTCAGATTTTACTAATGGATCCATTTCCTAGAGTTGCAAAAGTTTAATCTTTGGTCAGGTAAGAAGAAAAGCAACAAGAAATACATGCAATGTCTGTTCCCGTTCCCGAAGCTGCTGCCTTAAGTATCCACTTCGATAACAGTAAATTGAACAAACAGCAAGGTACCAATCAGCCACAAAACAGTGGAAAAATAAATAAAGAACACCACTCGCGGCAAGGTAGGCGTGGTGGCATACCACGCCATTTTGTGATTATTGTGACACAGTGGGGCATCATAGAGGCAGGTGTTATAAGCTACATGGATATCCCTCTAAGAAAGCTAATGCAGTTTCAGCTGATTCAACTCACCATCAGTCTGCCCCTCCTTTGCTTTCAACTGCGCAGTATAACAAAATACTGAGTTGATTGATTCAGGTAGCCCCACACCCCATGCAAATTTGACAGGTATTTCTCTTTCATGCTCTTCCAATTCCATTTGGATAGTCAATTTTGGTGAGACAAATCATGTCATTTCATCATTGCATCTATTTTCTTCTTACACTGCTTGTTCTAAGCCTTCCACTCTTAAACTTCCAGATGGAACAGATCATCTCATTACTCACATCGGGAGTGTTATACTCTAACCATTGTTGCGTCTTGATAATATTCTTTTTGTTCCGACCTTTCAATTTAATTTGATTTATGTGAGTGAATTAGTTAAATCCCAACCCATCTCTATCACATTCGGTAATGATTAATGTGTTTTTCAGGACCGGTTATTGAAAAGGAAGATTGGACTGGGATGCCTACATGAGGGACTTTACCATCTCCAACTAGCTTCAGTTTGCTCATTTCAAAGTTCCACCACCAATAATTTATGGCATTACCGATTAGGACATGTCTCTTTTGCTCGTTTAAAAATGTTAGCTCAAAAATTTCCTTTTATTACTTGTTCAAATAATGTTGCTTGCACTATATGTCCGCAAGCTAAGCAAACATGTTTATGTTTTCCCAGTAGTTCAATAAAAACTAGTAAACCATTTCAAGTGATTCATTGCAATATTTGCGGGCCATTTTCCTTACCATCACATTTAAATGCAAGATTTTTCCTCAGTATTGTTGATGACTATAGTCGTGCCACGTGGATCTATATTATGAATGTTAAATCTGAAACTATAAAAATTTTACAGTCTTTCTTTTCCATGGTACACAATCAATTTCATTTAAAAATCAGTTCACTCATTTCTGGCATTGATGACATAGATGAACATTTCAATGATACTCAAGTCTTTCGCTCCGATGATGGAACATAATTCTTATCACATTAGTTTTTGTGCACGTGCGTTGCACGCGGTTTTAGTGCTTAACAAAGGTGATTAATTAAGTCCATTAATCACCTTTCACCTTTTAACGCATCGAGGGGCATTAGGCAAGGTGATCCGCTTTCACCTTTTATTTTTGTCTTAATAGCAGATGTTCTTAATAGGCTAGTGGTGAAAGCTAGGGAAGTGGGAATTATTGAGGGTTTCGAGATAGGTAGGGATAGAGTTAAACTTTCACATCTACAGTTCGCCGATGATACCATCTTCTTCCTCTCAA
Organism: Lonicera japonica; assembly: GCA_021464415.1. NCBI lineage: Eukaryota > Viridiplantae > Streptophyta > Magnoliopsida > Dipsacales > Caprifoliaceae > Lonicera > Lonicera japonica. The sequence continues at coordinate 8,893,587 of CM038463.1, forward strand.
AAGATGAAAGAAAGCTTAAAAATTTGATTGACATTTTGGATATATTTGGGTTAGTTTCGGGGCTTAACATCAATTTATCCAAAAGTGTGTTAGCAGGTATCAATGTGAAGGAAGAAGATATGATGTCGTTGGCGAGAACGGCGGGTTGTGAATTAGGGTCGTGGCCAATGTCCTATCTTGGGATGCCTCTTGGAGACAACCCTTGTCAAGTCGAGTTTTGGGGTCCGGTAGTTGAAAAAATTTCAAATAGGTTACAGGGTTGGTTAAAAGGATGTCTTTCGAGAAGAGGTAGGTTAACTTTGATTCAGTCGGTCCTTGAAAGCATTCCAATTTATTATCTATCTCTTTTCAAAATGCCAGTTACGGTGTGTAACACTATTGAAAAACTAATGAGGAATTTTTTTTGGGAAGGTATCGGGGAGGGAACTCGCGATCATTTATTGAATTGGGATTTGGTGTCTAAAAGTAAGGAGAAAGGGGGATTGGGCATCGGTAACATTGCTAAGAAAAATGAAGCTTTATTAGGGAAATGGCTTTGGAGATTTCCCATTGAACAAAATTCATTGTGGTGCTCAATAATTAAAAGCAAGTATGGACTTCATGAAAATGGATGGGATGCAAACATGGTTACTAATGGCACTCATAGAAATCCTTGGAAAGCCATTTCTAGTGGCTTTGTTAAATTTAAATCATTTATTCAACTTAAAGTGGGTATGGGCAATTCCATTAGGTTTTGGGAAGATATATGGGTTGGGGATTCTACTCTTGCTTCTCTTTTTCCCCGGTTATATAGAATTTCTCGAAACACAAAAAGACTCATAGCATCAATCATTCGTTGGAACTCTATTGATTCTTTCTCATGGGACTTAGAATTTCGCAGAAATTTAAATGATAGGGAAATTGGGGATTTTTTGGAATTGTTAGATTTGGTTTCTAATTCTCAAGTATCTAGATTCGAAAGAGACTATAGATTGTGGATGGGGGAAAAGTCGGGTACATTCTCTTGCAAATCGTTCTTTCACTTGCTCACCAATTCGTTATTGGATCCTATCTTTGTGCCTCATAATTTTATTTGGAAAGTTGGTATTCCTCCGAAGGTGAAAGTTTTTGCTTGGCTGGCCTCTTGGAAAAGAGTTAATACCTGTGACTTACTCCAAAAAAAGAGGCCAAATCTGGTCATTTCTCCTTCTTGGTGTACTCTTTGCAAAAAGGGAGGTGAGAGCATAGATCATATGTTAGTTCACTGCAGTTTTTCCAGTCATATGTGGAGTAAGGCGAGGGAGGAATTCGGAGCTATTGGAGCCTTGCCTAGCTCATGGCATGATTTATTAGGCTTGGATTGGCAGTTTAGTGGAAATAAGAAGAAATCAAAATTGCTATGGAGATGTTGTTGCTTGGCATTAGCTTGGGGAATTTGGCATGAAAGGAACGCTAGGACTTTTGAAGATAAATATTGTGAAGCCGGTGAAGTATGGTTTAAAATAAAACAGTTAGCATCTTTTTGGGCCATCTCTTCAAACATGTTCAGACCGTTATCAGTCTCAGATTTATGTGGGAATTGGAACGCAGCTATCCTGTAGTAGCCTTGTTTATGGCTTCATCTTTTCATTGTTGTTTGGTTTTTTGTAATGCTTGGTATGTTGTAGCCTTTGGATATTTCTTGAGGGGATTTGGTGGACTTCTGGTTCACTAAAGATGTAATCCATGTTGTAGCACTTTAATCAGTTCTTAATAAAAGTGTTTTGTTTCTGATCAAAAAAAAATTAATTAAGTCCATTAATAAATATGTACATACTAAGAATTGAATAATTAGTATGAATTATGAAATAAAAATAATTACAAATAAGCAAAAACATAGTATCAAATGTAAAATTTAATTAATAATTACAAAAAAAAATCATAAAATCGGTCAACTATATAAAATGTTATAAATACACAATATCACAAAATAATATAATACTCATATAAATTATAGATTGTATAGCCTGATGATGTATAAATTAATATTAAATAGCTTTGTAATTTTAGTACTTTTACTAAATGTACATACTTTTGCAGTGAGTTTTGAAAAACACCTAATTCAACACAAACTCTAACTTATGTAATTATTTTAACCATATAAATTAAAGTTTAAATACTAATACTAATATAAAAATATATGGAGTAATACAATATTTGAAATACTAATACTAATATAATTCTAACTTGTTTGATTGGTTAACCAAATAAAGTAGAGTTTAAATTTATTTGGAATACTAATACTATAATATAAAAATATATGAAGTTATATTGTCTATTTTTTTTTAATGTAAATCTTAAAGTCTTGTATTTAAAATCAAGGGCATATTTGTCTCTACAAAAAAGGGGAAAAGCACTTAAGTTATTCGTATTTTTATATATAGTATAGATTTAGATACTATGCAACAGTTTTTTGCCACCCATGGAATTATACATCAACACACTTGCGTTAATACGCCACAGCAAAATGGTGTCATCGAAAGAAAACATCGTGACCTACTTAATATTGCTCGTGACTTACGTTTTCAAGCTAATCTACCATTATCTTTTTGGGGTGAATGTATGCTTTCTTCAGCATATATCATCAACAAATTGTCTAGTCCTCTGTTGGGTGGCCACATGAAATTATTTTTGATAAACCACCTAGTAATTCACATCTTCAGGTTTTTGGTTGCTTGTGGTTTGCTCGTAATATCAATATTAAAAACAAATTTGATCAACGAGGCAAAACAGGATTTTTGTTAGATATCCTTACGCTCAAAAAGGATATCACATTTTTGACCTTGCTTCTAAAAAGATTTTCACATCTCGCGATGTAACATTTCACGAAGCTATTTTCCCTTATCAAGATATTCAAGCCCCCCCCCAACAACAAATCAAGTTCATTGGTTCATCCTTGACCTATCGCTGACAATGGCACATTTAATTATTCACCATCTCTACCTGCAGTTTCAGATATAACTTCTTCAACTCTAGATTCAGGTTCATGTACTCCACCAAAGCTGGTACACCCGCTGCAAGTATATTGACGCCACAATCACAATCCACAACCCATGGCCTCACCAAATGTAGTCCCACAATCCACGTCTTCCCCATCCCAAAAAGAAATTCAACCCACCGTTCCAAACCTTTCACGGCCTTCTAGGACACAAAACCCGCCATCACATCTCAAAGACTTCCACTGCCCCAACCCTCCCTCATTCAGCTAATCTCATTCAATCGGACTCTAAGGTAACTAAAGTTTCCAATAATTATCCTCTGTTGTTATAAGTTGGATGCTAATTTCTCTCACTCGCATCGAGCTTTTTTACCTTCGTTGTCCTCTACAGTTGAACCTAAATCTTTTTCTCAAGCTGTCAAAATTCCTCATTAGAGACATGCAATGGCTGCTGAAATTGCCGCTTTAGAACAGAATCATATGTGAACCCTTGTTCCCTTACCCTCACATCAAAAGCCCGTAGGATGTAAATGGGTTTTCAAGATTAAATATAATTCAGGTTGTTCGACTGAACGCTACAAAGCCCGTTTGGTTGCTAAGGGATATGTTTAAATTGAGGGACAAGATTACCATGATACTTGATCCCGTAGCGTGAGTTGTCACTGTTCTTTTGCTTCTTTCCGCTGCTACTATCAGAAATTGGCCCATTCATCAATTGGATGTCGACAATGCATTTTTACAAGGGGATTTAGATGAAACTGTTTATATGACTTTACCTCCTGGATTTTCCAAACAGGGGGAGACAAAGGTGTGTCAACTTAATAAGTCCTTGTATGGACTTAAACAGGCCTCTCAACAATGGTTCGGTTTGCCAAATTTTCTACTACCATGACTACGGCAGGGTTCACTCAGTCTAAATCTGATTATTCTTTATTTACTCACATCCAAGGTCCCGACTCTACATTTGTTCTTGTTTATGTTGCGATATTCTCATCACAGGAACTAATCCCTTTCATATTCAAATTGAAGGATTTTTTAGCCAAACAGTTCTACACTTTGGTCAATTTAAATATTTTCTTGGAATTGAAGTAGCACGCTTGAATGAAGGCTTATTCCTTACTCAGCGTAAATACATTATGGATATTTTATCTGATTCAGGAAACACGGGTGTTTGTATATCTAAATTTTCTATGGAACAACATCTTAATCTTACTTCATCTACTGGCACCTTATTACCTGATCCTACAGTTTATCGCCATCTTGTAGGTCGGCTCTTATACTTGACTGTCACTCAACCTGATATTAATTATACCACCTTATCCAATTCATGCAGTCACCACTCACAAGTCATATGGATGCTGCAAATCACATCATTCGATATCTCAAAGGTTCAATCAACAAAGGCATATTACTATCAGCTTCTAGTTCTCTTCATATTTCAGGTTTTTGTGATTCAGATTGGGCTGGCGGTTCCACCACTCACGCTCCGCTAGTGGTTATTGTACCTGCCTTGGTTCTTCTCCTATTTCCTGGAAGACAAAGAAACAACAAACAGTGTATCGCTCATCTGCAGAGGCCGAATATTGATTTGGGTATCTTCCGGCTGATTTGGGTATCTTCCATGCATCTCCAATGACTATGTTTTGTGATAATCAAGCAGCATTCATATCTCTCAAAATCCAGTGTTTCATGAAAGAACGAAGCACACTGAGTTAGACTGCCATTTTGTGCGAGAAAAGATTCAAGACAAATTATTATTTCCTCACGACATTCCTTCTTCATCTCAAGTTGCCGCTGTGCTAACTAAGCCCCTTGGAAAGAATGTTTTCTTAAAACTAATTTGCAAGTTGGGTGTTCTTGACATTCACTGTCCAACTAGAGGGGGAGTATTAGAAGGATTCTACTTTATCTCAAATACTAGTTGTTTATCATCTCAGATTTATCTTCTCAAGTTGTTGTGTCAGAAGATTGAATTTATTTTATTGTCATCCTTAGTTTGTTGTTATCTCTACCCTAGGTTTAGGAACTGATTACTCTTGTAAAACCTATATATATGTCTCCCATCTGCTGTAATTCATATGTACAAGATATTGTTGTGGTAAGATACCACTAGCACAAGCGTATAATCGATCGGACAATTATGCGTAGTTGCGTACAATAATTAAAGAAACATGACGAAAAACAAGAGATTAAGGAAGAAAACAACCAAGCAAGCAAACAATTAGGTGGTTTCGACAAAACTGCCACTAATCCACCGGGTAAGCTATTATTAATGAACATCAATTTTGAGTACAACGCGCAAAGTAAGCCCGAGTGTTAATGAAGATCGAGTACAACGCGCAAAGTAAGCCCTAGCCGCCAATTAGAGCTCTCAAATATTATCTCTCAAATATACTCTCTAATCCAACTAATAAACAATATAATACAACTCACTAAATAAAACCTATAACAAGGGTTCTATTTATAGGGTATAAATCTTATGGGTAAAAACCAAATAGGAATAAGATTTCTATATAAACCCAAATCTTCAATTTTTCATCTTGGCGATGTTCTACAAGACCCTAATGCAATCCACCATAATCAATTTATTGAATAAGACCCTATCACCCCTGCCGGTCCCAGGACCACTGCCTCCCGAGAGGCATCAACAATGAAGGACATATGGAGCAATGCTCAAACTTGCCAATAAAACAACCTTTGTCAACATATCTGCCGAATTATCCTTGGTGCCTATCTTAACCATATTTGCAATATTGTTTTCAATAATTTTTCAAATGAAGTGATATCGAACATCAATATGCTTATTTCTTTAATTATTGTACGTATAATTGTCCGGCCGATCATATGCTTATGCTCAAACTTGTTCTAGTGGTATCTTAATTATGTGTGCTGACCGGTGGGCCAGTTGGTGCCCTGGCCCAGCCCATGTGCCAGTGGTCACAACACATACAATATCTTTTATCCTCTGTTTCTCTCTTCCATTGTTCAGATTTAATAGTTTCCTTACAAAATCTCTCCAAACCGAACAATAGTCTGTAAAAATTAAAACCGAACTGCTTATAAAAATTGACAAACCTGAAGAGGTAAAGCCGCAACCGTCACCGTTAGATAGAGGACCAGTACCAGCGCCAGCAGCCTCTCTAGTATCCAATTCAGCACCGTTATTGCTACTTCCAACTACAACTTCCTTTCCGAAGTTGACCGGAACTTCGCCGGACCTCACGGAAGAACTTCGGCTATTAACCGGTGAGACCGCCATCGGCAGCATCCCCGGCTCCGACAAACAGTTTCTCCTTGTTTGGTCCTGCTGTCGTTGATCCAGATCTGCTGAAACTTCTAGAATCATATTTATGATCGTGTATATATATATGCCTATAGAGAGAAATATATATTTGGAGAGGCTATGTGAAAGTAAAATTCTGCTGCTAAAGGGAAATTATAAGCACGATGAGTATGGGGGGGAGGGAGGGAGCGAGGGAGTTTAGAAGTAAGAGGAGGGGTAGTTTGGTAAAATGCGAGGCGACGCAATAATAATCATTTTTACGGCTTAATATGGATCGCAAGCACAAATACAGATACGGATACAATACAACACAACATTACACTAATATAGTGATATAATAAAATTAGAAAAATATATGATACGATATATCTTAGATACAGATAATAAAAAATAATTATAATATATATATTTATATATTATAATATATATATTTAATTATTCAATTATAAGAATTTTATAAACAATATCATGAATATTCATAAAACTAAAGTAAATGACTGAGCAATCGAACAACGATGATCGTAGATGAAGGATGAAGTGTTTTGATCCATCATTTCAACCTATGATAAAATGGTTGGCTTGTTTACTGAACTGTAAATGAAAAACTAAAATTTCTTTTAGATGTTTCTACATTAAAGGAATTATTTGTATTTTTAAAGCGGTTCCAATAAAAAAGGGGAGTTCTTAAATAAATTCACATAATCCGTCTTCTCACTCCAATAAGAGAATACTTTCTTCTCACCCCACTTATTTTTTAAAAAAACTTTCGATTCACCACAATGGTGGGGTGAGTTTACTGAATGCACTATTAGAACGTTAATTTTGTCGTCGCTCAAACTAAAACATGAAAATCTTATATAAATACATAAAAATATTTTTTATCGAAAACATTCACCTACCTCATCTTTTTTATACATGCTAATGACATACACTTCTTTTTTATAAGTCAAATAATAAATTTATTTTTTTATTGCACATCTACCAAATTAATTATTGAACTCACAAATTCCTAATTAGAGATAGGGTCAAGCCCCATAAGTGACAATTTCAAAGATAGTAAAGTGTAAATTTGAAAAATAAAAATAACAACAACAATAGTTTTAGACTTTTAGGCGACCAACTGTTTAAAATAAACACCTGATCAAAGTAAAAATTAATTAGTTAACACAAGATGGTTATTCCAACCGTTTCCACTAGCTAATAATAAAATTTTAATCTTCGTAATTTTATTGTCTCCTTTACGGCTGTATCTAATAAATTGAAAAAATAAAATATCTTTTATAAACATAAATCATTTATTAAAATATTTTGGAATTAGAGTTGTAGAATTATTTGATGGAAAGAATGGACCTTTTTAATTTTAAAATATTTAAATGAGTGACAAGATAAATTAGTGGCAATTTTTTCAAGTACAGAAACTATGATGAGAAGAAAGAATCTTACGCTATTTTTAGGTTAAGATTGAAGTAATATTGACTTTTGGTGGGGTGAGAAGACAGATTATGTGGATGTATTTAAGAATACCCTAAAAAAATTACAAAATGCCATATCTCCATAAGTATTATCGCCGTATCCCTCCTGTATCATTGCCGTATCCTAACCGTATCCAAAATTTAAAAAAAAAATTGTTGGATACTCAAATATGTATCATGCCGTATATGTTACTTATTCGTGCAAGATACGTATTCGATACTAATACTCCGATCCTAACTGACTTTAGAGTCTACGAGTACGAGCAGTAGTAATTAGCCTTGGAACCAGCTTTCTTTCAATCAATGCATTTCTGTGTAACTAGATTCCAAATGCACGAGATTTTATATATATATATATATATATATTTATATTATTAAATTTAAAATTAAAATAAAGTTGTGTTTTTAGTGATAAAAGTTATTCATATTACTATATTACTCAAAGGTCAATTAAAATAAACTTGTGTTTTTAGTGATAAAAGTTATTCATATTACTATATTACTCAAAGGTCATGAGTTTAAACTAGAATAATTATATATATATATATATATATTCATAAAAGCAAAATGATAATAAGGCTAAAAAAAGAAACACTAAAATTTAATGTAATAACCATAAACACAAGCTTAACTTTTATTAATAGTAATATACTATAGATTAGTAGTGACTTGACAAATTTTTCTCTAATATTAATACTCTGTGTAGTGTTTTATCTTTGTCATTTATATTTTTAGTCTTAACATTTTCAATACAAATAATCATTTTGGAGTGCGTGAGTTTGTCCAAGTAATAAATGATATTGGAACCTAAATTTTAAAATTTCTCACTCAACTTGAATTTCACCGACTATAATAATTGTATTGTGTATGTCTCTTCACTAATATAATGCACTAAAGTTGGTAAAAACATTCACCCAAATCTACAAGACTCGGATTTGGGGAGAGTTTAATTTGTTATTTTATTTAAAAAGATTGTTTAATGTATTGGATAACATGACAAGATAATATAAAATCATTTTATCACATTTTCTCTTTTGGTACTCCATGTCTAAGTTGCTACAACTACAAGTATACGTGTGTTAGCACTTTCTTCTTGCTCATTTTTTAATTAATAAAGTAATTTCTCTTTAAGTAAATGTGTTATTTTGAAATTACTTTTGTTTAATTTCTGTTGCAAACTTGTAAAGTTGACTTAGTTGAGGCCAAACTCCTTGTTGCACGTAAACTCTTTTGTGCCATCAAAGACTTGCCCCAGTGATAGTTAATGCATGGGACAATTAAAAAAATGTCTTATTAGAGAAAGATTTTCACACTAAAGCTAAGGAATAATTTTTTTGTAAATAAAGGGCCTATTTTTTATTTTATTGATAATATGACATGTGTCTTTTTTTTTTCATTGTAAAATGACATCCCAACCTTTAAAATAAACTAAAAACTACATATATGCATTAAAATATGGACTGCAATATGAACTTTACAGTCTATATTTCACTGCAATATGAACTTTGCAATCTATATTTCACTGCAATGTGAACTTTGCAGTCCATATTTTTGGTGTAAAGTTCATATTGCAGTCCATATTTTACTGCAATGTGAACTTTGCAGTCCATATTTCTAGTGCAAAGTTCATATTGCAGTCCATATTTCACTGCAATATGAATTTTGCAATTCATATTTTACTGCAATATGAACTTTGCGGTCCATATTTTCATAAAGAGGGGTAATTTAGGTAATATATAACATGTTTTTATTAATTAAATGATATTTAAATTTATTCAAGTACCTTCATTTAAAATATAAAACAAAATATGGCCTCTTACACTAATTACCAATTGAAAATAGGCCCTTCATTCAAAAAAATATTATTCATTGATTTTTTGGTAAAAATCAATGTATAATAAGACTTTCTACCTAATTTCTAGTTAATGCATTCATTTTTTGTCTTGGAGAAAATTTGATATCGATGTGAACTATTTATCAAAGTCCTTATCTAACGTGGCATGACATTAAATAATCTAACAACTTTTGTGGCTTACAATGAGTGAAATATGATAATATTATAAAAGACAATATTAACCATAATTTAAAGCGTTAAATATTTCTTCTTCTTACATTAAAGTGTCAAATCAAAAATAAGATATATATACACACAATCAAACAACCACATCCATTCTATGCACTCTGCTTTTTCAAATCAATAGGGTATGCCCGTGTTCGAAGGCACGAAATAGCGAAAAAATTAAATTTATATTTATTGATAATGAAAATTATTTTTAAATATGTAAAATCCAACATAGTGGAATACAAAAATTATTTATTTATTTCCATTTGTTGTACTTATGGCATGATAATTCACTAGTAGTAAAAGCTCAATTTTTACTTTTTTTTATAACGTAAAATTGTAATAAACTCAAAACTTATTTAATTAATTTTTTTTGATAATTTTAATTTCTAACATTTTTTTATTCAAAACATTAAAAAAGAAAATTTCTCATTGTCCGTCAATAGTAAACCTTATTCACTTATCGCAAACAATAAAATAATATTACATTATTGATCACTTTCCAACCGAATCTATCATGATCAGTTTAAAGTTAACACAAATCAATAAATCGTATTCGTATTCCAATGTCAACATCAGTAGGTTTGGCAATGGTTACATATTCAACTTGGTTATCTTAGATTATTTGTTAAAATAACAAATATAGTTTGAATATTATTTGTTCAGTAAGGAAAAAAACAGTTATTCATCTAAATCCGAACGATAATACCTAAACTTTGATAAAGTACCATATAAACACGATCCAAATCAACTATTGACATATTTAGTGAAAAGATCAATTAAGAAATACAGAAGGTTAGTAACAATTTGTTAAAAGATTAACTAATTAAGGAAAAGATTGTGTTGAATATGCTTCATACAATATAAAACATGTTATTTATTTTATCACCAATCAATCTACATTCGTATTACTTTTTTTTGTCACAAATTAAGTCTCCCTTTTTTTCCTTATATCTCAAATTAAGGGTTCTAGATAAAATATATCATTTTTAGGAAATACTCGTATTACTACATTAATTAAAATTTTACAATTTTAAAAGTTATACACAAGGGGAAAGATGGGGAAGGGGAGAGAGTGTGGGGTTGGGGTTAGGTGATAAGTGTAAGTAAATAAATGTAATGAAGTCAGAAAAAAAGGTGGAGTTTCTAGAATATATTTAAATAAAAATAAGTGGAGTGATTTTAACCATTGGATTGGATGAGAAAGATGCATTTTGACCTTTAGATTGTCCATGTAGGACAATAGTCACATCAAATATCCTTCATTACCTCTCTTTACTTAATGGTGATTAAACTTAATAGTTGAGACGGATTAATTTAACAAAATCCCAAAAGGGGATTAATGGGAAGAAATTAAAAATAGCAATAAAATCACTTGTAAAAAAAATAATAGTTTAAGGTTGAAAACAAATCACCTATATTGTACATATTTGAATTGAGAAGTTCAATGAACCAAAACACAGCTTTAGTGTAATTAAGTACATTATCTCTTATTGATTCAACATTTCAAAAATGCCATTGAAAGAATTAAAATGTTAACCAGAAAAGTATCATTTTAGCGTTAGAATAATCAGTCATGTTCTAATCATTTATGCTGAAAGTACATGCATAGAAGGAGAAAATGGAGCTTTTTAATTTTACATTATTCTTCAAACAAATAGTACATAGATATATATACCTTATACTCAACCACGAGAGAGGGAAAAAGGAAAACAGATTCTGTGAAAAATAATTAATATAAATTATTAAGTCATTGTATTTTTTTTGTAAGTCTATCTCAACTGGTGGTTAAACTAAATTAATGGTTGAGATGGATCAATTTAACAAAATCTCAAAAAGGGAATTACTGATAAGAAGTCGAGAATAGTAATAAAATCACATGTAAAAATATAGTTATTTAAGGTTGAAAACAAATTTCATTAAATTGAGAGGTTTAATGAACTAAAACACCAGTTTTAGTGTAATTAAGTATATTATATCTTATTGGTTTTACATTTCAAAAATGCTATTGAAAGAATTGAAAAATGCCATTGAAAGAATAATTATTTATGCTCTAATTTACAAAATTTCATTTCCTTTTTAAGTGTCTTAAATTATTTTTTCTGACGTACATAACTAATGTACTAAATCATATGGTAAAAAGAAATAAAAAACATTATCTCATGTAATTAATTAGATTAAACTTAGTATAATTTTAAAAAGTCTAAAAATGAAAGAAAATTATTAGTATATCTGAGTTACGGTTCCCTTAGTAAAAAAAAATTGCCAATAACGAAAACATAAGAAATAAAAGTTATAAAAAAAAAGTAAAAAAAAAAAGAAAATAAAACTAATAAAATAGTTAATTTTACATAGAAGAAGATTTAAAGAGGGTGTTAAATAAATATCCTTATACTTAGCTCTTGTATCAAAATAGTAAAATACCCTATTAATTTTAAATTACGAGTTTTACTTTCTATTCCAAAATATAACTAAATAAATTAATATTCTAAATGTATTAATTTTGTAAGTTAGAGAGGAAAAACATAACTAAATAAATTAATAATTAACAAATTTTTTTTTGCCAATAATCAAAACACAAAAAATAAAAGCTATAAAAAAATAGTTAAAAAAAGTAAAAAATAAAAAGAAAATAAAACTAATAAAATAGTTAATTTTACATAGAAGAATATTTAAAGAGGGTGTTAAATAAATATCATTATACTTAACTCTTGTATCAAAATAGTAAATTACCTTATTAATTTTAAATTATGAGTTTTACTTTCTATTCTAGAATACAACTAAATAAATTAATATTCTAAATGTATTAAGTCAAGAATCAATCTTGACCATTGAATTGTTGAATTGATTTGTGACCTTTGAATTGTAAAAGTTAGTAGTCATATAAATGAATAGTGTAATCCTTGATTTTATTATAGATTTTCTCTCTTATCAATTTTTTTTTAAAATTTAAATTGTCATATCTTTAAATTCAAAAATCAATTTTAATAAAAAAAATATTCAAAACATACTAATCAAGATTAATAAAAGAATATCCATTGTGAATAAAATCATTTAGCTCATTCACTTTTAAGTTTAATTTAGCATCTAACATATACTATTTTGGTACTTTTCTTTTCTTTTTTTTTTTGAAAGAAAAAAGCTATGTGTAAGACTACTTGTAAAATCAAAAAAGTATGATATATCCATATGAATAATAGGAAGAAAAAAAATTTTAATTGATGGAAGACTCAACTTTTACTATTCACAAATCGAAAACCAAAGTGAACCGATCAAAGTAGGTCAATTAATGTTGTTTCAGTCGATTTTATTCTTCTTATATATTGTGATTGGGTATAAAATCTTAAATTTTCACAATTGTTAGTCTTAACTTCTCATTCTTTTTTACTCTTCAAATTTTATTCATTTCGCCGTGCCGTCTGGCACGGGTATAACCTAGTATATCATATAAGTATATATGTTGTTAGTTATATATTGAATGTTTTATTTTATCTCTACTTATAATTGAAGACAGTTCCAAACATAATATAAATGAAGTCCTATAATATTTTAGTTATACGACCTTTGAATCTGGCAAGTCAAATACACCTTATTAGTAAGAGTGCATTTGTTTACTTTTTTAAATTTAAATATTGAAGATTAAAGAATAATTCTAAAGTTTGAACAATATTTTTAAAAATATGTTTATTTTGTTTTTGAATGTCACAGTCAGCTGAACTAATATTATTTAGACACTTGAAGAAATAAGTTTTAAATAATAAAAAAGAGAGATAAATTACTAATTTTAAAATGCCATAATACAATACATACAAGAAAAAAAAATCCAAAGGCAGAGAGGGGGCCCAAAGTGAGTAGGAGCCGTAGAAAAAGTCCCAAAATCATCTTATTGGTCCCTTTAGTCTAACATTTTCAAACTCCAAACCATGCAAGTCCACGTAGGAGTGAGAAAGTCCCCGACACACACAATTAACCAAATAAGAAAATAAAAAAATAAAAAATCATCTTTCTTTCGTTCGTGCAAAAGTTGATCAAAAATTGTGAGAGCAGTTCCAGCTAGAATCCTCTCTCATATTTGCTTGATTACCCTCAATTATCGCCAATGTGTATCTTCCACACCAAAAAATTAAAACCCTAGTCTTAATCCACGCCCCCTTTAATCTCTTTTCACTACATCGATCCTACAAAAACCCTTAATTCGATTTCAACCCCCAAACAATCAACTGATATAGATAGATAAGGCCACAAGGGGGCTCACTAAAGAGAAACTGGTACTATTGTATCTAATTGTGATTTTTCTTTATTTTATTCAATCCTCCTATTGCATTTGAATTTTGATACAAAAACATTTGGTGTGTAGATCATTCGCATCTCCGCATATTATTATTATTTTATTTATTTATTTTGGTAGTATGTTAGGGATGAATAAGATCATAGATGATTTTGTTGATTCCGATTTTAATGGTGGATTGATTATACAGGTTTTATATTTCGTATAAGACTTGCTCTGGAGTTAATTAATACATGAAGGGGAGAGGTAATCTGTTGTAATCACCTTAGATCCTCGTCCAGTTTCCTATCTTTCCGCGTGAGAGAATCGTGTGTAGTCAAAGTTCTTATACTACTGTATATTTTGTTGATTAATATATTTGTTCAAATTTCACCCAAAAAGAAAAAAAAGAAAGAAAGCTCTGTTACTTATATGTGGAGGTTACTTAGAAAGAGACTTGCATTGTTCATTTTTTTGTGTATATCTGTAATACATCTGATTAATTGGGATATGTACTCAGCATTAGTTTTTGAAATATCCCTGATAGGATACTAATTTTAGAAAGAGAAGAAAATTTTCCCTTGGTTTAGGTATTATATTTTATTGCAGTAATTGTTCAGTGTCAGTACCCATTGTTGCTGCAACTGGTAGTTGAATCCTTTCTCCTTAATCTAGTCTGGATAAAGGATGGGGTTGAGTTGATGCAGGCTACAATATGGTTAACTGGTTTGCCTAGTAGTTACAGCGTTCTAAATTTGGTTTAATCTCAATGATGGGGAGGAAGTAGGGGCTCAGTTGTCAAAACACTGATATGATGCAGCTACATAGACCCAAGAATCTAGATGCAAACATGACAAATGATGGTGCTGGTTCTTCTGGGCAATGGGTTCAGCAAGAATCAACCTCTGCCAGTTTGAAACATGGGAGGTTGGCAGTGAATACTTTAAATAATAATATATCTGTGCAGACAGGTGAGGAATTTTCTGTGGCATTCCTTCAGGACCGTGCTACGCCAAGAACAGCTCCTGCCCTACCCGATATGGCCCAAACCCATGGAAAGAGGATCGGGTTTAATAGTAATCAGAAATGTGCAACGAGTTATGATGAATTCACTAGAACTCTTGGGCTGCAGCGGATGGATTCTGACAAAACTGACCTTGCTTCTGCAAAAGGGTCTACTGCGAAGGTTGAGAATGGTGCTTACAAAGAAGATGGTATTTTTGAGCATGAGTGCAGGAAGGGTACTGGTGAAATATTCTCCGATCAGGCTTGTTCAGGGCCAAGAGCACTGCTCATAAATGAATCTGAGTCCTCTCGGGGCCACCAACCTTTTGGGTTAGATGTTTCAGATGCGTCCCAGTCTGGCAAGATAAAATTTCTCTGCAGCCTTGGTGGTAAAATCTTGCCCCGGCCAAGTGATGCAAAACTTAGATATGTGGGGGGTGAGACTCGTATTATTTCTATACGGAAGAATGTTTCATGGGAAGAACTAGTGAAGAAAACTTCAGGAATTTGCAACCAGCGTCACACAATCAAGTACCAGCTACCAGGGGAGGATCTTGATGCACTTATATCCGTGTCTTCTGATGAGGACCTTCAGAATATGATAGACGAATGCCATGGGATTGTAACGCTCGGAGGTTCTAGTCGACTTAGGATATTTTTAATTCCTTTGAGTGAATCTGAAAACACAAGTACCTTTGATGACATCACTATTCAGCAGAGCAATCCCGATTATCAATATGTTGCTGCAGTTAATGGTATAGTTGACCCCGCTCCTCAGAAAAACTGCAATGGGCAGTGTTGGGCAAGTGAAGAGAGTGAGTTGAAAATTAATTTGAACTGCAATCGAAGCTTCCATGGAAATTCTCTTTCTTCTTTGCATCCTTTGGAGATTAAGGAAGAACACGGTGTCTCATATCTTACTCCATGTATGAATGAATCCCAAACTTGTATCAAATCGTCCAATCAAAACCTTCCATTTTCTCCAATGCCAATTCTGCAGTTAGATCTGAGCCAGACTAGCAAACCTGTTGTAGTGAGTATACAGAAGTGCAACTCCAGCAGAGATTTTGCAGCTCCTTCCATGTCGGATCGAAATGATAGCAATCTCAATGAATTCTGTTTTCAGAAGACAGTGCTCAAGGGACGTACATTTCATTCTGAAAAGCAAATCTCAGACCCTGCTGAACCAGTGGGTCATTTATTGGGATCTAACGCTACCAATAGGTCTAATTCTGGGATTCCACATGCATTTTCCGATTCACAGCTTCACGAACATGGAGAAATGAGCTCATCTAACCCTTTGAACTTTGCAACTCCACAGTTCTCTTCATGGGTAGGGTCTGCTGCTTTCCAAGAAAAGCCTGTGCAACTGCAAGAAAATATTGATTCTATCAACTCACAAGCGCAAATTAAGTTACTGAATGTAGATCCTACTGCATCTCAAGTTGGAATGGATATGCTGAAATGTTCTTTAGGCTCAGAACCAGTAAGTAAAGTTGAACATACTCACGGGGATGCTAATTACACTGATGAAAAGTGCCAGTCGGCAAAAGAAGAGCTAAACAATTGCGATTTTGTGGTCCAAAACCATAAGAAGGAAAATTCTTTGAGTCACGAAGTGTTGAATAGCTTTGATGTAAAGGACCCTCTTGTGTGTCAGGGTCGAAACTTGTATGAGAATAAGCCACCTACCATTTGCACAGGATATATGAATAAATTGCCAAATGGCAGTTGTCAGCCGATTTCTATTCTTGATGTTGACCCAACAATTCAGTACTTGCAAGTTTCTGATGGCATGGTCCCTGCATCGACAATCAAGTTGAAACCTTTCATAGATACAAAGATGGAGCAGCCCCAAAACATTAAGTTAGAGAAATCCCCAACTGACCTTATAATCAAGAGCCAAAGAGATGCCAAAAGTCAGCAGCACGTTTCCATGGGTATACAAGTTGGTAACCAGGAAAGCAATATATCATTGACCAAGAACTCTGAAGTTGCAGGGATGACAATTGCAAAAGAACAGGCTTTAGTTGAGAATTCACCGATTGATCTTGAAGATGGCCAAGCTAAAAAACCCATCTTGACAAGCTCTGGAGAATTGCATCCATCTGCAGTTTGTGATGGTGCTGGCCTGAATGCAAATTTATGTAAATCTACTATGGTGCATAATCTGTACAAAGATGCCGGCATTGGGGGAGAAGTTTCTCTCCTTGATTATGACTTTGTCAGTTACTCTGACCTGAAGTTTGAAAAGCCAAGGTATGAAGAACGTTATAATGACAAGCAAATGCAAAAGGATACATGTGTGAGTATGTACAACGAGAAAAAGCAGCTGGAGTCGGTGGATAACGTGCAAGATGTACAATCTTCCAATGCAGCTGTCCCTCCTGTTGCAACTGCAGTCAGTAGTCAAATTTTATCCCAGAGTGTAGCTGAGAGCATTGTCCCGGAGTTGGATTTCGAGGTGATTCTCCTTATTATTCTTGACTTTATAGTTTTATCATTATGGCATCTACCTTTAGTTTTAAGTTGCTGCCCTGTTTTGTGTAGGATGATAGACTTGATGATGGAGATAAGGATGCAATTTTTACTGATTCAATGATAGCTGAAATGGAAGCTGAAACATATGGTTTGCAGGTACGCTACAACATTAAGTTCATAACATGGGTTTACTTCAGTATAAAATTCCATGATAGATTTTGAAACTTGGATAGTTGTGTTACCATGTGGGTCATTCACCCAATCCTATTTATCATCCCTTGTTCTTGTTCTTGCTCTTCCCCTAGTAGTTTCTAGTTTTCCTTAAAAACTTCACTATTCTTATTAATTGACTGGTTGTTGGCCGGTTGAACCGTACAGATTTTCTATTCCTATGTCATTGGATAAGTTCTCTGTTCCAATAACAATAAATAAATTCAGCACACATTCCTTTTTGCTCTTTTGGTTATCAAGTTAAGCTGCTATATGCAACTGAATACTTTGGACGGTGATATGCAGACCATAAAGAATGCTGATCTCGAAGAACTACAGGAGCTAGGATCTGGTACTTATGGAACTGTTTATTATGGGAAATGGCGAGGAACAGATGTTGCTATTAAGAGAATAAAGAAAAGCTGCTTTTCGGGGAGATCGTCTGAGCAAGAACGGTTGGTGGGTCATTTTTTCATTTCCTTTTGGGCTTTTCTGAATTTACTCCCCCCCCCCCCCCCCCCCCCCCCCCCCCCCAAAAAAAAAAAGCCATTTTATATGCAAATTAGTTTATAGTTGTCAGAATTTGCCCCCTACATACTGGGAATCACAAAGAATTATGTAGAAACTGGTTGTTAAGTCAAAGAATTATACATTACCCAAAATTGTACGCAACTCCTTGATATTCCCCAGCAGGATGCTAAGTCTAATTATTATGAAAATAGGTTTTAAGTCTATTGTCGCATTAGGAACAGAGGGCAAAGTTAAGAAAAGCTCTTTCCTTTTTGAATTAGTTGCCTTTTTCCCCTTGTCGGAATCTTTACTGCCAATATAACCTGTGTACGACGTTTATGCTTCTTT
Source organism: Lonicera japonica (assembly GCA_021464415.1). Lineage (NCBI taxonomy): Eukaryota > Viridiplantae > Streptophyta > Magnoliopsida > Dipsacales > Caprifoliaceae > Lonicera > Lonicera japonica. The sequence continues at coordinate 8,912,181 of CM038463.1, forward strand.
CGCTTGTACCAGACCAAAGATTTCTGGAGGGAAGCACAGATTCTTTCAAATCTTCATCATCCAAATGTGGTTGCATTTTATGGGGTGGTACCAGATGGGGCTGGGGGTACCTTGGCGACTGTAACTGAATTTATGGCAAATGGATCACTTAGTAATGTCCTGCTCAAAAAGGATAGGTGAATAAGCATCCTTCTGTTTTCCCTGCACATTTTCTCCTCATTGTGATCATAATTTAACGCTTATGGTATTCTTGATGCAGATCGCTTGATCGCCATAGAAAGCTTATAATTGCCATGGATGCAGCTTTTGGCATGGAGTACTTGCATTTGAAAAATATTGTCCATTTTGATCTGAAATGTGACAATCTACTAGTCAATCTGAGGGACCCACAACGACCCATATGCAAGGTAATTGAAAGAACAATGCTTCTTTAGAGCCCATGAGATAGATGCTCTCTATGTTCTACTGTACTTTAGGTGATGTTAATATTACCAGTGAATTTGTTTAATTTTTGCTGATTGATTACCCAAAATCCAGATATATTTGGATGAAAGGTGATTTGGATCGTTGGAGTATTGACGAGTCTAAAACACTCAATTAAACTTAAGCTCTTACATTTCATTTAAGCAGAATGCTGTTTGTAGAATGGAGTTTATCACCGAGACCAAAAGAAAAGAAAAGTTCATCCTAGGATGGTAAGAAATGAAATTAATTTTGATGGCTAGCATGTATATGAAATCTAGGCGGAGCAAAATATCCTTCAAGGGGGTCAAAATTGCCCTTTTGACTTCTGAAATTTTGAAGAACTACTTGTTCAATATGTATCTATTAAATGTATGTATCTATTACTTTATATTAAGTGAGAGCACTTTTGGTATGTACTTGAAATTATGAAACTCCCTTCCCTAGTTTAGAGAAATAAACAATAATTTTAACGAGATTTGAACCTTTGACATTTACTCCGGCATCGTGCAACTTAACCACTTGATCGAACATAATCAAATTGCGTCAAATGATTTTAAAACAATTGAAGTACTAAAAATTATCAGGTATTGCACATGCATCGAGTGCGCCCATGATCCAGTTTTTAAAAATTATTAGCAACCTCCATTCAAAGTAAAGTTAAAATTTCTTAATATTAGAGGTGTGTTTGATCAAATTTCACTTCTAAGATTATAGCTTGAGTGTTTTTTATCCAAATCCATTTATGCTTATGTCTTTGAAGGTTGGAGACTTTGGACTATCGAGAATCAAGCGCAATACTCTAGTTACCGGTGGTGTACGAGGAACCCTACCATGGATGGCACCAGAGTTATTGAATGGTAGTAGCAGCCGTGTTTCTGAGAAGGTTAGGATATATCTCTTATTAGCTTTACATGCAATTAAAAGTATTAACAATGCGAAGGAATGAATGATCTCATAAACAAAATCAGCAACATTTTTTTTGGGGTTTATGATAGGTTGATGTTTTTTCATTTGGTATTACGATGTGGGAGATATTGACGGGGGAAGAACCTTATGCTGATATGCATTGCGGGGCAATCATAGGTATGCTTTGGGTCATTGTTCCTAATAACAAGTACTTAAATGAATTTTATGAGTTCTCGGATTGTAAGAATAGTTCACTCATGATTTATGCATTCTATGATATTTAAATGGATAATTTTTTTATTTTTATTTTTTTTAACTACATTGTTTTGCTTCCTAAGGAAAAGAATGCATGCCATCATTATGAATACAAAGAAAACCTTGTAAAGCAAAAATTGGAAGCCCCCTTATCTAGAATGAATAAATAAAACTAGGACATATGGCATCAATATTCATGCAATATTATACTTGGTAACTCCTCACATTAGGTAGATTTTTAAAACACCATAAGCACATGTTATGGCATTTGGTCCAGTGGTGATAACGTGTGTTCATATTTCTAAATCATAAAGGGTAATTTCACTTGCATACCAAAAGCCCTCCTCCCTCTAAGTATATAGTTATAGATAAGTAGATAACAAATAAAAATAAAAAACCTTCTTACCTAGCTGACTTAACTCTTCTTTTCCAATTCGTGGTTTATTTGGTGGATGATGAAATATAGGGGGGATAGTGAAGAATACTCTTAGGCCTCCCATTCCTAAACATTGTGATCCAGAATGGAGAAAGCTGATGGAACAGTGCTGGTCTCTCGAACCCGAAGCTCGGCCCTCGTTTACTGAGATCACAAATAGGCTGCGTTCTATGTCTGTGGCTCTCCAGTCGAAGGGGGCACATAACAATGATCCGCGAAGAGATCACCCAAAGCTTAACATGCCTGTATAAGTCAAAAAGAGAATACTCACATTCATCTCCTTCGTTTGTCAAAAAAAAACATAAAACAAAAAATCATCTTCTTCGTTCATCAGGGCCTGGGATTGTCTATTTCTCTTTTATATCTGGTTTTTCTTCATATGTTCATGATGTAATGTTTGTTAATATTTTGAAATGTTTTTGTCTGTACGTGTTCATTTATTCATTCTTTTGAAGTGGTAACACTTTGTGATCATAGTAGTATCTAGTGTGCAGAGAGCAAACTACAAGAAACTCATTACGTTACTGTTAATGTTTTTGCCTGACAAAAATCTGTGTATATAAATATAATATATATGTGTGTCTATTACTACACATCTGATATATATTTTTTTACTTGTTACTTCTTTTTTTTGGTAACTTTTACCTGCTACATCTGCGCAGTGAGTATCCTGTGATCTGCTTTAGTATTTTTCTTTAATTTATTGCACCGATATATCATGGAAATTGTACAAACATGAACAAACATCCTGCCTTTTCTTCTTAAACTCCGTCCTCTTTTTTCCTATTTAAAATTATCAACACAAAAAATTGTTAATTTAAGTAACATCAAGATTCAATAACATCACACTTAATAGTTTGATGTTTACACAGGCGAGTAAGCTATTGAAGGTTCAATTCTCATCAGCCATCATAGCCTACGGTGAAAAAGTACTCGCTATCACAGTACTCTACGTACAATTCTTTTTACCGCAATTTTATTACACGCACATTTTGTAAAATTTATTCCCCGATTTTTGCCTGACCACTATAAAACAACATTTACACTTCTTTTTCGGTATAATAGAACTATAAAAGTTTACGTCTTCTGCCGACAAGTTCTCAGTGCAAATTCTACCCGAACCATCTGAGGTGAATAATTAGGGACTCAAGTTGATTCTTTTCTTGGCGAAAATTATGTCGTAACGCACTGCATAAAAAATTATTATACCCAGGAAATTGTAAACAAGTCATTTTGAATAGAGTTAGAAAATCTTAATAGGATCCAAGATTGACACGTATCCTCGGATCAATCAAAGCTGTTTTTCATCCAATTGCTCCCACCAAAAAAGGCAACTCGTACCATTTATGTAGACCTGTTTTAACTTCAAAATCCAGACAATAAACCAGTTTTAAAGCAACAAAACCAACCCCCTAACACCCCCAATGTCTGCCAAGATAAATGATGAATTTACCATACGAAAGAAAAGTGGAGAAAGAAAGAAAAGGTACAATCAGAATTACATAACGTTACAAGACCATCAATGACTACAAAATAATCAAACCCAAATACAAATGAATATATACAAATGTTCCGAAGCTAGACTCTAAAGACTCGGACAAAACAATTGTGACTGTAAGGAACCATTTTTCTGCCCCCCTGTATGAATCGCATAAACCGAAAATACAGAAACCATCTTTGAATCTATTTTTCTCCTCGTGACCATTTTCCCCAGCTCTAACTTCGCAGCTATGTGAGCAAATAGAATGGATTCTGAGAGTGGGTCCTTGGCTCTTATTGCAGGTCCAGTTAGCTCAATCTGCGCATATTACTGAAACATTGTTGTGAAAGATACCAAACAGATCAGATGATGTATATACTACGACTCTAGGAGGTTGTGTTAAGTTGCATTTCTTTTCTAGAAAAATGCTCAAAGTTTCACATTTCCATCTTTAGTGGTGTTCAATTGCAAAATTCTCCATGGTACAACTTTGTTTAGCCTAAAATTTCCAGTAAAACCCAACCTCCCCCTAAAGTTTGTTTTCCATGGAGAAAAAGAACCCATGTAAAACAATTCGGAGGAATTCAATTATTTTCCATGTAGACCAATTGCAAAACACCCTAAAATAAATTAAAAAATCAAATTCATGTCCAAAGAAAAAGGATGACTACCAGAACTGAGCTATTGATCTTTATGATTGATCTTCATCTGACCTTGACCGAGTCAAACGGCGACGCCTTCTGGGAGGAGATATATCCTCACCTATATCACTTAATATATTAACATCATGGTAGTCCTCATCCTCGTCATTGTCATTCTCCTCGTCAGCCCCCTCATCTTGCAGACCCAACAAATTTTCACCCCACAAAAGCCGCCGGCTGGAAAAAGCTCCGGCTGACCGCCGGTGCCTCGTAAAACCTCTTGACCTGCTGCCCCCCCTTTGCTCAGCATCCCGGTCCATTGACCCAATCATCTGGAACAAGAAAAAAGTGGTCAACCAAGGCCCGTTGACATCACCTGAACCCCGTTCCCTTCCACCCGATAGCCTATCTCCATTTTCAATAGCATAGTCTCCAAGAACAATAGCACCGGGCATGGCTGACCGAACGGCACTGACAATATCACCGTACTCCCTCTGGTGCTCGAGCCGGCGCCATGCTTGTTCTCTTGACGGCTCGATGTCTGAGGGTCTTGCAGTCGGGTGAACCCTCCTAGCATGACGACGCAGTTCTCTGTAGTTACCCGAGAATGAGCACGATTCCTGAGAGCAACTTCTAGGCTTCGAATTAAGGTACTCTCTAGCCTCTTCTACAACCTCGTAACCCAGGACACTTCCTCGGCACAAAGGGCAACGTAAACTCAATCTTGATTCTGATGAATCATCCGCATTGATCGCTTCAGGCAAATTATTTCTTTCAGAATTACTAACAGATATGTGTTGGTTTATGGGTGAAGAACTAGGTGGAGAGGGGGTGGTATCTTTGTTATCAGGTTTGAGTTTTTTGAATCGATCGAGGCAATTTGAATGCCGGTAACTTGTGTCACAAATGAAAGATTTGCAGCCTTTCTCATGCGAACTGCATAAGAGAAGAATAGCATTATGTGGGTGGTCCATGCAAATGGGGCATGAAGCTTCATCCCATTCCTTGCGGAGTGCACTAGTATCAGCATCGTTTGATATGCTTCGTTTCCTACTAGCCATCTAGTTTGCTGTATTATTATGTCTAAAACATTAAAACGATTCGCGCATTTCAATATAGTGCAGAGTAAATGAGATAATATGAACAAAATGCAAGTTTATGTGCCATCCATAGAGCTTGCAACTGTAGCCACAGATTCTCAAGAGAATCTTGGCACAAAACCTCGCATACTATGTGTAGACATTAAATCAGTAAAAGAATCAAATGCTAAATAACTCCTCAAAAAAACAAAAACATCTATTAGATGTAGAGAATATAACATAAGCAAATTATCCTCTAGCTTCAATGATCAACCCAACTCAACAAGCCATCCCCAAGCCCTCAAAATATAATCCACTCAAGCTTTGAACAATATTAGAAACATTAATTGATATAAAAACATTACCATAAGCTACATATGCAATATAATATATTACACGGGGTATAGCAAAGATGCCCTGGAATCAAAAATAGGTATTCATTTAAATCTTATACTTACCAAGAGAATGAAATATGAGAAATTCCCTACTGAGTTCTTCTGGGTCTTTATGACAGTGTTCAAGCACACGATAGAAACAGACAGCAATCTCTCATTCAAAGCTCCAACGCATTAACCTAATAATTCAGTAATGCACAATCCTACAAACCTTTTGTTGAAATACAGCTTGAATAAAGTATCAGTGACTTGATCTTGAGTAAGTCACCAATGAAGCTAAGACCTGCAGTTGTACCGCAGAACAGAAGCGATGGTCATATGCATAATATCTCAGTGCTCAAAAGCTAGAAAATAACATCAAGTATCAATAGATATTTTATTAGAATACTGTCAACTTAAACTCGTGGTATTATTGAATAACTGCCCGGGAAATACAGTATGATGATCTCCCGTAACTAATAAGGATAAACAACCTGAATAAAATGGCATCAAAGTACGAAACTGACCAAAAAAAACACCCTAATACTACAAGGACCAGAAAGATAGTAAAGATTTATACAAATCATGCTGCAATATAAAATCCCAACTGGGGCAAGATGGACATATGATGTCATCCCACAAAGCATCATAATTTCAAGATATTGTCTTACCAACATTCACTACAAAATTTGTAGCAAAAAGAAGGTAGCCTAGACAATAATTTGTATTAAAGAATAACAAGGATTAACTTTTATGTCTCTTGAATTATGGTTGTTAACTTTAAGTAGATTAAATGATAGAAATGATTGATATTAATATTAGTGTGAATCCAAGTTTTTCTCATTTCAGATTCATCAAATATAGAATAACAACATCAATCATCTGTTAAAAAATCAATGAAACCCAAACCCTAGCCCTAGCCCTAGCCCTAAACTTAACAATATCAATCATCTGTAAAAGATTCAACTTTTATCAGTCATCAATGAATTTACAAACATATTCATCTGCACAAGAACCACAATCAACAAAATTAAATCAATAGATCCAATACAGATGCAATTAGATCCAAATCAAAACGACCCTTTTAAGAAATTGAAGATATGAAGGTTCGGAATTACAATAAAATTATTGATGAATTGGTCACGCTTTGTCCGTTGATTGAAGAATTCGCTTGAAAAAATAATTCTGTGAAATTTACGAGATACGTCCGATGAAAGGACTTTGGGGAATTGGATCAAATTTCAAAGGCATTTCACTTCATGTTATAACCGACGATGGGGAATAAGAAAATGAAAAATGCAACAAAAAAGGTATTGGTGGAGAAATGCTGGTTTTTCTTTTATTATTATTATAAGTGTAAAACACACACGATGCGTGGATTGTAAAATTAACTCGATGCGTAAATATTTTAAATTATATAAATATAAAAAATATAATGTATAATATTAAACAAAAATACTCATGTAATATAACTATAAAAATATGAAGGCAAAAAAAATAAATAAATAAGCAAGCATTTCAACAACTCAGTTATATAAAATAAAAATAATAATTAATATGTATAAAAAGATTTTAAAATTAGAGCAAAATAATTAATATATCTAGTTGAAAAAAATGATTGAATTATAAATAGCGATAAGTTAAGAAAATATATATTAATGCGAAATGTTATAATAATAGAGAGAAAGAATACTAAACAATCAAGAAGGAAGACAAAAAAAATTACTTGTAAAAATAATATAAAGATTGCATAAATTGTGTTATACTTCATTCATTTTAGGGCAATTTAGACTTAGGTATTCTCATAATAGACGAAATTAGACTTGGGTACTCTTTTGTTTCAAAATAAGATTTTGGTGCAAATTCCATCTATTTCTGTCCAAAACTAATAGCCACGTGAAAATCACGTGACTTTAACCAACCCATCCCAACTTTAGTTAACACATTTAAAAAAAATAAAAGGGCAATTTGAACTTACGTATTCCCATAACGCACGGAATTAAATTTAGATACTCTTATGTTTCAAAAATAGACTTTGATGCAAATTCCGTCAATTTTCGTCAAAAATTAACAAAAACGTGAGTTGTATGTGCCTTTAACCCACCAAATCCAACTATAGCTAACATTTTAAAAAATATATTAAAAAAGTCACCACCGAGTCACAGACCCTAGCCTTCACCCAAAATACCTTCGACCACCGACCTCCATCAATTATAAACATCACCTCCACATTTTAAATCTGTCGCATATATAATAAATCCATCATAGATTTATTCATATATATATATATATATATGTATATGTATGTAAACATAGATTGAGGTTAGGGGTTTCCAAGGATTGGGGCTTTTTCGACAGGGGTGGGTTTGTTGGATGGAGGGGACTGCGTTTTTTGATGAAGGATGGGTTTGTGGTTCCAATGTAGAAAGAGAGCTATTTGGTTTTGCTGTGGACATAGTGTTAGAATTATATTTTTAGTTTGCTTGATTCTGATGCTAAAATCAGTTTTTCTTTTGTAATTGTTTGAGTCGAATTAAAAATTTGAAGATACGACAATTAATTGAAGTTCGCCGAACTTACTAGATTTATCATACATAATTCAGAACCTAAGGTAAGTTGATTATATAGTTTGATTCAAAATATAAGTAATGGACTAAGCATTAAATTCGAAATTAAAAGTCTTTTGAGTCAAATTTATTTGTAAAATATTTTTACTGAATTTTGCCGAAATCTGAAAAGTCCTGTCAACACAAATTAATGAGAAAACTTATTTTTTTTTCATGTTTAACATATTTTATAAAATTGTCTCTAAAATTTAAGTTGAATTAAAGTCCAAACGAATTTAATACGAAAAAATAAAGTAAAAAAATATTAAAATAAAAAAAAATAATTTTAATAATAATAATAATAATAATAATAAATGAAACATGTATTTTAAATTTAAAAGCAAGTCAAAAAGTCAAACTTGCCTTTTCTTTTCTTTAAAACCAGGGCAGGTGTCTTAGTGGGCCTAGCCTATTTACATTATATCTTGCTTTTATATTTTTTCTATAAATATAATTATTATTTAGGATGAAAAATATATAATTTTATAAAAAAATTGAGGCAAAAAATATTCAAATGTTAGAATTAATTTTTAAGAGTTTTAAGACACCACTTATGTTTTGTTTACGTGCTATAGTTGTTCTTCAAATTTAAGAATTAGGGTTCTAGTCGTTTACGATCCTGCGGGAGTATCTTCGGTTATGATTGGAGACGGGTTGAGCGAAGTGGCTAACTTGTGATAAGAGAGATTGCAGATAGGATGTGAAGGATTGTGATCAAGTGCGTAGAAAGAGGCGACGGGTAAGCCAGAAAAGCAAGAAGAGTTACGCCAAGCCAGTTGTGGTTGGATTCTAAGTTAAAGGGATTGATGGGATTGTTGCATAAATTGTGGAAAAACAATTTTCGTAAGTCATCGAGTTTGTAATTCCGTTTTGATCATAATGAAGCACTATTGATTAGTCTTAATAATTAGTTCTACGCAATTAGAGATACCTCTTAAATTTCTTGTGTTGTGGATTATTTTTTATGATTATTTGATTGATATAATTGTTATAAAACACAACACATGATTTTGACAACACTAAAATTAATTAGACCTAGGGTTTTAATTTTGCTTATCAAATTTAAAATTATTTTTGATAAAAACCCTAAAATCAACATAGGCAATACGATCCCTAATTTTGATTTGCTTCATATGGATGGAGGTGGATGGAGGGTGGAGATCGGAGGTGGATGTGGTGTTGATGATGGATGGAGGTGGTAGAGATCGGTGGTTGGAGCTCGAAGGTAGTTTAGGGACAATAAAACTTTTTCGATGAGTGGTGGGTTTATGGTTTCGATGTCGAGAGATAGACAGAGCGGTGGGTTTGTGGTTCCGCCGTTGCAGCCTTCGTATTCCTCAAACCACCGTCGCCCCCACCTTTAATAGATAGTCACACACACATACATATATACCTAAAGATTTATACATATGCATATATGTATATATACGGTCAGGATCAGGTGCAAACTAGTCCGTATGGACTGATCCATTTTGTGACAGTTTTGCGCCATAAAAAACACCCTTAAATGTTTTTATAACGAAAAAGTGTCATAAAATGACCAATCCGTATGGATTGGTTCATACCAGAAATGGACCCTATACATATATATGTATACATATGTATATATACAGAGAATTAAATATTAAAAAAATTAAGAAAACTTCAAATTATATATATACATATGTATATATGTATACAGAGCATTTATGGTAAGGACCAGTCCTTACGGATTGGGCCCTTTTACGACACTTTTATGTCATAAAAATACTTGGGGTGTGTTTTTATGACGCAAAAGCGTCGTAAAATGGACGAATCCATAAGGAATGGTCCTTACCAGAAATTTCCACTATATGTATATGTATATAGAGAGAGATTGAAGTTGGGAGTTTTAAGGTTTGAGGCTTTTCTGTTAGGGTGGGTTTGTTTGAGGGAGGGGATGGCGTTTTTCGATGAGTGGTGAATTTGTGGTTCCAATGTAAAGAGAGAGAAAGAGAAAGAGTTGTTTGGTTCTGATGTGGAGGTGGTATTGATGATGGATGGAGGGTAAAGATCGGAGGTGTAGGTGGTGGATGTTGGTGGTGGGAGCTCGGAGGTAGTTTGGGACTTTATTTATTTTTATTTTTTTTAAATGAGTTGACTAAGGTTAGGATATGTTGGTTAAAGTCACATGATTTTCACATGGTTGCTAGTTTTTGACGAAAATAGACGGAATTTGCACAAAAGTCTAATTTTGAAATAAAAGAGTACCTAAGTTTATTTCTGCCTATTATGGGAGTACTTAAGTCTAAATTGCCTAAAATATAAATAAATAAAGTCCCAAACTACCTCCGAGCTCCCACCACTGATCTCCACTACTTCCATCCACCACCTACACTTCCGATCTTCACCCTCCACCCTACATCCATCACCAACACCACATCCACATCGAAACCAAATTGCTTTCTCTCTTCACGCTTCATCCCTCACTAACACCACCTCCACATCGGAACCAAATAGCTCCCTCTCTCTACATCAGAACCACAAATCCACCGCTGATCGAAAAATGCCGTCCCCTCCCTCTAACAAACCCACCAGACGAAAAAGCCTCAAACCTTAAAACCCTCAACCTTAATTTCTCTCTATATAAATAAATGTATATAAAGTTTATTGAAAATTCTGGTTTAGCTACTCCTAGTCCTCCCTAACCCTCCATTACCGACCCTCTTCTTGGTATCAAAGGTGAGGGCTAATGCTAGTAATTGAGTAGTGGCTTTTTTTAGTTCAGGGTGGTAGATTGTCTCAAGGGTTGATATCTCTGGTTTTTAAAAAATTAGGATGAGGAATCATCATCACTTTCTTGGATTGGAGGAGAATTGTCATCTAAATCATCATCAGAATAGGCAATGAAAAAAATAGTCTCTAGGGTATGTTCATCTTCGAGCAAAAAAATTGACTAAGGATTTGAATCAATAACTCCTAGAGCTAGTTGCGTGAGATGAATCAACAGCTTATCCTTTTTACTTGTTTTTGGATAATTCTTCGCGAATTGACATGGCATATGATAAAGAAAGCATTTATCTGATCGCTTTCCTCTGAACTTTCTTCTCTTGACAAACTTCCATTTCTTTTTCTTTTGGAAGGGCTTGGATTTGGAAGACTTGCTTTGGAAAGTAGTAGAAGGGTCAGATCATTTGAAATGCTTCTTTTTCTTAGAATGGGAACAGTTACAAGATTTTTTCTCCTTACATTTTATCTTCAAATGACATTTGTTGCATGTGTCTGTTAACTGCTTGTTTGTTTTTTCAACTTGTTGTAGGAACTTTCGTCGGTTACAGAGACGTTCAAGAGAGTTTAAGATATGCTCATAAAGCTGAGCAATAAAGGCACTCTGTAGATTTCCTTGTTTCATTATCAACAGTTTCTATGCTTCAGCTCCTAAGGGTTCTAGAAATGAGTTAAGAAAAGCTTGCTTGAGGTTTATATCATCAATTCCTCATATGACATAAAACATTTTAGACATCCGATCATAATGCTTCTCAATGTCTTTAAGCAGGAACGAACAACATTTCATCTGAAGGTATTCTTCTTGGGCGAGCTCTGCATGATGATCTGCTCTTCCAATGAATTTAGCATATAAGATCTGAATTAAAGCGACGATTATTGCCAAATGTTAGACTTGTCGTTGGCGATATTCTCTGAGACTAAGATACCATTTTTTCAATCTTCTTGCATATATATAAATCTATGGGTATATATATATAGAGTCCCTATCCTATACGGATTACTATTCACGGACTATCCGTACGGATTGGTCCGTTTGGCATGCTTCCCGATGGAATTTTTTGATGAAATTTTGTGGAGATGTTCTTCATCGTGTGTATAACATCTCCACCAAATTTCATCAAAAAATTCAATCGGGAAGTAGGTTAACTACATGATTGAAAAAAACTGGTCCAGAAATAGATATATAAAATCCAATATTTTTCAATCATGTAGTTAACCTACTTCCCGGTTGAATTTTTTGATGAGATATATTTTTCCATTTTTATATTTTTCCATTTTTATATTTTGAAAACACATCGAGTACTCAAAGATGAAAACACTGAAGAAGCACTATATTTTGATGAGATATACTTTTCCATTTTTATAAACTTCTTTTTTTTTCATTTATATAGGGAGCCTGAAGCAAAGGCTTTGAGAAACAAACCAATTTATCTTTGTATGGCAGGTTGGATTATATCTTTGGAAAAGATCGTGACATATGAGTTGCTGCTGAAGCTCTAATATTTCTATAACGGATGAAGATCAAGAGGAGTTTGTTGTTCAACTACTTCAAGAGGGATTGAATAACATTCATTGACAAGAATTACTTTCTTTTAGCAACGGTGGAAAATACTTTGATTCTTTTTATTTTTGCTATTGTGGAAATAATATATTTTAGTTTTCCCTTTGTTATTAGGTAAACAAATTTGAATATGGTAGATTGTATGTTCGGAGTATTTAATATAATATGCAGGATGTATATTTTAAGTTTAATTGTGACCATTTTATATTTTATAGCTATTGTTATGTTTCAAAATTTATTTTCATATTTAATTAAATGTACTTTAATAATATTTTAAAAAATATGTAAAAAAATTAAAGTGGTATATTTTTTACTATTAATTCACAATAATGGTATATTTGGAAAATTGGTTAAAAAGTTATTACATCTTATGCATTTCAAACGATGGATTGGATTTAATAATTATATCCGGCATCTAATATATCCAGGCCTGCACCAAACACGCCATTGGGATAAAGCTTATCCGGCAGATTTTTATCCTATCATATCCGGCACTTATTATATCATATCCAACCTCTATATTCGGCATGTTAAACGAAGCCAATAAATACCTGAATTCGTCAAGGTTAACCTACATAGAACCAATTGTGCTCATAGTGCACCACCAATTACAAATCCAAAACCATCACCAACCATTGTCCACGGCCAACAAAATAAATAGCTATATTTAAGAATATAAATTTATCCATTAAAGAAATCTGCCCACAAGCTAGTTAAACAAAGTATTCAATTAAGAATATAAATGTATGTAACTTTTGCTGAAGCATAATCATAATAACAGCAAATGCTTGTTTCTACCCAAAAGTATTATTCAACATAAGCTCTAAAAAGTTGTCTCAGCCATTGTTTACTTCATATTTTTTTTAAACCTTCTTTTATCTTTGCGCGCCCAACGAATTAAAGATGTGAGATGAATAAAAAAAAGTATTTAAGAAAAGTAACTACTAAAAGAACATAAACTAATTAAGTATGAAATTAATTATAAGTTACACTGATAAACCATTGCTTGCTAACATGTCGGATTTGGGATATTTAAAGTTGAGGAACTATTACAGTCCGTTTGGATAGAAGGGGTGGGATGGAAAGAAAATAGTTAATTAGGAGGGGAATGAATGGAATATAATAGAAAGGAATGAGTTTAATTTTATTGTTGTTTGGATAGCTAAAAATGGAAAAGAATGGAATGAAAATAAATCTTGTTTGGATAGAAAGAAGAAAGGAAAGGAAAGGAATGTGATTTAATATATTATTAACAAATTAAGGTTAAATTTGGAATAACGTGAAAAAATCATTAAATTTTTTTTCTTTCCCTCCCAATCCTCCCAATATTGGAAGGAAACAAAATAAAGGAATAGAGGGGGATTGGCATTCCCTCCCAATCCCTCCATTTCCTCTCCACTCCCTCTTATAAATCTATCCAAACGAATGAAATGTAATCCCTTCCTTCCCATTCCCTTAATCCAAACGGACTGTAACTTCTAGATTCCCGGGGGTGTATGGATTTGGGATAAAGAAGCATATATATGTATATAAACATGATTGATATTAATATTAATATTGCTATTACAAAATCTAAAGTATGAAGACCCAAATATTAAGAAAGATAATATATATATATATATATATATAATTATGTACCGGCCTGCTGAGTTATTAACAATTCATTTGAGAGGAATGGCCTTTGTTATTAAGATGGAACATAATTCCATGGTGGAGTAATGCTTTGAGGTAGTGAGCCTGTACGTGGATAAATGCCTCCTTGATGCATCCATTGCCGATTATTATTCTGATAACATGGTTGTTGGGATCCAAATACCCCTACGTAAATAAATTGATGTAGATTATCCAAATACCTCTACAGGATGATTCGAGTTCAATGCGCCTTCGGTCATGACATGGGTTTTACCCCTTTTATCTATCTTGGTATCTAAAAAAGATACCATGTTATACTTTTTTGTCACATACGTATGTAAATAAATAAATAAACATATATACAAGCTGCAAGTATACATGTGTATTTCTTTAACAATTAACCTTTTACTTTAGGTGTTATTTTCTTTCGGGATTTAGTTTCTATTGAACCTTTAATTATTTTGCTAGATTGGCCTTTAGAACGTCTTTTGTAAGGTCTCACGCAATCCCACTATTACCTCATTCAAGTTTGGTATCGAATTATGATATGTACTGACATGAATGCTCTTGTTTGCATTTCACCTCCATCCTTCTTCGAAAACTATAAATGCCTCAATCTTGGCTTCCGCTTCTAGCAATATGACTTGCTTAAAGAAACCACTTCATTCCACTTTAAACACGTTGACACAATTCTTTGTGCAATATGTGATAATTCATTGTAATGGGTTATTAGCATTGGATCATCGTAATTTGAAATGACCTCTTCCAAAGGGATACAAACAACTTCCTCTTTAGTGAAGATTTGGCTATGTATAAGAATCATATTCCTATTTCAAATCACTGATTTGTGACTGCCAAAAACAGTTACAAAGGCTCAAAACAATCACAAATAACCGTCATATAATTGACAGTCACAAATTTTGTACTTTGTGACTGTACGTGGCAGTCACTACTTCTAGATATATGACTGTTTTTGGCAGATACAAAAGAGTCATGGAGGCAGTCAGATGTTAGTCACAAAACTTGCAATTGTTTGTGACTGTTTTTAATAGTCACAAATTTTGCAACTATTTTTTTAAAAAAAAATTAAAAATATTAGAAAACCAGATTTATTTTATTTATAATCTAATCAATTTTCACAATGTATTCAAACTACAATCATAACTAATATTCACATTACAAACCAATCAATATTCATAATGCAATCCAATCAATAATATTCATGTTATGCATCTCCATTTTACACTAGTACACTAATTTAGTCAACCCACGCATAGAGGAGTTGTGTAAGTGTAATTCTTCCAAATTCCTAATCATCCTGGGACAAAACACTGTCAAATCTCTAGATCCCAAATTTCAATTTCTGATATTGAGCAAGTGTAATTCTTCCAAACCTGTAAATTTCTCCCCGAAGAAAGATCAGTTTAGGAAATATAGTTTTTAAATGCATTTGCTTGAATCTATATTTGAAAAATCAACTTTTTTTTAAGGGAACAAGTCTTCTTCCTTTTACTAGTATTCAAAGGGAAATAGGTGAAACCAATATTTATATAAACAAGATCTAGTCTTTTTGCAACTATATTTACAAGACATTTATATAACACACCACCAAAAAACATAACTCACAGTCATATATATATAATCATTAAAGCAAAAGGACTAGTGTTAAAATGGTGAACCATTTTTATAGATAAATATATAATATATTACTATGTACCGACTCTTGGCCCAGCTCAACGACAGCATCTTTATAGCAATATCTCTTTCCAAAATTTCTTACACAGAAAATACAAACGCCCTCTTGAATCTTGATGATTTTCCTGCTATTACTCCTCCTTATCATCATCATTCATTTCTAATTTCAATGTTTTTGTTCACCTCAGAGAGAGAAAGAGAGATACAAAAAACAAACATTGCGTTAGTTGTAAAACCTCCACCAATGTATAAAATGGCATCCATAACGGGGTAAATTTAAAATATTATGAAAATAGGGGGCAAGTTTAATATCAAATTAGGAATAAAGAACTAAATTAATATTGAACCAAACTAGCAGCAAAGGAGAATAATAGTTCTCATTGTCAGATAGGAGTAATTGTATGCATTTAAGTTACATGTATCTACATTTGACCCTTTAAATTTTTTCTCTCACTCACCCGTAAAGGCTCACATGTCAACAGAGCTATCCTCTAATACACTACAATTTTCTGTTTTGACAATAATTTATAAAGTTTTATCTCCTTATTTATTTATATTTTTAAAGTTCTTAAATTTTGTCGTGCACCTTAAATTATAAAGTTATTATTCATTTGGAATTTTTAAAAGCAGAGAATATGAGAGAGAAATTACTTAAAAATGGTAAAACTCCAACCCAGTAAAGTTAGATTTTTGTAATACAAACAAAAAAGATTGAACATAAGGGAAATACATATTTGCCACATATGCACACCGACCAACCTGGTGAACGGCAAAACTTTAATTGATTCCTGCACTGTTGATCTCATTTCCTTGTACATACAATCTCCATGTGGAGGGGAATGATGTTTGGCTTCATGTGTGATAGCACTTTCTCATAATTATCAGCCTGCAGGTAACTATACTCGCTATTTTTCTTTGTGCTTGAGACTCATAATTAGCAATCACACTTAAGCAAATTCAAGTACCCTTTCTTAAACCTATATGTATAATATATAAATATAAAGTAAACACAACCATCTATACTTCAAAATAAAGAACCCAAATGCCAACCACAACTTTCTAAACAAAAAAATGTTGCACATAAAATTACCTTAACCACAATATCATATTTTGCTTCGGCGAGAGAATCCCTTAAATTTTGAGCTTACACAGGGCCGATAGATCCATAAGGATAACCATTAGCATAAATTACAGTGAAATTAAAAGTATGTTCAATAACATGTTAACAGGTTAATAAAAGAAAAATAAAGAAAAATAAAGTATTGGTTCTGTAGGAAATATTCATCTATCATTAACTTTATTTCATTATTAAGAACTAGTACAATCAAATTATTGACAGAACCGCCCCTACTATGGGAGTACATCAGTTCAACACCCCAATTAAATTGTTAACAGAACCGTCCTTACCAATGAGAGTACATCAGCTCAACACCCCAGTCAGAATCGTTAACAAAACCATCCATACCGATGGGAGTATATTAGCTCAATACCCCAATTAAATCTTTAACAGAATCGTCCCTACCAATGGAAGTACATCAGCTCAACACCCTAATCAGAATCGTTGACAGAACCGTCCCTACTGATGGGAGTACATCAGCTCAACACCCGACCAGAATCATTGATATAACCTCCCCAGCCAGTGGGGGTACAGCAGAACAAAGTCCACATGGCATATCCCAAACAGTTCAGAAATCACCCACCCTTACCAAGTGGAGATAAACAGCATAGCGCGACATTATTCGCATCGCATTGTTTTCAACATCTCACTAGTGATTTATGCGAGTGCTGCAAAATGTTGCGTTCTCATCATCATCCTGGTTTTTTTGCTTCACAAAGAACCCAGGCCAAGAGGGTCTGTAAACACCTCATTTAGCGACCCCTGCAACAATCCCGAACTCTAAGAAAATGATCACACATGCATGCACAAGAATTCTTAGATGCATACATACCATATACATGTGATATAGGTCAAAGAAGGAAGCCAAAAATACACCCAGATGAAAAGTTACGAGAACTAACAGAAGCCGCTAGAACCAAAGACCATCAAAACTCCTGAAAACTTGTGAAAGGAGAGTTACCAATTTCTGATCATCCTCAAACTTTGAGGGTTATTAGACATTGCGACAAGGAGAAACATACTAAAAAATAAGCTCAATCCGACCTCCGGATCTCAGGGGATTTAGAAAATTGAGAGTTTACTTCGGGTAATCAAAAGACGACCTTTTCGAAGTCCAAATGAGCTCAAATTTGGTCAGTAGATAGAGTATATGGTGGGGAACAACATATTAAAAAATCAAATTAATCCAAAAATCCATTTGACAAGAATTAAAAAAACTTGTACGGATACTCACCCCTATGTGTGTCCCCACGACATATTGTGGACAAATCTCTCAAAGCCGATTTTTTGTTCTTTCTTGTTTTGCTACTTCTCGACCTCTAAATATCACAAAATTTTGTGAAGAGCTAGAAAATGTTACTGGAAATAACATATTAAAAAATCAGCTCGATCCGACTGTCGGATCTTCAAAAATTTGAAAAATCGGGAATTTATCTTGGAAAATCAAACGAAGGCCTTCCCGGTGTCCAAAAATTCTGAAATTTGGACAATAGGTAGATCTTAACATGGGTAATAACATGTTAAAAAAAATCAGATCAATCCAATATTTATTTTGACTGGAATTGCATAAAATCTTCACACGTTTAAATCAGGGGTTTGTTCGCAAACACGAACCAAGTGTTTTTTCGCGGACACAAGCTCTAATAGCCGTGTCCTCAAGACACAAGGTACCTTGTGTCTGTGGACACGCCCTTTGTCTGCAGACAAACACTTCCAGCTCAGCCCATTAATTATTCTACAGCTATAAACACACCTACACTAACCCCTTTGAAGCATCAGTCAGCTCCGTGACTTCGGAAACAGTGCTCTAAAATAGTATTCTACTAATTTTGAGGTTCTTAGGTATTTTTTATATTTTAATTTGGATTTAATTTTTTATCTGTCTTTATTTTATCAGTTATAATTGATCAATTGCATGCAAAAAATTGCTGTTTATCTCAAAATCAGTCCATATTTCACATTTAAACTCTATTTTCAAAACCAAAGGCATAGAATGAGCTGAAACTAGTTTAAAACATATTTTCTTAGTTAATTTTATAAAGTCTTAATTTTATTAGTCTCGATTTACGAAGGAATTAATACATGTTTGTACCCGGTTTAATTTATAAATCGCGATGCTTACCTAAATATCCAATATGAGAGTACTGAATTTGTCAATGCCAGTTTAAATTATTAAATTGCAGTACACTATTGACGAACGAATCTCGAGAATTGCTGGATATTCGATTTCAAATCGAATTAGCTTCCGAGAAGCCCTAAATCTTTCCAAAAGTACCTGTTTTGCTATCTATCATTATAAAATTTATTTTTTCCAAATCACACACACACCAATTTCTAAAATCAAAGGGCAAAATATGAAGCACACGCTTTCCATCCCCACCCCAAAATCCTGTTTTTCTTAAAATTATGGGCTAATTTATGATTACATCAATTAACATGCAAATGTTCGATTATAATTCCACGTATATCTTACTTAGAGACCGAAAGGATGAATTGGGTGCCTAACACCTTTCTGATTCGTAATTTAATCCTCGAACCTTTGAATCAACTAGTTTCGCATTAATTGTGTTTAAGAGGTCGTTTAATTCATAAATGTTCCTCTTTTACACGAACTTTTATTTGTTTAGTAAAACAAACTGGCGACTCTGATTCCTTTGCAAATCGTCACTTTTTCTCTATAACAAAACGAACTATTTTTCAAAATTAAACCTGAAAACCAGAGGAATTGCCGCCAAGGGGGGCCGGCGTCGAAAGTGCGGGTTCTCAAACCCTATAAATATAACCCTTTGTTATAGGTTTTATTGAGTGAGTTGTATTATTTACTAGCTAGATTAGAGAGTTTATTTGAGATATAATTTTGAGAGCTCTAATTGGCGGGTATGGTTTGCTTTACGCGTTATACTCGAAATTGGTCTCATCAATAATAGTTATCACCCAGTAAGTTAGTGGTAATTTTGCCAATACAACCTAATTGCTTGTATGTTTGGTTAGTTATTTTCTTTTTTAATATTTTATTTTTCGTATTGCTTGAATATTAGTGGTACTTGTTCCTTTCATTATTGTACACATAATTGTCCAGTCGATCCTACACTTGTGCTAAGGTTTGTTCTAGCGGTATTTTAGCATAATAATTTGGTATCAGATACAGATTTATTCCTTGTGATAATTGTGTGATAGTTAGAGATGTCTATTGCTGATATACTATAAGGGAGCGACAAAGTAGCCGATAAGTCACCTTTGAAGGGGGCGTTTGCTTCTAAGGTGATGGACGCGATCAAATTCGATATAAAGAGATTTGTTGAGAAGAAGGCGAATTTTGCAATGTGGCAGTGCCAGATGTCCGACATCCTTATCTAACAAGGTTTGCACAGAGTATTGTTGGGGAATAAAGCTAAGCCCAATGATTGGTTCGACATTAATTGGGTTGAGTACGATAGGCATGCATGTAGTATAATTCGTTACTCCAAACGCGATGTATTATGTGATGCGTGAAACATCTGCTTCAATAATTTAGAAAAAGCTCGAGGATCAGTATATGACGAATAGTATCAAGAATCGTTTGTACTTGAAGAATAAGCTATTCTAGTATGAATTTTCGAGAGGTACATCCATGAATGATCATCTCAATGGGTTCAATAAGATAATCGTAGATTTTTAAGGGTTAGATGTTGAGATTGATGATGAGGACAATGCAATTTTTTTTAATTCATTCCCGAAATCCTATGGTTATTTAATCACCATGCTTATACACGGGAAATAAAAGATGACCTACGATTTGGTATCGTCGGTCATCTTGGCTAATGAAATCCGCTTGAAGGAGAGAGGATATCCAACTTGAATGCGTTATTCATTAGGGGGAGAAGGGATGAGAAGAAGCGGCATAACTGGGGAAGTTTGCTGTCAAAATCTTGGGGATCGACTGACAAGAGTAAGATAATTTGTCACAAATGCAGGAAACCTAGACATGTGCGTTGGAAGTTTCCAAATAGATCCAATGGTGGTGTAGAGAATAAATGTGCGGTGGAGAACACGAACACGGTAACAGCACATAAAAAGGACTTTGAAAGTATGCTGGTTGTGACTCCACGGGTTAGCTCTTCTAACGAATGGATCTTGGATAGCGGGTGCTCATATCACATGTACCCAAATCAAGAATTGTTCCATACCTTTAACAAGGTTGACAGGGGCAAGGTTTTGATGGGTAACGATCATGCGTGTAAAATGATGAGAATTAATACGATTCTATTAAAGATGCACGACGGGGTGGTACGAACTCTTGATGATGTTCGATATGTTCCCGATCTAAAAAAAAATTGATATCTTTGGGAGCTTTTAATTCTAATAGGTATCGTGTAATACTCGAGGGTGAAAACTTAAAAGTTCTCTCTAAGGCTATAGTCGTAATGCGAGAAAAGAATGAGGGTAATTTATATTTTTTTCAAGGATGCACAATGATTGGGTTTGTTTCGATTATGACTGAAAAGACTGACACAATGAGATTATAGCATATGCGGTTGGGTCATGCTGTGAAAAAGGCTATGGTAATGTTGAGTAAGTTAGGGTTACTTAAGGGTACGAAAAGCTATAAACTAGAATTTTGTGAGCATTGTGTGCTTGAAAAATAGACTCGGGTAAAGTTTGGGACACTGGTACATTGTAGGAATGATCACTTGATTATGTGCGCATGGATGTCTGGGGGTCGACAAAGACTCAATCCTTGGGTGAAAATAATTACTTTGTGATTTTTGTTGATGGTTATTCAAAGAGAACTTAGGTCTATCTCATAAAGCATAAGGAACAGATCTTTGATGTGTTCTTAAAGTGGAAGGCGATGGTTGAGAACCAAATTGGTAGGAAAGTTAGAGTGCTCGAGTTAGACAACGGCGGGGAGTACACTTGTAATCCTTTTAAGGATCTTTGCCAATGAGAATGTATTGTTCGCAACTTTATGGTTAAAGGTACACCTCAACAGAATGGGATAGCGGAGAGGATAAATCGTACGCTCATTGAAAAGGTGCGGTGTATGCTTTTCAACACCAATTTGGATAAGCGATTTTTGGTCGAGGCCCTATCCTACGCTATGTTCTTGGTTAATCATTTTTCATGCTCGAGAGTCGAATAAAAAACACCTATGGAGATGTGGATTGGATCTCATGCTAATTACGACAACACCCACATTTTTTGTTGTCCAATTTATAATCATGTTCGTGATAAGAAAACTGACCCTAGGGCTCATAAAACAATATTCTTAGGCTCTTGTGATGGGGTCAAATGTTACAAATTATGGTGTCTTCAAAGTAAGGAGAACGTGATTAATAGGGATGTGACGTTTAATGAGGTGTCTATACTCAAAGTGTCATCATTAGCAAACGATGGTTCTCTGATCCTTGTTACAAAAGGAGAACAAGGCGAGCGAGATAGTAATAAAAACGAAAGTGATTACTCTGGTTAACAATCAGGTTACGAATTCGGTGGAGGAGTCCAATGAAGATGAGATGACTCCTGGCGAGGGGTCAGAGATTCCGACGGTAGAATCGGGTGAACAACAAACGATATCGTATTTGGCCAGTGGAAATGAGCCTAGGGCATGATGTGCATCGGTTCAATATAAGTATGAAGACATGATAGCATACGCATTTGGAGGTTACAGGAATGAGCCGACTTCGTATCTAGAAGTTATGGATTTTAGCGAGAATGCGAAGTGAAAAACGGCCTGAAGGATGAGATGGAGTTTCTCTAAAAAAACTGAACTTGGAAAGTATGCGATTTGCTGAAGGGGAAGAAACTTAACTGGAGCAAGTGAGTTTTCACTAAGAAAGACAGGGCTCTAAGGTTTGGTGTTCGTTTCAAAGCAAGGTTGGTAGCCAAGGGTTATGCGCAAAAGGAAATGGTGGATTATAATGAAATGTTTTCTCCAGTTATGAATTACACCTCGATCCAGGCATTGTTGGCTTTGGTAGCACAATTTAATCTTGAACTTAAACAACTAGATGTCAAAACTGCGTTCTTGCATAGGGACCTACAAGAAGAGATCTACATTTCTCAGCTGGAGGGATTCAAAGTTATTGGTAAGAAAAATAGTATGTGCAAACTTCGGTAGTCGTTATACGAATTGAAGTAGCTCATGCGTTAATGGTACAAGAAGTTTGACACGTTTATGATCGCGCATAATTTAGTCAGAGCGAATTTGATCATTGTGTTTACTTCAAAAGGCTTGAATCTGACAATTTCATCTATTTACTGCCATACGTTGACGATATCCTCATTGTTTCCCGGAGCTTGGTGGAGATTAATGTATTGAAAGCTCAATTTTGTAAGGCGTTTGAGATGAAAAATTTGGATAGAGCGTGAAAATTTTTGGGGTTGCAAATTGTGGAGATAGGAAAAGGGGACGATTATGTCTTACAAAAAGACAATATCTCGAGAAAGTGGTTGCTCAATTTGGGATGGAAAACTCAAAGTCAGTGACTGTCCCATTAGTACCGCACTTTAAACTCTCAGTAACGATGGCTTCTAGCTTCGAGGCAGAGGTGGAGTACATGGCTTAAGTTCCTTATGCAAGTGCGGTTGGGAGTTTGATCTATGCCATGGTATGTACTCGACCGGATATTGCTCAAGCCGTGAGCATTGTTAGTAGGTATATGGTGAACCCTGAAAAATCCAATTGACACGCTGTTAAGTGGGTTATACTATATCTACGGGGTTCAATGGACAAAGGGTTAGTATTTGAAAAATATGGAACGTCAACTATTAAGTGTTTTGTGGATTCGGACTACATCGGCGACTTAGACAACCGGAGATCGACTACAGGTTATATGTTTACATTGGGTAGCGGTCCGTTGAGTTGGAGGTCTATGATTCAAAGTGTAGTAGCATTGTCTACCACGGAGGCATAATATACGTCCGTAACAGAGGTAGTCAAGGAGGTCGTCTGGCTCCGTGATTTAGTTAATGATCTTGGTTTGAAGCTGAAAAAAGTGGTGGTGCACTGTGACAATCAGAGTGCAATTCACTTGGTTAATAATCAAGTTCATCATGGAAGAACAAAGCATATTGGTGTCCAATATCACTTCATCCGAAAAATTATTAAAAAAGATGTTGTAAATATAGTTAAGATAGGTACCAAGGATAATCCGGCAGATATGTTTGTTAACTTGAAAGTCATTAATCTTGTTTTGATAATAACAATAAACTTAATCTTGTGTAATTTAACTTAGTTGATGTTTTAAATTATAACCACAACAAAATTGATCACACGTGGACTTAACCGAATAGCCGGAATCAAGATCATTCATCTACAAAGCATTGCTTTCAAAGTATTGCATCTTATACAACTCTTGTCAACACATCCTCAATTAGATTTCTAAAGTACAATGAGCTAAGGAAGAAAAGAAACGAAGAATCAAACAAATCCCTCAAAGACTCGTTATTGCATATGTGAGTGAGTGCTTTAGTTTCCTTGTAAAGATTCTCATTTGATCATCATAGCTCATACAATATTTCAATATTATAAGATTGATCAAAACAAAAGTTGAATCAAGTTTCCTTGAGAAAATCTTCTTTTTGGGAAAAATCGTTTTGGAACAAATTCGTTTTAAATATTAAACAAACTCATTTCGGAGCTTTTTACGTTATAAATGTCTTAGATACTCATATTTAAGTATCCCCTTGCTTCAAAATTAATTTTTGAGCTAATTTGCAAAAGTATAAAAAATGGAATTTTTGGTCAATCTGGCAGCAGCCAGAGGAGACCATCAGTCGACTGATGAGCTTTGCTCAGTCGACTGATGGCCACTCAGTCGACTGATGAGCTTTGTCCAGTCGACTGATGGCCCAGAAACTAGTCGTTGGAGTTCTGATTTTTTACCATTTTTGGTACCAAACTTTTACCAACTCCCTCCAAACGGCCATGTGTTGTCTTAGACTATATATACACATTCTAAGACTTATTTAAATACACTTGAATCATTCTTATACTATTCTCTTCATCTACATTCATTTTCAAAGATTCAAGAACATTGCTTTTGATCAATCATCTTTATATTGAGCTATATTCTATTCATCAAATTTGATATCTCTTAGTGTGAGCCTAAGTTGTAATCTTCATACACTATTGAGCTATTGTACATTGGTGTTAGTCACCAAATCATTTCTTTTAAACATTAAGAGAGGTTTATCTCTTAAGATAGCAAGAGAGAATTCTTGTGAGAGTATTGAGAGAATTTCAATACTTGTAAGAGTGTGTGAGAAAGATACACTTGTAGAGGTTTGATCTTCACCCGGAAGGAGATCGGTTATAGTGGAATTTCTCGGGGTACTAACCGAGCGCAGAGTAGGGGCTAACAAGCTGAACCGTGTAGACAAAAAGTTTTTGACTTTTATTGGTTTAATCTTTCTATCTCTTGAACTCTTATATTGTATTATTTGTAGCTTGTGATTGGATTTATCTTTATTTATTGTTTGGTTGATTGATATAGACATCAAATATTTTTAAATTAATTTTAAAAATCCCATTAAGTTTAAAAACCCTATTCACCCCCTCTCTAGGGTATTTTCCGACCTACAATTGGTATCAGAGGTTGTACTCTTATTTTGATTTTACAATCTTAGAGTTTACGATCATGTCTATCTATCAAGGAACCGAACTTAACGAAGGTTCTTCAACCACTAGGCCACCTCTATTTGATGGCAAAAATTATAGTTATTGGAAAAATCGCATTTGTACTTTTCTTCAAGCTAGTGATTTTGAACAATGGAGGGTTACACTCATTGGACCCTATGAGATTACCAAAACCGATGAAAGGGGTAATGTCACTCCTAAATCAATTTTCGATTATGATGAGAATGACATCAAGAAAATCCAATTTAATGCTAAAGCCTTAAACTCTCTACATTGTGCATTAACTATGGATGAATACAACAAAATTTCTAGTTGTAAAACCACAAAAGAAATATAGGACAAATTAGAGGTTGCTCATGAGGGAACCTCACAAGTCAAGGATGACAATATTGATATGCTTGTTCATGATTATGAGCTTTTCAAAATGGAGCATAATGAATCACTTGCTTCTATGTATAGTTGGTTCTCCATTATTACTAATGCTTTAGATCTCCTTGGAAATGTTTATTCTAATGAAGACAAGATTCGAAAGATTCTTAGGACTTTTCCCAAGAAGTGGAGACCCAAAGTAACGGCTATTCAAGAAGCCAAGAATCTCAAAACGTTAAGCGTGGATGAACTATTGGGATCACTTAAAACCCACGAGAAGGAATTGGAGAGAGAAGAAGAAGTTGATTCAAAAGCCAAGAAGACTTTTGCTCTCAAGGCAAGTCAACGAGAGGATGATGAAGAGTCAATGGGCGGTGACGATGACATGGCTCTCCTCTCTAGAAACTTCATGAAATTTCTAGCCAAAAAAAAGAAATTTCAAGGAAAAGGAAATAACTTTGGTTCTTCATCAAAGAGGAACAATGATCGATCAATTCAACCAAGAGTTGAAAACGAAGAAGTCAATAAATGTTTCCATTGCCATGAACCAGGACATTTCAAAACCAATTGCCCGGTTAGAAGAAATGAGAGAAGAGATAAAAGAGATAAAGCCTTTAAACAAGTAAGGCATGCCCTCAAGGGGACTTGGAGTGATTCCGAAGAGGGTGAATCCGATGCCGACTCTAACGACGAGGAGACAGCAAATCTTTGCCTTATGGCAAGAGACGATGAGGTAGACTCTATTTATGATTCATTTAGTGATAATGTTTCTATAAATGATGATGCTCATGATGAAAATGACTATGATGAGTTATATGAAATGTTTGAGGAATTGCATAGCAAATTTGAAAATCTATCTAAGAAGTTTGCAAGTCTCAAAAAGGAGAATTTGATAATTTCTAACAAGTGTGAAATTTTTGAGAAAGAAAATATGGTTTTGAAAAATGAAATCAATACTTTGAAGAAAGGAAAGGAAAGTAAAAGGAAATTTCAAACACACTCGTAGTAGAAAATGTCAAATTAAAAGATCAAGTGGATGATTTAACCAATAGCTTAGCCAAATTCACCAATGGTAGGGATAATTTGGATAAACTATTAGGAATGCAAAGGTGTGTATTTGACAAAGCCGGTATGGGTTACAACCAAATTGACAACCAAAAGGATTACACAAACTTTTTGAAAATATATACACCTCATGATCCCACTCATCTTTGCTCATATTGTGGTAGAAATACTCATTATGTGGATTATTGTTTCTATCGAAATGAAGGTTTCCCTAAGAGGAAGCTTGCTTGGGTTTCAAAAGGAACCATTATGTTTGCTAACCCAAAGGGACCCAACACATTTTGGGTACCAAAGGAGAAGTTACTCAAAGTCATGGTATATGTGTGCTTGAAAGCCAAGGGTAGCAAAACCAAGTGGTTCTTGGATAGTGGTTGCTCAAAACACATGACGGGAGACAAGAACAACTTCTTAAGTCTAATTCCCAAGCGAGGAGGGAATGTGACTTTCGGGGACAACGCCAAGGGCAAAATCATCGGTATAGGTAAGGTTGGTAAGCATTCTACTTGCATTGATAATGTTCTATTAGTTGATGGTTTGAAGCATAATTTACTTAGCATTAGTCAATTATGTGATAAGGGCTATGAAGTTAATTTTAAATCCGATTGTTGCATTGTTAAAAATGTTAGTGATGATTCCATTCTACTTGTTGCATATAGAACTAACAATGTGTATACTTTTGAGCTTGATGACTTATCACAACAAGATGTAAAATGCTTATCCGTTATAAATGATGTATCTTGGTTATGGCATAGGAGACTAGGACATGCTAATATGGATTTAATTCATGTTTTGTCTAAGAAATAGCTTGTTAAAGGATTGCCTAAAACCAAATTTGTCAAAGATAAAATTTGTGATGCATGTCAACTTGGTAAACAACACAAATCTTCTTTCAAGTCTAAAAGGGATACTACTACATCTAGACCATTTGATATGTTGCATCTTGATTTGTTTGGTCCTATTTCGGTTGCTAGTCTAGGTGGCAAATTGTACACTCTTGTTATTGTTGATGATCACACTAGACTCACTTGGGTGTTCTTTCTCACCCACAAAAGTGAAACTCCGCATGTTTTCGCTAAGTTTTGTATAAAAGTTCAAAATAAAAAAGGTGTTTCTGTTGTGCATGTTCGAAGTGATAGAGGTAGAGAATTTGACAATGTTGATATTGAGAACTTTTGTGATGAGCATGGTATTGATCATAATTTTTTGGCAGCTAGAACTCCTCAACAAAATGGTGTTGTTGAGAGAAAAAATAGGTCTCTTCAAGAGATGTTTAGGATTATACTTAATGAACATTCTTTACCGGAGTATTTGTGGGCGGAAGACGTTAACACCGCATGCTATGTGATTAATCGTACTATTATTCGTAAAAAGTTAGATAAGACACCTTATGAGTTATGGAATGACAAGAAACCAAATATTGCATATTTTAAAGTTTTTGGTTGCAAATGTTTTATTTTGAATGATCGTGATCACTTAGGTAAATTTGATGCTAAATCCGATGAAGGAATTTTTCTTGGGTATGCCACTAATAGTAAAGCATATAGAGTTTATAACAAGAAAAGTTTGGTAGTCCAAGAATCTATGCATGTTGTGTTTGATGAGTCAAATCCTTTCTCACGCAAAGTACATTCCGATGATGATGTTGAAATTATCCAAAAGATTTCGGATATTCAAATTAATGATGCATCTAAGAAAGAACCATCGAGTGCTCAAGCTCCTCCTAAGGAGTTAGAAAATAAAACCGAGCAAGACTCGAATGATTTACCTAGGAGTTGAAAATTTGTGTCCAACCACCCTATTGATCAAATTCTTGGAGAGCCATCTAGTAAAGTTATGACTAGATCTTCCTTAAGAAATGTATGCAATAATGTGGCATTTGTTTCTTAATATGAGCCTAAAAACATTATTGAAGCCGAACAAGATGAATCTTGGATGATGGCTATGCAAGAAGAGCTCAATCAATTTGAGAGAAACAAAGTGTGGACGCTTGTTCCCAAACCTAGTGACCATACTATTATAGGTACTAAATGGGTAGTTCGTAACAAAAAGGATGAAAGTGGTATAATTGTTAGAAATAAAGCTAGACTTGTTGCCCAAGGATACAATCAAGAGGAGGGCATTGATTATGAAGAAACATATGCACCCGTTGCACGTCTAGAAGTTATTCGCATTCTACTTACTTATTCATGTTTTAAGAATTTTAAATTATATCAAATGGATGTGAAAAGTGCTTTCTTGAATGGTTTTATTGAAGAGGAAGTTTATGTGAAACAACCTCCCGATTTTGAAAATCATGTTTATCCGGATTATGTGTTTAAGTTATCGAAAGCATTATATGGTTTAAAACAAGCACCTAGAACATGGTATGATAGACTTAGCTCATTTTTTTTATTAACAATGGTTTTGTTAGTGGCAAAATTGATACTACCTTATTTATTAAAAATCATGACAATGATATGCTACTTGTACAAATCTATATTGATGATATCATATTTGGTTCTACTAACGAAAATCTTTGTAAGGACTTTTCCATATGTATGCAAAAGGAATTTGAAATGAGCATGATGGGAGAAATGAATTACTTTCTTGGATTACAAGTGAAGCAATGCAAAGAAGGCATCTTCATAAATCAAGAGAAGTACGTGAAAGAGCTATTGGAGAAATTCGACATGGAAGGTGCCAAATCCATGAGCACTCCTTTGAGTTCAACATTGAAGCTTGACAAGGACGAAATAGGTAAAAGCGTAGACATCAAGAAATATCGAGGTATGATAGGTAGCTTATTATATTTGACGGCCTCTAGGCCGGATATTATGTTTAGTGTATGTCTTTGTGCACGATTCCAAGTGGATCCTCAAGAGTCACATTTACTTGCCATTAAACAGATTTTCCATTATCTTTCCGGTATTAGTTCCTTGGGTTTGTGGTACCTAAGAGATAACTCATTTGACTTGATTAGTTATTCCGATGCGGATTTTTCCGGTTGCAAAATCGATAGGAAAAGCACTAGTGGCATTTGTCATTTCCTAGAACACACACTAGTATCTTGGTCAAGCAAGAAACAAAACTCAATGGCCCTTTCAACGGCCGAAGCCGAATATGTGGCGGCCGGAAGTTGTTGTGCTCAAATTTTATACATTAAACAACAACTAGAAGACTTCGGATTAAGTCTTAGCCACATTCTTATTAAATGTGACAACATAAATGCTATTAGCTTGACCAAGAACCCTATACAACACTCACGTACTAAGCACATTGAGATAAGATATCATTTTATTCGTGATCATGTGCAAAAAAGTGATGTTGATATTGAATTCGTTGGCACCGAATCGCAACTTGCGGATATTTTTACTAAACCACTTCCCGATGATCGCTTTAGCACCATTCGACGTGAAATTGGAATGACTAGAGCATGTGATATCTAGTTGACCAAAATTTTCATGTATATTGATCACTAATGCTTGTCTCTAAAGCATACAAAATTGTGCAAACTATTTGGCTTAATATGAGTTAAGCATTTTTATACTTAGTACTTGTATTACATGTTATTTAATGTACTAATATCATTTTTGTAGCTCAAATGTTGTAAAGTTACTCTTTCTAGGTGTTTATGGCTTACAATGATTAAACCAAGAAAATCAGGGCAGAATGGGTGATCAGTCGACTGAGCAAGAACCATCAGTCGACTGAGGCCTAATCAGTCGACTGAAGGAGGTTCATCAGTCGACTGAGCAAGGCTGGACAACAGTTACTCTTCTTCTCTTATTT
This sequence comes from Lonicera japonica, assembly GCA_021464415.1. Lineage (NCBI taxonomy): Eukaryota > Viridiplantae > Streptophyta > Magnoliopsida > Dipsacales > Caprifoliaceae > Lonicera > Lonicera japonica. Next base: position 8,942,995 of record CM038463.1, read on the forward strand.
CCCCTGTTTTTCTCTCATTTCTCTCCTCTCCATTCCGAGATAGACCACACCAAACTCAACCCAAACACTCACAAACATCATCAATTCTTCATTTTCATCATCAACTCCATCTAAACCAAAAACTTTCACTTCCTACATCAAATCACACACTAATCTCATCTATTTCATCTCAAAATCTCTCAAACCCATCTCAACCTCTCTCAAACCCCAACCCTAGCCACCATTGTCAATTTTCATCCCAAAACTCTATCTTACACCATATTTCCCTCCAAAACTTATCTTATTACTTTATTTAAATTTTTTTACATATTCCTTTCAAATCACACATTTTCACCTTAAAATCCCAAATCTCCTAAGAACTCTAATTTTTCAAAACCTACTTCTTTCACCAATCTTCATCGAAATGTCTCAACCATCTCGCTCCCGTCGCCCACGCAAAAGTGTACCACAAGTGGTCTCATTATCGGCTCAACCACCTCAAGCTCCACTACCGCCCTTATTCATCTCCGATGAGGCGGAAGCAAAATTTAACAACGATTATTCAACACGGGCTATTGTCGAAGGTAAACAATTCAACTTTCAATTATTCGCTTATAATGGTTTGAATGTTGCTGGATTGTTTCAAAATCAAGGGATCATTAACTTCTTGAATATTCGTGAAAATGTGTACCTGAGACTTATAAGGCTATTCTACGCAAACTTACACCATCCAATTCATGATTCTGGGCGTCCCAATAAGACTCATTTAGTTACATTCTTGAACAGGCAACGAATTAGCTTTAATAAGGCTGAGTTAGCTGAAATATTTGAATTTCCCGTTGACAATGTAACGGAAGTTCCATCCAATTTTGAGGATCTTCTAGGCTTTAATAGGGAAGCAGCCAAAGGAATTCTACTTAAACGTAGATTTCATAATGTACAAGGAGAAATCAAAGCCGCAATGCTCAAACTCGATGCTCGTCTCATACATTCAATCCTAGGGTATTCAATCATCCCAAGGCGTGGTAGCCATGCTTCACTCAATGCCTTGGAACTATTTTTGGTATGGCAATTGTCATGGGACATAGGTTGGATTATGCTAGTCTAATGTTTCATCATCTCCTTGAGATCACTAATCACCGAAGGCAAGGGTTGGTTTATGGAATGGCCCTCACTCAATTGTTTAAATTCTACAATATCCATCTCGAAGACGAGGTTGATATTATCATTCCCACTAGTGAGGAGACCTATAGCGCCAAGGTGATTCGGTTAATGAAATACAACTTGGTTTATGGACAATGGAATCCTAATGATCCTAGAGATAGAGATGCAAGTGGTGATGAAAGTGATGGCTCATCCGAAGAAATGGGTGAAGAAGAAGAGGAAGCCAAAGAAGAAGTAGAGGGCGAGGGTTCCGACCTCCCTGAAACCGCAACTTATCAAGGCCGTAGCTCATCCTCCAATGCCGCCTTGCTTCAAGCAATTCAAGGTTTATCGGGTCAAGTTCAAGCTCTATCGACCAACATGACGAACCGATTCAATCGTATAGAGGATCGACAAAGAGCTCATAAAGAAGCCTTTTTTCACTACCATCCGGAGCATGTCTTTCCAGTTTGGACCCCATATCCTGTTGACCAAGGTTGGGGATAATGGCCGCAAGACCCACAAGATCCGCAAGAGTAGAAGTTTGGGTTCTCTCCTTTTTGTTGATAACAAAGGGGGAGAAATAAGTGTGTTAGAGTGCTTGGTACACACTCTTTAAGCTTTATTTAGTTTAACTATAAACTTCTTTAAGTTTTTAAGTTGTTTTATGTTTGGACTTCTAAGGTTTTTCATTCCTCGTTTTAACTTATGCCTAACTCTAAGTATTTGGTTTGAACTTAATTTGAAGTTTCTTTATTATGATATGTACATTTACTTATGCATGCTTGCTTTATTCCATATTCTCTTTAATGCATAGTTTGAGGGGGAGTTTTTCCGTTGAGAAAACTCAACTAATGATCTTAATCGCCAACACACATTAATTTATTGTCATCATCAAAAAGGGGGAGATTGTTGACTTGAAAGTCATTAATCTTGTTTTGATAATAACAATAAACTTAATCTTTTGTAATTTAACTTAGTTGATGTTTTAAGTTATAGCCACAACAAAATTGATCACACGTGGACTTAACCGAATAGTCGGAATCAAGATCATTCATCTACAAAGCATTACTTTCAAAGTATTGCATCTTACTCAACTCTTGTCAACACATCCTCAATTAGATTTCTAAAGTACAATGAGCCAAGGAAGAAAATAAACGAAGAATCAAACAAAGCCCTCGAAGACTCGTTATTGCATATGTGAGTGAGTGCTTTAGTTTCCTTGTAAAGATTCTCATTTGATCATCATAGCTCATACAATATTTCAATATTATAAGATTGATCAAAACAAAAGTTGAATCAAGTTTCCTTGAGAAAATCTTCTTTTTGGGAAAAATCGTTTTGGAACAAATTCATTTTAAATATTAAACAAACTCATTTCGGAGCTCTTTACGTTATAAATGTCTTAGATACTCATATTTAAGTATCCCCTTGCTTCAAAATTAATTTTTGAGCTAATTTGTAAAAGTATAAAAAATGGGATTTTTGGTCAATCTGGCAGCAGACCAGAGGAGACCATCAGTCGACTGATGAGCTTTGCTCAGTCGACTGATGGCCCAGAAACTAGCCGTTGGAGTTTTGATTTTTTACCATTTTTGGTACCAAACTTTTACCAACTCCCTCAAAACGGCCATGTGTTGTCTTAGACTATATATACACCTTCTAAGACTTATTTAAACACACTTGAATCATTCTTATACTATTCTCTTCATCTACATTCATTTTTAAAGATTTAAGAACATTGCTTTTGATCAATCATCTTTATATTGAGCTATATTCTATTCATCAAATTTGATATCTCTTAGTGTGAGCCTAAGTTGTAATCTTCATACACTATTGAGCTATTGTACATTGGTGTTAGTCACCAAATCATTTCTTTCAAATATTAAGAGAGGTTTATCTCTTAAGATAGCAAGAGAGAATTCTTGTGTGAGTATTGAGAGAATTTCAATACTTGTAAGAGTGTGTGAGAAAGATACACTTGTAGAGGTTTGATCTTCACCCGGAAGGAGATCGGTTATAGTGGAATTTCTCGGGGTACTAACCGAGCGCGGAGTAGGGGCTAACAAGCCGAACCGTGTGGACAAAAAGTCTTCGACTTTGATTGGTTTAATCTTTCTATCTCTTGAACTCTTATATTGTATTATTTGCACCTTGTGATTGGATTTATCTTTGTTTATTGTTTGGTTGATTGATATAGACATCAAATATCTTTAAATTGATTTTAAAAATTCCATTAAGTTTAAAAACCTTATTCACCCCCTCTCTAGGGTATTTTTCGACCTACAATGTTGACAAAGGTTATCCTGTTGGCCAAGTTTGAGTATTGCTTGACGTTAGTCAATATCCTTTAGTGTTGATGCCCCTTGGGGGGTGGTGGTTCTAAGGGTCTGGCAAGGGTAATAGAGTTTTATTCGATGAATTAAGCGTGGTGAAGTGCATAAGGATCTTATGGACCATCACCAAGGTGAAGAATTGAAGATTTGGCTTTGTATAGGAATTATATTCTTATTTTCTTTTAAATTGTCCAATTCCTAGTTGGATTTTTATCATCTAATTTCTAGTAGGTTTTGGCTTTGTGCAATCCTAGACCTATATGATATATACCCTATAAATAAAACCCTTATTATAGGTTTTATTGAGTGAGTTGTATTGTATTGTTTAATAGCTAAATTAGAAAGTATATTTAAGAGAAGAAAGCTCTAATTGGCGGCTATGGTTTGCTTTACGCGTTGTACTCGGAATTGGTTTTATCAATAATAACTATTACCCAGTGGATTAATGGCGGTTTTACCGATACTGCTTAATTGCTTACGTGCTTGGTTAGCTGTTTTCTTCTTTGATCTTTTTTTTTCGTATTGCTTGAATATTAGTGGTGCTTGTTTCTTTAATTATTATACGCAATAATTGGTTGGTTGATCCTACACTTGTGCTAAGGCTTGTTCTAGTGGTATTTTAGCACAACATTTAGTTGTGGTCTCTTCAAATAGTATTAAGGATGTAAACTTTTATACTCTAAGTCACAAAACAACCTTAATGCATGTGACCAAATGATTCCATTATATTCGAAAATTCTATAGTTGTAAGAAACTGAATGTTCTGAGTTGTGGTATGTAAGTGTATGAATTCGTTTACAACCTTCAATCTCTTTAACTCTATAAGTACAAAAAGTTGCACTATCTTTCTCTAATTCCAATTGTTTATTGAAAAACAACCCTAGTGGGGGTGAATAGGGTTTCTAACACTAATTGCGAAATTAAAATTTTCTTGTAAGAAATTGTATGAAAATTGAATACAAATCTATATAGCAAAGGAACTCTAAATGTAATCAAACACAATAATAAGAACAATGGTAATTAAAGATCTTGAGTTGAGAAAGATAAAATTGAATTAGTCAATGATATTTTGTTTATGCAGTTCTATTGTTCAGATCATACCTCCGCGCCCGAGTGGTTCCCCCGAGAATTTTCATTAAATGATTTTCTTACGAGTGAAAATCAAACCTCCACACAAAGTATAATTCTTCTCACTACACTGTTCATAAGAATACTCTTGCACAAATAATGAAAAAAAATCTTAAATGAATAATAAGATTGTTTGGTAACACATAAATGATGTTTACTAACTCTATTAAAGTGTTTACAAAGTTATAATGATGAAACTCACTTCTAGAGTTAGAGAGATTTGATCTAATGATAGGAAAATGAGTTGCTCAAATCAAATAGACAAGTTTACTTTGGAAATCAATAAAAATGATGCTTAAGATCAAAATGAAGTTCAAGATTGATTTTTAGATAATTAAATGGTTTGGAAAGTGTTTTTCAAGTTTATAAATATCCCACAAATATATTATAGCCGTTTGAAATAAAATGTATCCATTTATGTAGGTTTTGGTATAAAAAACAATTTTTCTTGCTGTTAGGTATCAAATAGTCGAATGTTATTGTCCATTACACATAGATTCAACAAATTGATGAGTGAAGGGAACTAGACCATCATAAAAAAAAACTGATGATTATCCATTTCTCATAGCCGTGATATGGATAAGAATTATGAAGTTTTTTAAAGTGCCCCAACATAGGAAGTATGCTTCATTGTCCTTCTGGGAGAAGTTATGTATCGCTTTCTTCGAGTTGGAAGTAAGATGAAGAGGAAATAATTTTTTAAGAAATTGTTCTTTGAGTCATTGCCACAAATTAATGGACCTCGGTCATAAAAATATAAACCAAGTTTTGGCTTTTACCTTTAGAGAAAAAGGAAATAGTTTCAACTTAACTGTGTCTTTAGAATAATTTTGATCACTAAAAGTGGCACATACATCCTCAAATTCTCGAATGTGAAGATAAGCTTGTTCACTTTCAAATCCATGATAAGTGGGTAGAAGTTGAATCATGCCATTTCGAAAATAAAAGTTATTTGTGTCATTTGGAAAATTAATACAAGAAGGAGTATCATTTTTGTTAGAAAGTAAAAATTTACGAAAAGTACGATTCGGATTTTTGACTACTTGGTTAGCTTGGTTGTTTGCTCCAAGATTTGCTGCCATATCATCTGCTACTTTCTCTTCAACGTTATGATTAGTCATTGATTGTTCAATTACCCATAGGATAGTACTGGTTAAAAAAGCAAAAGAAAAATAAGATATAACAGAATTGGCTGAAGTGGATGACTCAGATGCTTCAGAAGATTCGTTATCTGACATGTACTTGTTAGGGATAACACGGTACTCGTATAGAGGATTACTTGAGATACGTTTGTTTGGACCACGGAGCCAAGATTTCATATTCATTTCTCGAAGGTCACATAATGGTCCTTTTATCTTTCACTATTCATAGACCAGATATAGTTAATACAGGTGATGGTCGATGATAGGTAATGGTTATAAATATGGTATATTGGTCAATTGTTGGATAAAGATGAAGGTAATGGACAGTGGTGAAAGAGTTGGTAGTCGATGGTTAGTGGTGTTGGTATGGAAGATTAGGGTTAGTGGTAGATAGTGGTAAGAGACGATGAAACATGTGGGTTATGATTAACATTGAAGGTTAGAAAGGTGATGGTAAATTTTATGGGTTGTTATATGTGGTGGTTAAGGACGATGGTGAAGGTGGTAGTAGTTTTAGCTTTATTTTTATATGATCGAATAAAAAGAATAGGGGTATCAGGTATGGATTTGGGGAAAAATGTAATGTTTTTTATCCTTTCCCCAAAATATATCATAAGGACCTAAAGCATACCTGTTCTATTCTAATTTTTAATGACCTAAAAATTATCCACAAATTTTAGTATAACCTGGATTTAGAGAGCCTTTTAACTATCATTTGTTTAGGCCTGCAACACTAAACAATTTTGGCGATTACTTTTGTATTTGTGAGTTATAGTATAAAGGTTGGTAATATAGTTTCCTGTAAATTCGTGTGTTACCTTTACTTGCTTAAGATTGTCCCGTGTTTGTTTGTGGCTTTAGTGCAAACTGTGAGAAATCTTGGAGACACTAGAAAACCTCTAAGTGCGAGTAGGCTGATCAAGTCTGAGGGCAGATTCAAAGCCATTACAAAGCATACTTATTGAGAAAAAATGTTACTCTCTGACAAATTGATATTCCAAATTTGAGAAAAGAGTTGGAATATGGGAGGATTCTGGTATTTGCCAAATTGGAGTATAATTAAAAGAATTGTTGGCGATGCTCTGATATAATCCCTCATTTAGCCATCTAATCACATAATTATGTAGTAATGATATAAATGACCATGCATTCTCATGTCTATTTTGTGAAAATAGGTAAAACTTAAATTAGGAAGAATGATCTCCAATAACTTCTCGTGCAATGGGTGTAGGGATGTTCCGGACTTGAACCTCATTCTTGCGTGAATGTGTTAGCAAAGTTCAATCATTAAGATTCATGGTAACTGAAGTGTTGAATTAAGCCTCAACGTCAAACCTTTGTTTAGCAAAAAAATATTGTTTAACATCATTAAGAATGGCTACAATAATTAGTGTCGTGACCCAATATTAACATATAACACTGCACAAGCAACAACACTTTCCTAAGTGAAAATTTGCAAGAAATTAAAAAAAGAAAAAACTATATTTAGTAAGAAAGGGTAGTTGTATTTGTGCCAAGGGATGTAGTAACCATTCTCAAAATATAAATATAAGAATGTTTTGGTTCTTTTCAAACAAAATAATCTCTTGTTCTGAGAATATACATAAATGCTCTCAAGGTCCCTACTACAAAATACTACATGGTCTAAAAAAATCCTACAAAAAGTTGATCTCCATTACTTATTTTGGAAGTTACACAAAAAAACTCTATAAGATCGCAATAGTATATTTTGAACAGTCCAAATGGTCCAGCTCTAATGGGTATTTGCATCGACCTTATGATTTTAACTTAATATCCTTACATCTTCTTTTTGTCATTTGATTCCATTGTAGTTGAAAGAGTTCTTTTACGTATACCCATCTCTTTCTCCTTGTACTTTTGTGTTGCAGTTAAATCACTGCTAAAGGGCGACGAATGACAAAACTTGATCAGATTTTGCTGAATGGAAACAATATTGCCATTGTAAGTGATATAGATATGCAATTTTGTTGTAATTCTTTTCTTTTTTCGATTGTAGATTTCTTACTTCTAAGAAGGCCAAAATAAACATTGAATCTATATCATAGCACTATTTTATGCTTTCGCACACAAGTACAAGCTCCTGAGTAAAAAATTATGAGCTTATTATTAGTTTTTTTTTTGTTTTTTTTTTTATCAGACATGAAACCACTTTATTGAGAACAGGAAGAATTAAGTTATAAGAAAATGGATGGTGGACTAAACAAAACAATGCTCAAACTCCAGAGAAACAGCCACGAGAAACAATCATAAAAATTAGCTACTTACAGCCTCCCAATTGTTGTTGATGACTAAAACGGATAAATCCCCAAAGTATTTATCAGAGAATGCCCACAATGGAAGCTGGGAACCTAATTTTGCTCTAGATCTCCGATTCATCCAGACTATGGTTTTCAAAAATCTTAGCATTCTTTTCTAACCAAATGTGCCATGCCACCACCATACAACATTATCCCCACAACAATTTCACCCTTTTCTTGTTGCCCCTCACGCGCCAATCGATACATAAGAAATCATACCAAGATTTAGGGGAAGCACCCACCACATCCAACTCCCTTGGAATTTTTGCCCATATATATTGAGCAAAATTGCAATGCAAAAGTAGGTGGTCATTGGTTTCATAATCTTTTTTACATATGATGCACCACGAAGGTGATACCGTAAGATACAGTCTTTTTTTTTGGAACAAATAACAAGTGTTAACTCTATTCCAAGTGACTAACCATGCAAAAAAAATTCACTTAAGGACGGACTCAAACTTTCCAAATTACCTTATATGGCACAAATGTATAGACATTAGGGGTGTCTATCAGCACATCAAAGAAAGATTTATAAGAGAAGAATCTTGATTTCTCCCCAACCCAAATTCTCCTATTCTGTTCCTAGAAAAATGTAACACCCACTACGGACGAAAGGTTCAAGAATTCCTCATGTTCTCTACCATAGAGATGTTTTCTAAAGGACAAGTCCCATAAAAGAACATTGAACGAATTCCAATTGGCAGGTGATGAAATCAAGGAATTTTTATTGTAATATACTCTATATAATTAGGGAAAGGGGGATGCTAAAGTCTATGTACCAAAAATCTAGTTCTATCCCCCATTCCCACCTTGTACTAGATAAAAGAGTTGAAGAAGTCAAGGCCATTAAAAATAGCCTTCCAAGGGTTACGATATGATCCTCTACCCACTATATTGAAATCCCACTCACTAGTCAGTAAACCGTATTTGCTAACAATTATTGAGCACCAAAGAGATTTATGTTATAGTGGGAATCTCCAAAGCCATTTTCCTAAAAGAGCTTTATTTTTCTTAAGGATATTGCGGATACCCAAACCCCCTTTTTGTTTGCTTTTGGTAATTAACTTCCAATTAATTAAGTGATTATTTTTGCTTTCTTCGTATCCATCCCAAAAGAAATCTCTCTAGATTTTTTCAAGTTTATAAGCCACACAAGAAGGGATCTTAAAAAGAAATGTAGTAGATTGGAATACTTTTGATGACCAATTGAATTAAAGTTAACTTACCTCCTCTTGAAAGACATCCTTTCAACTAACCTTTAAGTTTTTTTGAAATTCTCTCAATGATCAATTCCCAAAAACCCATTCTAAGAGGATTGTCACCCAATGGCATACCTAAGTACGACAAAGGCCAAGTACCTAAATCGCACGCAACCTTGTTGGCAAGAGATGACAATATATTGATCCTCCTCGACATTAATTCCCACAAGGACACTTTTGGTCATGTTTATTTTTAATCCCGAAACAAGACCAAAAATATCCAAAATCCCAATCAAGTTTTTAAAAATTATCCTCATTATTCAAAAGAAAGAAAATAGTGTCATCTGCAAATTGGAAATGTGATAAGGTTGCATAGTCCCTCCCTATTACAAAACCCACAACTAAGTTCTTATCTTTCGTCCGTTCCATTAATCTTATGTAACACATCCACTACTAGAACAAAGAGGAAAGGTGATAAGGGTCACTTTGCCTAATTCCTCTAGATGACTTAAAAGTGCTCCTCGGTTTACCATTGATCATGATAAAGGAGTTGGAAGATTAGAGACATCCACTTACCCAACTTCTCCATCTATCTCCGAATCCTTTGTTGACCAACACATGATCAATGAAATCCCAATCAATATGATCATACGCATCTTCGAAGTCAATCTTTAACACCACCCCTTCTTTCTTCCTAGCTCGATATTCCTCCACACTCTCATTAGCGATTAGCACAAGATCCAAAATTTGCCTACCTCTAACAAAAGCACCTTGTTTTTACTGAAACTTCTCTAAGTCTTAAAGAAAGCACCTTAGCCAAAATTTTCTACAAGCTAGTGACCAGGTTAATGGGTCTATAATCTTTCAACTTCAAAGAGGACAATTTTTTAGGGATTAAACAAGTGGTGCATTATTAGATGGAATGGGGGATGAGGGAGGGAGCCTCGAACTTGTCACCTGCCCCATAGAGCGGCTGGATCTCTAGGTCTGGTTTTTTGGAGCTTATTGTTATGCAATTTCTAAAAAGGAAAACCAAGAAAATTAAGTTATAAAGGCATGTTTGGTAACATTTCTTTTCCCTTTAAAACACAAACTTTCATGCTTTCATTTTTGTTGGTGTTTGATTACTTAACTTTCCTTGGAGTTTCCATTATATTTGCTTAATTTTCATGTAATATAAAAACTATCTCTACCCTGACTTTTTGTTTTCCATGGAAAAACTTTCCATGTAAAAGCAGTCCATGGAACTTGATTCTTCCCCATATAAATTATCGAACATGCCTGAAGTAAGTGTCTAAACAAACCATTGTAACATTTTGGGTGTTTTTGATGCAGCTGGTTCCTGGTATTTCCCCTGATCCAGAATGAGCCTGTGGCGCTCTTGAAGCTCTCTGCTGGTTAACTTTCAATTACCATGCATCTTTCAGGAAACTTGAGGCTGGTCCATTTAGATCAGTATATACTTGAGCTTAACTAATGTTTTGCAATTTTTTTTTTTTTTTGTCGAGACTTGCGTAGTAGAAAATTTGATGTATTGGGGTAATTGTGTGGTTCGTGCAAACTAAAGCTGCTACAACTATGCAAATGTACAATGATATACTACTCCTTTCTCTCAAATGGAAAAGATTAGGAAGTGTTGTGTATATGTTAGAAATAGAATTGATCCCTCTAGAAAGTAATGGGAAAAATTTATTAAAAAACAATTTGAAAATGAAAAATACCAAATATAGGGTAGGATTGAGTAACATCTCGAAATACTAGCTAGTTCTCTCTCATGCCTAAATTAAGAGTCACGTTCACTTTTAGAATAAGATTGACAGTTTCTCTACAAAAGAGAGTATTAGTGTTAGGGTTTAGGATGTAATTCATGGAGGCCATACTCATTGAACATATACATATTCTTGAATTAATCTTACATTGAATTTATCTGATCTTTCAGATTATAATTCAAAAAATGAACAAAAGAAACTCCATTCAGCAAAAAAGGGAATACAATGGCTAAGAAGTCGAGTCGATTTCCACCATTGGATCTCCTTTTGATCTAACTCTTCAAAGTTCTAGCACCACAACTGTCCAAAACACAAAGATTTCATTCAGTTCGTGTCTGTATAAGATATACGTGTCTATATATATATACATAGTGAGAAGTCTTACATTCAGAGTCTGTAGTGATCCAATTTCCTGTTCTAGCACGGATAGGGGTAGAGTTCGAAGAGAGCATGTTAATGGTGGCATCATCTCTTGAAGAAGAAACCATTGAAATTGCAGAGTAAACAGAGGAAGAGACGGAGTAATTTCCCACTTCCCATCTGAAACTTATCTTAGGAGAATCATTGCTGAATTCATCCTCATCTTGTACTGTTTTCGAGGTTCCTCTATTTCTAAATTGTAGCACCTGAAAAACAAAAACAAAAGTTACTCTTTTTAGTTGACTCCAAGAATTTCTTTGACCATGTAGTAAAGACTACAGGGTTGTTTAATTTCATCTCTAAAGTCTGAATTAAAACCAATTCAGATTTGAAAGGTAAAAAATATGTTTGTTTCTTTCAAATAATAATTCAGAGATAACGACGGTATTTCCCTTTGAACCATGTACAGGTTAATTTCCCTTTGAATCTCAATTTTAATTGCTAAAATTGTATATCAATACATCAAACCAAATTCAGATTTCAGATTTCAGCGTTTAGATTTAGATTTTAGATTCCAGATTCAAATTATAAAACAAATACCACTTAGGTTTGATTTTTCTCTTAGTCTGAGAACACCCTTTTTTTTATCTAAAGGACGATCTAAATGCTATAAGAAACATGAGTTTAAACATTTGAAATTCTAACTAATTTAAATTCAGACTCTAGAAGTAAAACCAAACAACAGTTGAGGTTGAATCATTATCCTGAAATCACACATACAAGACTCCCTCCCTCACAAATTTCAAATTAAGAGTCCACTATTCATTTTTAGGATGTCCCAAATGAAGAATCTTTCAGTTTCGGAACATAATCAAAGTACTAAAATGATAAGAAACAAGTTTTGTTCTTATCATTGTTGATGATGATGATGAAATTAATGTATTCTTAAAAATGTGAACGTTAAACAATAGATAAAATTTCCATTTTACCTTTCTGCTGATGTACTTTCCTCCCTTCTCAGCCTTGGCAGCAGCAGCCAATCTTAACAGCTCCTTCATTCTCAAAATAGTTTTGATTTTGTCACCCCTAAGTTTCTCCCATTTCCCCATTGCCCCGATTCTATCATTCCCGCTTCCTGATGAAGATAGCGCTACGTCATTGATCGGTAAAACCTTATTATTCCCAACATGAGCGGCCGAATCTGCCTTGGAACCAGTGTCTAGTCCTCTCGTAATTTCTTCTTTTTTCATCTTCATGGAAATGTATGTTCTTTTGTGCAAGCTTTTGCTGTGGAAACTTAAGTCTTTAAAAATGTACTTCCTTTCCTATATATAGATATGTATCATTCAGCTTAACTTTGATGTAGATGCATTAATGTACCATATAATATAATTGGACACTGTACAATATTTGTAAGCTAGCTCACATCACATCACATGCATGCTAATGTATATGACCGCTCCAATTATTTATGCTGTGTTTGGATCTTAGAGACTAAGAGGGAAAATGTATAAAAGGTAAGACAAATAATAAGGGCGGTCCGATTCATATAGGTCCTGTGCAAAAATTAAAGCTAGTACCTTTTTATTTTTGGGCATTCCATGAAGTATACATCTTGGATCTTTATTTTAATGTCGCATGTTAAAAACAGTAGCCCCATATGAAAGCTATAAAACTTTAGAGTAACTGCGTACCATATGCACTTTCAAGGATGAGTTTTAGAAAGAAAACAAAAATAATTGGGTGATTATTGCGAAATAAAAAAAATGGCTTATGTCATAACAATACAGTAACTGATGGCTCAAAGTATAAGCGCAAAATGTATTATTTATTTTCGCAGAAGAAATAATTGCATTTAATTTAATTAATAATGTATTGACTAAAGATTCTGTCTGGGTGGTAGTACTATAAAAGGCCTTTTAGGAAGAATAAGACAATTGAGAGTAGGAGTGAATCTAAGAGAGTTTTTGGTTAAAGTAGGGTAGTTTTTAAACTTATTTAGGAAACTAGGGTACTTTTGAACTTATTTAAAAAAATGGGGTTAACATAAAAACGTGAGAAGGTCTCACGTTTTTACGGTTAAAAACGTGATATGTTATGCCTATTTTACAAAAAAAAAAAAAAAAAAAAAAAAAAAAATTAAATTTGTAAAAGTGTGAGAAGGTCTCACGTTTTTACCCATAAAAACGTGATTTGGTCTCACGTTTTTATGTGTAAAAACGTGAGACCTTCTCACACTTTTATATTCACCAAAATTTTTCAATGCCTGTTCTTATATTTTTTCCTTATATCATTTAATTTCTTTTTGATTTCAAATAATTTTTTTTAATTCATTCTCAAATGAAATTAAATGTGCAGAAGCGTAGGAGATTCGAACAATCCAAAGTTACCAAGTTAGCCGATCTCGATCTTAGCTTAACGCAAGGTTTTCCAGCGAAGATGAATAGTTCCTTGCCGGAGAAGCGGCGGCCGGGAACTCCGTCGAGGAATTCCGAGGAATCGGTGACTACAACTTGCTTTGAAAGTGGTTTCGGAGGAGTACATGGAGAGGAGCCAAAACTTTTGAACTTGTTTGGTTAAATTTGAACTTTTGAAGTAGTGTTAAATTCTGACGAAAAGAACAAAAAAAGTAGTGTTTGTATTTGCCGGTATTAATTTTAATCTTTTTGTAAGTTTACTATCCCGGAATTGAATTCCGGCGAGAAGGTTTTGTAAGTCACAGGCACAGGATTTCCCTCATTTCTTATGTGCAAGGGGAAAAATGAAAGTTTGCCTTTGATTGTTTCCTTGTTTTGTACTCTCTCTTTGTTCAGTAATAAGTATTGAATTCATAGTCAATAAATCATTTTTTCGTTTTTTTTTTTTTGGGGATTTGGTGGTGAATTAATTAAAACAATTTCAAGGTTCAAGAAAGAAAGAAACAAATTTCATTGGAGGGAAATTGTGTTTAGTGCTTCAATTCATGTGGGAATGTTGAATTTACTATGTTCATACCTTCATATACTCCTCTCCCTGTCAAATTTATTATGTTCATACCTTCATATAGTTCTTTTGGGCATATCACTATGGGAAGTGAAACATTGATAATCTTGATTCTTTGAAGCAAAAAATGAAATTAAAGCCTTGGAAATTGGTTAATTGACTGGTTTTAAGATATATATATATATATGGGGAAGGATCTAAAGAGGACCAATTTTTTGGTCCTGAAATGTGGACCAATCATTTTGAGGGAGTAAATGAATGAATTTTTTTATGAAATTTGGTGACTATGATCTTCATGATTAGTATATCACCTCCACCAAATTTCATTGAAAAATTCAATCGGGAAGAAGGTTAACTAAAAAATTGATATATATGTGCGTTTTTAACCGTTAAAATTTAAGATGTTTAGATAACCCACTTCCCAGTTGAATTTTTTGATGAAATTTGGTGGAGATGATCTACTAATCATGGAGATCATCTTCACCAAGTTTCATAAAAAAATCATTTGTTTACTCCTTCAAAATGATTGGTCCGCATTTAAGGACCAAATAATTGGTCCTCTTTAGATCCTTCCCCATATATATATATATATATATATGAGAAAATGAAGCTGCTGTGGGTGTAAAACAATATATATATTTTTTTTATCCTAACCAATGTAAGAAATTATTATATGGTAGTGTCTTGTAAGTAGCAAGAGGACAACTATTCGACTCTTCAAACACTCGATTTTTACCCAATCTTTGTACTCCAAAAAATAAAATGAAAGAAAAAAGAAAAAAGAAAAATAAGAAAAAGAGAAGCTAGATCATTTGTTGGTCATTTCTTTTTCTTAGCCTCTTTTGTTATTATCAAGATGAAAAATTAAAAGAAATATAATTTAATTGTAAGAAGTCGAAAAATGAAATTTATATGAAAAAAGTGAAAAAGTAAGTGAATATTTTATCACATTACTCATGTGATTAAAAAAGAAAAAATTTGAGAATGAATTAAAAAAAATTATTTGAAATCAAAAAGAAATTAAATGATATAAGGAAAAAATATAAGAGCAGGCATTGAAAAATTTTGGTGAATATAAAAGTGTGAGAAGGTCTCACGTTTTTACACATAAAAACGTGAGACCAAATCACGTTTTTATGGGTAAAAACGTGAGACCTTCTCACACTTTTACAAATTTAATTTTTTTTTTTTTTTTTTTTTTGTAAAATAGGCATAACATATCACGTTTTTAACCGTAAAAACGTGAGACCTTCTCACGTTTTTATGTTAACCCCATTTTTTTAAATAAGTTCAAAAGTACCCTAGTTTCCTAAATAAGTTTAAAAATTACCCTACTTTAACCAAAAACTCAATCTAAGAAGATGGGGGGACAACCAGGCAGTGAGATGGGGGGCCAAGTTGGCTTCTGAATCTCATAGCAATTAGAAATTAATTATTATATGGGCAAATCATGTGGTGGGTATTAAGGTGGTAATTTAAGTTATTTAGGATTACTAGCTAATGGTTATTTATTATTTTAATTAGAAGGATAATATTTGGAATATTTTAGACTTGGTGGCACATCTCTGTACGATACATATATAATAATCTATGTTTAGAGCATTTTAAATAGCCTCTTCAAAAATGATTTTACAAAAATAATTTTGTTGACCTATGTGACACTTTGAAGAGCCATCTTAAAGAATGTTTTTAATAAGTTTCAAGAGCCTCTTCAAATATATTATTATTTTAATAATAAAATATTAAAAAGTATATTTGAAGAGCTATTTAAAAAATGTCATTTGAAATTAGCACAAAATTTCATTAATAAAATATTAAAAAATATGTTTGAAGAGCTCTTTCATCACTCTTCATATTTGAAGAGTCAAAAAGACTCTTTAAATTAGAGATTCCATTTTGCTACTTCTGTTGAAGTAAATTTTGCTACATAGCTCTTCAATAAATTTGTAGTTTAGTCATTTGAAAAGTCCGTTGGAGATGCTCGGGCCTCGTTTGATTCGCGTATTAAAAAGTGGGATGGAATTATTAATACCACTTTTTTATAATACCGTATTTGATTCGCACAAATGTGCTTGGATTACTAATACCGGGACTAACTTAATCCCACTCTTTATGGTATAATTTAATACCAGGGGAGATGTGGTATTGTTTATCCGGGATTAAGAAAAATGAATCATATATTTTCAAAAATGCCATTACTACTATAATATTTTCAAAAATGTCAACCCCCCCCCCCCCCCCCCCCACCTCCACCTCCACCACCCCCCTACTACTACAACTACTACTATTATTATTATTATTATTATTATTATTATTATTATTATTATTATTATTATTATTAATTTTTTTTGTTATTCCAAAATATAATCCCGTATACAAATTACAGAGCCAAACATGGTATTAACATCAGCATGGGATATCCCAGTATTAATACTGCATGAATCAAACATGGTATTGGTATTAAATTAATCCCAGAATTAATAGTCCAATACTATTAATACTAGTATTATTAATTCCACTAATCCTAATACCTAAATCAAACGAGGCCTAGTTCATTAAAAATTTAATTCAGTGAAACATGTGAGCAAGTACATATAAAGTGCTTTTTATCTACTTTAAATGGGTTGGTATAAGAATGTTGGATGCTCAATTGCGGTATTTGTGTGATGTGCAGTTAGTTTGTTTAAATGTGGAAAACGTAATTATTAAACACGCGTACTGTCTTCCTTTTTCTGTGTGAACGTACAGAACATTTTCACATTTTTGTTGCACTTACGCGTGGACTATTTTAGATTATTGGCTAACATTCATGATTTAATTTGTAACTCCAAATTATCCCATATAAACAAACGTCCTTAATAGTTTGATAAACATAAAAGATTATTTATTAGCTTAAATTATATACAAGAATATATATGTGTGTGTGTGTGTGTATTCTGTGAACATGCATGTGAGCAAAGAAATATTTTATGGCAAATAACACAGCCGTGAAAGGTCCTCACATAGTCACATGGGGATGGGGGTTAGCCAGGAATATGCTCCGCATTTTTTTCTCTTTTTAATCGGAGTCTCACCAATCAATAAAAAGTTGCGTAAAAAATGATTCTTGGAATAATAATCGAACCCCTCATTGCTAAGAAAAAGTTAAAACATGTCTAACCACTAAACTAATCCTTATTTCGATTCAAACTAAATCATTGTGACCTAGAACATTTTAAAATGTAAAAAACAATTACAATCAGAAGTAAAATAGTCTAGAGAATAAAATAGCAAAATTACGATGAGAAAGATGTTCTTACTGAATTCATCAGCCCAAATGTTAGCGTCGGGTAAAGTAGATAAATCTTGATTATAGAAAGATTACTGGGGGCCCGAGGCACAGAAATCTTGATTTCTTTTTCTCTTCCTCTATATCCCCTTAACAACACTACCCTCATAAGAGGGGGTACTGTCTTATTATAAAACAACTCCCTTCTCTTCCAAAAAAATCCCTCATTATTACATTTTGGATTGCTACTACCTTTTGAATTTGAGGTCTGAATGAGCAAAGTAGTAGTTAAAAGCAGGGTCTAGTTTTGGTACGGCTGTTCGTATACAAACCAATCCTTTACGTGTGATCTGCATAAACATTAATGTGAGATGTTTTTCAGCAAAAAAAAAAATACGTTGCTAAAGGTACGATCCACATACGGACCATCTGCACCTATTCTTGCCCTGTTAAAGTATATATATATATATATATTTGAGAACGTGTACAAAGATATTTATAAGAAAAGTGAGTCAATGCCATTTTACAAAGTATTTTTAATGAGTGTATAATTAATGTGTGCCCCAAATGCACAAGTTAAAAACTCATTCTAGCACTACACGGATGCAGAACCCTTTTCAATTTCATTTGTGGAGTGTTTAACATGTGCCCTAACAGCACTTTATTTTTATTTATTTATTTCAATAACAATAATGATAAAACACAACTTCTCAGACTATATATGAACACCATTAAGTGGTTTTATCATGAGCATACAACATACATAGAATTAGTGCATGCTATTCGAAAAATGGGGAAAAAAAATTAGCATTGGAGAATGAATTTCCGTTCGTTATATATAGATATTTTACTCTTCAAAAATATCAATTTTTATTTAAAAATAAAATAAAATTGAAATGTCTCACGAAATTAAGTGTTTGCGGATTTTGCTATTTGGACATAATTTGCATATTTATGGACTTATACGGAGATGCTCGGATATTTAACAAGTCTATTAAAAAGGGAAATTCTACTTACACCACTAGTTTAACTTAAAACCACCCAAAGTTCAAAAAGTACAAAAATAAGCTAACTTACACCACATTTTTCTTGTGGTAAAATTAAGAAAGGTGTGTGGTATTTTAAGTAAAAATATAATACTTAAATTGTGGTAAAATTAAGAATTGTTTGTAGTGGTAAGAACATGTAATGTAAAAAAACAAAACAAAACAAAAATAATAAAATCCCCAAATCAAACATTACCTCCACACTATTTCCGCGCAAATAGTCTACTTGAACCTTTATTCGCACGGAATTAACAGATTTACCATGTAAGTGAATGCTCATTCATGCTCATTGGTTGTTTATCATCATATATCTACATTAATAATGAAGCCTTTTATTTTGTTCAACAAAGGGGAGAATAAGATGAAAAACTTGAAGATTATATAAAGCATTCAAATATCTACATTGATAATGAAGCATTGTACACTGGGGTATGTATATATATACATATATATTCATCATTTCCTTCCTTTAAAGCTTGTAAAAATGAGCTCCATTTTGTAAAACGGAACATCGTTTTCAGTCACACAGAGCCGATAAAAAAATAGTTATTCAGCAACACGTTCCCAAGAATAAAAGAATAAGTCGGTATTAAACTACCGATTAATATGCAACATACTCGGTGTTTTCTTGACGATTTAAATCTACATTCTCGGCTATGTGTTGTCGAGTATTTCTTTAAAGCTTATATTTTCTAAAATATTTTATTATATATTGCAGGGTTTATCTTTTGTGTTAAAATCATTGAATGATACCCAACAAACTAATACAGATGCTCTAGTTCTGATAGAAGTTGATCATGTTCCAATAGAAGTTGATCCTATTTGTAGGATTAATCTTGGCGAGATTAGTCAAATTATTTCGGAAAACTTCGCAAGCTACTTCCTGACAGACAAAGTAAGTACATTTTCATTACCATTTTATATTTTACTATAAGTTTTAGATAAGATACTAAATGTTTTATATCATTATTATAGGGATTTGAGTCACGAATTGAGTTGTTCGATTGGTGTCAATGCATTGCCCGAAATTTGAACACAGTTATTGTCACATTGAAGTCGAAGAAAAAAAACTGAGGCTAGAAAAGGTAGATTAACATTAGGGTGTGAAAAAGCAGGGTCTTACAAAGATAATCGTAAAAGTCAAGATGAGTCGGGAAATGAGAAAAAAAAAGAATGAGAGACACTGCTACAAAAAAAATGTGGATGCCCTTTAATGTTTAAAGGAGTTCCTCTCGGTGGTGATAGATGGAAGCTTGAAGTCATATGTGGGGAATATAATCACATCATCCCAAACACTTTGATTGGTCATTCATTTGCATGAAGGTTAAAGTGATATGAGAAGAAGATAGTAAAGTAAAGCATTTGTCTCTATGTGAAGTCAAGCCGAAGCAAATTTTGGCAACCCTTAAACAACGGAACCCAAATAACTTGGCTACAATGAAGACCATATACAACGTCAACGCATATTTGAGGTTAAGGGATTTAGAAGGGATAGGCATAGTGCAACAGTTAATAAAATGCTAGATAAAAAACATTATGTTCATTATTGTCGCAGCGATCCTAACACATATGGGATTACGGACATCTTTTGGGCTCATCCAGATTTTATATTACTTGCAAGGTATTTTCCCTCGGTGGTGATGGTTGGTTGTACTTACAAAACCAATCGATACCAATTACCTCTCATTTATATGGTTGGCAATACATCTACGTCGAAGACCTTCTGCATTGCATTAGCATTACTATATAAAGAGCGAGAAAACAACTATAATTGGGCATATACACATTTGAAGAATTTGTTTGACCCCAATGCTCTCCCTAGCATTTTCGTGAGCGATAGGGAACGAGCTTCCATGAACGCAATCGAGAAAGTTTTTTCGAATACACGTTTGTTGCTATGCACTTTTCACATATCGAAGAAAGTCAAACAATATCTAAAGAACCCATATATAGTGTGCAAATATTGATCAATCCACATACATCTTATAAATGGGTCCTCTAATTTAGGCCTTATTGTACATTATGCAAGTGTTTTTTGGATAAAGAACGGGGTCAGAGGGATAAAAAACTGCTAATTCATACAAAGCCATAAAACCGGCCCAACCCGTAGGAACTTCGTTGCCAACAGGTCTCACTTTCAAAAGGATAATGACTCGTACCAGAAGCAGGGTCGGTCAAATCGTCTGTGGTGACAGGATTCTTTTCTCATAGACCATAACAACTGAAGAACTACAATTGAAACAAGACCAGGATTTGACCCTATGTTTTCTTATGGAAGTTTTTGGTCTATATTGAATTTTTATCAGGGTTTTAATCTATTCTGCAAGATTTTTCCTTATGAATATGGTCCTCATATTAGTTATATTATTCTCGAATTGTCATTAAAAATTGTTTGTAGATATTTTTTTTCTTTTCAAAATCTTGTTATAGAAAGTTTCTAGTTATTTCCAATCTTCATGATGATGCATTGGTAAGATTGATTTTTTTTAAAGGCTACAAGATTGATTTTTTTTAGGCTACAAGATTGATTTTTTTTTCTTCCTAAACAAATTAAATATTAGTTGAGTTCAATTTTTTCTAAAAATAATTCATCTTGATACGAAAATGAACGAAACAGATATCTATTGGATTATATGTAGCTAATGGTCCTAATCTCTAACTTTCTTTGGTTTCTCTTTTTGTACATTGCAAAATAAAATAAAATTGTAGTACCCTTATGAAAATCTAAAGTACAAACAAGCTACTGCAATTAACAAACTTGAGTGCTATATGGAATTACTATGGACAAGTTGTAATCTTGCAGCATGGCCGAGGTATTTAGTTCTCCAACAAATTACTTTGATTTACGATCTTCTTAGTTATTTTCCTTGAGATTTGTTGACACAAATAAGCTAAATATAATGTGGCTATTGCAGTTTCATATTGATCATTACTAAATTCAGAAAGTCAAATGAGCTTCATATGTGAATTTGATATTATAAGAGAACATAATTTGTTTTTTGCACATAATTTAGCTAGGGACTCTTCAAATATAAGGAGAAGATAGGAAAGGGTTGTAATAAAAGTTTTGAGTGATTTATCCCTGCATTTAAATTTAAGGAGAAGTTTAGGGAAGAATTAGTGTTGCTTTTTGTCACAATGACATGTCATTAATACATTAAAAATACGTTTACACTTATAATCTGTGCCAAATACATGATTTATTCTTGCAAAAGTATTTGTCTGCTCTGTAGAAAATGGTCGTGAGACTTGATAGATAAATGTAGTTCGTCAAGTTTGGCATTGAATTTCCTCTCATTAGTAGCTGCTATTGCTTGGTTTTCTTGGGTGAAGACAGAGCCAAACCTGAGGTACGTAAGCCGCAACAGGCTTTTGCCTTAGGCCCCAAATTTTTAAGAGCTCCATAATTTTTTAAAGTTTGAAGTTGGAGAAGTTCATTGATCAATAAATCTTATATGTTATCATTGGTCAAAAAATAAGTAGTGATTATTTATGAAAATTAATTTAATTTAATTTACTTTCTTTGAATTTGGATGCTTAGAAAAAAAAAGACCTAAAAATTTGAGGACGGAGGGCCTCATTGATAAATTTCGCTTCAAGCCCTTGAATTTTTAGGTCCAGCCGTGGGTGGAGAGGAACAAGTTTTTGTTTATCGGGTTTTCTCTTAATCCTCGTAAAGTGGTTCCTCTTGCTTTGAGATGTTTTGAGGAGTATTATGTGGATTCCATGGAGGGTAACACTGGTTCCCTGTATATGTATCTATTAATGAGCGCAAGCCTCATATCCCACCTCCGTTGATATACGGTATCCGAAGTGTTTACTCTTAGATCTCATTTGGTTCACGTAAGGGAAATCAATTCCTTTTGTCTTTCCCATGAGGGTGGGAAACTAAAGTTCCTAGCTATTAGCTTTCTTTCATGTGTTTAGTAAAGCATGGAAAGTATTCAGGAAATACCATTTGATTTTCATTCCAGTAATTAATTGGTACTGAAAATAAAAGTAAAAATATATCAATATTTCCATAATACCTTTGTATTTTAAAATAAAACAACATCATAAAAAATTGGTAATAACATATTTAGGTAGGGATATTGTTGTCCAAAACTTTTGTAATAAATGCTGGGAAATCAAAAGGGAAAATCAATCCAATGAGGTCTGAGTAGAATGATTTCCCCTCTACTTTCTCCTATGTCGGGAAAGTATTTTTGGAATTTGTGCTTACCAAACAAAGGAAAATAATGATTTTCCTTTCCTTAATCATCGAATCCGCAAACTAAACAAGGCCTTAAAGAATCTTGTTTCTTCGTAATCGATATATATATTATTAATATAATCATTCCACCTTTACCTCCACCTCTGGTGGTACATGAACTTCGGTGAACTTCTTCTTCTTTTGAACAGAACATGCCATTGTTGAAGTGATCTTAAATGTTCCATCTTAAGCGAGTTTAGTTGACAACTCTTGTTCATCATCAAATGAGTATGGCACGCCATTGCTGAAGTGATCTTGCTGAAGTGATCTCAAACGTTCCATCTTAAGCGAGTTTAGTTGACAACACTCGTTCATCATCATACGAGTATGACATGCCATTAATGAAGTGATCTTAAACGTTCCATCTTAAACGAGTTTAGTTGTTTACATTCGTTCATCATTAGTAAGGATGGCAATGGGTCTAGTTTAGGGCTGGTTAGGCCAATACCAAACCCGACCTGCATGTAAGATACTCTGCCCCAAACCCAATGAGGGTTTATTTTTTGGAACCCAAACCCACTCCACATTTATGCCTTAAAACCCGAACCCACCCCGAATATATATGCCCTTTAAATATTTATGTTAATGAATTAACATTAACAAAATTAAATCTGTTCATGAATAGATTTAAGGAATTAGATCTGTAAAAATAAAGACATGAAAAAAAATCACCTCTTATGTAGAGTACGAGAACTCGTGGCGTGGGAGGTAGAGAGGTGGTTGGTGTGCTCGTGAGATCCGTTAGCGTCAAAACTTGTGGGATAGAAGTGAGAACGGTTGTGCACTTAACTTGTGTGGAGTGAAAATGTGAGTGAAAGAGAGAGAGAGAGTGAAAAAATAAATGAGGAGTGGACAGTGGAGTGTGAGAGACTGGGAGAATGGAGGATGGGAGGCAGGAGGCTCAATGAAATGAAGAAATAAGTATACATTAGGCTAGGGATTCTTAAAAGGCTATATATATATATATTTAACATTAACATATATTTGTTATATATATATAAGTATGCGGGTCTGGTCGGGTTAGGTTTTAAAGTGCCAAAACCCTAGCCCGACCCCAACCCGCTCTATCCAAGTTGGGTCGAGTCGGAAACTTGTTGGGTTGGGGTTTTTTTGCCATCGTTAATCATGAGACGAGTATGGCATGCCATTGCTAAAGTGATCTCAAACGTTCCATCTTAAGCAGTTTAGTTGACAACACTCGTTCATCATCTAATGAGTATGGTTAGTCTTCTTCTTTTTCTTCCTCGATCTTCTTTTAATCAGAGCATGCCATCGCTGAAATGATCTTAAACGTTCCATTTTAATCGAATTTAGTTGACAATACTCATTCATCATCAGACAAGTATGGTTAGTTTGATATGATGAACTACCTTCACTTTACATGAAGCGAGGGATGTTTAGTCGACTAGTTTAATATGGAACGGCTCTATTCATATCCATTCGCTTAATCTGGAACGACTCCATTCAAACATATTCGCTCCGTATGGTTGATTGGATTTTAATCATTGCTTAGTTTCCATAACACACCCTCACTCAAGTTTAAGTGAATGGAGTCTTATAACTTTTTTTATTTCAGAATTTTAAGGGAATGGCGAATGATTGCTCAACGGGAGGTTAGTGAAAGAAGGGAGGGAAGAGAAGAGCACAGCTGAGTGGCGATGGTAGTTGTGGTGCTTCGGGAGAAGATAAAAAAAGAACGTCACAGGAAAGAAGGGGTTGACACAGTGGTAAGCAACATCCACCCTTACTTTGAGTTCAATGGTTCGACTTATGGGGGTGGGAGGGGGGTTTTCTTTATTTGTAGGGGTTAAGGGAGAGATTTACACCACCCTTATTTTGTTTAAATGACACAGGCAAGGAAAGGGAAAGAATAGGAAAATGAGGGTTGTTCAAATTTGTGGATTGTTTTTTAAGTTAATACTTGTTAATGATTTTTAATCTACTTGGGGTGCATTTGGCATACCGGATAAGGAGATATGATATGGTAGGATAAATGCTAGATAAGTTAAGAGTCTAAATTAGTCGGATAAGAATTATGTGGGATAGATATGATAGGAAATGAATCAACGGCTAAGGATTAAGCAGCATCGAACAGGACAAGGACTAGTAAGATAAAGATTTAATAAACTTTGCATTTGATGGAGTCTCGGATTATAAGCCCGGATATTATATAATACAACTCACTTTAAAAATATATGCAATTTTAATTGTTGTCCACAAAAATAATTTTTTTTTTGCTAATGCGATTATCCTATTTATAAATAAGCTTCTTAACAAACTCTTTCGGGAGAAAAGTTATATATTTCATACAATAATTTATGAACTAGGCATTAGGTAAGGTTTGAAATTCTAATGTAAATTTTAATTTTTTTATAAAATTAAAGTTTCTTATAAATACCTTCATTTAATAAAATAAAAATAAAATACCCTATTATATGATAAATGAATTTTATTTGAGTTACTGTGATTTAGGGTGCTTAGATATTTTCATTAATCAATTTGATTATCTAATAGGCATAAAAAAGAAAATCAAAATAAATTAATTAAAAAATTGTTTTTATATTCATTTTGTTATCTAGCAATCATGGGATAAATAATACCACCTATATGGGTGGTATAGTTTTATTCGGTTTTGATAGGATAAAAGAATAACTAATCTTGAGTGCAATCATGTTCCGTGTCACACCAAATGCGAGATATGATAAATATATTATATCCACCCTTACATCAAATACACGATATGATTTGTTTATCCTATCATTTCTGATAACAAACACCGAATATAATTAATTAATCCAATTATACATTTAATCCCGTATGACAAACACACCCTTATGTTAATATAATAGAAAAGAGAGAAATATTATTAAATTAATTGTATAAAACTATAATAATGGAAACCCTATATATAGGGTTATAATAATAATACAAATAAGGAAAATATAAAACCTAATCAACCTAGAGATTTAGAGATTGCGAGTCAACTTTTATGAATATCAACCGTATAAATGACAACAAGCAAATATATATTACATATGTTAACACTTTAAATGAATCTTAATTAGGGTGGTGGTGGTATTGATAAGATGGTAATGTTTCTAATAACAAATGCAATTAATAATTGTGTTTGTAATGATAGTAAAACCAAACTGAATATCCATATAATAAATCATGTCAGTTCTAGTACTTCCTAACTTATATTCTCAACTAGCAGCTCAGATTTAATTTGAGCTTTTATGTTTGAATTTGACGGCTTACATATAATCTTCACTTATCTTCCTAATTGGTGGCTTAGATTTCACTTCAACCTTCATATTTTAATCTAACGACTTATATTTATCCCTTAGTTAATTTATCTCTTAACTAATTTCAATGATGATAAACTAAACAAGTATTTATTAAACATGTATTTATCTCTATCAGTTTGTGATAAATTTTAAAACTTTACTTAAGTCTCCTTTCTCCTTCTAAAATGAAACATAAAATTTATACGTACTTTTAGATCTCTCTATATGTGCTTCGATTCTGTTTCTTCTTTATCTTATAATTAATTTAAATTTATGTGATAACATAAATAAGTACTATATCCTAATATTTATCTCATAAATTGAAATTAATTCTCTTTCTCCCACTACTTAATTTGGATTTAAATTTATGGAAAATAATTATAAAGGACAAAGATGGACATGTCCTTAGAATAAAGGATACTCTTTTTTTTTTCTACTAGTTCGCGGGATAAAATTTTGTTTAAAGGATCAACTTTTTAATGAAGGACAAAATAATAATTATCTTATTATTTTAAATAATTAAGTTGAATTTCAATATTACCTTTCTTAAAGATAAATATAATTAAATTAATATATAAATAAATTAAAATACATATTACAACAAAATCAATCAAAAAGATAAATATAAAAATTATTCAATCAAAAAGATAAAATCAACAAAATCCCACATTCATAGATAACTAAATATGATTAAAATTTAGTAGATAGCCAAGAGACGTAAATATAAATGGGATCTTGAAATTATGTGAAATTGATTTTTGATTAAGAGAGACCGTGGATTGAGAAAAATAGATTAACGACGAAAAATTGATGAAGATAAAAGGTGGACCTTGCCAAGCAATTGAATGGTGGAAATTGAAGATAAAAGGTATAAAAGTAAGTAATCTCTGTATATACACGTATATATGATTCTAAGGGCTCGTTTGGTTCGAGTTTTGGGAATGGAATGGGCATGGAATGGGTATGCTTGATTCCTGGAATGTTTCTTTAAATGCCATGCCGATGTTTGGTTCAACCGGGAATAGGAATGGAATAAAGTATCAATTACAAAAATACCCTTCTTTTTATAAGATGAGAAGACATCACATACTAATTTTTCAAAAGAGACAATTACTATAATAAATTACAAAAATTACACATGCCTAGCTAATATCTATCCTACAAAAATTACAATTTTTGTAATTAAAAAAAATTACAATAGGAAAAAAGAATATAAAAAAGTTCCAATTTTTTTTTTTATCATTTTTGTGCAGCAGCGTAACTAAAAAAAAATAATGTTAGTAACCATCTCACCCAAAAGCTTAAGCTGTTAAGTAGCTCCCCCTCACGTGCGAGCCACTCGCACGTGGATAGACAAACGAAACCAAAGGCCAAACTGGCCAAACCAGACAAACGAAACCAAAGGCCAAACCGGCCAAACCAAAGGTGCACTTTGTGCACAAACACAAAGGGGGAAACAAATGCAAGCGGGAGGATTTGAATTTGAGACCTTGCAGAACCTGAGCTCTGATACCATGTTAGTCACCATCTCACCCAAAAGCTTAAGCGGTTAAGTAGTGGGCCAACAATGTATATCATACTCTTCAACAAGTTTCAAACAATATTTTCATACACGGATGGAAAAAGAATTATTTATTTATAAGGAAAAGTGTTATTTTGGTCCTAACATGAAAAATTAAAAAAGATGCCCATTGGTAATGGTTTATTCCTTATGATTTAAATGTGAGAACTTGGGGGGAAAGGTTTGTTCCTGGAATCATTTATTCCGGACTTAAAACTTGAACCAAACGCGGGAATCATTTCGGAATGGAATATAGCATTCCCGGAATGGTTTAAATCTTGAACCAAACGAGCCATAAATGTAAAGCAAAAAAAGGTAATTTTGAGTATCTGTGTCTATATGTATATATTTTAATGGGAAGAGAGAAAGAGACCTGAGAAGCACTGCCGAAAAAATAGAGTAGGGATGGAGTGTATGTCTATTAGAAAATTAAAAAAAATATAGTTTAATATGTCTGTCATAAAAATATTCATTTTTTATCTTAGTCTTGTAGACATTTTTCTAACATATTATTTTGTAGACATATTAATTTATACGCATTTTCTTATTTTTATTAATTTTGCAGGCATATTAACTAACAAATGCAACATTTTATTTTGTTGGCATTTTTTAACATATTATTTTGTAGGCATATTAATATGTGCCAGAATTGCGTTTTTTTTCTTTTTCATATGGGCCTATTTTGGTTGTCTAACCAAACTTAGCTCATATATGCTTTCCTAGTTTGTTACTTCGATTTTTTTTTATTTTTTTTTGCTTCTTCATTCTCCTATACGCTCATCGCCCAACCCTTGTGCATTTGTCAACTTCTCTCTCAATCATTCATTCTCTAATCATCTAGTCGCATATCCATAATCAAAATCAGTCATATGTTCATTCGGTTCAAATTTTTAGACCTTAATGAGTTTTATGTTTTGACTATTTTTACACATCTACAAAGTATTTATCTTGGTGAATCATAAAGAATCAATATGATCAAAAATGAATTATCGTCTGCATTATATTCAATCTTTCTATTACGATCATAATATATTTGATTATGGCTTGATGGTGTTGTTATATCTTTGTTTTATATTAGTATGCCCTTTTTGATATCTTTCTTACTTACATTAAACAAAGCCTAATGCTCAATTAATTGTTGGTGTTGATGCTCCTGTATCGAATTCTCATAATCGCATGTTTGGTAATCCATCTTTATGTGTTTGTTATTTTTGTAGGTTATTCTATTATGCCAAGTTATATTCTTGCTAAGAAAATGTCTGTTGCAAAGGGTTGCCTTCTCCTCAGACATATTTGGAGTTATCCTTGCCAGCCGGTAACTTTTCAAAAATTTTGTTATCTTCTTTTAACTTTTAGATAAGATTGTTTTAGATTTTTAAATTTTGAATTCTGTTATCCATCTATTTATATCATATTTCATTTTTCTATTTTGCATTTCTTTTTAAAAAGGTACTTACGTCAAATTAAAAAATATATTTTTAATAAATTAATTATCATTTTGTTCTTAATACTAAAGTTGTCCTCCGAACAAAAACAAAAAAATTTGTGTCCTTAGTTAGAAAGAGAATGTGGAATTTGTACTTTATAAAAAAGTCCCTTAAATTTAACATGTGAGCATACATGAAATATAAAAAAAAAAACTCTAATTCATAAAATTCAATAAATAGAAGAAAAAAAAACAAAAATTGCATCTAACTTGCATTGCTATTGTTTTAAAGGTATCATTGTAGCAATTTTTTTTATTAGACTTTCAATTTTTGTGTAAAAATGATAAGTAGGAATTAGACATTATTATACACTAATCTTGGAGATCATCTAAAAACACATTAACACAATATGCAAATTATCGCTAATAAAAATCTTCTTAGATAACACAAATATAACCACTAAACAATATTTATCTTTTTAATTTCCTTTGATAATCCACACTACTAAAGAGTCCATATCTAATTAATTAGAAATGCACTATACCGAACTTTTGATGCAATGGAAATAAAGACCATATTATTATTTTATTTTTATTTTATTAATTAGGGTAAATAATTTCTCTATTTATAGCCTTTTTTTGAAATTTGAATTTTGAGTTTTGAATTTTGAATTTTGAAATTTGAATTTGAATATTTGTTTTGGTAGGGTTTAAATATTATTAAATTATAATAACTCAATTTCCTTATGTGGAGGATTTTTTATTTGAAGTAGGTTTAGGATTTTAGATTTTTAGTATTATAAATAATGCTTATTTCATATCATTGTAACCAATCAATTATGAATTAATAAATATTGTGAGCATTTCTCTTGTTCTTTGAAAATTCGATGAATTTTCGTTTCGTTTTGGTGAATTCAAGAAGTCAAGGTTGAAGACGGTGTTCTTCGTCCTTCTCGCCCGCTCCTATTCTGCATCAACTTTTATTTGGAAGGATATTCCACTCCACTCATGCAATTTTCTTTGTCTTTCTATTATTTGAATATAAATAAATAAAACACATATAACACTTTTTATATATAATTGTAGTACCTCTCTCTTTCATTATTTCTTTCTTTCTTTCTTTTCCGGCTTATGCCCTACTAGCATGTATAAGACTTTTTGTACACGCATTATTATTCCTTCTAAAAATCCAAAAGCATAAAATAATTGTCACCTCAATATTACGGGATTAAATTTTATTCAGAGTGTTTACGCATTTAATAAAATACAAGACAAGCAAAATATTAAGTTAACCATAAGATGAATTCAATTAATTTTAATGTTTTATCTAAGGGAGTAGAGTAAAATATTGTTGTTACGTAGAAACTTGAACTCGAAACATCTAAATTCGGGTTTTTACTTTAATATTTTTTTATGACGTAGCAAGGTAATTAATAAGATTTATGTTATATTTAAATTTGAACATGTGACTTAATAAGTCAGGGTTAGGGCATTTTTAAAATATCTTTGATGTAGTAATGCAATCATAGATCATGTCTCAAAATTGTTGCATGATTGATGGTAATCTTAATTTATGAACAACTAAATATCTACTAGAATTTGTTGGGTTATTCAAATTTACTATGGGGTTTTTATGGCTCCTTTTGAGTTATCAATTTTAAAAAAATATAAAAGAATTTTGAATCACCCTTTATTTGCTAAAGAGTAGTTAAGCTATGATCACAAAATCATTTTTCTTCCCAAAAAAAAGTCTTAAATAACCCAAAAAGGAGACATTAATTTAGGAATAATACTCAAATTTTTTAGATTAGTGAAGTTAAAAATGAGGCATTAAAGGGATGGTATAAGTAATTTAGGAAGTGCATAATTTAATAATCTTTAAATCTAATTTTTTCTAGGGACATTAATTTAGTTATTATTATTATTATTATTATTATTATTATTATTATTATTATTATTATTATTATTATTATTATTATTATTATTATTTTATTTACAAATGATATAGATATATATACAAATATAGATTAATATTCATAAGGCTGTTGAAGCTAAAAATGAGGCATTGAAGGGAGGATATAAGTAATTTTTTACTTTTTTTATTTAGGGGGCGTATAATTTAATAATCTTTAAAATTCATTTTTCTAGGAAAATTAATTTAGTTCCTTTTTTTTATTTTTAAATTTACAAATGAAAATGATTTATACAAAAATTAATTAATATTCTCAAGGTTGGTGAAGTTAAAAATGAGGAATTAAAGGGGGGTATACGTAAAATAATCTTTTATTTATTTATTTATTTAAGGAGCATATAACTTAATATTCTTTAAAGTTCAGTTTTCTATGCACATTAATTTAGTTATTATTTTGATTTTTTTTTAATTTACAAATAATATATGTAAAAATAGATTAACATTATTGTGAAAGAAAAAAGGACTATGTTAAAGTAATTCATCACCCTTAAGCATATGAACTAGACATTTGGTTGCCTTAAAAAAACTAAAAAATTAGTTTGATAAAACATAAAACTATTTTCACAACAGCAATCAGAATTTAGAATAACAAAAATATCCATTCTAATGAGTTTTTAACGAACAATTACTACTTATCACAATTTAAGATTACTACTTATCACAATGTAAAGGTTAAAAACTTTACATGAAGCGAGGGATGTTTAGTCGACTCGTTTAATATGGAACGGCTCTATTCATATCCATTCGCTCAATCTGGAACGGCTTCATTCAAACATATTCGCTCCGTATAGTTGATTGGATTTTAATCATTGCTTAGTTTCCACAACACACCCTCACTCAAGTTCAAGTGAATGGAGTCTTATAACTTTTTTTATTTCAGAATTTTAAGGGAATGGCGGATGATTGCTCAACGGGAGGTTAGTGAAAGAAGGGAGGGAAAAGAAGGGCACAGCTGAGTGGTAATGGTAGTTATGGTGCTTCGGGAGAAGATAAGAAAAGAACGTCACAGGGAAGAAGGGGTTGACACAGTGGTAAGCAACATCCACCCTTACTTCGAGTCCAATGGTTCGACTTATGGGGATGGGAGGGGGTTTTCTTTATTTGTAGGGGTTAAGGGAGAGATTTACACCACCCTTATTTTTTTTTAAAATGACACAGGCAAGGAAAGGGAAGGAATAGGAAAATGAGGGTTGTTCAAATTTGTGGATTGTTTTTTAAGTTAATACTTGTTAATGATTTTTAATCTACTTAGGGTGCATTTGGCATACCGGATAAGGAGGTATGATATGGTAGGATAAATGCCAGATAAGTTAAGAGTCTAAATTAGTCGGATAAGAATTATGTGGGATAGATATGATAGGAAATGAATCAACAGCTAAGGATTAAGCAGCATCGAACAGGACTAGTTGGATAAAGATTTAATAAACTTTGCATTTGATGGAGTCCCGGATTATAAGTCCGGATATTATATAATACAACTCACTTTTAAAAATATATGCAATTTTAATTGTTGTCCACAAAAATAATATTTTTTTTGCTAATGCGATTATCCTATTTATAAATAAGCTTCTTAAAAAACTCTTTCGGGAGAAAAGTTATATATTTCATACAATAATTTACGAACTAGGCATTAGGTAAGGTTTGAAATTCTAATGCAAATTTTAATTTTTTTTATAAAATTAAAGTTTCTTATAAATACCTTCATTTAATAAAATAAAAATAAAAATACCTTATTATACGATAAATGAATTTTATTTGAGTTACTGTGATTTAGGGTGCTTAGATATTTTCATTAATCAATTTGATTATCTAATAGGCGTAAAAAAGAAAATCAAAATAAATTAATTAAAAAATTGTTTTTATTTTCATTTTGTTATCTAGCAATCACGGGATAAATAATACCACCTGTATGGGTGGTATAGTTTTATTCGGTTTTGATAGGATAAAAGAATAACTAATCTTGAGTGCAATCATGTTCCGTGTCACACCAAATGCGAGATATGATAAATATATTATATCCACCCTTATATCAAATACACGATATAGTTTGTTTATCTTATCATTTATGACAACAAACACTGAATATGATTAATTAATCCAATTATACATTTAATCCCGTATGACAAACACATCCTTATGTTAATATAATAGAAAAGAGAGAAATATTATTAAATTGATTGCATAAAACTATAATAATGGAAACCCTCTATATAGGGTTATAATAATAATACAAATAAGGAAAATATAAAACCTAATCAACCTAGAGATTTAGATATTGCGAGTCAACTTTTATGAATATCAACCGTATAAATGACAACAAGCAAATATATATTACATTTGTTAACACTTTAAATGAATCTTAATTAGGGTCGTGGTGGTATTGATAAGATGGTAATGTTTCTAATAACAAATGCAATTAATAATTGTGTTTGTAATGATAGTAAAACCAAACTGAATATCCCTGTAATAAATCATATCAGTTCTAGTACACTGGGACTTTCCTAACTTATATTCTCAACTAGTAGCTCAGATTTCATTTGAGCTTTTATGTTTGAATTTGACGGCTTACATATAATCTTCACTTATCTTCCTAATTGGTGGCTTAGATTTCACTTCAACCTTCATATTTTAATCTAACGACTTATATTTATCCCTTAGTTAATTTATCTCTTAACTAATTTCAATGATGATAAACTAAACAAGTATTTATTAAACATGTATTTATCTCTATCAATTTGTGATAAATTTTAAAACTTTACTTAAGTCTCCTTTCTCCTTCTAAAATCAAACATAAAATTTATACGTACTTTTAGATCTCTCTATATGTGCTTCGATTCTGTTTCTTCTTTATCTTATAATTAATTTAAATTTATGTGATAACATAAATAAGTACTATCTCCTAATATTTAAATTAATTCTCTTTCACCCACTACTTAATTTGGATTTAAATTTATGGAAAATAATTATAAAGGACAAAGATGGACATGTCCTTAGAATAAAAGATGCTCTTTTTTTTTTCTACTAGTTCGCGGGATAAAATTTTGTTTAAAGGATCAACTTTTTAATGAAGGACAAAATAATAATTATCTTATTATTTTAAATAATTAAGTTGAATTCCAATATTACCTTTCTTAAAGATAAATATAATTAAATTAATATATAAATAAATAAATTAAAATAAATTAAAATACATATTACAACAAAATCAATCAAAAAGATAAATATAAAAATTATTCAATGAAAAAGATAAAATCAACAAAATCCCACATTCATAGATAACTAAATATGATTAAAATTTAGTAGATAGCCAAGAGACGTAAATAGAAATGGGATCTTGAAATTATGTGAAATTGATTTTTGATTAAGAGAGATTGAGAAAAATAGATTAACGACGAAAAATTGATGAAGATAAAAGGTGGACCTTGCCAAGCAATTGAATGGTGGAAATTGAAGTTAAAAGGTATAAAAGTAAGTAATCTCTGTACATACACGTATATATGATTCTAAATGTAAAGCAAAAAAAGGTAATTTCGAGTATCTGTGTCTATATGTATATATTTTAATGGGAAGAGAGAAAGAGACCTGAGAAGCACTGCCGAAGAAATAGAGTAGGGGTGGAGTGTATGTCTATTAGAAAATTAAAAAAATATAGTTAATATGTCTGCCATAAAATTATTCATTTTTTATCTTAGTCTTGTAAACATTTTTCTAACATATTATTTTGTAGACATATTAATTTATAGGCATTTTCCTATTCTTATTAATTTTGCAGGCATATTAACTAACAAATACAACATTTTATTTTGTTGGCATTTTTTTAACATATTATTTTGTAGGCATATTAATATGTGCCATAATTGCGGGGTTTTTTTTTTTTTTTTCATATGGGCCTATTTTGGTTAGGGGTGTTCAGAATCCAATCCAAACCGAGGAACCGATCCAATCCAATCCAATCCATTTTTCCTGGATTTTATGGATGATTGGATTGGATCGGATGCAAAATTTAAAAACCGAAAAAAATTGGATCGGTTTCGGTTTGATGTGCTCTAGGAACCGATCCAATCCATTATTAGAGTTGCCACATGTCTCTCCCTCATTGGTGCATAATATAATATATACAAGGGGTCACTTTGAAATCATTTAATCTTACTTTGTTATTTAATATTTAGTTTAATCATGTATGGTTCGTCACTTGGTTTAATTATGTATTTTTTGTTAGACAGTATACATTTTAACTTGAAATTATTTAGTTGAACACTTGAACTTTATTTGTAATGGATTATATTTAGTTTAATCATGTATGGTTCGTCACTTGGTTTAATTATGTATTTTTTGTTAGACAGTATACATTTTAACTTGAAATTATTTAGTTGAACACTTGAACTTTATTTGTAATGGATTATATTTAATTTACAAGTAGTTTACGTCTTATTTTTCATTAGAATTGAATATTTCAAGAATATAATATATCTTATTTTAAACTTCTAATCGGATCGGATCGACACCGATCCAATCCAACATTTAATTGAATTGGATTGGTTTGGATTGGTAAAGTGTATTGGATTGGATTGGATGCTAAAACCTAAAACCGACATCGGATCGGATCGGATGCGGATGGTTCAAAATGACCGGATCGGATCGGATGGACACCCCTAATTTTGGTTGTCTAATTAAACTTAGCTCATATATGCTTTCCTAGTTTGTTACTTCGATTTTTTTTATTTTTTTTTTGCTTCTTCATTCTCCTATATGCTCATCGCCCAACCCTTGTGCATTTGTCAACTTCTCTCTCAATCATTCATTCTCTAATCATCTAGTCGCATATCCATAATCAAAATCAGTCATATGTTCATTCAGTTCAAATTTTCAGACCTTAATGAGTTTTATGTTTTGACTATTTTTACACATCTACAAAGTATTTATCTTGGTGAATCATAAAGAATCAATATGATCAAAAATGAATTATCGTCTGCATTATATTCAATCTTTCTATTACGATCATAATATATTTGATTATGGCTTGATGGTGTTGTTATATCTTTGTTTTATATTAGTATGCCCTTTTTGATATCTTTCTTACTTACATTAAACAAAGCCTAATGCTCAATTAATTGTTGGTGTTGATGCTCCTGTATCGAATTCTCATAATCGCATGTTTGGTAATCCATCTTTATGTGTTTGTTATTTTTGTAGGTTATTCTATTATGCCAAGTTATATTCTTGCTAAGAAAATGTCTGTTGCAAAGGGTTGCCTTCTCCTCAGACATATTTGGAGTTATCCTTGCCAGCCGGTAACTTTTCAAAAATTTTGTTATCTTCTTTTAACTTTTAGATAAGATTGTTTTAGATTTTTAAATTTTGAATTCTGTTATCCATCTATTTATATCATATTTCATTTTTCTGGTTTGCATTTCTTTTTAAAAAGGTACTTACGTCAAATTAAAAAATATATTTTTAATAAATTAATTATCATTTTGTTCTTAATATTAAAGTTGTCCTCCGAACAAAAACAAAAAAAATTGTGTCCTTAGTTAGAAAGAGAATGTGGAATTTGTACTTTATAAAAAAGTCTCTTAAATTTAACATGCGAGCATGCATAAAATATAAAAAAAAAAAAACTCTAATTCATAAAATTCAATAAATAGAAGAAAAAAAAAAACAAAAATTGCATCTAACCTGCATTGCTATTGTTTTAAAGGTATCATTGTAGCAATTTTTTTATTAGACTTTCAATTTTTGTGTAAAAATGATAAGTAGGAATTAGACATTATTATACACTAATCTTGGAGATCATCTAAAAACACATTAACACAATATGAAAATTATCACTAATAAAAATCTTCTCAAATAACAAAAATATAACCACTAAACAATATTTATCTTTTTAATTTCCTTTGATAATCCACACTACTAAAAGAGTCCATATCTAATTAATTAGAAATGCACTATACCGAACTTTTGATGCAATGGAAATAAAGACCATATTATTATTTTATTTTTATTTTATTAATTAGGGTAAATAATTTCTCTATTTATAGCCTTTTTTTGAATTTTAAATTTTGAGTTTTGAATTTTGAAATTTGAATTTGAATATTTGTTTTGGTAGGGTTTAAATATTATTAAATTATAATAACTCAATTTCCTTATGTGGAGGATTTTTTATTTGAAGTAGGTTTAGGATTTTAGATTTTTAGTATTATAAATAATGCTTATTTCATATCATTGTAACCAACCAATTATGAATTAATTAATATTGTGAGCATTTCTCTTGTTCTTTGAAAATTCGATGAATTTTCGTTTCGTTTTTGTGAATTCAAGAAGTCAAGGTTGAAGACGGTGTTCTTCGTCCTTCCCGCCCGCTCCTATTCTGCATCAACTTTTATTTGGAAGGATATTCCACTCCACTCATGCAATTTTCTCTGTCTTTCTATTATTTGAATATAAATAAATAAAACACATATAACACTTTTTATATATAATTGTAGTACCTCTCTCTTTCATTATTTCTTTCTTTCTTTCTTTTCCGGCTTATGCCCTACTAGCATGTATAAGACTTTTTGTACACATATTATTATTCCTTCTAAAAATCCGAAAGCATAAAATAATTGTCACCTCAATATTACGGGATTAAATTTTATTCAAAGTGTTTGCACATTTAATAAAATACAAGACAAGCAAAATATTAAGTTAACCATAAGATGAATTCAATTAATTTTAATGTTTTATCTAAGGGAGTAGAGTAAAATATTGTTGTTACGTAGAAACTTGAACTCGCAACATCTAAATTCGGGTTTTTACTTTAATATTTTTTTATGACATAGCAAGGTAATTAATAAGATTTATGTTATATTTAAATTTGAACATGTGACTTAATAAGTCAGGGTTAGGGCATTTTTAAAATATCTTTGATGTAGTAATGCAATCATAGATTATGTCTCAAAATTGTTGCATGATTGATGGTAATCTTAATTTATGAACAACTAAATATCTACTAGAATTTGTTGGGTTATTCAAATTTACTATGGGATTTTTATGGCTCCTTTTGAGTTATCAATTTTAAAAAAAATATAAAAGAATTTTGAATCACCCTTTATTTGCTAATGAGTAGTTAAGCTATGATCACAAAATCATTTTTCTTCCCAAAAAAAAATTCTTAAATAACCCAAAGAGGAGACATTAATTTAGGAATAATACTCAAGTTTTTTAGATTAGTGAAGTTAAAAATGAGGCATTAAAGGGATGGTATAAGTAATTTAGGAAGTGCATAATTTAATAATCTTTAAATCTCATTTTTTATAGGGATATTAATTTAGTTATTATTATTATTATTATTATTATTATTATTATTATTATTATTATTATTTTATTTACAAATGATATAGATATATATACAAATATAGATTAATATTCATAAGGCTGTTGAAGCTAAAAATGAGGCATTGAAGGGAGGATATAAGTAATTTTTTACTTTTTTTATTTAGGGGCGTATAATTTAATAATCTTTAAAATTCATTTTTCCAGGAAAATTAATTTAGTTCTTTTTTTTATTTTTTAATTTACAAATGAAAATGATTTATACAAAAATTAATTAATATTCTCAAGGTTGGTGAAGTTAAAAATGAGGAATTAAAGGGGGATATACATAAAATAATCTTTTATTTATTTATTTAAGGAGCATATAACTTAATATTCTTTAAAGTTCAGTTTTCTATGCACATTAATTTAGTTATTATTTTGATTTTTTTTTAATTTACAAATAATATATGTAAAAATAGATTAACATTATTGTGAAAGAAAAAAGGACTATGTTAAAGTAATTCATCACCCTTAAGCATATGAACTATACATTTTTTTTTTTTGAAATTAGATAATTAAGTTAAGTTAGAACGCAACAAACAATCCAAACATCACAAGCAGTTAAATAGCATACACAAGTATACAGAGCACATAGAGTAACTCCAAAAGGATCCAACCTTTAGAGTCACCGAATATGGTTATATACTTATGCGTTTTAACCAAGCATAGCGATGAACTATACATTTGGTTGCCTTAAAAAAACTAAAAAATTAGTTTGATAAAACATAAAACTATTTTCACAATAGCAATCAGAATTTAGAATAACAAAAATATCCATTCTAATGAGTTTTTAACCAACAATTACTACTTATCACAATTTAAGATTAATTCGGCACGAGTTCATATACATGGATATTTTCTAAGTACAAATACAATTTAAGATTAATTCGGCATGAGTTCATATAAATTTAGTATGTTGGTAGTGTGTTAAATAACAATTGCAATTAGTATGTTAAATTTAGTGTTTTTAAGATTTTTAATAATAAATGCATTTGTAATGGCAGTAGTAGATGCAATAAGAATATTATGGACATCCCTGTTATAACCAATTAACAACCAACCAAAACACAGGGGTCAGTTATAGTAATTACTAGTTTTCAACCCGCACGATGTGCGGGCGGGTTAAAATTTTCATATATAAAGAGATGTATAATCATGTTTTCATGTGAGTTCCCAAATAATCAGTTTTTCTCCATGACATAGCTATTCTTATAAGATTAGTCCTTTTAGCAAAATGAAAGTAAAATGAGAAAAATATATGAAAACAAACTAAGAGAAGGCAAAATATTAAGATAGTAGAAGACTATTAATTGATAAATAATATGAGAATATGTTGACGATGGAGAAGACAAAAGAAATAATCCTATAATCTTTGAACATGATTCAAAGAAACACTTGACATAGTAAGATAACAATGAGAGGCCCGTATCAATACTTTACATGCACCATCTTTCTATTACCTTATGTAGAAAGACTTGGAATGCCTTAAAGTTAAGAGCTTAAAGCATGGTGAAGGTAGTATCTAATGCAAGACTATTTACATATATATTTTCTTTTATAGGATGAAAGAAAAATCAACATGATCTTTAGACAATGGATTTTACACAATTAAGAACTTATGCCTCATTCTTTACATAAATTATAGGATGAAAAATAAATAGATAAACCAACTTGCATCCATACAAATTGCCAAATATATATATATATATATATATATATTATATGTTATAATTCTCATCAAACTAACAGACACTTCAAAAGTAGGTAACTTGTCACCTATATAAACCTGTTTACCTTTTTTTATTTACTTAAACAGCGGCATAAATATTATTTAGTTGTGTGCGAAAAATTTAGTTAGAATTCTAATAGATGTGACTGTGAGCATAACCTTTACACTGCTGCTATATGTATTTCCCTTGCGTTCAATTCTTCCAGACATACTCGTTATGCTATTTGCCTGCTTTGATTGATTGGATATTATCATCACCTTTTAAATGTTATCAAGAATTGGAGCAGATTTATATGCTTGTTCTGATAAATTGCTCTCTTTCTTAAACAGGTCAAAAGACTCGTTTTTAGGGCATCGTAACAATTTCTTTTTGAGCCTTCGCATTGTACATGCTAAAAAAACCTCTTGGCTTCGCATCTCAATCTAACCTTCATTTCGTATATACTAAAATAAATACCCAAACCATGAAAAAGTGTATTTATCTCATTTAGTACCAGAACCAATTTTTGCAAATCATGAAAATAAGATGCTAAAATAAAATAAACAAAGGGTAATAACCATAGGGTAAGTAACGATATATAAAGCCAAAACAATCAATTTTTGGAAACCCAAGAGAGGCATAGAACAAATCAAGATAGGAGGAACTATAACCACAATTAGATAAACGAAATTGTTTATTCTGTATGTATTTCCTCACTTTCGTGCTAATAATCAATATGGTGAAAAGGATACAAAAAGGTGGGAATCTGATGAAATATGGGAATATAGGAGAAGTGATATTCAGAAGTTAACATATGCGAGGAATAGAGAACAGCCATGGCTCAGAAACCCAATATGAGGGTAGTGAAAACCTAGGTTAATAAAATGATTCAACAACACTGTGCAGCAACAGAAGACGAACTGCAATTAATTATGGAAGGACAAAGAAGAATTGCGCGAGTGATCGAGAGCAATGAATAGAGTATTGTCGGATAAACCAAGGGAGAGAGACAACATCCAGAATTGGAAATATGGAATACATAAAGGAAGAAGTTAAGAATTTTAAATTGAAGAAACTCCAGCGGTTGGAATTTGGGAATGATTAGAAACCTTAAAGATATAGTAGGAGTGAGGAAGG
This sequence comes from Lonicera japonica, assembly GCA_021464415.1. Taxonomy (NCBI): domain Eukaryota; kingdom Viridiplantae; phylum Streptophyta; class Magnoliopsida; order Dipsacales; family Caprifoliaceae; genus Lonicera; species Lonicera japonica. The sequence continues at coordinate 8,984,365 of CM038463.1, forward strand.
TTAAGAAACCTAGCAAAGATGATTGAAGGAGAAAACAGCGTAACGGCTTCAGAGTCGGCAAATAGCGAAAAGTTACGACAGTTGATTTTTCTTTTTAACAAAGATAGACACGTGTCAGCACCACGGAAGAAAGGCTTCCGTTTTACTTATTAGTAAGGGTGCGTTTGATTGCAAGCATGGAACTTACATGGAAAGAAAATAAGTTACGGGCAATTGAATTGCCTACAATTAAGTTGCATGGAAAATATAGTGCAGTGTGTTAGATTGCCTTAGTTTTCTACCCGGAAAATATTTGTTGTATTATGACATTTTTAATGTAAAAAAAATTATTGGTATTTTTTTTTACATAATTATATAGTCATGACGGATCTTGTTTAATTGATCTTGATTAGTAGATTTTAAATATTAAAATTTTATATTATTTTGAATTTTATATTTTAAGTTATGGCATTTTTAATGTAAAAAATGGTAAAAATCTTGTCTCGTGAACTGTGCCCAAGTATAGAAAACAAAAACCACCTCCCTCCAAAGAAAATATTTTCCTCAATTGCCTTGAAAATGCACGTGTGAGGCAAAAGTGGGAATTGAATTGCCTAGAAAAAAAAATGCAATCAAACACTTTAAGTTATCAAATCAAGTAAAAAATACTCATTTTTCATGAAAAATGTTACCGATCAAACACACCCTAATAGATTCTATTACGTATTGCCCCCACACTTTTTTTGCTCGCTTGTTGGCCCACACTTTTGACATGGCGTTGAACGTTGGAAATGCATCACCCAAAACTGATTAGGCATTCTACTATTCCAACGGCAAACTACAAAAATCCTCTATTTGATCAACCAACATTCTCAACCACATGTCCCTTCCTCTTTCTTTCTTTATTTATTTCTATTCTCCCCCAAGAATTTATTTCTTTCTACCCACCACAAACCCAAATTCTTATCAATCATTTCATTTCTCAATGGCAGAATCCAATTCCCCCGAAGACCCCAACCCCGACCCTTTAAATTGGGACTGCCTAGGCTCAGACTTGACAGAGCTCATATTTTCCCACCTCCCAATCAAGTCAATCGCACGCGCCGCCGCCGTTTGCAAGCGTTGGCACTCAATCATCTCGACAACCTCCTTCTCGGCTCGCTTTTCCGCCGCAAAGAAGCCCTGGTTCTTTCTGTTCGGACGGAATAACATCTTCGTAAAGAACAACCAGGCCTTTGCCTTTGATCCCGAATCCAACGAATGGATCAAACTCCCCACATCTCTTTTTCCTTTTCCGCCTTCTCAGCAAGAGTCCTCCTTCACCGGCTCCGGCGGGTAACTTTTTAGAAATAATATAATTAGCATAATCCTGTAGTACCACGCGCCTGTGCTCTAGCCCCATGATTACCTAGCTTATAGATTAGCCCCGGTTAGGATTGCAGGGTCAAAAAGTATGGATTTCGCTGCTCTCCTATTCCCCCAATTTCTGTTGATGGGGAAACTGATATTTATTTTTTCATGAAACTTTTAATAAGTAGATATCTCGAGGAAATTGCAGTAAAATATTCAATTTAGAATTCGGTTAGATGACCATTTAAATTTTGAAAATAGACGGAAAAGAGCATACTATCATAATTTTATTACACTGACTCCAATTTGAATGTTTTGTTGAAATTTTATAGAAATGATCTGCTCATTATACATATCATCTCCACCAAATTTTAATGAGAAAAATTCAACCATCTAACTCTCCAATGTAGTAATAGAGAGGAGCCAACTCCAAAAACTATATAAAGAATAGAAATGGCGCTGTCCTATTAGACTGGAGTGCGGCCACGTGATACCTAAAGAACTATAGTCAATATTTCTCAGCATACAGAAAGAAACCTCAAGGACACTGTAACTCAAACTTCTTATTTTCTTTTGCGAGAATTAACTCAAACTTTATATCACTCTCTATGGGTAATATTATTTCAATTCAAGATTCGGTTTCAATTCTTAATCCATATTTCCTGATCATTAAAGTTTAAACTAATGGAAGCCCAAATTTTCTCACAGGTTCTTCTTAAACACTACCTCTTCCACTTCCTCCAAATTCAGCTTCGCGCCAATCCTCAAGGGAAACTGGATTGAAACCTCACCTCTCAAATTCTATCGATGTAACCCTTTAGTGGGTGTATTCAATGATGGGTATATGTACCCCAGGTTCATTGTTGTAGGTGGTGTTAGGTTCATCGGTGGATTGGTTGATATAGAGGATAGATTGGCTGTTGAGATTTATAATCCCCATTTTAATTGCTGGGAGGTTTGTCCACCATTGCCGGCAGATTTTAGATCAGGAAATTCATCGCAATGCTTGTCATCAGCCTTGGTTGGAGGGAAATTTTATGTGTTCGGGAAGTATTCGGGTTTTGTATCTTCATTTGATCTGAATAAACGGTTTTGGAGTCAGGTACAGACTTTAAGGCCACCTGGTTTTCTGTTTTCGTTCTTGATATCTTGTCAAGACCGGCTCGTTTTGGCCGGATTGTGCAATGCACCTTGTGGGCCATCATTTAATTTGTGGAAAGTTGATGATACGACAATGGAGTTTAGTGAGGTGGCTATAATGCCTCAAGAATTGCTATATTGCTTGTTTGATAGTGATGAAGATGACAAGTTTGCGAGCTTGAAATGTGTTGGGCTGGGTAATCTCATCTATGTGTTTAATGAAGAGCATCACCGGAATTACCCGGCTTGTGTTTGCGAGATTAAGAGTGAGTCTGGTAAGTGTAGCTGGAGGAGGGTGCCCAATTTGCCTGAACCGGTGAATAGGTTCCATAAGGTCATTAGTTTTTGTTCAAATGTTTCGCTTGATAATATTTTTAATGGCGAAGTTGAAGAACTCGGTCCAGGGCAGGCTATCCATTAAGTGGCAACTTAGTTTCTTGGTATGTATGTTCTCCATAATTTCTTTACATATATGTTTGTTTCAATTATTTCACTGGATCTTTTTTCATTTTCCATCATAAGTAGGAGTAAGTTAATTAATGATAGTAATGGTTGCACAAGAATGATTTAAAAGTGGTCAAATACATGTACTCCTATCCCAACTTATAGTGTCAAGTTCATAAAAGATTTCTGCAAAGATAGAACTATGAATGCTCAAAGGGCCGCATTAGTTGGGCTTTGACAAATTTGACGAGCGAAAGGCTATGGGTTAATATGAAGTAGTTGTTGTCTGTCTTGTGGTCGTGGTGGTCAGGCTGGTGGGGGTGCCCCATGGCCGGTCGTGAGGGTGTGTTGAGTGGACAATGGTACAGGGCCATTTTGAAATAAAAGTTTTTACACTTGCATAAAGGGCCCAATATTCTAAACATTGCTTTACAATAAGGGTCAACGGAGTATGTTATATACGTGAAAAGTACCCCTTGCTTCAATGTTTGTACTGGTGCTATATATCTCTGGATAGGCCCTAGGGTACCCAATGAAGTCCTGTGCTCAAGCCTCAAAGCCAATGTCCTCTCCTCTTATAAACTACTTGAAAGAGATATATTAACGAATGAACTTTAATCTAAAAGAGTTGCACTTCTCTTTTATTTCTTCACATCCCTCTAATATCCGTGAAGTCGAAACTAAATTTCTGCCTATTACCATATTGAAAGATCAGAATGATATGTCCCAACCAGCTTGAAAATGGAAAATATTTGTTTATCAAATCCTTTCCATCTTCATATAACGCGGTTAAACAAAACGTGCCTATTTTCTTATGCGAGATAGTAAAGAGCATTGCCCAGTGGCTGGATTTTCAATTCTACTCCTCTATGTAGCATTTTCCTTTTCATAAATATCTGTGACCTGAAATCAATTGCTTTCATTTCTGTTTAATAAGTACTGGTTCAACATTTCATCGTTTGTGTCAATTGAACACCATTGGTCATAATTTTTTTCCAGACTGCATGTATAAAAGCAAAGAGAATGATAAGATAAAGGGTCGCTGAGTGGAAGGCATCAGCGGAGATATTCGGAATACAACAGGGAGATCAATTTTCAGATTACTGTAAATTACCCTTGTCTCTTCTCTATAATTAGTTTCATAAACTTATGTTGTTATATGTTCTAAATTACCAAAGGGGTATTTGTATTATTGGCTGATTTTCATCACGATGATCTGGGAAATTTGCCGTCAGGTGTACTTTAATATTCGTGCTGTAATTAAGTTTTAACTGAAATTATAGTTTTAGATGCGCTCTTGATTGATTACTGTTCTATATTAAACTTAAAAACCATGTAAACTATGTGTTCTTGAATCTTGACTTCGAGATTTAAGTATGCTTGTGATGCGGTGCAAGTATGTAGGCGTTAGTACAAAAATTGAAAAGGTTGAACGACAAAGTTCTTACAACCTTATTCTAGTTTAGATTTAAAATATTAGACCCTTGTATAAATTATAAAACTTAATGTAACAGTCATCTATCTTGCACAACTTTGGGACCAATTCTTGTTGTAATAAGTATTTGGTAGGGATGTAAACGGATGAGATACGGACCGGATACTATATTATATCCATGATTTTTATCCTTTTTTAAATATACTATCTAAATCTTTATATTATATTTTTTAAATATATTATCCAAATCTTTATCTGTATCCTTTCGGATAGTAGGTTCAATTATTCTAATCTTTATCCTATCAAATTCCTTAGATTCGGATAATTATCCTATCCATTTTTCTATATAACTATAGACATGTTAAATAATATAATTCTACATTTATCCTTACTCTTGCACGAGAGAAAAAGGCAAAAAAATATCAATTTCAAATCGTTGGTCCTTTTTACATTAAATTGTCGGTCGCTCAAGAGATTGACTATCCCTCTCCTCTCTTTATTTATGCAATATCTTTATTTAGGTTGAAGAGTAATTACTGATTTCTACTCTTCTTTTTTGGACCGGAGATTCCGCATGCAATGTCGGTGATCTAGAGAATAGGGTTAGGTACTAGATCGACATGATATCAGATTAGCCAACACGTTTTTTCTAAACAACTATGCTATGTTTTTCCTCTATTATTGTGCTTCCGCTCCTATGTTTTGTTAGTATAAAAATTTAAAGCGAGCTTAAAAATATATTTAACTATTTGATTTATTAATTATGACGAAATTTTTTACAAGTTATAACTCAAGAAATAAAACAAAACATTTCAAAACTTGTTAAAATAAATAGTTACATTTTATAGTAAATTTTGACTTGATATAACCCAATAAGATTCATATTAAATTATAAAATAACCACCATATAAATGCAAATGATAAACTCAAATTAAAAATTATTACCATTTAAATTTAATATGGTCTATCACATGTATATGTTGTAAATAAAACTTAAGTCTATCTTTTTATTCCTTTTTTTGTTTTTTTAATTTAAAAGATTTTGGTAAATTGATGCAGTTTATGAACACCAAACTAAACATATATATATATATATATCAGTCCGGCTATTAAGAGAGACTCCCTTACATTATTTGTGTGGGATGAATATATTATTCCTGTAACCAAACACATGTACTCCCTGTTAAAAAAACAAAATACACGTAATCATCCCTTTCCCCAAGCTCAATTCGTCTCTCTCTCTACTATATATGCAACGTAAATACACACCCTTCCCCCATTCTCTCTCTAGACGATGCACACACCCTTCCCTCACGTAATCGCTGGCCTCCCTCTCCATTGGCGTCTGCTCCCTCTCTCTCTCTCTCTCTCTATGTATATATTTATATATATAATATATACTAAATTATAGCAAATTATAGTGGATATGGATATCCGCAAAAACGGATATTCGCAAATATGAATATCTCGAATACGGATTATCGAGGTCGAATACTATCATCCATTTCATCGAATATTTAAAAACACTATCTAAATCATCTTTTTCAAATATCCATTCAAATAACTATTCACAAAATTCGAATTCGAATTTTCGGACATCTATTTACACTCCTAACGATGAGGGAAAATGTTAGTATTTTGAAGTGAAATTATGTGTGTTTGATTCTAGCAATAATTCCTAGTTTTAGGGAATTTACATAAAATCAAGTACATATTTTTTAGCGATCAGGGAATTTGATTAGGAATGGCAACGGGGCGGGTTCGGGGCGGGTTTGGCAAAACCCGAACCCGACCCGCACATAAATAACCCCGCCCCGAACCCGAGACGGATTTTTTTTATATTTCCCAAACCCGCTCCGCATTAATTTTCCAAAACCCGAACCCGCCCCGCCCCGAATAAACCCAAACCCACACATATATATAAATATATATATCTTATAAATTAAAATTATATCTACACAACATATATCTACACACACATATGTATATATAAGTATATAATTAACAAATCCACACATATATGGAACACAACTTAAAAACATATATATCTTATAAATTAAAATTATATTTAAATATATATATACGGGGCGGGTCGGGGCGGGTTTTTTATTGGCAAAACCCGAACCCGGTCCGAGTTTTTTTCCAAAATACCAAACCCGCTCCGCCTTCAAAAAAACCAGCCCCGAACCCGCTCCACTCGGGTCAGATCGGGTCGGGAACCCGGCGGGTTGGGTTTTTTTGCCATCCCTAAATTTGATAGCAGCCGTCTCATGTATCTTCATGTAAATCAGCCCTGTTAGACTTTGCCTTGCCAAAGTCAAAAGTTTCAAAGTTCCGGAACCCCTTCCCTCCCCTCTTTTCCATGTACCACATATTTGCCCTTTTTATTGTTGGTTGGAAGAAATGAAGAATACATTGAGTTCATGATATTTATTTATTTTAAAAAATTTAAATTAGTAATTTCACATGAAAAGTTTCAAAATAAATATCATAAAACAAAAATTTAGACAAAACTTATGGTAAAATAAAAGTTTGGCCCTTCGCAAAATTTCACAAATAACTAGCTTGTAATCCGCATGATGTGAGGGTGTTTTCAAATATTATTTACTATGTTTACTCGTGTACAAATTATTGCAATACGTCTAATAAATTTTGTTCTTCATGCTGCATTGAAATCCATTAAGATCTAATTAAATAGTTTCGAGAATAAAAATATAAAAAAACTTTTTGAAGAAAACTCTTCTAAATATGTAATACAAAATACTTTGTGTATTTGAAATTTTTAAGAGTTTCATTTCCAATACTAAAAAGTCCAATTGTTATCTTTACTTAAAATAATAAGGAAATCAAAATATAATCAAAAAATATAAAAAGGGGAAAAAAAGTTTGAACATATACAAGTAGCTGCACATTTTGGTATTTTTTATGTGATAGTGAAGTAATAGTTAATTAAAAAAGTAAAAACTGACTCAAATTAATTTTTTTCTATTTTAAATTATGCATTTAAAGAATTTTTGCATGGAAGAAAGTTATAATAGGTCCTTTTGGTTTTCCATAATTTAAAAATCACATTTGAATATGACACAATTTTTATTTAGGGAACTTTACTTTCAATCATGTATCTTATTTATGACTTTTAATCTTTGTTTAAATTGTTTCGTTTAATATATCATTTTAACTTATACAACAATGGATGAATAAATGGGCATGATTTTCTTTTTATTTCTTCTTATTGTTTTTCCTTCATGATTGCCTTAAAAACTATAATATCAATTTATATAAGAAGAGAGCATAATTGGAGAAGACAAAAATGAAGGTGAAAAACCACCGTAACTCCGCAAATGTTTTATGGAGTTTATCTTTAAAAACATTTGAAACCTACCCAAATTACTTAGTATATAATATGATAAATAAAATTTTATTTGGTATAGTGTATCAAACACATGTTAAACACTAAGGCCTCATTTGATTTAGGTATTAGGATCAGTGTGATTAATAATACTAGTATTAATTGTACTGGACAATTAATCATGGTATTAATTTAATACCAATACCTTGTTTGATTCATACAGTATTAATACTGGGATATCTCATGCTGATATTAATACTATGTTTGGTTATGTAACTCGTATACGTGATTATATTTTGGACTAACAAAATAAAAAAATTTAAAAAAAAAGAAAAAAAAATTGTTTTTTTAAAAAAGAAATTTTTTTAAAAAAAATATTTAAAAAAAATTAAAACTTTTTTTAAAATAAATTAAAACAATAATAATAATAATAATATAGTAGTACTACGTAGTAGTAGTAGTAGTAGTAGTAGTAGTAGTAGTAGTGGCATTTTTGAAAATATTATAGTAGTAATGGTATTTTTGAAAATATATGGTTCATTTTTCTTAATCCTAGATAAACAATACCACCTCCCCCCTAGTATTAAATTATACCACAAAGAGTGGTATTAAGTTAGTATCGTTATTAGTAATTCCAGTACATTTGTGTGAATCAAACAAGGTATTATAAAAAAAGTGGTATTAATAATCCCTTCCCACTTTTTAATACTCGAATCAAATGAGGCCTAAATATATATACATGTTATACTTTATAAACATAACTTCAGTAACAAAAAAAAAGCTTTTATATAATATAAAAATATATGATAAAATTGCAAAGAATATCTTACACATTGAGAAATAAAAAATCAAGCAAGAGATAAATGCACCATTGTGCAGAGAATAAACCAATAATTAATAGGAGAGAAGAACTTCCTCGTTTTATAGATAATACAAATGTAATAGGATAATCCTATCATTTTTAATTTTCTGTTTGATTGTGAACCAAAACTACCTTGTTTTCCAATGACAAGAAACATTAAAAATTTAAGATATTACTAACTCTATACTTTGCTCAAACATACATAACAAATATTAATCGCATAATTAATTTAATTCTCGTTTCGTAATGAGAGAAATAGGAAAGTTTTTATAAATACGATTCGGATGATTGACAATGCAAGAAAAATGACAAAATTGATTGAAAACCTGTTGATTCATTAAATTAGTTTGAAGAATTAGATCTGGTCCCAAATTTAATCAATCCAAATTATGAATACGAAATCCAATCGAATCAAAGCTTTGAAACTTGTGATGTAAAAGAAAGAGGAAAAAAGAATAAAGGAATAATTTATTTATTTTTCTGAATTTGGGCAAGTGAAATCAAAATAAAATAAGCATCACATACACAATTGTTTGATCAGTTTGACTTGCAAAGTATTATAATAGTTACACTAGTCAAAAAAAAAAAAAGGTTGTGATAAGCGTACATTACTATTTATATAAATAAAAAGTTATTGAAATTGCAACTATGAGAACGCCTTATTTAATCTATATCCTAACTTATTTCCCTAAACATCTTCTAATTGAACATTATAGATGAACAATATTAATAATTATTACATTTTGTGTGCAAATGTCACAAAAGTAGATAAATTGATACCCTCTCCGTCCTTTGGCATGTTTCTTCACATGTTTTTCAGAAGAAAAAATAGTATTTTTAATATAAATTATCTCGTGAACAAAAGACCAAAAGTTGTATAAATTCCTTGCTCAAAATGTGAGAAAGAGGATGGAACAACCTTGTCTTTGGAGGACGTAAAGACATCTTTTTTTGCCCTAATAATTATTCGGAGAACTTATTCATTGGTATTTATTAAATTTTGCATAGACTCTATTTATAATGGACGTAATGATATTTCTTGAATGTGTGTATCATCGCAAAATAACTCTTCTTAATCACTACAACTTTTGTTTAGATGAGTGAAATTTGTTACATCTCCTATTATGTAAAAACAAAAGTTATTTGTTTACTCGTAAAACTGAGTCAGGTTTTTTTTCTTCTAATTTTGCCTTTAGAGCCTTTATTTTTACAAAAAGTTGATGATTTAGCGTGAGTGATATGGTTCAAACCTATGCATTTGTAAAACCAATAAAAAGCTCAACTGCTACATTACTATCCACATATTTGAACCATATATGTATACGTGTGTGCAAAGATCTATTTTTTAAGAATAAGCTAAAAGTGTTTATATTAAATCACCATAAATTGGGATATTTATTATGTGAAAATTAAATTAAAAAAAAGGTAAAATTTTATTCTTAAAACATATGCACGCTGGGATTTACTGAAACCTTATCAAATTAGTATATTTTGTGTGCGCTACAAATTGGGAGCAATGAAATACTTTAAAAGGTTAAAAAAAAGCCAATACGGTTTGTTATCAAGTAAGCACGAAGAAAACCTCCTCTATCGAGGTTTATATAAAACTCCTCCCTCACTAAACAATCAAAGGGGTTTTAGGGTTATCTGCCATTACTCTCTCTCTCTCTCTCGCTCTCCAATCTGCATCGCCATGGATAGATATCAAAAGGTAGAGAGACCAAGGCCTGAATTACCGATCAATGAGAACGAGATCAGAATCACTTCTCAAGGTTTGGTGAGGAATTACATCAACTATGCCCTTAGTCTTCTTCAGGTAATCATTCATTCAATTATTCCTTTTTGTTTTTCGAATTGATTATGTAATCCGTTGGATAACTTGATCGTTTTCTTTATGTGATGCAATTTTGCTTGATTCTCATAATGATATGTATAAGTTCGGGGAATCACGTTTTTTAGGTTTTCGTTTTTCAGCTATTATTGTGTATAGATTTCTATTCCTTTTGGTTTTCCTTGTTTGTATCGCATTTATTTTAATTTGTATTGTAAAATCGAAATCATTGTAGTTACTTTAATCTAATCCTTAGGCTCTGATGGCTTTGTATTCCTTTGGTTTTCGTTTTGGAGAGATTGTATATAGCCGTCTATTCGTTTGGTTTTAATTGTTTGTATCACGCTTATTGAATTTGCATTGTAAAATCAAAATCATTCTAGTTACTGTAATAGACTATGGTGATTTGTTAGATAATTGCATGCACATCATCGGAACTTTCAAGCCATTGTATATAGCTTTCGAATCCTTTGGCGTTGATTGTTTGTATAGCATTTATTGAATTTTTGCTGTATTACTCCTTTTGTGTTGATTGTTTGTATTGCATTTATTGAATTTTTATTGTGTAATCGAAATCATTGTAGTTACTTTAATCTAATATTTAGTCATTTTTGTTTCTCTGTAAGAGGCTTTGGTTGAGTTATTAGATAACGGCATGCAAATCCTTGGCACTTCCAACACAATTACATAAAATCCCTTGTGGATTTGGTTTTCAGTAGCAAGTTCTGGGGTAGGCTGGATTAATACGATTATAATCCTAATTATTGAATAATGAGTTGGTAAGTAAATGAAAGCCACCTTAATGTGACGATATTGGGCATGAAAAAGTGGTGGATTGCATGACAACGAAAGTCTGCAAATCACTTTGTGATTTTTTTAATTACCTACTATTTCCATATATGTATGCACTTGATTATGGTGGACATAGTTTGTTTGTCATTGGCTGTTGCCGAGAAGTTATGCGACCTTTTGTGGCTCAAACTCGGATCGCCCATTGCTGAGATTAAGTTGACTCAACCTTGTTGACTCTGTGGGTAGTATATTTGAGCCATGTTTATTTAACATGTTGGCAGCTTAATCAACATAAAGGGCTTAATTTCGAGAGTTCCCTCACGGTATTAATGACTTTAGGGAATTTTCTAAATCAGGTTATTGCGTAATTGGTAGTCTTACAAAAAAAAAACCAAAAAATTATACAACTGTGATCAATTCTGTTAGTTACTATTTAGTACAAGAAAATCTCTTGGTAAGAGTTTATTATTCCTTTCTTTCTCCTATACTCCCTTTCTATTTCTGCTACCACTTGTACATTGATATGTGTGGAAGCTTCACACATTGCCTTTGTGTGTCTGTTCTGTTTGTCTTATCGGAGTTACTGAGTTTTGCTTGCAAGGCAATAGAAAGGTAGAAAAAGGAGGTGGCAGAGGAGGATATGGTGATGGCCGTGGTGGTAGTGGAAGGATGGGTTGCGGCAAATTAGAACTTTTTATTTGGGTTAATGGTAACAAAAAAAATTAAAAAGTATTAATTTCATTAAACGTGATAACTAAAAAGTATTAAGGGTAACTAAAAATTATGATTTGGCAAATTAAAAAGATGGAAAATCTCAAAAGCATGATAGCTAAAAAAATTATCATTATTCAAGTCAAATTAAAACTTATAATTTGGGTTAATGGTGGTTTACTTGATCATATATTCGATTATATGGTTTTTTTTATGATATATGATTGTTTATTCAGGAGCGACGTGGGAAGGAGATTGTTCTCAAAGCAATGGGACAGGCCATAAGCAAGACAGTAGCCATTGCAGAGATTATAAAGGTTGGTTTATCTTCTTCCTTTTTTTTGTTTTTTTTTTTGTTACACCTTTAAAATTTCTCTATGTGCAAAATTAGCTCAGACTACTCTACTTTATTCTGAACCAGAGGAGAGTTCCTCGATTGCATCAAGATACTGCCATCAGTTCAGTAAGCATAACTGATGTATGGGAACCAATTGAAGAAGGTCTTTTGCCGTAAGTTTCTACTGTCTCTTAATTTGCTATTATAATAAAAGGAAATGATAACATGTGCCCTAAGGGCACATGTTAACCATACTATGAATGGGAATAATAGCACTTTACATGAGAATTTGTGCCTAATTTAATTCATGTTATAAACTAATTCTTTCTATTTATAGGTGTGTCATAATCAAATTATTATTAATTTCTGTTTATCATTGAAGCTATTGTTCTGATGCTTGGACATTATTACATTAATGCCAAATGCAGTGTGGAGATGACTCGCCAGGTCTCAATGATTTCAATCACCTTGTCCCCCAAGGAGCTGAACAAGAATTCTCCGGGGTAAGTGAAAGATCTTGCAAAATATGTAAAAAGAGAAGTGCATGTGAATTCTAATATGTTGCTTTTATCTGTCCTGTATATACCCGCAGTCCCACACACACACACTTGTCTATATGCATACACACAAATATATACATATATATATATATATATAATAACATCTTTTGTATTGATGACCATAGGTACCAACCTCCAGCTAGTGCGGAGCAGAATCAGCCAACTAGGCCGCAGTACAATCACCAGCAAAGGCAACAACCTCGACAAACACAGTACAACTACCAGCAGCAGCAACAACCTCGACAAGCACAGTACAATAATCAGCAGCAGCAGCAACAGCAACCTAGACAACCACAGTACAGTTATCAGCAACCTAGGGATTCGCGTGCAATTTACAATGCTGGTGACGAAGGTAATGTCCACAACTGTATTTGGAGAAAAAACATCTACACAATCTAGCATTATTCTCTGTATTATATTAAAACGTATTGTACTTTATTTTCAGATACGTATGGGTATGGGCGAGGTCGGGGCAGAGGCCAAGGCCAAAGCCGTGGTAGAGGACGAGGGGGAGGACGGAACTATAGCAGGGGTGCATATGGAAACTATCAAGGTATTTAATTATAATCCCTTGATTTTTGTCACTCAAGGGATCAATTTGTATAATTTATAAAGTACATAACTTTCACATATATCCCTGAACTTCTTGTGTCGCTTGCAGAAAATGGTGGGTATTCAAATTGGGGCCAAGGTGGTGGGCGTGGTGGAAATTGGGGCTATCGTGGTTAGCATATGCTTTCTTATCTTACATACTATTTTCATACTGTTTACTATTATAGGTTGTGTTTGATTGGTAAATATGGAAACAAATTGAATTACTTAGTGTGTTGTATGGAATTTCTTTTCATGGAAAGCATAAAAGCTTGGGGAGGGGGGGCTTTTTGGATCCTATGTTAAATGAATACAGGAAGCAAGTTTAAGAGGAAAAGATTAATTTGTTCAAAAATTCCTTGGGAAAAGGTAGATTTAGTCTAAAGCAAGTGTAGTAAGAAATTAAATTCCATGAAAAATTGATGCAATCGAACACCACTGAAGGTAAATATGGTATTTCTTGTTATCCATGGAAGAAAATGCAATTGAACACTGCTTTAGCTGGCTAGCATATACACAGATGGAAAAATCATAACAAGTATATGTATACCCATGGGAAACAATTATCTTGGTGTTTATTCTTGATATTATAGACTCTACTAAGTCATGATGGGCTTTGTGTTCGTATATGCAAAAACAAAATTGGATTTAAATGATATCATTGTCAACTGTTATTTATCATTATGAGCACTTTGTCCTTTTTTGACAGGTACCGGATATGGTGGTGGAAGAGGCAGCAGGGGAGGAGGTGGCAGAGGAGGATATGGTTATGGTCGTGGTGGTCGTGGAAGGATGGGTGGTGGCAGCCGCCCGGTGGAGGTTGGCAACTAGGCATAAGCCGTGTCCGGTGTGCTTGTTTTCTTTCTCTACACATAAATATCCATTATCTAGATTGCTTGCCTTTGCATTAACAAGTTCTATGTTGGAATCTCTTGTTTTGGAAGCATGAACTTTAGTTTGGAGGTATTTTTTCATAGGGTTGTTAGCACTAAGCAGTGATTTTAATTCCTTTTTTCATTCGTTTTTTTGCTTTTGTTCATCATGATATGATGATGGATATGCTTGTGGGCGAGCTTGGTTTTATCCTTTTTTTTTTGATATATATATATAAGCCAAGGGCAAGTAGCCAAATTTCGCTTGCACTCATTCATTTCACCCAGTTTGCTATTGTATCTATTCCGATATTTTTCAAATTCTCTCTCTATGCGAGTGAATTTGTAATTTGGTTTTGTTGTATATATGTTTGCCCCATTATATATATGTAGTGATTTTGTAATTTGGTCATTATGCAAAATTTCAATTGAGCAAAAAGTATACATATTGAAGTGGAACAACGTAAAAGTAAAACATTCTGCAAACCAAAGTCTCTGTTCACATTTTGTCAGACTTTTTCTTGCAAAGCAAACACACGTTGCATTTATGTGTATTCAAACACAAGCTTAATTATGTTGTCGTACGTTAAACTTTCTGCAGGAAATTATGTTTTGGAAGTTGACTAATCTGAATTATTAAAATAGTCAATAAGATTTTTTTTGAAAGAACAAAAATCCATTAAAACAAATCATAGCAAAGTTCATCTGAAATCAAGAAAGGAGGAGCAAGCACGCTCTTCGCCGAACCAGACAAAAAATTCGAACCTCTAGTTTATGTATGAGCTACTGAATTCGTTGGTTGACTAATAAACTTAAACAAGCAATAACCAATATCTCAACTGAGGGATTTACAATCATTAATAACCAATCTAAACATTGAATTATCAACTAAATTATTTAACATAGCGTGCACTGCCATCGTCGAATTTGTCTCTAATATTACCCAACTAAAGCCTCTTCTTTTCAACCAACTAAGAGCTTTTTGAAGGCTAATAGCTTCTGCTAAATGAGGAGGAAAATTGCCTGGGTAAACTCCATTAACACACGCCATAAAAACACCTTCAGAATTTGGAGAACACTTCCATAACCGCAACAATTCAAACTCGCAAATATGCTCGCATCCGTATTGCATTTTAACTTGGGGTGGCCACGATTCGGTTACCGAACTGACATGGTCGGTTTTATAAAATTGAAAACCGCAACTGAACCGCCAAGGTCGGTTTACCAAAATTCGTTTTTACCAACTTGGTCGGTCGGTTCGGTCGGTATGTGGTTATAACCGACCAATATAAATACACCAAAGCAGCAACACAGCAGCCACAACACAGCAGCAAGGTGCACTGCTGCACATCAATAATTCAGCAAACAGATGGAGGGAGTGACGGAGTGAGAGGAGTAGATCGACGACAGTGCGAGGAGGGAGTGACGGAAGAAGAAAGGATTTGTGTCGGTGGAATGGAGAGTGATTGGAGAGAGTGAGAGATAAACAATGGAGAGAGTGAATGGAGAGAGTAAGAAACAAAGAATGGAGAGTGAGACATCACATAGCCACTGAGCCTCACATTACATTAGTAGGCTCAAATGAACTAATGAAGTAAATTAAATGAATTTATAAATTTATTAATTTTTATAATGGTCAGTCGGTCGGTTATAACCAAACATAGGTATAAATGAAACCGCTACCGCTACCGAAAATGATTGGTAACCGATGGTTGGTTACCAACCAAAAAAAGTTCGGTTCGGTTACCAACCGATTTAGGTCGATTCGGTCGGTTCGCAGTCGGTTTGCAGTTTTCGGTACAAAAAATCCACCCCTAATTTTAACCATCCAAGGGGTGGCCTAGACCATGAGTGCTGAGCAATAGAAAGATAAAAGACCATTAGTCGTACCTGCAAATTAACAGAGCACCATTATTTCAACAAATCCAAAACATTCTTCACTACTTGGTTATGCGAGTTTAATTCCCATGCCATACCAAGTAGTTTTGATTATTCCATATGCCCCAACATAAAACTACCATCTCTTCCATGTTTTTTTTCGCATTCACAGAGCATGCATGAGACCACCAGTTCGTAAGAGAGTAGCTGGTACCCCATCTGTCACCAAACTGAGATGCATTCTAGACTTGAGGAGTGTACTGGCAGAGAACGAGTGCGTGAAATTTAGTTTCAGAGGCCAAATTACAGAGAGGTCACATTCCCTCTTCAACCACTTGTTTTACCTGAAGAGCAGACATAGTAGGCAAACAATTTGACATGCTCCTCCATAGAAAATTATTGATTTTAGGAGGAACAGATAAAGACCACATGGACTGCCAATTAATAACAGTAGGACGGATTATAATAGCTGCATTTGACATCAAATATCAATAACCACTCTTCACGGTATAAGTACCTCTAGAGTCCCAAGCCCAATAAACTTTATCAGGTACATTAGTGATAGACAATGGAATTGACAGAATACGAGAACAATCCTTTTCATTAAAGCGAAAAATTACCAAGTGCACATACCATTCATGAGTAAAAGGATTAATTAGTACCTCAATTGAAGTGTATTCACAACCAGGAACGATCGGAGATTCTACAAAAGGATAAATCAAATTTGGAATCCAATGAGACTGCCATATACTAATCGAATCCCTGCTTCCAACTCTGGCAAGAACTCCTTCTACTAATAATTGTTTTGTAGCAAAAATTGATCTCCACGTGTGGCTAGGAGTTGACCTTAATGCCACACTAAAACAATTCGAACCAGGGTAATACCTAGCTTTCAAAACCCTAGACACCAATAAATTCGAATGTTCAATAAGTCGCCACCCTTGTTTAGCTAATATAGCGATATTGAGATTATGAACTTTTTGAAACCCAAGACTACTATCCGATTTCTTCAAACACAATTTGTCCCAGCTCTTCCAATGAATTCCCCCACTTTGATTCGAACCGAAACCCCACCAGAAATTATTCATCATACGCTCTAAATCCTCACAAAGCAAGACCAGAAAAAAACACATGCTCATAACGTAACTAGGGACAACCTGAACCACGGCTTTCAATAGAATTTCCTTCCTTGCATGAGACAACAACTTGCCCCTCCAACCGTGCAATCTTTTCCAAGTCTTTTCTTTAACAAAGTTAAAAGCATCAGATTTATTACGTCCTTCCAAAGACGGAACACCCTGATATTTGCCATGATTATCACACATTTCCACTCCTAATTTATTACAGATAGCAGCCTTCATCTCCACCGCGGTATTGATACTAAAATAAATAGAAGACTTAGAGAAATTTACCTTTTGCCTAGAGGCCGCTTCATAATTCATCAGAGCAGATTTGATCTGTGCACACTCTTCCATAGAAGCTTGGAAGAATAAAAAACTATCGTCAGCAAAAAAACAAGTGGGAAATAATCGGGGCAGAACGAGCAACACCACAACCATGAATAAGACCCTGATTCTGTTTCCGAGTAAGCAGAGAATAAAGGCCTTCAGCACATATTAAAAATAAATACGGTAAAATAGGATCACCTTGCCGTAGACCCCTTGAAGGAATAATAGGCCCAACATCACCATTATCAAGTCGAACCAAATTTTTTACCGAAGTAACAAATAGCATCACTAATTGCACCCATCTCTAATCAAACCCAAGCTTGCGCTTCAAATAATGACCAATCTCGAAGGCGATAAGCACATTGTCCGTAATTAAATGACCAAGAATGAAAGCATTTTGAGATTCATAGATAATCCCCTCCAACACGGCCTGCATACGATTCGCCAAAACCTTTGTCATAATTTTTACAACGACATTTCAAAGGGAAATAGGACGTAAATCTGTATTTTTTTACGGAGCCTTCACTTTAAGGATTAGAACAATAACTGTGTCGTTGAGACCCTCAGGCAGCCTACTATTATTCAAGCAATCCAGACACACCGAGGTGTCCTCTTTACCCTCTTTAGCCCAATAATGTTGATAGAACCCTGGATTAAATCCATCAGGACCTGGACTTTTATCAGGATGCATAGCATCAATAGCTTCCTTAATTTCATTCTCCACAAACGAATGTAGCGGCATATCATTTTGATTTGCAGTAATACGACAATCAACAGCCTGAAGAATAGACCCATCATTACACCCATTCGACTGAAACATATTAACAAAATACTCCTTGACCAAGTCATGTAACCCAGAATTCCAAATACACAAGATACCGTTATCATTCAACAGCTAATTAATTTTATTTCTTCTTTTGTGGAAAGAAGCATAATTGTGAAAGACTTTAGAATTTGTATCACCAGATTTAAGCCAAAACAACTTGGCTCTTTGCGCCTAGTAAGCTGTAAAACATACAAGTTTCTTCTTACTCCATATCCAATTGCCTATAAGTGCACATTTTTAAGTTGAACGGATTTTCCATTGTATTTGTGTTACAATTACATTTTTTACTGTACATATTTTTGTTGTAATTGTAACAATTATAATAGACTTTTTCAATGAATGAAATAATTTTCATTTTCATGCAAATATGTTATCATGATATTGTTTTTATTTAATTTTCAAATTTAATTTAGCCGAAGCTAAACCTTTGTTGCATATAAATATGTTATCCAGATATTCTACAAAGGTTGTTATCATTGTAGATCTTCTCAACTATCAATGGTAAATGAAAGAGTGTTTACTGTTTAACTTGGCAAACAAATCTTATTTTTCTTTAAAATCTTTTTATATTGGCTAGGGATTATTGTAAGATTATTAGTATCTCTCGGTGCAAATATTAATATCCATCAGCTCAAACTGAGAGAATTAGTATCCATTCACAATATTTGAGTTCTTGTCAGAGATAGATACCAAGAACTAGTATCTCCAGCGACTGCATCTTTTTTAAAAAAGTTGAAATATTGCTTTTAAAAAAATTCAAATTCAAGGACTGGACTCTAAAGACCCCTATTATAAAATACACAAACACTTAAATATTTGAGCAAGTTATTTTTATAAATTTGGACTACTCCATGGAGTTTACTTTTTGCCAAGTCTACACGAAAAATTGTTTCCATTATCACTTTAATCTAGAATCCAACATCCGGATGTTTCTTAGACGAAAAATACCATGTACAATTGACGTAAATTGATCATTAAACTAACACATGTCTTTTTGTTTTGCGTTTAAGAAATAAATGTTACATTGATTTTTGAATAAAGTTAACAGGAGTGAACTTTACTGATGATCAAGATATAAAATAAATTTTATGGACTAAAAGGTTCAAACTTCTTAACGATAAAATATAAATTTTATTTATCAATTATTTATTAGTTAAAATAAATTTAATAAAAATAAATTTGAAATAGACTCCACATTTTCACCCCGATATAAAAGGGGTGACCTTATTTCTATTCACGATTTCGTGCAGTTAATTTATCTTTGAAATGTTTTTAATAAAATTTTTATATATGACCATTTTAAAAATTGAGAAATATATCCACTAATAAAATTAAATTAAATTTATAGTTGTATGAGATTTAATTTAGATCTCAAATCAAAATATACTTCCTAATTAATTTATTTCTTATTTTTACTACTTCACTTATTTTCCCATTAATCTATTAAATTTTTGGGTGGAAATCGATACAGTAAAAACCGAAACTAACCGAAACCAATTTGAAAAAAAAATGTTTTTGGTTTTACACATTTAAATACCAAAAACTGAAATTACCAACTTTCTTTGAGTTGGGTTTGGTTTTAATATTTAAAGAATAGAAATACTAAAAATACCAAAACTTAGAATACTGAAAATACATAACCAAAAATATTGAAAGTAATAGAAAATAGTAGATTTAACTCTATTAAATTGATATTATTTTAAGACAATGTATATCTATATATCTATATATATAATATTTTAATATTATAGAATATATTTGGCTTTATATATACATTATTTGTATAATTTTAAAGTTTATTAATAGAATGTTATATTTGTGATAATATATAAAAACACTCACGAGATATTATAAGATTATGAATATATTTATAGTGTAATTCTTAAAATTTATCTTGTTGGTTCAAATTTTTGTAAATTTTGACATTTTTATACTACTAAAATAATTATAATCCATATGTAAATATATAAAATAATATAATGTATAATATTCTTTGATAAATAAAATTAACAATATATACAAACTAGGTATTGCCAGTGCCAAACGGCAAAGTAACATAAAAAAATAATAGTTAAAAAATAGTAAGAGTGAACAAAAATACATAATATTTAAACAATGTGCAACCCAAAACATATATTAAGAAAACTATATACGTAACAAATCACATTATAATAAGCTCGACTTTTTCTAAGCCAACATAAATGAGCTATCATAAATAGGGATGTCGATCAATCTAACAGTAAAGCGGGAGAGGTTACTAAAGCTAAACTCAATATATCAAAATAAATATATACGACCTAACCAGATTAAAGTGGTATTTATTTGAAAAACTCAAATTTACCCATGTTTATGATATGCTTAAATTTCAACCCGTTTCAACACCTCATTAAGGCTGAGTTGGGTCAATTTGTCATCTATAATCACTCACCAATATAAATATTTAAAAAAATTAATGTATCTCATTATTATTAAAATGACATTATATATTTCTAAAATTTTAATTACAAACAGATAATATCATTAGTAGTAACACTGATTTACAAAAGTAATGTGATTTCTTTAAAAAAAATACTATTTAAATTTGTAAAAGATTAAACATATATTTTTTAAACTAAATAAAGGGTTGTGCCATTTACCATCCCTAATCATTCACCATATAATAACATTACATATTTTTAAATTTTAATTGTAAATATATGGTACTATTGATAGTAACATTGGTTTAGAAAAGTAATGTTTATATATATATATATATATATAAAAGTAAACTAAGTAAATATTAAATAAATAAATTACATAAAGTGATTTGAATGTAAGTTATACAAATAAAATATGTTTAGAGAGAGAAAAGTGAGTTACAATAACTTTTCTTGAAGATTTTTTCTTTTACAATAAGTAGATTTTAAATATGCAAAATTTAGTAATTTCTAATTTATGTATTTAAAGTTAATGTATTTTAAATTTTAAAAAGAAGTTGATGAGAGAGAAAACTGTGAGAGAGAATAAATTGGTGGAATAAAAAAGAGAGTTTGTTGAGTTAGTTGATTCGATATTTTTGAAAACATGTCTAATGGTCTAAAAATTATCTTGTGTATTGTAATTAAATTTGAGCCATTAATTTAATTAATTAGTGATATAATATTTCTTTCTCTTATAAGATAGATAACCTAAATAAGTAAATACCGTAAATATATCGATTAATATATAAAAAAAACCAAAAATTAAGAAAAATCGCATGGTACGATTTTAGTTTCATGTTTTGAAAAAACGAAACCAAAAATACCAAAAGCCAACATTCCCAAACATCGTGATTTTGGTTTCGATATAGGCCAATTACCGAATCAAACCAACTAATTCCCACTCATAACTTAATTAGAGCCAACGAACAAGACTATGCAACACTTTCTGCCAATTCCATCCACTGCGGCAATGATTGGGAATATAAAAATTAATGTCAATTCAGTCCACCATATATACGAATGATCAATAAGAAAATTTCCTCCGATTCATTTAACCTCAGCGACAATTGGAATATATAAAAGAAAAGTCATGTTATATAAAAGAGAATAGAATTAGAGTATCCAAAATTCGTTTTTATTGAATGAAGTGGGGAAAACTATGAAATGGTTAACTAGCTAGGTTTAGTTGTTCTGACAAAAATAGTTCTAGAGGAAAAAGTGAAGAGAAATTGGAGGTCATATTAGTGTGGTATAGTTCCAAAAGTGATTAGAATTCATGTCAGAGTTGAAATTATAAAATATGTATCTATACATGTATTGATTTATTGTTGTCTATTTGATCTAACACTAAACATTATATCTATATTTTCTTGGTAAATAAATCAAGCATAGAAAGATTGATCATCATAAAGATGAAAGAGATAAGGCAATTTTTTGAGCAAATAGTTGAAGAGGTGGACTAAGTTAATAAATTGTTTGGTTAATTTTTTTTTTACGTTTCCTATTAAATTTCAAAAATGTTAGGTGGGGTGAGAAGAATGTTTATATGGATTCAAATAAAAACCCTATTTTTATTTACTTAATTAAAGTGAATAATTCAATATTAAATTGTCAAAAAAGTAATATTTATAAAATTTGATTCAATAAATATTTTTATAAATTTATTTACACTCGCGGATTAATTTAATAAGTAATACGAATTAATTTAACGACGTGAATTAACCGTAAGAATTACAGATATAAATAAAATCACGCATATAAGAGTTGTTACATTTGATATGTCGGTCTTTCGCATCGGTTAAAATTGTTAGGTGCCCAATTATTAGCAAGAAGAACCCGCATTAGGAAGGTGGACGCATACTCGGCCAGGTTCATTGTGTATTCCATCACTGACTTTCTCTCTCCAACATGGACAAATATATATATAATTAAGATAGTATTCACTTTCTCTCTCTAAGAGTAATCATATACTCATTGGCAGCTAGTTTTCACTTAGAGAGAGAGAGAGAGACAATGGAATCAGAAGGAAGAAAGAAAGAGGATAAAGGGGGTGTATTCAATTCAGATTTTAAAAGATTTTAATTGACTTTTTAAAATTCATGGATTATGTTAAGTCTATGGATTATTTTAAATCCTTATAGAATCTGACAGATTTTAATGTATGGATTCTTTTGGATTTCTGCAGATTTTAATAAGTCAATGGATTTCTGTAGATTTTAATAAGTTCGTCAAAAAAATAAAAAATCAAAAGACAAAAGACGAACAATAAAATAAATTAATTACGAGTTTAAAGTAACATTATCAAAAATGTAAAGACAATTAACAAAATACATTATAAAAATGCATACTGCAACCACAAAATTAGACTACTCACCCCACTAGTATTTTTTAATGAAATTGACATGAATTGTTTTTAAAAATTTGAACGATAATTAGCGGTCTAACCATTTGAAATTATGTTAATGCGTTATAACTACATTAGTAAAAGAGAGAATAAAGACTTTATAGGGACGAATAAAAAATTATAATGCGTTCATCACATAATAAGAAATTTGGATTTTGAGAGAGAAAGGGGGAGGGGGAAGGGAGAGAGAGAATGTTGAGTAAAGTTCTTAAAGGAATTAAAAATCCATCTGAAATCTCTAGGTAAGTGAAAAGATTTCAAGATGATTTTTTATGTATAAAAAATGCTTTACAATCCACCAAAATCCACCACTAATTAAAATCCTACTAAGTCATTAGACTTTTGAATACCATAAGATTTAGATGGATTTTTCAAAATCTTAATTGAATACATCAAGATTTTAAAAGACTTTTTAAAATCTCAATTGAATACATCATGATTTTAAAAGACTTTTTAAAATCTCAATTGAATACTCATGAACTTTAAAAGTCCATAAAAATCCTATAGATTCTAAATCCAATACACCCCCCTAAGTTTCATGTAATTCACAAAGTACCATGTGGTGATGGCCCTTATGTTCGAGCCAAGCATGCTCAGGTACACTTGGTAGATATATATATATATATATGCACATTGATCGAATTCTTTCTTTCTTTTTAATTTCAAGTAATTAATTTGCTCAACTATATATATATATATAATATAATTCATCATCAATTAACTCAATTTACACAAACCCTAATCCAGTAATTACAAAATGCATTATAAGAAAATAGCGTCTTTCTTTATATCTCCCACGAACAAGTGTTTATTGTAGTTATACGTATTGGTGCATATTGCGAATTTAAATAAACTACAAATTTTTTAACACATTAATTGAACAATAAATCTTAATGTCCAAAAGGATAAAATCTTTCTACAATAAAAAAGAAAATATTTACAGAAAAAAAAATCTCTAAGATACGGCGATCCCGAGGTTGTGCCCGGGGTCAACAACAACTGTACAAAGTTGTTACAACAATACTTTATTTTTGTAACTTATGTAAGAGATCTAATATATTAAATTAAACATAGATGATATTAGAATAAAGACGCGTCAACGACCGTACAATGTCGTTACAACAAGAGTTTATTTTTTAACTTATGTAAGAGATCTAATAATTAAATTAAACATAGATGACACTAGAATAAATGTGCAAAAAATCTTAGATAACTAGACTAGCTTTGTTTAAGGCTTCCTTTGGTATCACTTAATTTTACTTAACATTTATTCACCTCTTTTAAGACACATATGTTTCTTACTACAATTGGCATTTGAGTTGTCCTCGCTATAGTTTTCAAAAAGCTATGATCTACTCTCTATTACATCTTGAAGTTATGATATGATAATTGAATTAAAAGTAAAAATCCCATTAACTAGTTTTAACTCAAACCTCTCTCTTACTTTTAGGAAAATGATATTTGTTTCACCTACCGGATAATTATACCGGCCGGGTGCATTAATGAGCCGTACATTCCAAGAATGTACAATTCACTAAAGCATCTGGTATGAATAACCGGTGAATGAAGCCGGTAAGTGTAGCAATACTCTTACTTTTATGATGCACTTCAATATTTAAATTTGTGATTAAATCTTTGAGTTGTAGCGTTTCATTATTTACTTAACCTACCAAAAGAAGAAATATTAAGAGTTATAATAAAATGAATATATGCTTATAGTTAGTAACTAATTGGAAGCTCATTGGCTATCCTCATATATATGTAGATGAATCTTTAATTAAAAATTGTTTTAATTGAACTTGTATGTATGCATGCATGTAGCTAGTCGAGAAGGACTATGAAGGAGCAGTAGTATTGTTTTGGAAGGCCATAAATGGAGGAGATAAAGTGGACAGTGCCCTTAAAGATATGGCTGTTGTAATGAAGCAATTGGAGAGAAGTGAAGAAGCCATTGAAGCTATCAAATCCTTTAGGTGCCTTTGCTCCAAACAAGCCCAAGAATCTCTTGATAACCTCCTCATCGACTTATACAAGGTATTTACATAAATATATGTACACACACACACATATCCTACCAAGTTTCATGAATAAGCTTAAATATATATGGACGGTCTTTCTTTCTCTTGAAAAGAAAATCATTCTCTTTAGCCGACTAGATGCACATATACACAGGGACGTACCTATTAAGGCTCGAGGGGGTACGGTGGTCCTACCCCCTCAATTTAATTTTTTTCTTTTTTATGTGTATGTATATTAAAAATAGGAGAAGGTTCGAATTACACCGACGTGAGATTAAATTTTTTTACATCCATTCATAATTTTTTTCTCATATAGTCATATCCATAATTTATCAACTTCACCATCAGATAAACTATTTGTATTGTATTTATCAAGTATGCAAAGTTTCAAATCAATCCATTATTTGTAACCATATAATCACCATAATTTCTTTTACTTAATTTTTTTTAAATTCATAATTCAGTATATAACATGATTATGATGAGAGACTTTTGCATCTCCAATTAATTTAATTTTTTGCACACATCTTTAAGATATTATAATTAACTATTTCAACAGCTAGATCAATGAATTAAGGTTTATAATTCAGTATATAACATGATTATGATGAGAGACTTCTACATCTCCCGATTAATTTAATTTTTTGCATGCATCTTTGATATATCTAATTCAACAACTAGATCGATGAATTATAAAATTGAGACAAAGTTATTGACGGGTGTAAAACTTCTTTGTTTTACACCAAATATAACTTGAACATTTTTCTTAAAAATATTATGTATTTGATACTATATTCAACAATAAATACTATTGCATTTAACAATGCTTAATTTATCACTTGTTGATTTTTATACTCCTTAAGAAAGTATCAATTTTTGTTAAATATTAAAAATTATTTTTATATTGAGAGATTTAATTTATTGTTATGTTCATAAATGGAATGAGAATCTTAATTTGAAATGTCTAGAAGAAAAATGTAGAACTCTTAATTTGAGACCGGTAGAGTAGTTTTTACCCAACTGTCTTATTCTACTGCCAAATAAAACATGATTTTTGGCAAATCTAAATACGACTGTGGAATGGCAAACGTAAGAATACAACTGTGGGCACACATTTGTATGACTTCTCAAAATATATAACACTTGGTTTAGTCAAAAGCTCTCGTTTGGGGGAGAGGGGTTTGTGAGTGTCAGAACACACGATTATTACACATCCACATGATATTGGCCCTAGGTTCTCTATGCTTCCATATGAAACCACCCATTTCCTCTTCCAGGATGACTAGCGCAATGTATAAGTGTAATTTAGATTTCTTGAACTCACATACAAGATCTCCTCATTATATTACCGATGTAAGATATAATTCATTATATAATTTCTTTTGATATCGTACCCCCTCAAAAGAATTCCTGCGTACGTTCCTGCATATACACACACATATATACCTGTATTAATTATTATTATTAATTGTTTTTTTCTTTAGAAATGTGGAAGAGTAGACGAACAAATAGAGCTGCTAAAGAAGAAGCTAAGGTTGATTTATAGAGGGGAGGTTTTCAATGGAAAACGGACAAAAACTGCCCGCTCTCATGGCAAGAAATTTCAAGTTTCCGTCAAGCAAGAAACTTCCAGGATTCTGGTATCTATTTATTTATTTATTCAGTTTCTCTAAATTTGTTGCTGATGTTATCTACCCTATCTTTTGAAGTTTAGCATAGAAAGAAAATTTTAAAATCAAGAGAAATGAAAATAATTCTCAGTGCGAGTAGTTAGCGTTGAAAATGCATGACAAAATCTGCGATTTATTTTAACACAAATTTTTTTTGTATAATAAAAAAGTAGCGGTGCAATTAATTTACATTGTTTTTAATATATACCAACTAAACAGACACGTACTACATATTTCATTTGCATATAATTTACATTGGAAATATTTTTCACTGCATTGAGTAACCAACAAACCAATTTGAAAACATAGTAGTTAGTCAAACATATATTAACTTATACATATATATATATATATATAATACACAACCCGAAAGTAGAAAGGGTTGTCTACTTGTCTGTCTTTTAACTAAACAAGTGGATGCCACCTTTTGAAGAAATAAACGGTGGAATGTTTCTAATAATTTAGTCCACCATTTTTTGATTAAAAATAGGAAACTGTTTCCGAAGAGGGCTTATATATATACACACACAAAAGCTTTGATTATTTTTCGTCCTTTCCTGCTTATATATTTATTGATTGATCATTCCAACTGGTACATGGTATTAGGGGAACCTGGGCTGGGCCTATATTCAAAAAACAAACTATCTAGCTGCTGAAGTTGTGTATCGGAAGGCCCAAATCATCGACCCGGATGCCAACAAGGCCTGTAATCTGGCCCTTTGCCTTATCAAGTTGACCCGGTACGATGAAGCCCGTCCTATTCTTGAAGATGTA
The DNA here is from genome assembly GCA_021464415.1 of Lonicera japonica. Lineage (NCBI taxonomy): Eukaryota > Viridiplantae > Streptophyta > Magnoliopsida > Dipsacales > Caprifoliaceae > Lonicera > Lonicera japonica. Next base: position 9,012,095 of record CM038463.1, read on the forward strand.
CTCCAAGGCAAACTCGCAGGCGCTGATGATATAAGGACTAGAACCCGCGCCAAGGAATCGTTGATAGAATTGAAATCGCCGCATCACCCATTGATGTTGAATATTCCGGGCCTGGATTTGGATTTGGATTTGGATGACGATTTTATCCATGGGATTGAGAGGTTGATGAATGAATGGGCCCCCAATAGATCAAGAAGGCTTCCCATTTTTGAAGAGATTTCTCAATTTAGAGATCAATTGGCCTTTTAATTTGTTGTTTCTCTTTTGTTAAGTTTTTGGTAGGCTTAGGGTTCGGGTGTGATTGTGTTTAGAAATAGCTGGTGTGAAAGTGAAATAATTGGCATAAGTTGTATCTATTAATTTTCATAAAACTCATCAAAAGAGGTCTGATTCAAGAGAGCCCAAATAAGTTAACGGATCATGTACGTGTACAACCTGAGTTTCAAATTAAAAATTCTTATTCATCTCATAGCACTCTTTAAGAAAACAATATTGTTAACGCAATTTACCACCAAAAATAAAAAATTAAGTGACTTGTAACAAATGCTTAGGACCGCCTTCAATCCTACGATAAATTTGAGTCTACCACAATCAATGAATTGGATCGATAACCATCCATTGATAACCTCATCCACAAAGATGATACTTGTGACTTGTTACAACCAACAAAACACGAAGTCACTGACATACACACCCACAGTTTTTGGTTTTTGGTACAAGTCCATTAGATCCGTGAGATTGGAAATTTTTTTTGGGAAGCCATGAGGTTTATTTTTCAGTTATCTGGAACCCAATTAAAACGATCATTTTCCACAGAAATAAGAAAATGACATGTTCGCCAAATCGTTTCCCAACTTCTCATTAAATTAATTATTTTTGCATTTCTTGTGATCAAATGGGCCTACATAATTGCGTGTAGTGAACATTCAGTACTTGGACATATGGAAAAGTTACGGCTTAACAAATAGTTTCTTCATCACAATCCACGGGTTGTCAAAATGGAGGACAAACAGTATTCCTTAGACCAAGGTAAAATAAGCGAACCGTTGAATAAATAAAAAAAATCTGCGTAGAAGCAATCTAAGACTCTTTTTCCTAGTATATTGAACAAATCCGAAATTTTTGAAAACAAAATATAGAAACTATACACGCAGTGTCGCACACCATGTGAGCAAAAAATTAGAGAGTAAAAACAAAAGCACCAATGAAATTTTAGCATATAGCAACTCGACACAAGTTTTTCACAAATGGGTGAAGAACATACAATCAAGCGTGGGTAGAAGAACCAATTCAACCGTTACATTTGAAGCCGCCACAAACCGATAGAACTATGATGAGGATCAAAGCTATAATAATTCCAAGAACTATCAGCTTTACCTTCATGTTTTGTAACCACATCTTCCTCCTCATCTTTGTTCCTTGGGTCCTGAAATCTTGTGCCTGAAAACATGGTACCAATGCATATACATCATTATACATCAACAATAAAAGAGAAAAAAAAGGACATGATATTTTCTTATGCTGTTTGATTGCAAGAATCATTTCATTTTATCAATTAGTTTACATAAGTTATTCACACTTGAGATTAACTTAAATTTTCAACTTCTAATAATTGTTCAGTCTCACAACCAAACGCTGGTAATAAGATGATACACATTACACAGTCAAATGTAATCCAATTGAAGGTCAAGCAAACAGGACCTGAATTTATCAGAAATTCAGAAGTATAGTTATACTCTAAACACATGCGGACACGCGGGATAACCGTAGCTATTAGCCAGTTCAAAAGATCCATAATAGGATCCAATCCTCATTCCATTATATGGATGATAGCGGAACGTATTTTACTGTTTCACATGTCACAAAGACAGAAATTATATAACCCACCAAATGGGCTTTTAATGCAGTCGTGCCAAGAAAATATGCGTTTACATTCACTGACCTGAGAGCGAAGATTCTCCGTTTTATCTACCAAAAGCTCAATCTTCTCTCCACGATCAAGAACCTACAAAACTCAAGCAATTATGATGATGAACTGACGCACCAATTTCCAATTTTGACTTTACAGTGTTCTTTGGATAAAATGACTGCAAAATAAAAGATGACTGACCTCCACAAAAGGCTATGTGCCCAACAAATTAACTAAGGTAGCCATTATGACTTACCTTCTCAATATTTTCCATCATCACCCCTTTGACTTCCGAAACCTGGGCCTTCACCTTAGCAAGCTTGCTAATCTCCTCTGGATGATCAATGCAATACTGCATCTGCTCCTTTAGTTTGGGCCTTAAATATCAACAGAAAAACGCACATTTTTAAGAGGATTGTTTTTTTTTTATCAAAAACAAAGCTTATATTGATTGGCAAAATCATATACAAGCAAAGGGGCTGGAAGTGGATGAGAAATCCACCAGAAAACAAAAACAAAAACAAAAAAAAAAAGAAACAGCCCCATCATCACAATCACAAAACAGACAAAAAGCCCTACTACAAATCAAAACTGACCCCTTACCCAAAAAACAATCCCTATCCCCTAACCACAACAATCATACTCCTAGGCACTAGGCAAACCTCTAAACCCTAAATAGGGCTACTGCATAGCCAAACCCCAATCCCTAGCAATCTAGTCAAGATTCCAAAATTCTTCAAAGAAAATGCCCAGAGTGAAGCCAGATTCTTGATTTTGTCCCAAGTCTTTTCTAATTCTTCTTCAGTTTCTTATTCTCTTATTTCTCTCTCTCCAAATAAAGAACAATAACATTAAAATAAAGAGCAAGAACAAAAATAATAGTGAGCAAGGGGACAGAAATTACCCAAATTCTTTGTTAAGGCTATTGGCAACAGCTGTTGCAGCTTTTCCGCCACCATATCTCTTGGTGAAATCCTCCTTAATTCGCTCGAGAAATGCCATTGGAACCTGTCTGCCAGCAGATTCAACAGCAACAACACAATAGGCTGCATCATACAAAAGATATTGTTAGTTATGCGGGAAAATGACATATATAAAAGTTAGAATAGGAGTAGACAAACACAAAAGCCAATGAAATGAGCAACAGCTATCCAAAAACATTGAATACAATTAAAAATTAAAGTGATATACTAAAGGCATTATCTTCGTTATTTTTTATATAATAGTCAAAGGTCAAAGGTTCTCTTCCATTCATTAGCATTTTCCTTTCTACATATAAGTGGCGTAAAACGAAACAAAATAAGAGATTGCTTAACGTCTGTCCATCCATTCATTTCAACTACAAAGCAATGTGATAAAAAAATAATGCAAGCAATCACTGAATCATGTCAAGTTCTACAAGGTTTGTTGTTCTCTTCTGTTAGTGTAACAAAATTGTCCAACCCAGAGCCAACCCACTAAGTGTCGTGCCCTAGGGGTTCATGTCATGTTGGCTTCTTTCGTATTTAAAGCATGTTTTCAATAATACAAGAGTCACCTCATGTACACCTCAAGTTCCGATTACCCAATTGTGGCAGTGTGTCTTATAAGCCAACCTTCGTGCCTTGCTTCATATTGCCAGGTCTACTAGGGAGAGCCAGTCTTTACTCCAACTTCTATGTATTGTGATAACAATAGTGCCATCCAATTGCACTGCAACACAACTTTCTATACATGAACGTAAGAAGCATAATAGGAGTCATATTGACTGCCATTTCACTGCCAAATGCCAATATCAGGTAATAATTTCTTTGCCATACTTCTCCTCCAAACCGTGCAAGGTTCTTCACAAACTCCATAAATGCATGTGCTCCTTTTTCTGCTTAGCAAGCTAGAAGTAAGCATTTGACATTTTTTTATTTGTACCCTTTAAGGATGACCTAGCCATCTCATCCGTTCCTTCTCTGCTTTATATAGCATAGATATATAAAGATCTGTATACACTAGACAGTATTCAATATGCAATAGATTTCTCAGAGTTCCCCTTTTATAGTGTAAAACCCTAATCTTAGCTCTATGTCTAAAATACCAAAGCTTCTACCGGCTGGGGTGCAAACTCCAATGTAAACCTTAATTGCCATTATTACTCAGCTATTCAAACGCCAGGTCAGGTCAGATCAGGTTATTAGCGATCTTTCCTATCTGAGGTTTCCTTGCAATGTAGTTCTTATTCCTCACCATCAGCACAACTGCATTATCGTCCTTCCAATAAGCCTTTGGACTTTTTTGAAAGCAAGTTAGACAACAAAACCAGCTACTTCAGATCATGTGTACGCCTGCCAGCACCAAGCACATCCTCGACAGCCACAACAGACAATTCTCTAAGTATGAGGAAATTCTTCCCTATTCTACTCAAGTACTCCTAGTGCTACTAGGGTAAACAATTATATGCATGCATGGACAAACATGTTGGGACTCTAAAGTCTAAAGTCATGCTCTAAGTAAATGGAAACTCCCCTGAGTGGTTGCAGAAAAATATAAGAAAATCCTGAGGCTACTCCACCAACTGCTAATTAGTTTTAGGTGGGATACTCTGACATTAATATAATATTAAACAAGCTATTTCACCCATGTGTCAGGCACTTTCATATTTTTGTGTGAAGCTTCAGATTCCCAATGTGGGATTTACATTACCCGATTTAGTTGAGCAAACATCCTAAATATGTTACAAAAAAGTGAATCCGTGACATAAAACAATTTGAAGAACTAAGCAAGGAGACGATAAGATTGTATCATGAGATTTCTCTTAGTGGAGAACTTAGAATAATAGTGCTAATTGCTTTCAAAAAAATGAAAGGAAATTTCAAATATGCGGCATCTTAACAATACAAACATTTGAATCAAGTCACTGATTAACCGAAATTCCTACTTCCTCAGCGATCAAACATGGAGAAACGAGTAGTCATAGAAACAACTAAACCGAACTATCATCAAAAACGATAAACAGTTTCGAATAATATCATCAAACATTACATCCAACAATCAATCAAAACATGTATAAGACATTTAATCGTCGAACAAAAACCGATCAACAGACAGATCAGAACTAACAGGCCAAATCAGGAAAATATATTTACTACACAAATATTTAAATTAATTAACCGATTAACTGAAATTCCTACTTTGTCAGCAATCAAACATGAAGAAACGAGTAATCAGAGAAACAACTAAATCTAACTAACATCAGAAACGATAAGCAGTTCCGAACAATAGCATCAAACTTATACATCCGTCTTCGATCAAAACATATACAGAACAACAGGGGATACACGCAGATCAGAACTTATAGAGAGAATCAGAAAATGAACTCACTGAATCCGTCATCGACAAGGTAGTTGAAGGTGTGGCCATCGCAATTGTAGGTGAACTTATTGTTAGTGGCCGGAAGTTTCTGGAGACACTGAGACGCGATGCTGGTGAAGTTACCGGTGAATTCGGTGTATTCGGCGAGGATCACGGTTCCTCTTGCAGCAAAGCTGTAGATCAGCGATTGTTGTCCCATCCTTTCTGATAGAGAAACCCTAGCACCTTGTAGAGAGAGAGAGAGAAGAGGAGTTTGAATATGCGTGTGCGTAAAGAGAAAAAAAGTGAGAGGTTGAATGATGATGTGGAAAGGACGAAGGGTGAAATTGAATGTTTTGGGAGGCAGAAATCAAATGGACTATGGTTGAGACTTGAGGGACAAGAGAAGGGTGAACCATAATAATTTCGGTGGAGATTAGCCCTGCAGCATCAGGGAAATTAACGGAAATGCCACGTTGTTATTTTTTGAATTTGAGGATGGAAATTAGGACAGACGCCAGAAAATACAGTGCCCGTAATCCTTTTTTTTTTTTTTTTTTTGACTATACGTAATCCATTTTCAAAGTTTCCCTTTTCTTATATTAAAAAAAGGAACCATAATAATATTACCACCCTATAAAAAAATGAAAAAAATAAATGAGCACATAGTTAGAGTGGATAAATGATAAATATTTACTGAAACTTTGGTCTAGTGATTTACTCACCATTAAATTTTTTTAGGAGATTGTACCATTTAGTGAAAGGTCCGGTATCTAAATCCTACTAAGTGTAAATTTTCTTTTCTTGAGCTAGTGACATACTTAGATCTATTATTAATTTATACAAAAAAAAAATGTGAGATTCACCCAAATTCAAAAGAGATCGCTCAAGTTTCATCCAGTAATTATTATTGTAGTAAAAAAAATGACTTAAACCTTTTCTTTCTTTCTTTTTTTTTTTTTTAAAAATAAAAAAAAAAATCTTAGCGATGAACAAGTGAGTTAGTCTAATTGGAGAAGTCCAACTTGGACTTGGGAAGATGTCGGTTTCAAATTTCACCAAAATGTACGGAATGTAATTTTCTTTATTTATTGTTAAGGGGCGAATTGCAACCTTTCTTCTTATTAGAAAAAGTAATAACAATAACAATAATAATAATAATAAATTTGGCAGTTTGGGATTTGGGTGAAATTGTTTGTCATTTAAACAAGCTCACACTCGTCCAAAAAAAAATACAACTCACACGTTCAATTCATTCCCACTATAATATCCAAGTTACTAGTTCGTCAAGCGGATCAAAGTTTGAAGGAAAAAAAAAACTAGTTTACAGAGAGATAACATAAATATATTGAAGTTAAGAATTTCGATTACAACGTGATTAAAAGAGTCTCCGAGAGAGGGTTCAACTGGAAAATTGTCCATTTCCATGTATAAAGGGATTATGATCTTACTCTCAAGTTATATGCACCATTAGTCATCTGTCAACTGACAAGCAGAAGTAAATAATTAACCAACAAATTTTGAAATAGTTTACTCCGATGAATAAATCAAAGCTGACGTTAATCTTATATTGTGTATCGTCTTCTAATGGAAAAGTAAAAAGGAATTTATTGTAGGGTGGAAATTTTGGTCACTTGGCCAAATAGTGTTTATCATAAACTCCTATAAATCAATCAAGTATTGCACATTTGCAAAAGTAATATAACAACTACGATACCAAAACCTTCATCATCTTTGTTCAAGACATAGTTTCTCACAAAATAGCGGACAAACCATTTCAAAATTTGATCTACACAACCCCTTACTTCCAACTCTGTTTAAAGGCATAAATTTCAAAATCTGTTTGTCAACTAATCCAATTCTTCTGCTGATACTGGCATCTCAAATCTGTTTCCACTAAAACCACCAGCAACCCCATCTTCATCAACACCATCCTCCATGGCAGATTCCATCTTTTCATCATCGACTTTGGAGTCAAAATCATCATCTTCCATTGCAGCACTTGATAATTTACGGGCTTTTTTCCATCTCTTCTTCTCGGCTCTCCTCAACTTGGTGTTGAGCACACCTTCTACACCATATAACTTCTCATTCTGTCTACTGCTCGCAGTTTTGAGCTTTATTTCGCCTGCAGCATCTTCTTGTGCCATCGACTCATCATCGCTACCATCCATTTGGGCATCAGTTGTATTTTTTCCCCAAGTAGATGGTTCTGGCTGTACATCATCCTGCAGCAAAGAATCTGTAATTTACATACTAGAAGTCATAACAAACTAGATGAGTGTGCAATATTTTTTTCGAAAGAAAACAAAATTTTATTGATCAGCTAAAGGAATTACAATACAAGCAATGCTAAAGAACAGTGGATAAAACATCCACTGGAACAAAAAGCAACAACCGAAAGCAATTCCAAAGCCTACAGAAAGGAACACAGAACAAAAACTCTAACCCACATATCCATCCAAAAAGCTAGCACAATCCAAACTAAACAAAAAATGCCTTTATAGCTGTTATTCTTGACACTAAGTAGATTTTTAACACACTTTAAATTTATGTGAGTGTTTGCTTTAGTGGTTACAATACGTTTTCTTTGTTGTAAAGGTCATGGATTCAAAAAGTAGTTTGCTTGCTTTAGTGTTACATATGTTCACAAGACTAGTCGATTTTGATCAAGTTGAGCTAGTTTTTAAGCTTACTTAAGCCATTTTATCCAACCCACTTCAAGTTGAGCCGGGTTTATTCGAGCAAGGCTTCTTTGTTGAGGAAGTTTTTATATGTGGCTCAAGATCTGTTGATTAACTTAGTTAATGAGTGACCAGAGTCTTAAAAGGGTGTCAAGCATGAGCTGTTTATCAGCAGCTCAAATCTTTTGCAGCACCTAGTAGAACATATTACCTTTTAGTTCTCACATGGGAAACTTCAGAAATATTACAAAGTAAAACCTTCCAATTTGGTATCAAAGTTCAAATTTTCCCTATATGTTTCATTAAATAATTTTTAAACCCTTCTGTCTTTCAAGTGTTTTAAAGTGGAGGGAAAGTTTGAACTTCACCATATTGGAAAAAAATCAGATTTAAATGAAACAATTGAAACATTGAAGGAAAGTTTGAATTCAACACCCAAACTTGGAGATTTATTTGTAATTTTCCCCGAACTCCAAACCAAACAGATAATGTGAAAATACATGAAGTCGATGGCAACTGCAAACAAACTCCCCTTTCATCAAAATGACGAGCTCTTAAGGCCACCAAACAGAGCTGTCGATAGATTAAAATAATAAGACTGAAAAAGACGACAAACCTTGATCATGGTCTCATTGAAAGTAAGACGGTTATTTGGATTAACTTCATCAACAGGTTGAAAATCATCCACAGATTTAAGACTGCCAATAAACGAGGACTCCTTCCCATATACTTCGTCCACATTGAACTCCTTCCCTAGTTCTGTAACAATGGCAGCCTCTAAAGGCTCTCCTTCGTTTCTAGTTGGAGGCATTGTATAGTATGGGATTTTACCTACGATGAACACAACAGTGGCAAGTGAATTTGTTACTTCAACTGGTAACGTATTTATCCCTTTTTTTCCCAATAATTCTTGGGAGATGAAAATTGGGGACATGCATTGAGAACACAGTGATGTGTCACTAGTGCATTGGTTAGCATTAAACTCTGTGCAGATTCACTAACCAATGTATTGGTGACACGTCGCCGTCTCCCATGAATGTGTCCCTTGCACATGTCCTCGTAGAAGTTCTCCTTTTTCCCGAGTTTGTCGGGCAGAAACACAAATGTAATTACTAATTACACGTACCCTCATTCCAGTCATGCAAAACGATCCTTGCAGCAGCATTAATATCCACAATGCCACCCTTTTTCAGCTTGCCCCTAACAGTAGCTACCTTTTGTAGAAAGTCATCAACAGAATCAAAGCTAGGAAGCTTGTATAAAACCACCAACATTTTAGCCGGACAAAGCTTGAGAATTTCCTTCACTGCACGGCCACAAAAAGACAAAAGACAAAAGAAAAATAATTACAGAAAGAAAAAACCGGAAAAAGGAAGTAATACTAAGAACGATTGAAAACGGAGAAACAGACAAAATTTCTGATGGGTTGATGTTTAATCATGTTATCTAATATTATAGACAACAAAGATATTTTGATTTGAAATTAATTACCTGGACCAACAGGATCCTCTAACTTCTCGATTCTCTTGCAATTTCGAAGAGCAATAGATGCATCACTTTCGCCAGATCCAAGCATCACAACCCCAGGGCAGTCCAACAATTTAACATTCTTATCTAACTGAACTTCTTGCATAGATCTTGTTAAACCCGGAGTAGCGCCAACATTGACTACATGACTTCTCTTCAAGCTATTAATCAGACTACTCTTACCAACATTAGGCAATCCAACAACACCCACGGTAATTGATTTCTTAATCTGCAGTACAGGCACGGTATTGATGAGGACGGTAATAAAATTGAAATGCAGCGAAACAACACAAAAAAATTAAATAATATCAAGAGCATAAACTCAGTATAAGGAATCCCAATTTCTTATGGGAAAAAGATGGATAACTATACCTCATGACTTCTTGAGTAATTTTTCAGCAATTTTATAAGAGTTTCAGCTCCTAAACAGTCACTAGTTTGGAGAAGACTGCTTGCTTTTGCAGTCTTTGAGGCAGCTTTTGAAGACTTTGAGCTGGATTTCCATCCCAGGTTTGACCTCTGCTCCTGAGTGCTGCACTTAAAAGCAACTGTTGGTAGTTCCTCTCTGAGATAATTGAGCCATTTCTCAGCAGCTTCCCGAGGAACAAGATCTGGGATGCCACAACAAATTATATTTAGCTGCAGTTGAGGCAAACAAATATATCAAGCATTTCTAAAATTTTGACTACTACAGATGGAAGTCTTTTCTCATTTAGCAGGGCCTCAAATTTATGAGTATTCCCTCCATCCCAACTTAAGAGTCCAGTTTCCTGGGACATAATCGATATACCGAATATAGCGATAGTAAACAAGTTTGGCTCATAGTCAAGCAGTCCTCAAGAATCCACTTTTCCTTTTTGGGATGTCCCAGATTAGGGGGAATTACCTATTTTATTGAGAAGCAAGACCAGGTGCTTCTCAGGGCCTGCTCTAAGCACCATCTTTTCCATATCAGCACAGCGGGTACCAAGAGGATCTCGAGCATCGAGCACTTCCAAAATGACATCTGATGCTTCTATGACTTTCGCTAACTCCTTGTAGAAAGCCCTGTCTGAATTATCTGTATGCAACTAAAAACTGTTAAAAAACAGAAGAACAGAGGAAGACAGATTGGAGAAGGAAATGCTACTTTCCATTCAAACAAATTATTCAACTGCAATGATATGAACGTACCCCGAACTTTACCAAGTCCAGTGGAACCATCGCTGACCCTTCCCTCTCCAAAATTAGGTTCGTCCTTGGTGATATCATCATCCTCTAGTAGGCCCAACTTTCTCTTTTGGCCCTGAAGACGCATGCAAGAAAAAAAATTCAAAAAAGATGTAAATTAAGCATATTCATCAGAAAATGCGACTATCATCAGTTCAATATGACATCATCTATGATCTATCAAGAATAAATGATTTTATAATCAGAATACAATTTGTGAGTAAGTTTGATGTTGTTTAAATACTCACGCTTTTCAACCACTTGGGCTTAAGCCTGGATCATAATATTGTCAATTTCTAAAATTACAAAGAATGGAAGCAAACGAAATATTGGTTACGCATTTTCTGCAATAAATTGACCAAATACAAGAACACTCAAACCTGTTAGAACATGAACCTAAAAACTATTAAAATAACAGCAATGATATCTAAAGAATCAAGAACCTAACATATCGAATTACAATAGTTTTGGGAACACAAAACCAAGCTTTGGAATTGGAATTGAAGAAAAAATAGCATTCACAATTCCAACGCTTGGAATTGTATAAACTAATTCTTGCGCCAATTCCAAAGCTCGGAATTGGGGTCCCAAACAAACCATAATGAAATTTAAGAGGCAGCTCACAGTGACAGGTGAAATGAAACAGTACCCTGACTATGCGGGCAGCTTTCTTCTGCTCCAATTCCTCAACAGCACAAGCACGCGGAGCTTCAAGAGACTTTAGTTCTTTTTCCTTCAAGGGCCAGTCATCGGGAACCCCAGGATCCTTCTTCTCGGCCTTTGTTGTGGGCTTGCTGCTTTTAAAGCCGAGCTTTTTGGCCTCTTTAGCCTTCTTTTTGTGGTGCAACTTTACCTTCTTTAGGACTTTGCTCTTCTGCTTCAACGAAATCCTCTTGCTCTTACTCTCTGCAACAATTGTTATGCATATGATGATGATTTACATCAGTAACAATAATTAACTAGTAGCAAATATATTACACGACATTACTATATATATAGTATTCAATTCATCTATATGAGAAGCAAATTTGAATTTTCCATAATTTTGCTGTTGCAATTGTGCATATGATTTACATCAGCAACATTTAACTAGCAAATATAAAACACGGTATAACTGTATATAATATTCATGTATATGAGATGAAGATCAAAATTTGCATACTTTTGCTTTTGTTCACCATTTCTTGATGTAACGGAGAGTTGGAGGAGGAGAGAGGGATGTTTTTAGGGTTTTGACCAAACCCTAGTTTGATGTGGCAAAAAGGATATGATGGAAAGCTTTCCAAATAAAATAAGTCTTGGGTCGGGTCAGCGGAATCGGGTCCAAATAAAATAAAAGAATGGGGTGAGAGAGGCTCGAACTCTCGACCTCAGGATCACTCTAAGCTATGAGACCTACGCGCTAGCCAACTGCGCCACCACCCCATTAGAAAGCGGATTGAGAGATTACATTTATAACCGTGTAAGTCCACAATATTTTTTATATAATGTAAACAGCCCCTTTGGCCACTAAACTTTCAGATTTGTACCACTTTACCCACTTAACTTTAAAACGAACCACTTTAATCATCAAACTTTTCAGCGAGTGTCATATTGCCCATTCCGTCCAAATAAACCGTTAAAAGTGACGGAATTAAGCCATGTGCTTAACACATGACCTCATTTAAAGCTAAAATGGTCAATTTACATTAAAAATACACCAAACCTCCCTTTAGTACAGCAATGCACCCCTATCCCTTTTCAAAATTCCTGCCGGAGAAGATTGAGTTGAAGACCCAATAAGTAACAATCCTCTGTTTGAGTTTGCAAACAAATAAAATAAAACCATCGTTTCAGATGAATAGATGGACACATCAAAAAATCTTCCACCTAACCCCAAAATTCAACTAAATTTTCAACAGTGGGGTACTAGAAGAACAATGACGATCTGTACAACAAAACACCAATGACTGATGAATTAACAAAGATGATTCAACAAATGTAACTAAATACCTGAATTAATCCATCAAACAAAACACTTATAATTTGAATCGGGTCTGAATCCAAAATCACAAACATAGCTCAATGGAAATAGATTCAGACTTCGAATTTGAATCGGGTCTGAACCCAAAACCCTTTTTCGCTCGATTGTTTCTTTGAGTGGAATGTGAGAGCACCATTGGAGGTCATATACGAAGCTTATGAAGGCGAAGAAGAAGATGAAAACGATGATGTTTTAAAGGAGAAGCAAGATGAAAGAGTGATGAATAAATACCATGAATTTTCTTTGTAGCTTTCTATGCCTCTTCTTCTCAAGCTGTCGCTCCGGAGCCTCATCACTCTGACGTCAATTCCGACGAGGTCTGAGGGGCATTGCTATAGAGGTTTGGGTTTGAAGGGGCATTACTGTAGAGGTTTGGTGTATTCTTAATGTAAATTGACCATTTTGGCCTTAAATGAGGTCATGTGTTAAACACATGGCTTAATTCCGTCACTTTTAACGGTTTATTTGGACGGAATGGGCAATATGACACTCGCTGAAAAGTTTGATGATTAAAGTGGTTCGTTTTAAAGTTAAGTGGGTAAAGTGGTACAAATCTGAAAGTTTAGTGGCCAAATGGGCTGTTTACTCTTTTATATAATTTCATGATGTTTTATTCCATGCATATTTTTAGGTAGATGGACCCAATTTTCACCTTTTGGTTTTGTTCCACATTTTTCACAAAATTTAACCTCTTTTTTTTTTTTTTAGATTTTTCAAATACATGGAGGAGTGTAGGAAGTTTAATAGTTAAAATTATGAAATAATTTGTTAATCTATATAATTGGGTTGAATTCAATTTGTAGGTCGAAAAATACCCTAGAGGAGGGGTGAATAGGGTTTTAAAAACTTAATGCAGAATTAAAACGTTTTTAAAATATTTAAGCAAAGCAACTTAGTTAAATAAGTTTATCAAGGAAAACAATCAATTAAATAATCAATCCCAAGAATAAGCAATAATATAAGCAACTTCAATCAATTAATATAACAAATAAATAAAGAGATTGAATAAAAAAGATTGAACCAATTTGAAGTCGAAGATTTTTTGTCCACACGGTTCAGCTTGTTCCCCCTACTCCGCGCTCGGTTAGTTCCCCGAGAATTTTCATTATAACCGATCTCCTTCCGGGTGAAAATCAAACATCTACAAGTGTATTCTTATCACACACTATCACAAGTATTGAAAACACCTTCAATACTTTCACAAAAAATCCCTCTTGCTAATCTATGAGATACACCTTTCACAATTATGATTCAAAATAAGTTTTGTTGACAAACACCAATGTACAATATCTCTCTTGTATATGATAAAATACAAATGAAGCTCACACTAAGAGATATTAAAATTGATCAAAGTATATAGCTCAAAAATGAAGAATTTGATCAATAAAATGAATTGAATACTTGAACAACTTTGTATATATGTAAAATAAGTTTGTAGAATGATTCAAGTTTTCGTGATGCTTGATTTTCTTGTGCGTATCTTCACTTGTTTGATGTTCTTGATCCTTTCTTGGTTTTGATAACTTGTAGAACATGTGGAGATCATTCTTGTGTATATCTTCACTTGCTTGATGATCTAGATCTTTTCTTGGCTTTGTATAGCACATGTATATCACTTGAGTTCATTTCTTGTGAGTAAAGGCGTTTGTAAACTGTGTGAGATTTTGATTGCTTCGGTTTGAAGTTACACTTGGTCGGAAGATATATCGGTTAAAATGGCTATCATCATTGAAACTGTTGACCTTAAAGTCAATTAATCTTATTTTGATAATTACAATAAGTTAATAAAGTGTTATTTAACTCGGTTGTTCCAATGATGATAACCATTTTAACCGATATATCTTCTGACCAAGTGTAACTTCAAACTGAAGCAAATCTCACACAAGCTTTACAAACGCCTCTACTCATAAGAAATGAATTCAAGTGATATACATGTGCTATACAAAGCCAAGAAAATATCTAGATCATCAAGCAAGTGAAGATATGTACAAGAATGATCTCCACATGTTCTACAAGTTATCAAAACCAAGAAAGGATCAAGAACATCAAACAAGTAAAGATACGCACAAGAAAATCAAGCATCACGAAGACTCGAGTTATCATTAAATGGAGTGAGTGCTTAGATTTTATGTAAAGATACTTTATTGATCAAATCCCTATTCCTTAAACATATTCTTACATCTTTTAAAGATTGATTCAAATTAGCTTGAAATTGAATTTATTTGAAAAACATCATTTTACAAAAATCGAGTTTCAAAATAAATTCATATTAATTTTAAATGATCATATTTTAAGCTATAATAAAAATAGGTATCTTAGAAACATATCTTTAAGGTTCAAAAATCATTAAAATTTTATTTGAAACTAAATTGTTAAATTGCAAAAATATTTTTATTTTACATTTAAAATTCACTCAATTTTTGTCCAGTTTTGATCTAACGATAAGATGGAGGCCTTACCGAACTCCGATCATTTTGAAATTTTTACAGTAGTTAGATAACATCTCTTGGCAATTTTGACTAAAATTTGAACATGATCCAACAGTCTAATTGGTAGAAATTAACAAAACAATTTTAAATTTTTTTGTCAAAACTAGCTGTTGGAAAGTTTGAAAATGTATACCTTGGAGCCAAAACCTCTCTTAATCATCCCAATGGCCATATGGTTTTGCAAGCTATATATATGATGTCTTAGACAATGTTTTAACACACTTGAATCATTCTACAAACTTATTTTACATATATACAAAGTTGTTCAAGTATTCAATTCATTTTATTGATCAAATTCTTCATTTTTGAGCTATATACTTTGATCAATTTTGATATCTCTTAGTGTGAGCTTTATTTGTATTTTGTCATATACAAGAGAGATATTGTACATTAGTGTTTGTCACCAAAACTCATTTTGAATCATAATTATGAGAGGTGTATCTCATAGATTACCAAGAGGGATTTCTTGTGAAAGTATTGAAGGTGTTTTCAATACTTGTGAGAGTGTGTGATAATAATATACTTGTAGAGATTTGATCTTCACCCGGAAGGAGATCAGTTATAGTGAAAATTCTCGGGGAACTAACCGAGCGCGGAGTAGGGGGAACAAGCTGAACCGTGTGGACAAAAAATCTTTGACTTCAAATTGGTTCAATCTTTTTTATTCAATCTGTTTATTTATTTGTTATATTAATTGATTGAAGTTGCTTATATTATTGCTTATTCTTGGGATTGATTATTTAATTGATTGTTTTTCTTGATAAACTTATTTAACTAAGTTGCTTTGCTTCAATATTTTAAAAACGTTTTAATTCTGCATTAAATTTTTAAAACCCTATTCACCCCCCTCTAGGGTATTTTCCGACATACAGGAACAACCGAGTTAAATAACACTTTATTAACTTATTGTAATTATCAAAATAAGATTAATTAACTTTAAGGTTAACACAATTGCATTGAAAATTTAAAATACCACTAAAATTTGGAAAAATAACACATTTTCCATCTTTTGCAAAGTTTTTTTTGTTAAAACTTTAGGATTAAAAACACGCTTTAATCCTACTATGTCAACTTGAGTAAAAGTATTCTCAATGTTGTGAATGATTAGGGTTCTTTAGCGTCATGTTTGAAGATTGATGAACATATATCTGCTATCTTTAGATTTGCGAATAATGCATATCATGTTTAACTAGGTTTTTATTATATAATTCTAATGTATGTTGATATAATTGATATGTTCTTTTTTCCAACCCTTTAATGATTAAAATTTGGAACTCATTTTGATGGGTATTGAAGCTGTCAATATAATAATGTTGAAGCTGAAGCTTTTATGGTGTGTTCTTTTTTTAAATCTTTAACGATCTATTATTATCTGGAACTCTTTTTAGCGTTTATCAATAATGAGATTTGAACTATTTCGGATAACATGAATAGTGTTATTTTTAGTTGCTCATAAATTCTTTTTTTCCTTCAAATTATTTATATTCTCACAAATTGCATTTGTATCAAAATATAACATATTTCATATCGAATTAATGGATCTTGGTCCTAATGCTAGCTATTTCTTGTTAATTGCTTTATATTCCATAAAAATACTCTTTTGCGTATGTTGGATGCTGGTGGATGAAATTATTAACCTTTTATTTTATTAACGAAAATGTTATTCTTACCTATAAATCTTACTATATATTTTTGTCGAGTCCATTAAATGATTCGTACATTTGTTATATTTTATAAATAAATAATTTATTTAATACATTCAATAAAAATATGCTATAAAATTTGTAAACAAGTTTAGAATTACTCTTTTATTAAAAGTGAAGGTTTAAGTGATACATAAAAAGCAAATATTTTTTTGTTTTTGGCTATTAGCCATCAGTAGAGGGCCAGTGAAGGCCGATTCGCACGATTGAATGAATGCTTGCTTTTCTTTTCCCCCATGTGTGTTTGACCGTTATTACATAAACCACTCACACTGTTGTTCCGTGGAGAACGAAAAGGACCGATAGGAAAGTGAGGGACATTTGAAACCAGGTACGCATATATCCAATCCTCATCACCACCTCTCTTCTTAATTTCCTCTTTCTCCGTCGTCACTTCTTCCCTTTTTGAAACCCTAACCCTAGATACTCAAACCTCCAGATTTATCAGTGTTAATTTAGCTGGTAAGTATACTTAGCTCATTACGTATTGTAGCTTGCGTCAATGTGTCTTTATTATTCTATTCTGTAAGGGCTACTGAATTGAGTTTTTGAGAAACTTCATCTAAACAGCATTTTTGTAAGTTTGCTTTTATGAATTAGAGTTTTCATTTATTCTTTTGCGATGTTTTTGATCTGAATGCGATATGGAGTTTCTTTCACTGTTATGATTGATAAATTATACAACATTGAAATAGAGAAATTATATTAATGAGCAAGAAATCCACAAGGGGTTACATTGTTACAATCACTCCATCTCTTTACAATACAAGACTAACAAATATATAGTGATACAAAGGGAAAACAAATTATAAGACAACCTAAAAACATGGAGAAAAATAAGGAGAAAAAGGGGAGGAAAATAGGGAGAGGGGAACAAAGAGGAAAACATGGGAGGAGGAAAACCATGGAGAATATTCTAACACCCCCCCTCAAACTCAAGGGGGTATGAAGAGACCACTTGAGTTTGAAGAGGTGAGGAAGCTACCAAACAGCTATTGTGTTCGCCGGCTGGTGGTGGAGAATGTTCTGGTTCTATGAAACCGACGGTGGAATGACTGGTGTAAGTGTGACGGTTCGCCACTAGTCGGCGACGGTAGGGGCAACGGTGGCGGCGTGGTGGTGTGAGAGAAGGAGAAGTATGGAGATCCAGGGAGAAGTATGGATCTGGGTAAGACAAGGGAGTGGTGAAGCTAAGAAGGAGCTGAGGGGGATGGTGGTTGATAAGGGGACACCCGGAAGGGGTTTGTGTCGGCGGTTGAGTCGTATTTTCAGGTGGTGGGGGCGGCAGTGGCGGAGACAGCGAAGGTAAAGATGCGATTAAGAATGTATTTGTCAGATCTGAAATCTGGCATGGTATCTGGATGGCGCTGCGAAGGGCGCGCCGGAGGGATTCGGAGATGCGCGTAGTGGCGCGGTTGTTGTTGTTGATGAAGTAGGTGCAAGAAGCTGGCAGCGAAGCTACCGAGTTCGCGGTCGGAAAATAGTCGGCGACGATGCCGGGGATTGAGAAACAGTAGAGGCCTTGGATGCAGGTAAGTCTCCCGTGGATGTTCTAGATCACGTTTGCTAGAGAGAGAGAGGATAGAAAGGAGGATAGCAGACAATTTGGACAGTGGGTTTGTAATGGTGGAAGGTGAAGGAGGAAGGATTAAACTACTCTGATACCATGATTATACAACATTGAAATAGAGAAATTATATTAATGAGCAAGAAATCCACAAGGGTTACATTGTTACAATCACTCCATCTCTTTACAATACAAGACTAACAAATTATAGTGATACAAAGGGAAAACAAATATAAGACAACCTAAAAACATGAGAAAAATAAGGAGAGAAAAGGGGAGGAAAATAGGGAGAGGGGAACAAAGAGGAAAACATGGGAGGAGGAAAACATGGAGAATATTCTAACAATGATGATATCCAGAATCTATTCCGAATCAACAACATTTATGTCCAATACACTTCTCCACGTAGGTGGTGTTTGTTTTTACCTAATTGAAGTCTCTTCAGCATTAAGTGGTAAATATCAGTGGTAAAGATAGCATTTGTTTTCTCATTGCTTAATGCTGAACCCGATTAAAATTAAGGATTCAGCATTAAGAGGCAAACAAGTCTTCTGCTGAATGCTTAATATAATTTTAATGAATTTTTATTTTAATGGTGCCCCTATTCTTTGTATTCACTAGCTATTGATATATATCATAATAACAAGGGTACAATTGTAAAATGATATGTATTTAGCATTGAGAGCCAAATAAAATCAAATACATTTTTAGAGTTCTCGATCAACATTAAGTCTTCAGAGTTAAGCATTTAGTGTTTAACATTCAAAAGCTAAAAGAACAAAACAGCCCCTTACTCATTTAATGATGAATTTTTTGTGCGTGGATTTCACTTATTGCTAGTTTGGCCATTTAGGGTTGGTGAACTGAATTGTTTTTTCTAATTGCTGATGTTTTTGCAGAGAAGTTAATTTCAATATGTTTCTTTCATTTGTCGGTATTTTCCAGTTATACTCGAGCAATAGAATGTGTTGAACAAGGAGCAGGTATTTAACGAATGGCAGAATATGTGGCTGTTCCATTGAATATTAAGCTGCACAGGCATAAAGATTGTCTTAAAGAGCTAGGCATTAGGCCTAAAGATTTACGCATTCAAATAAGAAGGTTTTATTCTCTTCCCCAATTGGGCTTTGATGTTGGATGTAAAATTTTGGTCATATTGAACACTGGACCTGTGAGGTCAACTTCTATTTATGAATTTATGAATGTTGATTATTTATACAATGAATTCTGCAACTCCATAGCTTCGACAAATTCATTGACGTGGAAGAACAATCAAGAAATTATAGTCCTGTAATGGATGATTTGAACCTTTTCTTTTCATTTATGAACACTAGTGTTGTAAATTAACATCAATCTTACTAGTCCATCTCCTGTTCTTTGTTTTTGTGGCTGTAGGAAGTGCTATGCGGGATATTGCAAAGTTACTGAGTTCTCGTCATGGAATATCTGCCTGCGAAGATCTCTTCGATTCACGCATGTGAAAAAAGGTCAAGATTACAAGTGTCGCAGTGAGAGTTCCTTGAAGTGTTATTGCTTAGGGAGCCTGATAACTCCTGATGGTGCTTCAACTTCTGATTGGATCCCTGGTGTGGATCAAGTGCTTTTAATGGCTACTATGTTCCTTACTTATGTGGCTGGGTAGTACCTGCTAAGCAGTATCATTTTAAATCTCCTAAGAGTATCACCAATGATTATGCGGTCCCCGAAGATACTTCCTTTTCTGGTAGGTAAGGAAGGTTACTAGGTTAAAAATTGTACTAATATAGATAATGATCACTCATCTCAGTAAGATGGTCCCAATTTGACTTTCATCATTTCAAGGAAAAACTAGTTTCAACAAGTCAATGGTCAAAACTTTAATTTATTTTTATTGTGATATTGGTACATTGATTATGTCCCGAAAGGAAATGGGACTATCAATTTGAGACATCCTGAAAAGGAAAGTGGAGCTATCTTTTTGGGACAGGGAGTATTTATCTTAATCGAACACGTGAGTGTATTCTATAATTTATGTTTGCATGAGCAATAATTACCAGTTACCCAAGATGCTTTTTTCCCCATTTCCTATATGCAGTACTGCAACGATTGATAATGAAGTTAACTTAAAGTTTGCA
Organism: Lonicera japonica; assembly: GCA_021464415.1. Classification (NCBI taxonomy): domain Eukaryota; kingdom Viridiplantae; phylum Streptophyta; class Magnoliopsida; order Dipsacales; family Caprifoliaceae; genus Lonicera; species Lonicera japonica. The sequence continues at coordinate 9,032,641 of CM038463.1, forward strand.
TGGGATATTGTGAATGGCAAACTTACGGATTGCCTAAATGCTATCGCTCACAAAGGTAATTTTGGAAACGGAGTTCTCGATTATAAACAGGACAATGCAAAGCGGCCTTCAAGTTTATATGCTGTTGCTGAGGGACCTAGGTTTCGGTTGTTGTGGGCTTCTTTTCAGTGGCTCAGGGAAGAGGTAGCCGTCTTCCTAATAATCTACTACATCTTGCATACCATTATTACATTAGATGGTTAAAAGTTTTCTTTTACTGGATGATCTTTATTTTTTACCCCAAAGTGCCTCTGGCTCGGAAGCCTGAGAAGAGCATAAACTGTGTTAAATTTCTGTCTGGCTTAGCTCCGGGCCTCCGGCTGCTTTAAATTTTTTTGAACAACCTTGGAGTAGTAGTATTAAATTTTTGAAAAACCAGACGAGGAATGGTATAAAGCAATAACTTGTGATAGTCAAAGTTAATATGTGGATAGAAGGATACTTTACACAAGACAAGGTTTGTATGTTCTCCTTATTTACTTTCATTTACTTTTGAACTCAAGTGTAGTGCCCTAGCCTATGTAAGTGTTGCGGCATTTTATTTGAAATGTGCCTTTTACCTATGCAACGTTCTGTATGATACCACTAAGTGAAATTTCAAGGATTTCTTGACAATACAGTATGATTAGCTTTATAGATTCTGGGAAGAAAAAATTGAATTATACTTTGTTATTTTGGATGAGCCAATTCTAGAAAAGATAAAATGCATCATGGATGTTTTCTAATGCCTAAATATAGATGTGAGACTTTTGACTTCATTGGTTTTGTGAAGCCATAAAGTTTTGAACTATTGCTTAGGTTTTTAGACTAGAAGGGACAGACGTGGAGGCACTTTCTGATGCAAAAAAGGAAACCCTTATTACATTTAATATTGCTTTAATTTTTAGCATCCCACAATTTCATATAAGGTACCATATATGGTTTTACAGGTCGATAATACCACCAGAAACTCTGGTATATTAATCATGGATGATCCGTTGATGATTTTCTCTGAAATTATCCTAAAATCTGGCCAGCCTATTTGCACGACATGGCTTAAAGAGGAGCTTTACTCAGAAAAAAGCAAGCCTGACAAGGTACCATTGAAACATAATGTTACACTGTAAATATTGCCTACCCTAACGCCCCACAGGGGTGGGGGAAGTAAAGATGATATTGTTACTTACAATGTCTAGGTGGAATATTTTCCGACTACCAGGCACTTATTTCTATGATGGTTGAGAAGTTAAACGGATATGACTCTATTCTACAAAACATCAAAAAGTCAGGCAAGGAGGATCTTTATGCTGAATTAATTTGTGTTCTTAGATTTGGTTCTCTCAGGTAAATTAGTTACAATCCTAGCTTATCTTGTCTGTGAATATGTTGAGTGCTGTCTCTTTGTGTTCCAATAATTCAAATATGGCTAGGGTTATACCTTTTGGTATCAAAACGTAGGGGCCATTAGTCTCAAGAGCTCTCTTCTTCTTTCTGTTTCTTTCCCATCGTTTTATATCTACTATAAAAAGATAATAATAACTGGAAAATGTTAACTTGTGCCCTAAGGGTAGATGCTAACCATACTATGAATGGAAAGAATAACACCTTGCATGAGAATCTGTGCCTAATTTAATGCATGTTATGATTTAATTCTTTCTGTTTATAGTCTCTAGAGCTCTCTTATTCTTTCTGTTTCTTTCCCATCGTTTTATATCTACTATAAAAAGATAATAATAAATGGAAAATGTTAATATGTGCCCTAAGGGCAGATGTTAAACCATACTATGAATAGAAAGAATAACACCTTGCATGAGAATATGTGCCTAATTTAATGCATGCTATGATTTAATTATTTCTATTTATAGGCGCGCAACATGTGCCCTTAGGACACACGTTAACATGACCCAATTTGATTGAAAACCTGAAATAACAGCACATGATATACTTTACGAGCTCTCCTGGCTTTTGATAATGTAGAGGATCAGGGACATTGTAATATGAATTCTTTATTTAATTCTAAAGTTGATCAATACATGTATTATAATTTTAAGTGAAACCCTAACATACCTGTATGTGTTCTACTAGGCAGGGTTGCTGTTATGATAAGAGCTTCTTTACCTTGCATGCTGTTTCCATATTAGAAGATTTGGTGATTACATTAGCAGATGGGATTGCAAGCATGTATCTGGAGCTTATTTCTGTTGACGGTGACATTTCAAATGATATGAGCAGCCTTGGTTTGAGTTTGTGTACTTTATCAACACGAGCACTTCAGAGATTACGGAATGAGGTTCATTAATTTGCATTTCATTCTTAGGATTTTGATAGTTGTTCCTCATGTTTTTGCTTTCTCCATCCCAAGTTGTGAGTCCATTATAAAGGGTAAGGTTAGTATTAATGCTATTTTATTAATAATTTTTTACCAAGAATAAAGATGTTAGCATTACATCAATCTGAAGTGCTAATGTACCAAAATAGAGTGCATTTAGCAGTACCCTTCTCTACAAATTTATGGCAATGTAAAAATAAGGTGGGCAAAAGGATATTATTACTTACTAATATATATATATATATATTTCTAAAAGTATTAGTAAAAAGAAGCACATTATAAAAAATCAGGTGGGTTATTTGCCCACCTTTGTCGGTGGCTCCGCGTAGTGCATGGGCGGCTTGACCAGGATTTTTAGAACATTGCCTCGTTTTATGTTTATGTGGGATAGTGTGATTATCAAGGAAAATTCTTAAGTATCAGAATTAAAAATACACTTCATTAAACAGGTGGCATTGAGCCAGTGGATGTATCAGAACATGGAGGCTGTCGTATCAATGTATGAGGACCGATTTGACCTACGCACGCTTCAGAGACAACTCATTGAGGAACCTAGCAAGAGAGAGATGGAAAAGTTTAGTTGGTGGAAGAAGCTTGGCCTGAGGAAATCAGGAACCATGCTATCTCCGTTACGTTTTTTTGTGATTAGCTACATAACCATACCTGTTAAGCGGACCAAGGAATTAAGGGCACTGACTGGGTGGTATGTTTTCATCTTTTTAGCCCAAGTGTTTTTCTGTATTACGCTAAACTTGTAAGCATTAGAAAATGTGTAATTCTCAACCTTTTGGTGGTGTTCGATTGTCTAATTTCATGCTACAAATTCAACTACCACAATTCCATCTAATTCAATTTTTACAATTCCCCTTTTGGTTTTTTCTTTGAATTCTAGGTTGCATGGAAAAGCTCTCTAGACCCAAAAAGTTGAATTGTAGGTGAAAAGTTGTGCAATCAACCTCCAAAAGTTGGAAATTACATCATCAACAGTTGGAAAATGTAAATCTTTTCACCTAGAAAATAAAGGCAATCAAATCTTTTCCATGTAATTCTTTCCCCTAGAAGCCAATGACCAGGGGTTGAATTCTTACCTACCATAACTCCATACTTGGAATCAAAAATAGCCTAAACGATTATATAGGAATTAGGTTGTCCTTGAACCATAGGGTTAGTCTAGGTAGTGTTCTGTTGGGTGAAAGCTGCAGATTGCATTGATTTTACAAGAATTTGTTTTGGTCTGTAGTTAAAATGAAAACATATTGATTATACGTTTTTATTGTTGTTTGCAGGAGGTACTACTACAGTCTCTTCCTTGAATTGGCTGATATTACAATGCCATTAATAAGAACTGTAATTGCCAAAGTCAGCGATGGCGTCTCCTTCTTTCTAGTTTGCTTGATTGGCCGATCATTAGGTCTCATCTACACTGGTATAAGGGAGGCCCTTAGGTGGAAGTAAGATATATATATATATATGTATATCGACCCTTCCTTTTCTTTACGCACTCTTCACACCATCTAATTCCCCGTGAGCCATCCTTTTATTTTTCAGTTAATTGATCCGATGATTGTTAAGTCATTCTTTTATATTAACCTCCATTCAAATGTGATTCAAATCAAGAGTGACTTCAGCATGTTCTTTTGCTTTGTATTTCTTAAGACCCCGTTCTCTTATACTATTGAACTTAGTGATTCTTGATGAGTATGATGGTTGCAACTTTTAATATATTCAAATGTAGAGTGACCCTTTTTTGACTAAAAAGTAGACCTGCTTGAAACAAAGTCTAATACCGAGTGAAATGATAGTAGTGTTATTATGATACCAATCACGATGGGTGTATATTTATTTATTCTAAGGTATCAGCTTTTGATGGTTATTAGTTTTCTGGATCATGCAATTATTTTAGTACCTTCACAAAGGGCCCTCATACTCTGTGCAATATGATTTTTGTGAGAGCAGTGCATTGTGCTTGAAAATACAATAACGTAATGCAATACATGCTTTTGTCAATTGTCATTTTGGATTTGCCAATGGCATCTCCCAACTTCTATTTTGTTGCAAAAGGGACACAAAAAATGCAACTTTTGCTAGAGTAATGCATTATGCTTAAAGGATAATGTATGTACTACATAATGCAATACTTGCCCTCACTGAAAGCATTTTTGATTTGGCAATACTTCCCCCCCCCCCCCCCACCTCTCTCTCTCTCTCTCTCTCACACACACACGTGCGAGCGCATACATGTGTGTTATGTGTATATTTACATATTTAGATTGTTTGTTCATGTGCTATTTATATCTAGTTTTTCTTGAGTACAAAGTGTGGGAACAGAAACAGGGTGAAAATGATGGGCACGTATAGAGTTGATTAAACTTTATTAATAAAGATCACAAAAAAGCAGAAGGACAATTTAGAAGATAATCTTGTGCCCTACCATCTTTACAAGATAAATCTCTTTTGATAAGAAACTTCTTATTATACACTAATCAATTTTTAGTGTCCGCACTTTTCTCTAAAGCAAGGTTTCCCACTTCTGCATTAATTTTTAAGCTAGTCTAAATTCAAGAGGAAAAGCTTCTAAGGAAATTTAACTGGTCAAATTAGGTTAAAATGTTGCATTTTTTTTTTAACTTTGCAAGCATATTGGGCGTTTGCAATTTTTTTGAGCGTTATATACGCTTACACCTTTGGCCCTTATTCAAATGAAGTATTTAAAATGTTAGGCCCCTTAAATACTGAATGGGGCTCTTACACAAATTACAAAAGTTCTTATAAGAATAATAAAATACTTTACCGTCTTAAAAGATTTTGTGCATTTGCTCTCGCTTTACACGGCGTCAAATGTTTTAGTGTTAGAAGTAAGGTTATTTTCAATTGGTATTTTCTAAAAATTTATTTATATTCTCTGTGTCACGGTACTTTTAATACATTTTTATATCTGTTTAGCAATATAATTGTATAAATAAAAAAGCCTCAAATAAAGATTTTTTTCAATTGTGCCATTTCTATCTTACTTGACATTTATTTAAGAATGAGAGAGAAGTAATGAGTTTCTTATATCCAATAAGAATGTTCCATATCACATTCTATTTTTACATGTTGATAGAAATTAGGGATTGGATATTTCATTTCATTTCAATTACGTACGTGGCAAATCCATTTTACTTTAATCATTGTACATGCAATTGCCGATACAAACTCTGAATACAATATGGGCAAATCCTTTTTACAAGCTATGGCTATGATTGTACAATCATCAAACTAAATAAAGAAAAAAAGATTGAATGTGTCTGTGGACCAGACTGTCTAATCTCAATTTAGTGCAAGTTTGCTGGTGAAAAGGAACATCACGTGAGAGTTTGAGTGAGAGAGACCACTCTATAATTGGCAGATGGGAAAATTGCTAAAGAAAAATAAAAAGATTCCTTTTTTTTTTTTACAAACTTACTGGTGAATAATCGATTGGACGAACCTGTGGATTAAATAGAAAGCTCTATTAACTTATATTCTTATGGAAATAATGTAGTATATAAAATATATAGTTGGAGCAGCCATTTCAACAAGTTAAATTACCAAAAACTAAGGGATGGTTTTGGACATTAATTATGTGTCCCCTTTCAATAATGCATACACAAGCCACGATTAAATTCAAGTGGTAAAAAAATATATAAATATTCATACGGAGTGTTTAAGTTTGAGCCCATCGTTTAACATATTAAAACTTAATATATAAAACAAATATTGTTCTAATTATTGACCAGAATAAAATTGAATAATTAATTTATTAGTAAAATGTATAAAATTCAAATACGAACCCGGGTGAATATAATTAACGCATAAAAATGTTATTGTCATAGAAATGTGCTTTCCTCGTTTTGTTGACATTTGGTTCAAGAATATTGCCTTTTTTTTTGTTCTTTGCTTTAATTGCTAGCTCTAGCTTACTGCTTACATACCAAATTAAATTAAAGAAGACAAGTAAGATGTATATATATATACGGAAATTTTTAGGTTCAGTTCGTACGGACCGGTTATTTTTATGACGGTTTTGCATCATAAAAAACATCCTCTCAATGTTTTTACGACGGAAAACCGTCATAAAAATGACTAAACCGTACGGACTTGTTTGTATCAGAAACGGACTAATATATATACCTATTTATATATATATATATAGAGAGAGAGAGAGGAGGCTGTCTTCAAATGATTCCTGATTTTTTGGTGATTAACAACAATCAGCCATTGAATAATTAAAATTTGAACGGTCCACTCCATTGACTTTAAAGTTGAAACACTACATGTTATGTGGAAGCATGCAAACCAGCACATGCATGAGAGGCTATCTTCAAATTTAGACTTAGTTTCTCTCTCTCTCTCTCTCTCTCTCTCTCGGTCCATTTGATATTTTAGTAATGCCAGATGTACAGAGAAAATATATCAAGAAATTAGTACGTAAAATAACGTGTTAATTATAATATTAATTAACAAATAATAGTTTTAACTATTTTCGAGTAAGTGCAAGTTCTTAATGTTGAAGCTCTTAATCAACGTTTGGTTGAGTACATGCGTGAGATAGACTAAGTTTATTCTAGGGCCGATCTCGGTTATTAATAAATATTTTAGTTTTTTTATATTAAAAAACACAAATTAATTTTATTTCACTGATAAGAGTTTACATGCCACCACCAATATATTACAATCGCAAAGAACTATACAAAAAACACTAAAATTAAATCTCTAATTCTCTTTTATAGCATAAGATCATTTTCACAAAATTTCATCAAAAAACCCATCTCTTAAAGCCCCAATTCATATATATGATATGTATGAGAAATATTCTATATATATAAATAAATAAAATATAAATGTACACCCCTCTTAATTTTTGAGCCCTGAGTATGTGGTACACCTCTCCCAGCAGGCCGGCCCTCATTTTTTCAACCAATAAACTTCAATTGGATGCTAAAAAGAAGCAGCAGCAAACAATGTTTTAAGAATTAACTAGAACGTTGCTTTTCTATTTTTATTTTTTTTCATATTCAATTCGTTAAAGTAGTTGGTTAGAAAATTTACTATGAAAATTAGGGGAAAAAAAAAGGGAAAATATGTTACTAAAGCGCTCAACTTTTTCAAAATTTTCTTGAAAATTTAATTATTTAGCAAACTTTTTAGTCTTGTACCCTAAAGCCTAAAACACCTTCCCCATCTTTACTTGATTATTGTAGCCAATTCTAGGGAAACAGCATGTAGAAAAGGTATATAAACTATAAAGCAAGATGATGAGTCACTCAATAGAAAAAGAAACCGCGGCGTAAAAATTACGAAAATAACCTTAACGAACAATCTTTCTCTTGGAGTATATGTATGTGCCTATATATACATATACACGATTACTTCTACATATACATAGATATTTAACATAAAAAATTAATATATTAGTGTGTTAATTATTCATTAGTTATAATAAATTGAGACAAGATTCCTTTAACCAATACATGATAGTTACATTTGACATGTCAATTTTTATACTAGATATTTATATCTCATTAGAATTATTAATATATACACATATAGGTAGAGAATGATTCTATGTGCATTAAAAATATAAAAAAATAAAAAAATAAAAAAATAAATAAGAGTGCACAAAATGATATATCAATTCAAAATTGAATGTATACAGAGTTTAAATGAAAATTTTTCCGTCCTAATAATATATAAGATGACACTACATCTTGCGTACGACGGAGAGTTGGTGGGAACCCATGCACCACCCATCATGGCGACAAACAAGTCCTTTGCCTTTTCATGAATAGAGAATATATGTTTTTTCTTTGTGTGTTCTCCTTTTCTTTTCTTTTTTCTCATCATATATATATATATATATGAACACATGCACCTATTTTTCAAATTAAGGACCCTAAAAATTGGTCAATTTTGAGCTGGTCATACTTTATTTTGTGCACAATTTTTCATGCAGTGTCATCTTATAATTCAATATATGTATTCACATTCTTAAATTATTATTCATCTCTTTTTATGCAAAATGCGCTATATATATTGATTGTACAAATGTTCTAAATGAAAAATGAAATTCTTAATCGAAATATTCTTAAAAGAAAAAGAGAAGAAAACTTTTAATTTGAAATAGATGAATAATAATTTAAGCAAAGGCTTACTCTTTTTAAGTTTTAAAAGCATGACACCTAGCTAGCTCACCCTCTTCTTCTATTGAAATTTGAATGAGCCAGTGAGGACTGAGGAGTGTAAATTCTTGGTCAAGGGATGACCAAACTTACCTTTACCTTTCTCCTTAAAGAGCTTTGTATATATAATATATAAGTTGTGCGCATATATGTATATATATATACACACATTATATATAATTAATTACATATATATGGATGCACCTATTAAGCCTTATATATAAATAAAAAGAATTACACACTATCTAAAAATCTGTCTTATTTACTGTATATTAAAGTATAAAAAACAAATAATTTATATATATATTTTTAAAGCACGCTTTAACATAGCTTTTTATTTATATATACGTGGGTATGGATTAATAGAGACTATTTATTAGTAAATATAATTGTAGTTAGTTTTATTAGAGCAAAGTATTGGGGCGAAAAATATAACAAAATAAATTTACTTGTAGAATATGGCCGGGCCATTATATATATATATATATATTATATGAGTACATATATATGTAGACAAAGAACAAAAACTCTATTTTCCACCATTTTTCGTATAGTTATTAGGGTTCTCCCAAGTCAAAGAAAGAATATATTGTTGGGCAACCGGCCAATTAAGATAAAGAAAAAGCCGCCATCGATCTCTCTGCTATTCCACCACCCTCACCTCTTTTTCTCTTTATTTCTTTCTTCTTTTCCTTGCAAAGATTCTTCCTATTTATTTTTCCCCTCTAATTAATTTAAATTATTGCCCATTACCCAATGATAGAATTAGGGTTTGGCAACATGACTATAATGCCCTCAGCTCCCTCCTCGTTGTTATTCGTCACTCTTTCAAAACGGTGGATTTACATTATTCTTTTTTTAACAATATTTTTTTGGTTTTCAGACTTGTGAAGACGGAAGATTAAAGATTCAACTCTCAATGTTAAATGCTAAATAAAACGTTAATTTTTTTTATTTTATTTAAATGAAGATCTTAATATCATTTTTTCATTTGAATTTGGATAAATATGTGTTCAAAAAAAATAAAAAAAAAATTGTATAAATTTCTGGATGTTGAATGTATGAAAATTTTAATAAACTTTTATACAAATTCATTTTTATTCCAATGTGTTGTCCCTGTGTGTCCACCACCGGAACAATAAATAATAGGCACAACACATTAGAATAAAAAATTATTAAAAATTTAAATTAAAATATTTGGCAAAGGGCTTACTTCTCAATGCCCAACATCATAATCAAATTCACCATTAGAACCAGAAGGTCTTTAGCTACTAGCTAGCTAGTTATTTATTCATACCGAATGTATTGGTTATAAATGTAAAATTAATTTATTAATGCACTTAATATGATTATCCGGTGAATGAAGCAAGTAAGACTATGTATCCATTTTCAAACTGATCCAAGAAATAAACACCCATATTACCTCATTAATTAAATATCCCATATATATTCTACAGTACAAGGTAAAAACAAACATCACCTTCAAGAAGGGGCATTTCAGTAAATTTCCCATCCCAATCAGGCATCTCTCTCATGTATATACATCCATGTTTAACCCTTTTTGGTTCTCATAAAAAAATGTGTCTCAAATTCCAAATCCTCCTTTCCATCCATTTTTCCTAAAGCATCTCTCTCTCTCTCTCTCTCTCTCTCTCTAGCTTTGGGGAGGTGCAATTGGTTGATGGATATTGATCTCTTGTGGACACTTGGGGGGTGGTTTCTTATTAATTACAACTCTTATTATTATTCCTTCACAAAATTGCATGGCCACATTCAACAAAAAATTAGTTTCTTCATCAATCCCAGTTCTCTTTCTTCTCCTAATTCTCTTCATCTTCCTCATCATAAATACTCATCATACTAGTAGTCCCAAACACAGGCTTCTCTATGATTCTATGTCTACCACCACCATGACCAGGTTGCACCCACGAAAGACGTACCGCTATTCTCATCCGTCAGATCATTCTTCTTCAACAACAACTACCCCTACTACTCCAAGAGAGTTCGAATCTGCTGCTCATGAAGTTCCAAGTGGGCCCAATCCTATATCGAACCGGTAAGTACTCCAAGAGGATCACAATGAGAAGTCATAGCGGCGTTATATATATATGTTATCACAATCTATATATGGATCAAGTGAGAACTTTGTTGTTGTCCTCGATCTATCACTGTTAGCATATTTTCCTTTTTTGTTCTTAGAATTGTATATCAAGCTAAAAAAACCTCTTATTTTGATATATTTGTTTGTAATTGTGATGTTTTTATATGTATGTATGTAAGTCATACAGAGAGAGAAGGGGATATTGGTTTAATTTATGTGATTGGTTTGGTTCAAAATGGTTCAAATATATGTCTTAATTTATGGTTAATTAGTTATCGTGTTATTTATGAGAAGTGTAAAGTTAAATTTCTTAATTATAAATCACATCTCCAAGTGATTATGGAGATTAAAAATCATTAATTCATTACTTAGAGAGAGAAATTAAAGGGGCAGAGATCTAGCTAGAGAGAAGATCTGGCATGAAGGTCTCCCAGTATAATATAATTCAATTGAATTTCAAAGTTCTTCGCATTCATTTTTAGTTTAAACTTACTCGTTTAGTTGGAACTTTTGTTCGAATTTGGGACTTAAAATGGTAAAGTTACATGCATGAAAAGTTTGAACACTTGCCAACTTATAATTTAACCTCTTCATCGACATTAACTATAAAAGACTTCAAGTATAACTTTATCAATTTAAAATTCTAAAAAAAAACAAAAACTTGAATTATAACAATATTTAACTGTTAAGTGTTGAAGATTAGGGGGTTTATAATAGTTGAATCTTTGGTTTTGAGTGAGAAATTATTTAAGTTTAAAGCAGCTTTGTGACTTTCGCCTTTTTGTCTTTGTCAAACACAATTCAATAATGCTGCTATCGAACATAATCATGACTCCATGATTTGAAAACAATAAACTGTTGTGGTTTTTTTTTTTTTTTTTTTTTTTTTTTTTTTTGTTACAGTAATACCAAATACAAATTAATTTGCAAACATTTTACACTAAGGCCATTCTTCCTATGTATCGTAAAATCAAACTCTCAAATTAATAGTTGTATGTTAATTTTTAAGTAAAATTTTAATTACACTCAATGTTCAAAGATATAATTTTTTTGTGAAATTTATTACATTAATTATATGTTTCAAAAAAATTAAAATTATTAATTTGAGATATATATGTTAAGAAAGAAATTAAAACTATTGATTTAAGATGGATGACGTATTTCTATTCCACGTCTCAAATTATTTTAGACAATGGCCATGTCTAGTTATACAATTTTTGTTAATCTGTACACAAATTTAAGAAATGGTCTCCAATGATTGCGTGCGTGGTATCTCTTTTCCCTAACCTTCTATTTATTTCTAAAGAATATAATAAATTATGGTACTGAAAATTCAATAAATGTTGATGAATGCTTTTAAAAACACAATGTGTTGCATACTTGCATGAGATACTTTTTATATATGTAGGCGTGAATCTAGACAATATATGGGTATATGATTACCCTTGACATATATGTCATACATATTTGACGTACAACAGAAGCCGGATTTAGAATTCTTATAAGAGATGGTTTATATAAAAAAGATACTCTAAAATCTAACCAAAAGGAGTGAAATATTGAAAATTTCATCGTCACAAAAACTTAAAAAAAAAATATTGAATTACTATTTTTTTTTTTGTGCAAAAAGTAAAAAATAAATAAATTTGGAGTACTTAGCCCAATTTACTGAAATGTTTGTTTATTGTTGTTTCGAAAATGCAGACCCGAGGTATTTTTCTAGGGGTAAAGGGATTGGTTTTCATTACCGAGGTCTTGAGTTCAAGTTCTCCCCCCTCCCTTTCACCTCTCTCCTTCAAGGATTGAACAACCAGATTTATAATCAATGGGCAATAGCGTGTACAAATTCAAAAAAAATGTTGTTTTTAAAATGTAATATAAGAAAGGGTAGGAAATAAATGAGATAGAGAGAGAAGCTAGGGGGTAGGAGATAAATGAGAGAAGGGGTTTAGAACAAAAAAAGATTAGATGCTGATTTTGAACTCATAACCTCTCTTTTGGTATAAAATATAGTTATGACTTGAACTACAAGACAATCACATATATATATACACTAGCTTTTGGGCACACACTATGTGTGTGCATTGAAAAACTATTTTTTTGCATTCAGTTTATGAAGTTTTGTAGTAAACAATTCGATGCAATTGAGGAATTATCACTACGTGAGGAGGGGAATTAGGCGTCGTATTGCCTACGTCTCCTAAAATATGTTTTTCCGTCGCCTTATTTTAGGCGACGTAAATTACGTCGCCCAAAATACGTCGCCTAATTTTGGTCGCCCCAGGTATTAGGCGACGGATGTTTTTACTCCGTCGTCGTAGTGGATACTTAGGCCACGATGATGTTATCGTCCGTCGTAAGAGAATGTACTCCTAGGCCACGAATATTTTTTCTTTCGTCATATAATTTTTTATCTTAGGCCACGTATTTGTTATCCTCCGTCGTACAACTTTCAATAGTAGGCGACGTATCCTTTTATCCTCGGTCGTAGAAAAGAAACATTTAGGTGACATAGGTGTTATGATCCGTCTCATAAGTTGGACACCTGTGCGACCTTCGAGTTATCGTACGTCTGCTAAGTATGAATTTTAGGACACAGGGATATTTTCCTTCGTCGTCTAAATTGTAAATCTAGGCGACGTTGGTATTTTTACTCGGTCTCCTAAGTGGTACTCTAGGCCACCTGGTTATTATCATCGGTCTCATAAGATGTATACTAAGCTACGAATGTATTATCCTTAGTCTCTGAGGATTACATTAGGCCACCTATACGTATTATAGTAGGTCACCTAAATTGAAGTTTAAGCCACCTACCTACGTTGCCTAAAGTGTAATTACAAATTAAAAAAAAATTCAACGTGGCCTGTAATTAAGAGTACTAGGTCCAGTAATCCAAGATTATGGGCATCTGGATTACTGGTGCCAGTAAGCATGATTACTGGGCATCTAAATTACTGGGGCTAGTAATCGAAGATTATGGGCATCAAAATTACTGGGTCCAGTAATCCAAGTTTATGGGCATCTAGATTACTGGTGCCAGTAATCCAAATTTCTGTGCATCTTGATTACTAGGGTGAGTAGTAATCTAGATTAATCATAACTTTTGTGTGCAGCCGCACCTGCGCATATATATACAGCCGCACCTGCAATATTCAATAACAAATTCGACTTACCCAATCTATCATTGAATAAATATATGTCTAATAAACTATCAATGTCTAATAAACTATCAAAATTTTATTCAATTCCATTCAATAAATAATGTTCAAAGAGAAATTGTTCTAACACTAAATAAAACGTAGGGGGGGAGCCATCCGAGGGAGGAATTGACGGTTGAATCCCGGCCGCTCTGATCACATACTCTATTTGAGCTTGCAACTTGCGCTCAAAATCTACTCTCTCCTTCTCTTGCTCGGCCCTCTCCCTCTCTTGCTCGGCCCTTTCCCTCTGAAGCTGCTCATGTATCGCAACTTGATTTGCCCTAAGCTGGGCAACCTCAGCCACGAGCTCCATAGATGTGTCGTTATCCGTCTGCGATGATAGGCCTCTCTTCCATGGCAGCTTTGCGGAGCCGCTCCCTAAGCCCCTCACCCTCGTCCCTCTCGAAGGACCCACTGCTCTCTCAAGGACAGAGACCTGGGTCTCGTAAGAGAGGACCAGGGCCGGAGCGCTGGCCGGCGAAGTACCGTCCGACGCTTCATCGATCGGAGGCAGATCGGCCATCATCTTCTCTAACTTAGCAGTCCTCGCGGACTGAACGGTTGCCTGCAAATAACAATAAGTGTTGCATAAAAATAATTATTGTGTTTACCTTGTAGGTCTTAATCTTATTTTGATAATAACAATAAATCAATCATGTGTAATTTAACATGTTCTTGATTTAAGATTATAGCTTTCTTATTTGGAAAATCAAGAATAACATGATTGCTCGAAGAAAGTTTGACAAGAATCATTCAATCAATATCCGATCAAGTCAATTAAGCAATGGACTAGCAAGAGATCATTCTTATCACACACATGCTAGCAATGCATTTCATGAAGCACAAAAGATCAAGGATCATATGCCAAAGCTTCAAGGGAAAAGCTTCAAAGAAGAATTAATTTAAAGAAACAAATCAAAGCATTCGAAGACTCACCTATTCGGTAATTGAGTGTTTGCTTAGGATTAATGTAAAGTTTCTTAATTGATTGATTATATAGCTCAAACATGTTCATACATCATTCTTAGATTGATCAAAATCAGTTTGAATCAAAATCATTTTAAAACATCATTTTAGCAAAAACCGGTTTTGAAATAAATTCATATTAAATTCAAACGATCATTATTTTGAGTTTTCCCAAAAATAGGTGTCTTATAAACTTATTTTTGAAGTCCCCAAAGCATTATAATTGATTTTGGAGCTTATATGCAAAAGTGCAAAAATTGGGATTTTTGGCCTTTTGGCCTGTTGAGCAGCAGAGCCCATCAGTCGACTAAGCAGCTTTGCTCAGTCGACTAAGGGTCCATCATTCGACTAATGGTTTTGCTTAGTCGACTGATGCTTCAGAATATAGCCGTTGGGTTTCTGATTTTTTACTATTTTTGGTACCAAACTTCTACCAAACCTCTAGAACGGCTATATCACTTTTGGGACTATATATACACTATCTAAGACACATTTTGAACACCTTGAATCATTCTTATACTCTATTCTTCATCTATCTTCATTATTAAAAGATTCAAGAAATTGTTTTTGATCAATCATTCTTATTAAGCTATAAATCTTGATCAATTAAGTAACTCTAGTGTGAGCTTCAATTGTATTCTTTAAACACTTGAGAGTTATTGTTAATTGGTGTGAATTACCAAACAATTTAGTATTCAATTGTGAGAGTTAAATCTCATAAGAAAAACAAGAAGGTAAATTCTTGTTTAGAAATTGTGAAAGGTAAATTTCACAAGGTTAGCAAGAGAGAGTTTCTTGTGTGAATATTGTGGTCAAGCAATATTTGTAAATAGTGTGTGAGAGGATACACTTACAGTGGTTTGATCTTCACCTGGAAGGAGATTGTTATTAGTGAAAATTCTCGGGGAACTAACCGAGCGCGGACTATGGTTTGGTAAACCAAAACCGTGTGGACAAAAAGCCTTGGACTTCAAATCGCTTCAATCTTTCTTAATCAGTCTCTTTATTAGTGATTGTTTGATTATTTGCTCTTGAGATTATTTGTTTATTTATTTATGTGCTTACATTCCTTGATAAATTTGTTTAGTAAATTGTTTTACTTAAACATTTTCGAAAAGATTTTTAAATTCCGCATTTAGTTTCAAAAACCCTATTCACCCCCCTCTAGGGTTGAAATCCGACCAACATCTTGTACTAACCAAATAATAATACTATGAAAAAAAAAAATTAAAGTGGTGTATAAAAAAGATTTACCACGTGGTCCGAGTCATACTTCTTGTACACCTCGACATAGTGAGGTGAGGCGCCTGGTCTCCCTTTTGCTTCAGGTCATGAGCCCGGAGGACAAAGGCCTGGGCCCCCCCACTGTGGGCCTTCTTATTCTCGGAGGCCCAGATTTGGGTCATCTGCGTGCCCAATTCCTGTAAAAATAGTTGTATTTATTTACGCATTTATAAACATATAAATTAAAAGAAACAACAAAACAAAATAAGATAAATGAAAAAATAACCTGAAAATCCTCAGCCTTGAAGTGGTTGCATAACCACTGCCACTGGTCCAGGCGATGAATGAACTCCACTAGAATGGGAGAATTGCCCAGCGCCTGCCAGTTCTTGTGGATCTTGTACTTCCAATCTTTGAAGCGATCCGCATCCTTCTTCTGTATCCACGTGACGGGTGCCTTATCAGCAGGATCGATGTCATAACTCTCCTACAAACCAAACAGGAACTCGGGAAGAAACATTAGTACAAATAAAAATAAAATTTAGTAAGGCAAAAAAAATAAGTTAACTAGAATAAGAAAAAAGTACTTACCGACAGGTAGTCGAAGAGCATTGTTCGTTCCGATAGAGGCATTTCCCCAAATGTCGAGTACAACATCGGCACTCGGTCTTTTAAGAATGCCGACAGGTCACTGACGAGTCGAGAACGAACCTCCTTTGGCGGCCCAGAAACCGCAGGATCGTATGTCACACGGGACTTCCCCGACGTACGGACGATCTCCACCGTCTTCTTCCCGGTGGCGACTCCTCTCTTCTTGTTACAAGAGGAGGCCTTGCATACCTACAAATAAAAGCATACAAATTAATCAGTCAATCACAAAGAATAAGAATTACAATTTATAATTAAAGAGATCTAAAGGTATATTACCTTATATGGTGGCCTCCGTTACAGCATGCCTGGAGCGAATGCTGCGTACGGGGAGGCCGGCACCGGTGTTGCTGCCGGTGGTCGAATTTGTAAATGGGGTAGGGAGCACCAGTAGTAACGCCGGTGAGTGAGATGGCTGGGTAGAAGGCTGCTCGGCGAATGGTTGGGCAGAGGGCTGGGCGGCAGAAGGCTGCTTGGTGGAGGGCTGGGAGGCCACGCGCAACAAGACCTGCTACAGTTCATCGTACTGCACCTCTGGGCGCAACTTCTTCCTGGTCGGATACGCTCTCGGAGGCATCCCTGACTTGAATCTCAAATTTCAATTTCAGTTTCAAATTTAGTTTCAATATCAGTTTTGCCCTAATTGAGTTGAATTGAATTGAATTGAAATTGAAGTTTAGGGTTTCAATTTCACAACAATTTCAGTTTCAATTTATGTTTTGCCCAAAAGGCTGTTTCAATTATTGTTCCTTTTACTTATGTGTTTGGGTTTGGATGATTCACCGGAATAGGAAACTTAAAACAAAATAAACACACATCCATTACTGGGTCCGGTAATCCATTACTGGGTCCGGTAATCCATTACTGGGTCCAGTAATCAAATTTACTGGGGCCAGTAATCCATTACGCGGTCAATATTGCTCTAAGAATTTGGGGGGAAATGGAGCACAATTAACAAGTTTAGATTGGTGTTTGGACCAATTCATACAGCCGAATAGACCATAACATAATTGTGGTCCACATAGAACAAAGGGTATGAAATCACAATTCGATTTAACTGAACTCAACTACCAAATGCTTGAATATGAACCTACTGACCTGTTAATATGAAGGTACATATTATGAGGCTATTATACAACAAATTAAGACAAATAGTGATCGAAGCTCATACATGACAAAAATATAAGCAAACAGGATAATATCTCGTGTTCATGCTTAACATAGATGAAAAATATATGTATATAATTGTGGCAATAGAGTTATTTAATTTGTTGAATACACGTATTTATGGGCATACTAAAAAGTGTTACTTAAATGTTGTTTCAATTATTTTTCCTTTTAGTTATGTGCTTGGGTTTGGATGATTCACCGGAATAGAAAACTTAAAACAAAACAAACACGCATACAGTACTGGTACCGGTAATCCATTACTGGGACTAGTAATCAAATTTACTGGGGCCAGTAATCCATTACGCAATTAACAAGTTTGGATTGGTGTTTGGACCAATTCATACAGCTGAATAGACAATAACACAATTATGGTAACAGGCACATAGGAACAATTACTCCATTATTGTCCCAATATTGCTCTGAGCAATTTGAGGGACATGGAGCACAATTAACAAGTTTGGATTGGTGTTTGGACCAAATCATACAGCTGATAACACAATTATGGTAACAGGCACATAGGAAAAAATACTCGAATACAAGCCAAACTATCTAATTTCACGCAATAACACCTATTCAAGCCCCATAATTGCAAACCAATAGAAATGGAGAGTGAGAAGCTTATCAAATAGAAATAGGCTGTGTAAGAGAGAGAGAGATTGAGACGGGGAGTTGCGTAGGCGGTGTAGGAGAGAAGAGAGAGCAGATCTCGTGTGTGGGGAGAGAGTGAGGGGTAGGGGACAGAGGAAGAAAAGAGATGAGGGTGCCGGGGGAGAGAGAAGAGAGCTTAGGGTTTGTAAAGAATGGAAAGGGGGAGAGAAGATTCAATAATTTCTATTTATAACCACAATCTTGGGAGACGTAAGTGTAATACAAAGTATTTAAAAACTACGTCGCCTTAAAAATTTGAAAATTTCAAATAATTTAAAATTTTCGCGAAAATTTATGGGAAGAATACTTTTGGGCGACGTAATATGTTTGTACGTCTCTTAGGATGAACTTGAGAGACGTATGTATAACTTGTACGTCGCCTAAATATTTGTGAAGGAAATTTTAAATAAATTTTAGTTGAAATTATTGACCAAAATTTTCTCCAAATATTATAAGAATATAATGGTTAGATATACATGTTATGGTAAAATTATTTATACACCATTGATAAGTTTTGTACACACATCATATCAAAGTTAAGACACTCACACATAAGAAAACTATCACATACTAATAATGTTGTCTACATTAAAAATGTCATAACTTAAAATAAAAAATTCCAAATTTAATGAATATTTAATATTTAAAATGTACTAATCAAGATCAATTAAACAAGATCTATCTAATTACGCCAAAAAAAATCAAGAAAATTTATTGTTTAGGCCATCCCAATCTGTCATTTTTAAGACGTACGTTACGTGGTTAGATACTTAGATTAAGATTAAAAGGCTCTTAAAAAATTAAAAACAAGTCGGTCCAATTAAGTATATATACTTTTAGTTTTTCTAGCATTATTATATACTGAACTTATGTTTTAATTGTTCACAACATTAGATTAGACTAGATAATGGGTTCAAAATAGACTGATTGTTTTTGTCTATTTAAATTCGTCACATGTTAATTTTGTTTATCCTATTATAAGTTTTTTTTTATTTGACTGATTGTAGGATTAGCTTTGAGCGATTGATGCCAGTATATTGTCTTCTAGAACATACGAGGGTAAAACAAATGGATATGATCTGTAAGAAGAGAGCTGAGTCTTTGTTGTGGACAACCATACTCACACCGGAAATAGAAGAGAATCTGGAAATAAATATGAAGAAGTCTCGCAGATTCAATGTTCATAATTCATCCCCTGGTGTGTGTGAATTATCTGAACAGGGATGTTTATAACTTCGTTGACGTCGTATTTCACACTGATTCATCCAGGAAATCGTACAGTTTCCCCATTCACCCAATAACAAATATGGACGAGTCTTCCTCAGAGGTTTCCGGGCAGGTGTAGGAACAAGAGGATGAAGTCTAGCGGAGAGTATGAGAAGATGTCAATCAACTTGCACCAGCTGTCATAAGAAGGGCATCCATAACAGACTTACATGTTATTTAGGCCCGTAAATGAATTGGATTTGGATCGGATCAAGGTGAATCCAAATCCATATTTGGAAACGTTTTCGGATCGAATTTGAATCGGATCATGTAACGCATGATCAAAATATCGAATCCATATCCAAATGTGTTCGGATCGGATTATATCCGATGCATTTAAAAATTTATCCATATAATAATTAGTTTGTAAATATAAAAAAATTAATGAAATTAACATAAAATTTTTAGCCAATAGATTCTTGTAATTTTGATAGAGATTTTTTGGTCAAATATGGTGTTTTATATAGATTTGAAACAAGGTAATTCCATAATTACTGGGTCCAGTAATAAACATTACTGGACACAGTAATCCAAATTACTGGGGGCCGTAATTATATTACTAGTACCAATAATTACTGGTGCTAGTAATCCAAGAGGAATTGACCCAAATCATTAGAAAGAATTTACAGAAAATGAAAACAAGCCCAAAAAGATAGAGCAAAAGAAAAAAAATGCTGAAAATCGAGGGAAGCTGGAGTATTCTCATTGTCTTGGACGTTATTCTTACGCGGCGAAAACACACGAGATGGTATTTTTATGTGGTTATGTTAAATTTTATACTTTGTCATTATTGGTTCTTATGAAATATATTTATAATTGTAGGAAGAAGCCATGCCCGAAAATCCAATTGATAGAGTTGATGCATGGTTAGCGGGTCATCAGAAAGAAGATGGGACTGTGTTACCTAGCGCTAAGCCATTATATGTAAGCATTACTCAATATTCTTCTAACTTTTAATTACAAAAATACATATTAACTCTTGTATTTATTCATAGGATCAAGTAAAAGAAATTAAGACTAAAAGAAAAAGTGGAGAGGATGGCTCTAGTAGCACAATTGAAAATGATGGGTTGACCCAAGTTTTTGGAAAGGACATTAAAGGACGACTTCGTGGGGTTGGATCTCACATTTCAAAGAAACAAATGGTCATTGTAGAGATTGAAAAGGCAAAGGGAGTGGCAAAGAATAAGGAAAAAACAAAAGATGATGCCTTTAAGGATGAAGTGATGGCATCCGTACAATCACAAATGCAAATGATTAATGCAGATTTCAAGAGTGATCTCATGCTTTCAATGCAAAATTTACTTCAATCTTTCATGAATGGTGCAAAGGAAAGTTCCCCACCGGTGGTGGTGACTCCTCGAAGCGACTTAGGCTCCAATTCAGTCCATTGCCCACCTAATATAATTCAAAACTTGGATAATTGTTTTGCTAGGTGCATCTCGCCCCTTATCGAGTCTTAATCCCTTTAACAAACCTCCCGTTATCTTACTTGATAAATGTTATAAAGAATTGGCCGTCGGGCATGTTGTGACAGATGCATCGGCTAGGATATGTCACGGAAAAGAGGTTTGTCCTTGTGAAAAGAAGGTTTGGGTAGAGGAGGTAATTGACCCCGATGCAGCTTTGTGGGATGCTCCTCAAGATGGTCATCACACTTTGTCCGCTTACGTCTCCGGGGGCTATTTAGTTTGGCTAGACAGTTTATTGAAGTATCTTTAGTGTGAATTTTTTTGAGAAGTATGTTTAGTTTTACTTGATGGATTTGTTCTTTATGTATTGAACTTAATATGTATGCTTGAATATTTTGGTACTTAGTATTTGCTATTTATGTATTGAACTTTATATGTATGTTTGAATATTTTGGTATTTAGTATTTGGACATTTTAATTGTTTATATAGAGTGATTTGATTTTAGAATGTATGGTTTTGTGATTGTTTGAGAATTGCATACATTTTGGTACAGTGCGGGATTGGGGATAAAAAAAAATATTTTTTTAATATATGTTAATAGTAACGGTCAAAAACCGTTACTGGCATTAGTAACGGTTACCATTATTGTTGTGTTATTGGTGTTAGTAACGCTTAAAAAGCGTTACAATGATAAATTTAAAATAAAAATATAATAAAAATAGTAACAGTCTTTTTATTATAGTAATGGGTAAAAAGCGTGACTAAAATGAGGTCTGTAACGGTTTTTATCCGTTACAGAAGTAATTATAGTAACGGGTAATTTATATTTTTAGTAACGCTTATTATCCGTTACTAGTCCAACTGCCACGCCTAAATAGTAACGGATTTTTTGTGTTACTGAAATTTTTAGTAACACAGAAAGCATCTTACAAAACACCTGTTTTGGTGTAGTGCTTTACACGTGCGTACAATTTTCTCGAATTGTCAGGTTACTAATTGGCCCGGGGGGTTAGCCACTTGGCAGCGCGGGACGGGCGAGGAGTGGTTACCAAAGAGTCACGTCGTTTTTAAATTAATAACTTCCCTCGAAAACCAACGCTTGCACTGCTATAAGTAACCCATTCCATCCCATCAGGTTTATATCTTTCTCATCTCTTTTCAAATGCCATTAATATGGATAATATTTCAGATGCTAACAGTTCTTATCGGCCTCCGGTGACTCCTAGTGCAGTTGATAACCTTTTCCGGAGGATGGAAAGACTTGAAAGAGAGGTTAGGAGGTTGGAAAATCTGACCCGAACTATTAGAGACCTGGAGCAACGTCTGGCTGCCGTGTCCGCAGGAACAGGACCGCCTACGTGAGCGGTTAGGGTAGGGTGAGAGGACGGTCAGGTGATGGGAAACCTTAGTTTTTCCTGGATTGAAGCCCTTTTGTCGATCTGCGGTTTCTAGGGAGTTCTTATGGTTTCGGGGTCGTTGATAGGTTGCCCTTAGCATAGCAGGCACTTGTCCATCTATCACCTAGTTTTTCTTGAATAGTTGGTGGTTTCTTTCCCATTTTCTGTTCATAAACTGCCCCATCTATTTATCTCTCCCCTCCCTCTCCTTGAGTTCTTCTTGGATTGACTCAGTTTTCTGTATCTGGGTTATCTAGTGAGTTCTTATGTTTTGGGGTTCGTTGACAAGTTGCCCGTAGCATCGCAGTCACGTGCCCATCTATCACCTAGTGTTTATCCAGTTATGGAGAACATACAACAGTGCGGGGGGTTAACTTCATAATTAAGAGCCCTCCCTCTTTTTTTTGTATAGTTGGTGGTATCTTTCCCATCTTCTGGTCTTAAACTTTTTGGAGCTCGTTTTGTTTCATCCTTTAATTAAATATGTAATAGTTGGACCTCGAAGATAAGTTGTCTCTTTATATCTCGTCTTGTACACCAATTATTTCAGTTGGACCTCGAAGTCCCTCCTCTGTAATTTTTCTTTCATCAATGAAAAAGAAATTGTTTCTCTATATCTCATCTTGTACACCATTTATTTTCTCTTGTCTATGCTGTAAGAATGCTTGTGTTTGGGTCATTGTTGATTTGTGGCAAATTGATGGAATTTGAAAATCTACTTGTTCAGCTATTATAAACATGAACTGAATGATTACTGGGTCCAGTAATCCTTATTATGTGGGCCTATATTAGGATTACTGGGGGCAGTATTTAGAATTACCGGCACCAGTTGGTGCCAGTAATTTCGTTTCATCATTTCGAGTAGTCAGGTTATTAATTACTGAAGCCAGTTATTACCATTACTGGGTCCAATAACCCATTAATATGTCCAGTAATCGAAGTTTTTAGTTTGGCTTTACATGTCAGTATCATCATTTGGGTAGACATGTTATTAATTTGAAGCAGGGAGCAGTTGCCACGTGGCAAATCTGCACGAGCAGTAACGTCTACGAAAAAAATCACGTCTTTTCAAAATTAACTGGGTTGTACCCGTGCAAATTAAATAAGAACCGATAATAAGATAATATAAAGGAGAAGCTTGTGATGAATCTAACTTAGCTTAGCTTCAATTTATCTTCATGCTAAAAAAATAAAATTATATATGTAATCAGATTGGATCGACATTTTTTATAATTTTTAAAACAATTTTTAGATTACTGGTGGCAGTAAAATTAATTACTGCCGCCAGTAATAAATTACTGGTGCCAGTAATTAACATTACTGGTGCCAGTAATTAACATTACTGGGGCCAGTAATCCACTGATGGGTCCAGTAATCGAAGTTTCTAGTGTGCGTTTACACGTCCGTATCATCATTTCGGGTAGACATGTTATTAATTAGCCGTATCATCACGTCGTTTCAAAATTAATAACTTCCCTAAAAAACTGAAGCTTTCACTGCTATAATTAGTATCCCATTCCATCACTTTTCTAATACCATTACCGATGGATGATGTTTCAGAGGCTAACTGTTCCTATAGTCTTTCCGGTGACCCCTACTGCAGTTGGAAGAGAGGTTCGGAATGTTGAAAAATTCGACTCGAAGCATTAGAGACCTGGAGCAACGTCTGGCCGCCGTCTTGAAAGAGAGATTCAGAGTTGGAAAGTTCGACTCGAATCATTAGAAACCTGGAGCAACGTCTGGCCTCCGTGACCGCAGTGAGGGATCGGCTACGTGAGCTGTTAGGTTAGGGGGAGAGGAGGAAGGTCCGGTAGGAAAGATTACCTTGATCAATCGGAACTACATGTTTACCCATGTATTTCTATGAATCAAGGATTTGCCAGTGAAAAAATTAGACTTGGTTCTTTCCCACCGGTCTTGAGATCCCTCTGGTCTTGTGTCTCTTGAACAATTAGCCGTTTCTTTCTCTATATCTCATCTTGTACACCATTTATTTTAGTTGGACCTCGAAGTCCCTCCTTTGTAATTTAACTTTCATCAATGGAAAAGAATTTGTTTCTCTATATCTGATATTGTACACCATTAATTTTCATTTGTGGGCTGTTTTATGAATGCTTGTGTTTGGGTCGTTGTCGCAAAGTGGTGAAATCTTAAAATCTAAATTGGTCGGCTGATTTAAATTTTATGTAAATGATTACTGGATCCAATAATATAGATTACTGGGACCAGTAATAAATTACTAGGGGAAGTAATACTAATTACCGCCCATTAATCCAGATTACTGGGTGTAGTAATCAGGATTACTACGGAAAGTAATCCTGATTACTGGGTCAGTATTTGCATTTTAACACATCCGTAAATGATATATTCCTCTTATTTACACCCGGTACCACTTCTCAACAAAAACTCGCTTTTGAAAAAAACTTTTCACTCTCCCCACCTTTCTAATAACTACCGTCATTTTCGGAGACCACGATTCACAACGAAGTTCTCACTCTCTAACTCTCTGTACTATACACGTAAAGACATCATCTTCGTCATCTCTTTGTCTTAACCAACCATGTAAGTTTTTTTTTTAAGTACGTTAATGTCTATTAACAACTTATTTTCATCACCAAGAAGATTTTATATTTGATGAAATCATCTTGCCATTATTAGTGAATATAGATAGGGTCTAAAAAAAACTTGAACGCTTTATACCTGTTTCTATGTGTAATGTTTGAGTAGTATCTTCCCTTGACATGCGGTTGCTGTTCATTGTTGAATGTTGATTGCTACAACGATAACCAAAACAAGGATTACTGAACCCAGTAATGACGTTTCCTCGAACATTAAATAAATACTGAACCCAGTAATGTGATTACTGTCCTCCGTAACGTATTACTGGCCGTGGTAATCCATGACTGGCCCAAGCTATTGATAATTACCAGAACCGGTAATCCATTACTGGCCCAGCAACTTGGATTACTGGGTTATTAATTTGGATTACCTAATGGATTACTGTCCGCGGTGATAATCCACTACTGGCCCAAGTGATGGATAATTACTGGCCACGCTAATCCATTAAGGTCCCTGCAACTTGGATTACTCGAACTAGTGATTGGGATTACTGGATTACTGGGGCCAGTAATCCCAATCACTGGTTCCAGTAATCCAAGTAACTGCCTATGTAGCTTCTTTCCTTAATAAACTAATTGATTTTGCTGAAATCAGAATGTCATCACAACATGATACCCCGGTGCGTGGTAGGGAAGAGGTCTCTACAAGCAGCATTGATTCTGTGCCATTATCTTTATTGAGGAAAATACATACACCATTGAGTAAAGCACAGTCGAAGAAAGCCGCCAAAAAGACAGCTTGAAGAAACGGTAGCATACCCGAAGGGCAAGCCCGCTGGTTCTCCTAAAACTGCCGAATCGAAGAAACAAAAGAATCAGGCAAAACCATCAAAGCCAGACGCTGCCAAACCAAAAAGGTCTCTTCCTCAGAGATGCACAATATTGGCCTTTGCCGAATTGGTAAATCTATACTGGGAAGCCATCCCAACTGAAACATGGGATATTCTGAACGGGACGGTCTTCGGCCCTATGATGTGTTGCTTTCGAGATGCCTTAGTCAAGGAAGCCAATTGCAGGAAGACTAAAATTGACTTCGAAATAATAATGAAGCATTTCGACACGGACATGATGTTGTGGTCCTTTGGCAGTTTACAGTTGGACTTGACCGCAGAGTTTGTGACGGTCTTGTTTCACCTCCCCACTAGAGGACAAAAAATTGTATCCGTTCCTCGATCAGAGGATAGAAAGGAACAGGCGGCCAACCTGTTCAAAAATTGCAAGGAAACAAAAGGGCCTTCTCGTACCGATATAAAGAACTTGCTCGCATTCGAGCTAAACAAAGAAAAAAGAGCCGATCCAAAAAAGGTTGCATCGACTCTGCTGATGTATTTATTCTCAACATTCTTCTTCAGCAAAACGGGGATCAATCTTACATGGGATCTGGTCAACATATGCATTGACATTGATAATGTTGACAAGTATGACTGGGCGAACTCGACTGTGGACTTCTTGTTCTCTGGCATCAAGAAGTACAACAAGGATAAACCAAGCACACTCAACGGATGCACGCTGTTATTGCAGTATTGGTTTTTGGAGAACACAAAACATAGGTTGCCACGGTCAGAGAATCTTCTAATCGGTAGGCCACATTTCGTGGCATGGAACATTAGAGACATGTTCGACGTGAAGGCCTTGGAGTCAAACCCCAACCTCTTAGAGGTAACTTTTACATTTATATAAATACTATACTTTTATGCATTTAAGAGAAAAAAAAAACCTATTCAATTGTACTTTGTGATTCAGAAACTTGTACTTGGCGGAGCTTGGCCAATGTCCGCCTTTAATTTGATGCACGAATAATTGGTAAGGGACAAGGAAAAGCAAGGGCAGCAGGGAAAGGAGGAGGAAACTGTTGGGGATAAGAATGGTTCCAAAGGTGAAGATAAGAGTGGTAAGGATGAATCCTTAGAGCTTTCAAAATGGGTAGATTTATTTGGCCATAAATCAATTACTGCCCCAGTATTTCAAATTACTGGCCACAGTAATCATATTACTGCCCCCAACAATCCATTATTATTGTTATACATAGGCTGGAGATTCTCATTACATGTCATGTTTTATCTGTGATTACAGGTCCCAAAAAAAATGAAAACGAGAATATGGCAAAAAAGGTAGTCCAAATTGTGGATACTGTTGTCGCCGAGTTGTTTTGACTTATCGACAATAACATCAACGTAGACCTACAAAATCAGGATCTAATCGGCTATCAAGAAACTGTCCATGCCCTCACCAAAAAAATGGTTGACGCTATAGCAGCGTCGGATAAAAGAATCAAACTGCTAGAGCGCCAACAAGAAAGGAGGCAGGCTGAACCGCGGGTCACAACACCTACAACTCCAAAAGACCAAAATGATCCAATACCACACAGTCCAATTCGGGATGATAGGGTTAATGACACAGCGGACTTGGCCGAAGAAAGAGAGGAGGAGGTTGTCACAGAAAGGGTCGAAGACTGGGGAGGGTCTATGATGAGCCCAAAGATAGCACTGATGCTGGATCATGGAATGAAGGCTATGCCGATCCCATCCGGGTTTCAAGTGGTCCAATCACTCGAGCTAGAGCCAAGAAGATCAAGGAGGCACTTATGACCATGGTCCAAGAGATGATGAGCAAAGCTGAAGCATGAAGGAGCATTGAAGGGGATCGGGTTCAAGAATGGAAAACATTACTTAAAGGCCCAGTTGAAGATGTTCAAAATAACAGCCCAAAAGATTAAAAGCATGTATTAGATAAATGGGCTGGGCTAGGCTTTGTTTATTTTAAGTTTAATTTATGTTTAGTTTTGCTTGGGGCCCAAGTTATTTGGGAAACCCATTAATTTCGTTTTTGTTTATTTTCCTAGACCTAGTAGGTTTAATTACTCCTATTTAAAGGAGCTAACGCTATTGTTTTAGGTAGCTTTGATTAATTAAATTTCGAGTGTTTTCACCTCTTGCGTTCTAAGAACGTCTCGAACAGCTAGAATTAGGGTTCTTGTTGTTCTTCACTTAGCAATCAATTAACCCATCGATTGGTTGTTTGTCTTCGACTATACCAAGGTTCTTTCTCGTTTTCGGGATTGGGTCGAGGTTCCACCTCCATTAACTTCGCGTGGTTCCAAGGTTCTTGCGTTTTTCAGCGTCAATGGTTGCGGATTCATCTTATTGGGTAGAAATATGATCGTGGTTCATATTAGTTGATATCAGAGCAAATTTTCTATCCATGTTTTATCTTTCATTTGCTTCTATTTTGTTAAATTCGTAAGCTGTTTTAATTCGTAACTTCTTAAAACTAGGGTTGTTATTTTCGATTGTGAAAAAAAAAATTCGATTCTGCTTTGCTACATAATTATCGAATCTGTTATGTTGAGTAATTTTCGAAGCTGTTGATGATTGATAATTAATCTTCGTATATGTTCTTGCCAAGAAATTATCGAATCTGTTTATTGCGAATTGAACCCTAGCTACGAATCTATTCTTACTAAGTGCGTTTCGAATCTGTTCTTGATTGTTAATATTGCGATTATTAGGGTTAGTAGAAACTTCGATAATTTCCATATAAGCCCTAGTTGTTGAGTTTCGATTGTTAGGGGTTGATTAATTCTGATTGCTGCATATAAACGGATCTAGTTTTGATTGCGAAATTCCTTAAATTGTTGATTTTAGATTGTGAATATTTTTCTGCTGGAATTTTGAATTCTGGAAATTTTGACTACACCAGATTAAAGTAGAAGTCGAGAGACCCAGAATAAAGAGTACAAAAATTTCCGAAATTCGCAATTATTTCTTTTTGGATTTGGGTTCTATAGGGTCCAAGGATTCCAAAAATCCTGTTTCCACGAGACTGAAATTTCGCTCATTTTTCTCGATTTTCTCGCTTCGCATCGTGTCCATAATTCATTGGGATTCCTATTTATTGAGTTCTTGGTGAAAACATACTTGTCCTAGCATACAATTGATCTGTCTGGGTTGTGATTGGTCTGTTTGGGAACCAAGACGAAGGTTCTTGTTTTTCGATTCGTTTGAAAGTTCCAAAAGGTGAAAATTGAGAGGTATATCATTATTTTTGAGAGCTAAACACGAGCGGTAAAATCATAGTGATATTATTCTGAGTCAAACACGTAAGGGAGTGCAGTAAGGAAACTTTATTTCTTTATATTGTGCTAACCTTTGTTTTGCAGCAATATGTCTAACTTTGATCCTAAGTTATTTCAAGAAGCCATGGCAAATACCTTACAAAAGATGATGAGAGAGGAGTTAGGTGGCTTTAGAAAGTAGGTGGATGAGATGAGTGAGGAATTGAGGCGAATGCAGGTGAAGGTAGATAGAGTTGAGAGCACTCAGCTTGAGCAATCCATCAAATCACATAGTGCTCAAAGAAGTGGAAGACCGTAGCCTAGGGAAAGGAAGGCTGATTTTGATAATTATTATCGAGATAGCTCTAACGATGAGGATAGCGATGTCGATTCGGTAATCGCAAACCGACGGAATGGTAGACGTTTTGGTAGAGGAACTAATTGGGTGGATGACAACATGAATGGGATCAAAATGAAGATTCCATCATTCCAAGGGAAGAATGACCCCGAGGCCTATTTTGAGTGGGTCAAGAAAGTGGAATTGGTGTTTGCTTGCCATAATTATTCCGAGTAAAAAAGGTGAAATTAGCGGCTATTGAATTTTCTGATTATGCACTTGTTTGGTGGGATCGTTTGATGACAGAGCGAAGGCGTAGTGATGAAGGGCCCGTCGAAACTTGGGATGAGATGAAGCGGTTAATGAAGATGCGGTTTGTACCCGATCATTATTATCGGGAATTGTACCAAAAATTGCAAGCGCTTACGCAGGGTAATCGTAGTGTTGATGAGTATTACAAGGAAATGGAAGTGGCCATGATTCGGGCCAAGGTTTATGAGAATAGAGAAGCTACCATAGCGAGGTTCTTGAGTGGGTTAAATCGGGAAATTGCCAATGCGGTTGAACTACAGCCGTATGTCGAGATTGAAGATATGGTTCACGCGGCAATTAAAATAGAGAGGCAGCTCAAGAGGAGAGGTAGCCTATGCCAAAACCAAAGTCCAACCACACCCTCTTGGAAATCAAATCCCCTTTGGAAGAATGAGGAGAAATCGGCCGCATCAAAGCCCAAACCCGAGCCCAAACAAGGGACGGCTAGCCTTGAAAACCAAGGTAAACCTAACACTACTAATACTCCTACTACTCGAAATCGGGACATTATATGTTGAAAGTGTCAAGGGAGAGGCCATGTGTCTACTCAATGCCCGAACAAGCGAGTAATGATGCTTTTAGATAATGGGGAATATGAAACAGATGAAGAAGGCGCTGAAGCTATGCCACCTTTGGAGGATATCGAAGAAGATGAGAGCTCTATCCAGGGCGAGTTGTTAGTTGCAAGAAGAGCCCTTAGTGTGCAAGCAAGAGAGGATGAGGAGCAGCGAGAGAATATTTTTCATATTAGGTGCCTAGTGCTAGGCAAGGTGTGTAGCTTGGTGATAGACGGAGGCAGTTGCACAAATGTGGCTAGCACGACAATGGTGGAGAAGCTAGCATTGCACACGACTACGCACCCAAGGCCTTACAAATTGCAGTGGTTGAATGATAGCGGTGAAGTGAGGGTGAACAAGCAGGTTATGGTGTCCTTTAGCATTGGGAAGTACGAGGACCAAGTGCTTTGTGATGTGGTTCCCATGCAAGCCGGCCATATGTTATTGGGGAGACCTTGGCAATATGACAGAAGAGTTAAACACGACGGTTTCACCAATAAATATTCGTTTGAGATGAACAAGAGAACAATCATTCTTGCACCCCTACCGCCACAACAAGCCTATGCTGATCAGTTAAAATTGCAAAATGAGGAAGAGCAAAGGAGAGCTGAAAAGAAAAAGAGAGTGAGTGGTGAGGAAAAGAAAGAGAGTGGGGGAAAAAGAAAAGAAATTGAGAAAAAAGAAAGTAGAGTGGAAAAACCAGTGACTATTGAGAGTAAGTTTGAGAGGAGGCAAAAGAATTTCTATGCGAGGGCTAGTGAAGTGAAAAGAGCGATGCTTTGTAATCAACTTCTTGTACTTGTGTACAAAGAAGCACTTTTGAACACTAACGAACTAAATTCTTCTTTGCCTAGTGTTATTATTTCATTGTTGCAGGATTTTGGTGACGTCTTTCCAGAGGATACGCCAAACGGTTTACCACCTATTCGAGGAATAGAGCATCAAATTAATTTCGTACCCGGAGCATCCATTCCAAATCGCCCAGCCTATAGGAGTAATCCAGAGGAGACGAAGGAACTTTAAAGGCAAGTGACGGAGCTACTAGAGAAAGGGTATGTGAGAGAGAGTATGAGCCCATGTGCGGTGCCAGTATTGCTAGTACCAAAGAAGGATGGGACGTGGAGGATGTGCGTGGACTGTCGGGCAATTAATAATATCACGGTAAAGTATCGTCATCCCATTCCACGTTTAGATGATATGCTTGATGAGTTGCATGGGTCTAGTATATTCTCTAAAATTGATTTGAAAAGTGGATACCATCAAATTAGGATGAAAGAATGAGATGAATGGAAAACAGCTTTTAAAACAAAATATGGTTTATATGAATGGTTAGTTATGCCTTTCGGTTTAACTAATGCACCTAGCACTTTCATGAGATTGATGAACCATGTTTTAAGATCATTCATTGGCAAATTCGTTGTGGTCTATTTTGATGATATCCTAATTTATAGCAAGAGTCTAGATGACCATGTAATTCATTTAAAATATGTTTTGGATGTCTTGTGAAAGGAGAAGTTATATGCTAACCTGAAAAAGTGCACATTTTGCACGGATAAGCTTGTATTTCTTGGTTTTGTTGTGAGTGCACAAGGTATTTAGGTTGATAAAGAAAAGGTGAAGGCTATTCAAGAATGGCAAAGTCCTACAAGTGTTGGGCAAGTGCGAAGTTTTCATGGACTTGCTAGTTTTTATCGGCGATTCGTGAGGGATTTTAGCACAATTGCGGCGCCATTGACTGAAGTGATAAAGAAGCATGTTGGGTTCAAATGGGGAGAGGAACAAGAGAAGGCATTCCAATTACTAAAAAGCAAGCTAAGTAACGCCCCCTTGTTATCTTTGCCTAACTTTTCAAAGACTTTTGAAATTGAATGCGATGCTTCAGGAAATGGTATTGGTGCTGTTCTTATGCAGGAAGGGAAGCCAATTGCATACTTTAGTAAGAAACTAGGCGGGGCGACCCTAAATTACCCTACCTATGACAAGGAGCTCTATGCATTGGTGAGAGCATTAGATACGTGGCAACACTATCTTTGGCCGAAGGAGTTCGTGATTTACACGGACCATGAATCGTTGAAGCACTTGAAGGGACAGCAAAGGTTGAACAAGCGCCATGCCAAATGGGTAGAGTTCATAGAGACTTTTCCGTATGTGATCAAGTACAAGCAGGGTAAGAAAAATGTTGTAGCAGATGCTTTGTCACGCATGTATGCTTTAATTGCTACTTTAGATGCTAAATTGCTTGGATTTGAATACATCAAGGAATTGTATTGTGATGATGCTGATTTTAGAGATATCTTTAATGCATGTGAGAAAGTGGCGTTTGATAAGTACTTTAGGCATGATGGGTTCTTAATGCGTGAAAACAAACTTTGTGTGCCTAAATGTTCATTGCGTGAGTTGCTTGTGAAAGAGGCTCATGGTGGGAGTCTAATGGGGCACTTTGGTATAACTAAGACCTTAGGAGTATTGCAAGAACACTTCTGTTGGCCCCACATGAAAAGATATGTTGAAAGAATCTGTGAGAGATGTGTTACTTGTAAGAAAGCAAAGTCTAAGTTAAATCCCCATGGTCTATATACTCCATTGCCCATTCCTAGTGACCATTGGGTTGACATTTCTATGGATTTTGTATTGGGTTTGCCTAGGACTAAGCATGGGAATGATTCTATTTTCATGGTGGTTGATAGGTTTTCTAAAATGGCTCATTTTATTGCTTGTAATAAAACTGATGATGCACCACGAATTGCTAATTTGTTCTTCAAAGAAATTGTGCGATTGCATGGCATGCCTAGAACCATTGTTTCTGATAGGGATGCAAAGTTTTTGAGTTACTTTTGGAAGACTTTGTGGGGAAAGTTGGGTACTAAATTGTTGTTTTCTACTACATGTCATCCCCAAACTGATGGTCAAACAGAAGTAGTAAATAGAACTTTATCCACTTTGTTGCGTGCCATAATTAAAAAGAACTTGAAAGAGTGGGAAGAATGTTTGCCTCATGTTGAGTTTGCATATAATCGATCTGTTCATCCTGCATCTAAGTTTTCTCCTTTTGAGATTGTGTATGGTTTTAATCGTTTAGCTCCTTTGGATTTATTGCCATTACCTGTTGAGCATGCTAACCTAGATGGCAGGAAGAAAGCTGAGTTTGTTAGACAGATTCATGAGAAGGCGAGGCAAAACATTGAAAGAAGAACTGAGCAGTATGTGCAGCAAGCAAACAAAGGAAGGAAAAAAGTGGTCTTTGAACCAGGAGATTGGGTTTGGCTGCACATGAGAAAGGAACGTTTTCTAGTTCAAATGCGTTCTAAGTTGTTACCGAGAGGAGATGGACCATTTCAAGTTGTGCAAAAGATCAATGACAATGCATACAAACTTGATCTTCCAGGTGAGTATAATGTGAGTGCTACATTTAATGTTGCTGATTTAAGTCCGTTTAGTGCAGGTGACGAATTGAGGACAATTCCTTTTCAAGAGGAGGGGAATGATGAGCCCAAAAATAGCACTGATGCTGGATCATGGAGTGAAGGCTATGCCGATCCCATCCGGGTTCCAAGTGGTCCAGTCACTCGAGCTAGAGCCAAGAAGATCAAGGAGGCACTTATGGCCATTGTCCAAGAAATGATGAGCAAAGCTGAAGCATGGAGGAGCATTGAAGGGGATCGGGTTCAAGAATGGAAAACATTACTTAAAGGCCCAGTTGAAGATGTTCAAAATAACAGCCCAAGAGATTAAAAGCATTTATTAGATAAATGGGCTGGGCTAGGCTTTGTTTATTTTAAGTTTAATTTATGTTTAGTTTTGCTTGGGGCCCAAGTTATGTGGGAAACCCATTAATTTCGTTTTTGTTTATTTTTCTAGACCTAGTAGGTTTAATTACTCCTATTTAAAGGAGCTAACGCTATTGTTTTAGGTGGCTTTGATTAATTAAATTTCGAGTGTTTTCACCTCTTGCGTTCTAAGAACGTCTCGAACAGCTAGAATTAGGGTTCTTGTTGTTCTTCACTTAGCAATCAATTAACCCATCGATTGGTTTTTTGTCTTCGACTATACCAAGGTTCTTTCTCGTTTTCGGGATTGGGTCGAGGTTCCACCTCCATTAACTTCGCGTGGTTCCAAGGTTCTTGCGTTTTTCAGCGTCAAGGGTTACAGATTCATCTTATTGGGTAGAAATATGATCGTGGTTCATATCAGTCTATAAATGAAGAAACAGCATTGGCCCAGGCCGACGAAGTGGTTAAACAGATTGCTCAAGAGGTGGCCCCCGAACAAAGGGCCATTACGTTGCCGCCCCAACATTCAATCAAGAAAAACGTGGAAGTACACGACAGTGGTGCAACAAGGCAGAGGGAAAGCGAGTTGGCCACTTTAGCAATCAGCAGGCCACTTAAGAAAGCAAAGGCCCATGGGACCATACAACCATTGCTTATCAATGGGATCGACTGCACAAAGGAACCCTGGCAGACCCTCAAAATGAAGATTCAGGAGCATTACCACAGTTTTTGGGGGTCGAACGAGTAAGTACATATTTTTTTCCACAAGTTGTAATTGTAAAACTAATTTAAAAAAGCCATACTAATTGATTTTAATTTGTTATATTAACAGAGAAATCTACTACCAGGATCTTGAGAACCCGTTCGGCCCCATTATAGAAAAAAAATATGATAAAAGACATAATTGAGGGGAGAGATTTGGATAAAGATGTAAGAAGCAATTGAATAATTTGGATTACTGTCCGTTATCATTTTCGATTACCGTGTGTATTTGGATTGCTTGGGCCAGTAATAAATATTACTGTACCCAGTAATCACGATTACTGTACACAGTAATCACGATTACTGTGTCCAGTAATATTAATCACTGGTTACAGTACTCAGTATTACTGGACCCATTAGTATTGATTACTAGCCCAAGCAATTCATTACTATTGCACTTGTAATTTCTCTAACAAGTTAAGTGCATGTGCAAAATGTTGCAGGTTTTGAAGCAGTACATTACCATGATGAAGCAGGAGGTAGAACAAAAAAAAATGGACAGATTTGGTTTCATTGACTTGGAAGCTTCAGTAAGTAAATCCCAAATAAACTAAAAAATTACAGAGCACGAAGATTTACATTCCCGGATCTAATTCCTGTTAACTTTCCTTTTACAGTTTTACTGTATTGCACACCATGAAAAGCTTGCCACGTCCGGCAAAGACTTCAGTGGGAACGAGTATGATGTTGCAAAGCTCCTCACGGAACCCCTGTGGGAAATATTCAACTGCAACAGAATCTTGATTCCATTGCATCACTGGACGAGCAGGCATTTCACCCTTCTCCACATAAATAACGATCAGAAGACAATAACCCACATGAACTCCTCCCTACCTGTAAAGGGTAAAAGGTCCGATATGACAAGTGGAGAAAAAATGCAGAGACAGTGGTAAGGCAACAACCAAATATTAAATCTATATATACTGGCCAGATTATGTGTTATTAATATTAATACCTGACTCCATATATTTACCTTGGCCTTGTTAAAAAAAAAATAAAGGCAAACCACATTAAGCATTGGATGAATGACATCTGGCTTGACGGCCAGTTCCAAACTCAAGCGAGCATTAATCCTGAGGTGTACCGAGAGCAGGTGGTTGATCAAGCTCAAAACGGCCCAAAAATTAGACATAAAGAGCTAACCGCCAATGAAAAGAGAACGAGGTGGCAAATCATGAACAAAAATTTGAAATTTGAGTCATACACCTTTGTCAAAGATGTCGACTGCCCACAACAAATACCAAGATCATAAGTCGCTCGGATATTCATAGCTTATTTATTAGTAATTGTTTTGGTAAATGATATTGTGGCACAATAAACCAAAAATTAGTTTTGGTTTTCAGGTCAGATTGTGGTGGGTTCATGCTTCACTTCATGAAATGCTTGGTTAATGGGAAAAAACAGTCCCAAAAGGGAGGGACATTTTTCAGGCAGAACATACTCGACAAATTCAGAACCCTTAGACCATCGGAGTGAACCATGTTATTCTAAATGATTGTGGTCTGTTGATTATGGTGTAAATGACTGTGGATAATTATTTTAATCTTTTAACTATTCCCTCTTTTTGTAGTATAGTTTTTTTCTATTTTGTGTGGATTACTTTCCTAGTAATGGATTACTCGATCTAGTAATATTGGATTACTGGGTCGGGTAATAAATATTACTGGTCCCAGTAATCATGATTATTGGTTTCTGTTCATGATTACTGGTCAAGGAATACAAATTTTCACAACCAACTTGGAAGGATTACTGGCCAAGGTAATCCAGTAGACATGTTTTCACTAGATGATTGTGGTCTGTTGATTATGGTTTAAATGATTGTGGATAATTATTGTAATCTTCTAATAATTCCTTCATTTTGTAGTCTAGTTTTTTTTGTTTTTGTTTTTGTTTGTACACAAATTATTTCAGTTGGACCTCGAAGTCAATCCTCTGTAATTTTACTTTCATCAATAGAAAAGAAATTATTTCTCTATATCTCATCTTGTACACCATTTATTTTCGCTTGTATATGCTGTAAGAATGCTTGTGTTTGGGTCATTGTGGCAAATTGACGGGGCTAGTAATTGGGATTACTTGCCCCAGTAATACTTATTACTGGGTCCAGTAATACTTATTACTGGGTCCAGTAATTAAGCTTACTGGGGCAAGTAATCCTAATTACTGGTTCCAGTAATTCCGTCTCATCATTTCGAGTAGCCAGTAATAAGGATTTCTGGAACAGTAATCATGATTACTGGGTGAAGGAATCCAATTTTTCACAAGCAACTTAGAAGTATTATTGGCCACTGTTATCCAGTAGACAAGTTTTCACAAGATGGTTTAGTTGTAATTGAAATCAGGAAGACGTATTATAGTACTAATAATAATTTTCATTAAAAATAATAAAAAAATTACAATGTGTTAAGAAAAAAAAGAACTACGTTAAAAAAAATACAATATCAATTTTTATTTTTCTTCTTCTCTCTCTCCTCCGCCTCTACCATCTCACGGTTCCTCTTCGACATTTCCTCAAGCATCGCTCGCATCCTCTCCATGCACTCTTCGACTTTTGCCGATTCAGCTTCAAAAGCCTTCCGCGTTTCATCGGCAAAAATAAGATTCTCAATACACATCACGGTGAAGTTGGATGGAGATTTTGGAGGAGTTGACGTGGTGAAACAAATAAGCGAAAGTTGAAAAAATCAAAAAATTGAGATATTTGTGGATGTGGTGTTTTGCGAATGTCAAATCATGTTTATATAGTAGTCCCTTGGAATATGAAGGGCTGTCACTTTGGATCACATGCGTGCATTAATTCCAATTGTTATAATGACGGCCGCAGCAACTTTGGAAACCGAATAGATGCATGCATGCTTTCAGAATTTCAAATTACTGCACCAACTTTGGAAAGCGAAGAGATTACGTACTGGGGCCTTCTCCAATCTGGATTACTGGGCACAGTAATCCAAATTGCTAGAGAAGTAATGGATAATTACTGGCCAGATAATTACTGGCACCAGTAATACATTACTGGGGCTAGTAATACATTACTGCATCAGCAACTGGGATTACTGGCCCTTGTTATCCTGTTCACTGGGCAAGCAACTTGGATTACTGGGGTCAGTAATCTGGATTACTTGTCCCGAAAATGGATTACTAGACGCAGATATGGATTACTGTAGCTAGTAATCTGGAATACTGGGGCAAGTAATCTTGATTACTGGACCCAGTAATTATAGAATTACTTTCTTTCATATTTTAAAAATGGAAAATACCATGCAAATAAATCACAGAGGCATGGAAACAAATAAAACTGCGAATTAAAATTTTAATTTTACCCTCATCTTCGTCTGATTTACAGGAACATATAGAACATCAATGGTAGTCATCATCATCATCATCATCATGATCCTCCTCTTCATCTTCGTCCTCATCGCCGCTTAAGAGATCATTGTTATACCCTTCTACATTGTCTGAGTCGTAATCCTCGTCATAATCGTCATCCTCGTCGGAGTCTTCATCATCGGGAATATCTATCCGCGGTACTGAACTGAAGTCGATATATAAAGTAGATATAGGAATACATATTGCATTAGGTTCTTGATAGGGTTCTTGTACTTCATACATTGGAGTGGCGGTTGCGTCCCTTGCAAGTGTGGTCTCACTGTACGTACCCCTATGTGACACCAAGTGGACGACTTTCCATCCCTCACCAGCCGACGGATCATCTATATAGAATACTTGGCTTGCCGTCTTAGCAAGAATAAATGGAAGGTCGTCGTACCAACTAGTATTCGTGTTGATGGATAAAAGCCCACGGTCATACTTTGTGCTACCGGGAACATCAGGGTCGGTGTTGTACCACTTACACATGAACAACACAACTGGCATGCCTTCCGCATATCTTAGTTCGACAACAGCCTGTAGAATCCCAAAATATATGATGTCACCGGCCATTACCATCACTCCACTGTTCTGAGTCTTTCTGATCTGGTCTGTTTAATGACACACATACTTGACACCGTTTACGTCACACCGTGAATAAATGGTCCAACGCATAGGCTTATATGCTAAAATCTGTACCTCCTAGTTATATTTAGGAGCACCTTTATTGTGCAAATCGTGCATCTGCATAACAAAATATATGGAACATTAGTCAAATGCATGTGATGTAACAAGTCAGCTAAGGATGAATGTTTATCCATTTAGGGAAATGGTCAAGAAAAGACGCAATACGCTCCTCATCAGTCCCGTTTGGAGCTAGATCAGCAAACTGATCTCGGTGAATGTCTATATACCATTGTGCTTCGGTACAGTTCTCCACCACACACCAGTGAGCCGTCGCCATTTATGCTCTCTTAAGGCCGGCGGTCCTGACGCAGCCGCTTGGCTTCACGAGATCGAAAACAACTGAAATGTTCCATCGAGGTGCCTCTGGAATTATTTCATCACTTGCGTTAGGATCATCGAGATAGTTATTGATGTAAGTCACACACTTGTGCATGATGTTCCACTTGGCAATACACCCATCTGGGTAACGCTTGTTTCCAACATCTTTCTTGAATTCACCGAGCTGCCTGTAAAATTGTATAGTTATATACTAGGGATATAGATAATTATAAACAATAAAAAATAATTCATATCTTTCAGTGAAAAACATCCAAGTATAATGTACGGGACCAGTGAGCAGGACTTGTTTCGGTAGGTGGATGCAGAGATGTACCATGATGGTAAAGAAAGCTGGCGAAAATATCATCTCTAGCTTGCAGAGAATCATGACAATATCGCTCTGCATCTGGCAGACATCCAATTTCCTCAACTCTCGAGCGCATATCATCTTGAAAAATTTAGATAACTCTACTAGCGCGTCGGCGACGTGACTTCCCAAATATGGTCGAATGACCACCGGAAGAACATGCTGAAGCATGACATGGCAGTCGTGCGTCTTCAGTCCATAGAACTTTTTATCAGAGACTTTGACCTTATTCTTTAGGCTTCCCGTATAACCTCTTGGATACTTAACAGTAGCAATATAATCAAATACAGCTCTCTGATCCTTAGGCCGAATTGTGTAATCAGCCTGAGGTAGCAACACTTTGCCTGACGGCCCTTTCTTCGCCCAGAGCTTGCTGCGTATGCCCATCTTCTATAGAGTTGCGCGAGATTTCGCATCATCATTCGTCTTTCCATCAAGACTTAAAACAGTGCCGAAGACGTTGTCGCATACGTTTTTTTCGATGTGCATGACATCTAATGCATGTCTCACACTAAATGTAGTCCAGTAAGGCAACTCCCAGAATATATTGACGTGAGTCCAACATAGTCTCTTTTTAGGTGCCTGAAAATGTGGATGCAAACTCATTGAAACTTAATCGAAATTATAAACTCAGTACAACATCATGTATTAAGAGGCGTACTCATTTGAAGTCGTTATGAGGATGCGACGATTGACGAGGGTATGAATGCTTAATGGTCGCTTCGTAAACATGTCTTGCAGACATAATTAGTGGGGCAGTTCTGAACTCTTGCTTACCATTAAACGCTGCCGGCTGCGTCCGATAGTGGTGATCTAAGGGTAGCCATCTACGCGCGCCTTGGTACGACATTCTTCCATTATTGTGCACTGCATCAATATCTTCTAAACATATCGGACATGCCTTGTACCCTTTCGTCTGAATGCCTCCCAACATCCCTAATCCTGGAAAGTCCCTTATGGTCCACATCACGGCTGCCCTCATGTTGAATGCCTCTTCACCGTATCGATCCCAAGTTGGCACCCCCGTCTCCCACAACATTTTAAGCTCCTCAATCATCATTGGCCTCATAAACACATTGAGACACTTTCCCGGAGACTTGGGGCCGGATACAAGCATCACTAGTATGTTAAACTCCTTCTTCATACACAATGATGGAGGCAAATTATAAGGCATCATAATAACAGGCCAAGCGTTGTATGGCACGGCCGTAGTCCCATAAGGACTGAACCCGTCGGACGCTAGAGCGAGGCGCACGTTTCTGAAGTCGGACGCAAATTGCAGATGTAACCTGAAAATGACAAAACAAAATTCAATACTAGAATATATAATAAATTATTAATTATTGTATATATACACAAATACAAACTGTAAACATATACTTCACCTGTCGAAATCCTTCCATGGTTCCCCATCCACTGAGTGTCTCAAAAATTCAGGATCTTTTGCTGTTCTTTCGCCGTGCCACCGCATTTCATTTGCAGT
This sequence comes from Lonicera japonica, assembly GCA_021464415.1. Classification (NCBI taxonomy): domain Eukaryota; kingdom Viridiplantae; phylum Streptophyta; class Magnoliopsida; order Dipsacales; family Caprifoliaceae; genus Lonicera; species Lonicera japonica. Next base: position 9,073,852 of record CM038463.1, read on the forward strand.
GCGTTCGGACATGTATAGACGCTGCAACCTCGGTGCTAAAGGAAAGTATCGAACAGTCTTTCGGGCAATCCGCTTACCACCGCTTCTATCATCTTCTTCCCATCTAGACTCACCGCAAACGAGACATTGATTTAGATGTGCACCCTCTTTGTAAAACAAGAAGCAACCGTAGTAACAAGCGTGGATCACCTCATAACCCATGCCAATCTTCTTCAAGGTCTTCTTTGTAGCTGCGTATGAGTCCGGGTATTTGTTTCCATCAGGTAACAGATAATTCATTTCCGCAACCCACTTGTTGAAGGCCGTGTCCGTCATATTGCAACCCTGCTTCAACTGCAACGCTCTAAGCATAGAGCACAACGCAGTCACTTTACAACCCTCGTACAATGGAGTCATTGCTTCGTCCAATAGACGCTGATATAACATCATATTTTCTTTGACAACTGGGTCCGCCTGAAATGCAGTGTCAACACCAGGAGGATTGTACGATTCATGGAATAGAAAAGCATCTTGCACGAACGCCACAGTTGGGTTACTACAATGATCGACACTGTTATTCGAAGAAGTCGTGTACTGTTGTTTTTCTCGCACTTCACCGTGTAAGTACCACAAGTTATACAATGGCATTATACCGTTACTTGTCAGGTGGGCGTATATGTCATTCAAGCTGAGCCGTGTGCCCATGTTGTAACACCGTTTGCAAGGACATGGATACAATCCAATCTCACTGTTGCCATTCTCTCGTACAAACGTGCAGAAATCTATTACCCCGACAATGAATTGCGTTGAACCTCTTGAGCATTTCATCCAAGATTTATCCATTTTCACTGCCATATAACATATATATTTTAAACAATAAATATATATTTTTAGCAATAAACATATATTTTCAAATATAGAAATCTACAAATCTATACTAAAATATTAGCATCCACTACTAATAATACGAACCGAGAGACAAATAATATGAACCAAGCATCAACAACTAATTTATACTAAAATAATATATTCAACAAAAAATATACATTTTTTACACAAATCTCAACGTATTTTAAACAATTAATATATATTCTCAAATCTACAAATCTACAAATTTATACTAAAATATTTGTCTCCACTATCAAAAATTCTAACAAACAGATCAAATAGGGGCAACAACTAACAACAAAATCATATATTCAACAACAAATACACATTTTCTACACAAATCTCAACATTTATATAAATACATAAATTACTTAAAAAAAATATTAATAAGAGATAAACTAACTAAAGATCAAAAAAACTTTAACGAGGGGAATATTGTTGATTTGTAGTTTCAAATCGCCAAAATCGCCCAAAAATCAGACCACAACCTTCAGATCTCGAAAATGGAGGACCTGCGGCTAGCTACTTTATGTTTAAAAGAACCTAGGCGACGTAAGTATACATACTTACGTCGCCCAACAATAAGGTAATTCCTGGTGGACCTCCACTTAGATATAATGCTCGTGATCAGTTGATTTTAGGCGACGTAGGTTATTTATCACGTCGCCTAAATCTTTCTTACACGACCAAATAGATACCTACGTCGCATAAGTTTTTATAGGCGACCTATAAAAAAATTACGTCGTGTAAGATTATCTTAGGAGACGTATATATTTATATGTTGCGTAAGTAAATATAGGGCGACGTAATATATTAAATGCGTTACCCAATCTACCGACTGGTGTAGTGTATGTGTTGAAATTGAATTATAGTAGACGATCTTCAAGGATTACTCGGGTGTGCTATTTCTCCTATAACATTTGATGAACCCGCATTGACATTCGTAAGCACTTCTATAGAATTAAGAAGAAAAACCAAACAAAAACATTTAATGATGTGGTTTGGAGATTCTTTCGGTATCAAGAAATAATTTATTTCATAAAATCTAAGAAAAAGATAGACAACATTGTAACAAATATCTTATGCATCTCTTTTTGAAATTTCCGTTAAAATATATAAATACCTCCGGTTACTTTTAGCTAGCTTTTTTATTAAACAGGACCATGAAAAAGGATATTAATTTGTTACTTCGATCAATTTCTTATACTCTTCTTCCATATTATATTTCATTCCCTTGTTAAACTACATTGATTGTACTAAATTTGAGCAGTTGAAAATTAAAAAGGTGATCAAGTTGCCCATGATATTTTTAAAAGTCAATTGCCCAAGAAATGAATAGCTTGGGTCACCCATAAACTGACATATCTAGGCATACAGGTAAAGATATTTAATTCTAAGTAGGAATGAAATATGGCTCAGGTCACTAAATGAGAAGATAAAAAGATTCTTGTCCCGCTGATTAAAAGTATGATAATTACAAAGGGCTTCATGGTCCAATATAAAAAAAGTATGGACATAAAGTATGATGGTAAAGCCTTCCATTAAAATCTGAGAGGCATCGTGTTTAAATCTCATCCAGAGTAGGAAGAGTTCTTTATTATTTGCAGTAAAAAGATATATATATATATATATAGAGAGAGAGAGCGGGGGGGGGGGGGATTTAGACCTCTCACTTTTTTATTAAAAAATAGAGTACACAATTTATTTAAGTAATTAAAATGTAAATGTAGATGGTTAAAATTATTTTATTGCCATTGATTTGAAGAATTATAGTAAAAAAATATTTCGTTTATTGTATTGTTTATAGATTTTATGTATAACTAATTAGCATCACTCAAATAAATTGGTAGGGACAGCATAAGTAATGTAAAATGTATTTTTCTTTTTATTTGTACAATGACACAATTATTTTTTATAATAAGTTTATACAAAAATCGGATAAATTTAGCACTATTCGAAATTATATTATTTACTAATTTAGCACTTCTTCATCTTACTCTTATTTTTCTATTGTGTCCTAAATTAGATCTCAAACACCAGTAACTCGACAGCTTGATTATTTGTCACTCTCTACTTCTTGAGATTGAGAGATCTCTCTTAAAGAAGAAAAAAGAAAAAGAGATTACCTGATTGCTTTTCAATTTTCGGCTAAACTTTGCACCCCCAAGTTTTTTCATTTATCAATATCAACATTTTTATTAAAATATTACTCAAAAAAGATTCTATTAATAGATGTACGACTCTTAGAGAGAGATTCTTGACGGTTCTCCACTCTCTCAAAAGTTAGTTTTGAATATTTATTTTAAATGTAGTACATTATTTATTTTCTATAAATTGGATGAAGCTAGAGAGAGAAGTAGTCGGCCGATAGAAAAAGGGAGAGAGAGTGGGAGATCGTGTCTCACTTGAGACAGATTAAAATGAGATATACTATTTTACCTTTTTTAATTATCTCACATGTAAACTATAAATGACTTTAATTGAAAGTATTATTGGAATTTTATAAAATTTGAGATAGCCTCACTAAGGTGATTGAATTACCCTTTTTAATTATCTCACATGTAAGCTATAAATGACTTTAATTGAGGGTATTATTAGTATTTTATAAAATTTGGCAAAATCTTACTAAGGTGGTTGAATTGAAACTTTCCTTTATAATATAACATAGATATTTAACTTTTTTATAAGTAATAAACTAATAATTTGTCTCACGGCTGGACTAGTTTTATATCAATATTTTAATTAACATTAATTAATTCCGCTGTTGCTTACGATCCACTGGATCGGATAATGGGGTTCTATTTTTTGATTTTCTAAAGGTATGATAATTTATGAATCCTGAAATGTATATTTAAGGGTAGAAATGAATTTCTAAGAAGTAATATATAAATATAAGAGTAGATAAAAGCAAACCTTTTAAAGAATTCATATTAAAGATATATATATATATATATGACGTTTATAAATTTTTCGGGGACAAGCATTTTTTTTCTAATATAAATTTTAGCAAATTATGATTTGGCACAAGATTATAAAGTCTCTTTGCTTAAACTCATTGCCTTTAACAAATTAGTGAATAGCTCAATTTTTAGGATTTAGCCCAAATTCTATTCCCCCCCACATTCTAGCTGTTTTAGAACTAATCTGAACAAATTGTCTTTGTTGAATAATAATGTTGTTATTTCCTTCATTTTTAGGCAATATATAATAATAATATATATTTATTACTTCTAATAGTATTAACTAGTATTTATCATTAGCTCTAATACAATTTGTTGGTACTAAAAACTGAAAGGGGTATTTTAGACCACACAGTCAAAAGGTTATGACAAATAATTAGAATAGTAAATGTAAAGGTTTTGAATTTAAGAGAGTTAAAGATTTATAAAAGATATTGGCCTCGTATGAAGATACGGGTTAATCATCCCCTGTAGAATGCAGCTAGGAGCTCGGTTTGTCTTGTATTAATAGTAAACTAACAAGTGTTATAAACTCACGAAAGTCTCTCTAACTATTCTATTTTCTCAATATTACAATAAAAGGACATCCAAGCTAACAGCAGTCTAGTCTCTCTAATTGAGGAAACTTGAAGCAAGCTACCGACCTCTGTTTCTGTCTTTTTGTGCTTATTTGTGGTATGTTTTTTGTCTCTCTCCGATTCTTCCCAATTGAAACTTGATGATCACTTGGTTGTTAGGAGAAGTAAAATTTACTTCTTGTATATATATGATTGGAGGAGACGTGTAGCCAGAGCTCTCAGAGTAGGTCTGGGGCCATGCTTCTATCAGTACCAATTCTGACCTTGTTTCTCATGACTTTCGGTGTGTTAAATATGGTTGGTGCACATTTAATGAAAGTGAGGGGAGTTATACGTACTCTGCAGAGCAGATGACAGTCGCCCATACCTTCGCTAACCACTTTGGCAGAGTGGTTGGGCAAGAGAGAGCTTTGGAGCTCGGGCCTCACAATTTGTCATAAGTAATTGACCTTTGAGCGGGTACTCAGCCCTTGAAGAGCTATATCCTTCTTACAAAGTCATAATAGGGCTCCTCCGAGCTCCTTGTACATAAACAGACCCGATAGTTGACATGGATGACCACGTCTCAGCTCGAGGTCGGTGGGGTAAATTGAATTAATAATGTGTACTATCAATTGCTCCTATCCTTAACATTTAGCTTAGAGTAGTTGATTGGCGAGGATAATAATTCATGCTCAGTTAATTTAGGAAAATTTTCGAGCTTTGTTTGATGAGCGACATGTACTGGGATTCCTGGAGGAGGTCGAATTCGATATTTACATCGGGTTTGGTGGATATCCCAAATATAAGAGTCTCTGACCTATTTTGAGGACCTGTGTTTTAAACCCCGAGCTCTTTGACGTGACCGTTACTGCTTAATGAGGTCTTGTTCAGTCGTTATGTATTCCTCGGAGAACGTGTAAGCGTGTGGCGGTGGGTTGGCGAGTGGACAATTAAGGTTTTTGAAAAGACATTTGGCTTTTCCTACACGCCTTATAAAACCCTACTGCCTTAGAGAAAGTTTTCTACTTTTTATTTCTTTCCTCTTTGAACCTTAGGCATTTCAGATCCTTCGAATCCTTTGATATCCACATTCTCTATTACCCTGGCTTTTAAACCCCCTTCAGAAAACTCCTTCAAAAGGTTTTCGAGTGTTTCTTTGGAGACCTTCATCAAGCTTATTCCCCATTTCACACCTTCTTCTACTCTTCACACCTTAGCGATTCTGATGGAGCACTTCACCAGCTAAACCCAGGGTTAGAGGGGCCCTTCCAACACAAAGCAGGGTCCTTCCACGGGAAATGTACCAAACCTCATTTCTAACGTGAAGTCCATTGAGATTCTAGATAACGAGGGAGAGTTGGTTCACGTCTTCCTCCCTCCTTATGTGTCTAACGACTTAAAGGCCATCGAGAAATATTTAGAGTATCTCAGCTCTCTGGCCAGCTTTCGTTTCCCTTCGATCTTCTCTGGCCCTAACATTCCAATCTTCAAGGGCGTACCAGATCCCTGATTCAGTCAGGATAAGGGCTCCAGGTCCATAGGAGAGAGCCTGTTATTACAGAACTAGAGAGGTCTGCTTCTATGAGGCTGCCTTCAGACATAGGCTGAGGTTCCCCATAGATGATCACGTACGGGAGTTATTGGCGACTATGGACCTCGCGCCCGCATAAATTAGCCCCAATACATGGTCTTACCTGATAGGATCGGTGTTGATCTTCAAGGCTATTTTCGCTGGTAGTCACGATATCACCGTCGAGGAGTTCATCTCCTTTTTTCAGCCCAAGGATAGTGGCAGAAAAAGCAAAGGTGTCTTTAACTACCCCACAAGGTCAGGGGCTTCAAAAATCATATACGGCCTCCCTGATAGCATTCCTAATTAGAAAAAGCGATTTTTCTTTGTCTCAAGGGAAGACTAGGAGCATGACTCGAGGTGTCCTAGCATTCATGACCTCAAATGCTGGCTCTCAGAGCCAGATTCTGTTAGTAAGTTCATTTTTAGTGCCGAATAAGCTCAATTATGCATTTCAAGCAAGAGTTTCTAACCTCCTCTCCTTGTTTCATATTTCACAATTAAAGAGAAAAAACTCGTCCTAGTGGAGACGCCCTAGATAGAGGACGCCAAGGACTTCTTCCTCAAGCATTACGCTGATATTGTAGCTCCTAAAATGCTATGGAGGTATGGCTTAGGCCCCAGGCCCATCAACACAAAGCCCAATGTCCTCATCGTGGAGGACCTTCCTCCTTTAGACGCGCTTTTGCCTTTCAAACGGAACGACCCAGGGCTACATGCCTCAAAAGTCACTCAGAAGGAAAGTGGCGACCAGGTTCCTGGGTCTGAGGTCCCACAAGAGGGCGATTAAGGTGAAGTCTAGCCTGACTCCCCTAGGGATAGGGCCTCGACCGTGGTCTCCCTTCAGTAGGTGCCTGTGGTGCCCAAAAGAGGTAAGTCTTCAATCTATTTTCCTTCTTTTTCTCAGTATAACTGCGATTACAGTCTCCGTTTCTTGCTGACTCTGACCTTCTCTCTTTCGTTTCCCAGTCTTAGTCTTCAAGGTGAATATCGAGAAGACAACTAAGAGGAGGACCACGCTAGCCAGGGGTTTGCCTCCATCGAAGAGGTTTAAGGGACCTGATAAAGTTAAGGAGGCCATCTCGAAGCTGCCCAAGGTCTCCCAGCTAGCCTCAACGGTCATTGCCAGGCTTATCAGCCCTTCACCAGAGAATGCACAGAGTTGGGTGGAGCTTATGAACGCCCCTTTAGAAGACCTCTGTCCCCTCAGCCCTAAGAATACAACCCTAGAGAGAAAAGAGGCTTTAGAGGGTAGAGCCCCCAACCCTACTGGTAAGAGCTTCGTAGGTATTGAAAAGTTTAGGGTGGGGGAAGAAGAGGTAGTGATAACTGGGGCCAAAGATGCCCTCGAGCAGACTTTCAGGCCTGGGCGAACTGATGAAGGCACGCCTGATCCCAGCGCCCAGGGCGACTCTGCCTTCTTTGTGCCAGGCTACTGTAAAAGGTGCTGGAGCAGGCAAGGGAACGGGGAATGAACTCGTTGGCTAGCTCGTTTAGCCTTCACATGAGTCAGGTATTTGTACTATCGCTCTAGGCCCCATTCTTTAAGTTCTTCAAATATAATTTGTCTTTTCTCACTTCTTTGCAGGCATGAATCTCTTTTTTTAACCCTCTACTTGGCTGAGGAGGGTTCCAGCGCTGTGGCCAACTTAACTCTTCAGAAGGAGCTCACTAGGACGCAGAATGAGCTCTACATTGCCAAGAGTGACCTGGAGAGAGCTGACAACAACAAGAGGGTCATGCTGGACCAGTTGAAAAATTCCCTGTCAAAGACAGAAGGTCTAAAGAGCAAGGTGGATAGCTTCAACGACATGTTCAGCTGGTTGGAACATGAGCACACAAATCTGTCCCAAGAGCACGAGGCCAAAAAATGAGAGACCTTCAACTTTAAGTCCGAGCTGATCCAAGTCAAGAGGGAGCTTCATAATGCTGGGCTCACATTGGAGAAGAGCCAAGAGACAGCTGATTTGGAGCGCAAGGGCAGAAAGGGTGCTGAGAAGGCATTGAAAGACGCCCAAGCTCAATTGATGGCTAAGGAGCTCGAGTTGAGGGGGATGAAAGAGTCTATCCCAGTAATGAAGTCCCAAGCCGTCGAAGAGTTCTGTGCCATGGAGGGTCCCTTGCTGAGGATCTCAGATTCCTTCATTACCGGCTTCTACAAGTGCAAAGAGTTGGCTTTGCAGAAGCCTGAGGAGCTCAAGGATCTGGAATCACCCTCTGAGATTGAAGTAACTCCTGAGCTAGAGGCCAAGATAGCCGAGAGAAGAGGCGATACCCTGGCTGTCCTAGAACTGATCAGGGTTAAAGAACCTGACGTGCTGACCAAGTGGGAGACTGGAGAGCCCTCCCCTTCAAGGTCTGGCGCAAGAGTTGGTGATGAGGAGTAGTTTTGATAGGCCTCCTCTTTGTATAGAAGTATAGGACCCATGTAACTTGGTCTCCTCTTTTCATCAATGAAATGAATCATTTTTGCCAGTTTCGCTTTATTTTGCTTTAATTCTTGTTTATACTTTTATCTAAGTTATTTATGCGAGATGTAGCAACGAGCCCTATAGGTATTCTAATGCCCCCACAACATAGATAAAGTTAAATAGATTTAAGCAAGATAAATAACGTGCCTCGAGGGAGGTATTTTAAGAAGTTCATAAGAGGTGAATGACCTGTATGGTGATAGTAACCTTTTGAAGGCCATTGGTGTGGAAAAGGAAAATTTGTTGTTTTTCTCTAAGTCATGAGTAGAATCATACCCCGTCTGATTTAGGCAAGTTTTGACGAATTTTCCCATTTATTACCAGGCCTCTTTAGTTTGGTCAACTGACCTCTTTATGAGAGGTTTTTTTTAATAGAGTGCAAGTATGCTTCTGGCGAGCTGAACACTTACTAAACTGACCTCCTTGTGAGAGGTTTTTTTTTAACAAAGTGCAAGTGTGCTTCTGGCGATCTGAACACTTACTAAACTGACCTCTTTGTGAAAGGTTTTTTTTTTTAAAAAAAAAAGAGTGCAAGTGTGCTTCTGACGAATTGAACACTTACTAAACTGACCTCTTTGTAAGAGATTTTTTTTAAACTGAGTGCAAGTTAGAATTAACAAAGTATCAAACAAAACATTCCATATACATTCTTTTGGATGAAACTATTATAAAAAAGTACAAATTGTTCTAGCTCAAGGGTAGTATCTCTTGAGGTGTTCTATGTTCCATGGTCTCATGAGCTCTATGCCGTCCACAGTCCTTAAATAATAATTGCATGGTCTGCTGACTTTGGTGACCATATAAGGGCCTTCCCATTTGGCAGGGAGCTTGCCATGTTCAAAAAATTTTGTTACCAAGGTGACTTTTCAGAGCACTAGGTCGCCAACATTCATGCTTCGATGTTTGACCATTTTATTGTAACTTTTGACCATGTTTCTCTCATATGCTTCTTCCTTAATTCGAGCTTGCTCTCTCTTCTCTTCGAGAAGATCTAGGTTAGCTAGTAGGTTCTCACATTATGAGCTAGGTCGTGATGGTTGATTCTGTAAGTTGAGACTCCCATTTTTACTGGGATGACTGCTTCAGTTTTGTAGGTCAGGAAGAAAGAGATTTCGCCTGTTGGACCTCTAATTGTGGTTCTATAAGCCCATAGTCCCGAGGGGAGTTCTTCAACCCAATTTTTCTTAGCATCATCAAGTCTCTTATTCAATAAGTTCAGCAAGGTTCTGTTGGTGACCTCTGCTTGGCCATTGGCTTGAGGGTAAACAAGTGAGCTGTAGTGATTTTCAATTCCATGTCCTTCACAAAAGTCCCTAAAGAGATCGCAGTCAAATTGCTTTTAATTATCAATGATCAGCACCTTTGGGAGACCAAAACGACTGATGATGTTCCTCCACACAAAATTCTAAATCTTCATGGTGGTGATCGTTGTTAGTGCTTCAGCCTCAGCCCATTTAGTGAAATAATCAATGGCCACAATTGCGAACTTGGTCTGTCCTTTGCCCAGTGGAAAAGGCCCCACTATGTCTATGCACCATTTGGAGAAAGACCAAAGGCTGCTAACGGGGGTCATAAGCTCTGTTGAGAGCTGCTAGATGTTGGCGAATCGCTGGCACTTGTCGCATTTCTTTACTAGTACCTTTGCGTCTTATAGGATAGTGGGCCAGAAGTAGCCTTGTCTGCTAACTTTGAGTGCTAGTGAGCAAGTTTCCGGGTGCCCTCCACACAGGCCTTCATGAATCTCTAGTAGGGCTGCTTGGACTTGGTGCGGGTGTAGGCACAACAAGAAAATGAGGACGTACCCCCTCTTGTATAGTGTTACTTCGATGACCACATATCTGTTAGACATATACTTTATTCTTTTGGCTATCTTTCTGTCCTCGGGGAGAGCTCCGTCGGTGAGATAGTTCAAAATTGGATCAATCCAGCATTTACAGATTTGTACTGGAGCTATGTTCAGCTCCACAGGTTCATCTATGACTTTTGTTTCCAGATATTCAACGTATACCCCGCTTGGTAAGTCTGAAGTTGTGGCAAGTTTGGCCAGGCGATCTGCCTTGTTATTCTGAGTTCGTGGGACCTTAATGAAAATCAGGTTAAAGTACTTCTGACTCGTTGCTTTAACCTTTGCTAAGTAGGCAGACATGCATTCTTCTTTTGTCACATTGTGACCAAGTATCTGGTCGACTACTACTACGGAGTCATTGTAAACTACCATTTATTTTGCTCCCAAATCACCAGCTATTCTTAAGCCCGAAATAATGGCTTCGTACTCAGCCTCGTTGTTGGAGGCCCTGAACAGGAATTTTAGTGCTATCTCCAGGGTGTTGGCCTCAGTTTGAAAGCCCCATCGGCGTGCAAGACCCACATGGGTGTTCCTGGTATTAAATTCATTAAAGTGGTAGGGGTCAAAGTGTTCTGGTCCGGGAGCGACAGTAACTCTAGTGGCTCTTCAATCTGGTCTTCTGTGTAGGTAAACTCGGCTATGAAGTCTGCCACAGCCTGATCCTTGATCGAGGTTCGAGCCAGGTAGTTAATCACGAACTGCCCGAGCTCAACAGCCCATATGGGCAGACGACTTGATTGCTCTGGCTTGTGAGGACTCTTTGTAGTGGCTGATTTGTGAGCACATCTATAATGTGGGCCTGAAAGTAGGGTCTCAGGTTTCAAGACGTGATAAGCAGAGCATAGGCCAACTTCTTTAATCTTTGGTAGTTTAGCTCGGCTGCATGTAGAGCTCTGCTCATGTGGTACACTGGCAACTGAGCTCCTTCATCGTTCCTCATCAATGCTGAACTGACTGTTGTTCATGACACTGCTAAATATAAGCTTAGAATTTCCTTCTTTCTTAGGGAGCTAAGGAGGGGAGGTGCTCCGAGGTACTGTTTGAGCTGCTGAAAAGCCAGCTCGCATTCTTCAGTCCATTCAAAGACTTTTTTTAGAGTTTTGAAGAAAATGTGGCACTTGTCGATTGTTATTGAGATGAATCTGTTGAGAGCTACCACTTTTCCTGCCAGACTCTGGATTTCTTTAGGTTTGAATGGGGATTTCATGCCAACAAGAGCTTGTATCTTCTCTGGGTTAGCCTCGATTCCCCTTTGAGTGACTATAAAGCCCATAAACTTTCCCCTTTTAACTCCAAAAGCCTATTTGATCTGGTTGAGGGACATGCCGTTTTGTCTGAGTATGGCGAAGGTTTCATTGAGGTCGGCCACATGATTCAGGTCTTTAAGGCTTTTGATGAGCATGTCATCAACGTTAACCTCCATGTTTCTACCTATGGTCTTTAAACAGTGCGTTCATTACCTTTTAGTAAGTAGCTCTCGCGTTCCTTAGGCTGAACGGTATGACTTTATAGCAGTACGTGCCTTCGTTGGTGACAAAAAAAGTCTTCTCCTTATCTTTTGGAGCCATCCTAACTTGGTTGTAGCCGGAGTATGCATCCATGAAACTTAACATTTCGTGGCCTGTAGTTGCATCTACAGGTTGGTCAATTTTCGGGAGCGAAAAACTGTCCTTCGGGCAGGCCTTATTGAGGTCTTTGAAGTCCACGCACATTCTTCACTTCCCACTGTGCTTCTTTACGAGCACTATATTGGAGAGCCATTTTGGATAGTGTACTCCTCGAATAAAACCAGCTCAAGGGAGTTTTTGGGCTTCTTCTTTCGCAGTCGAGTTCCTTTTTGCAGCAAAACTTCTTTTATTCTGCCTTACGGGTGTGAAAGCAGGGTCGGTGTTGAGCCTATGTACCATGACGTCTGGGTTCAGCCCCTTCATGTCATCGTGGGATCATGTGAAGACATCAACATTAGCTCGTAAGCACTGACAGAGCTCTTCTTTGACTTTTGGGCAGAGTTGATCACTGATTTTCAAGACCCTGTCAGGCTGAGAGGGGTCCATAACCAAATCTTCTAGGTCTTCCACCGGTTCACCACAGAGCTCTTTTTTCTTATCCCTGGGGTCTAAGGTGTCGATTTTTCACCTCTCTGTGTTACTAGGCTCTCATATCCCCAATAATTCTTCCTTAGCGCTGGCTCCGACCTTAATAACTGTGATGTCTGCGGTCCTAATTTATTTTAATGTCCCAAATTGGCAGTTATGAGCTTCGACCTGATTTTCTCTAACCTCCCTGACTCCGTGGGGGTAGGGAATCTCATGCTCAAACTGCAGGTCGAAATGGCAACCCTGATCTCATTGAGTGTCCCCCTACCGAGGATGGCGTTGTAATAGGGAGCTCTATCTAGTATCAAGAATTCAGCGATTGTGGTGATCTGCTTCGGAGCAGTTCTCAAGGTTACAGTGAGCTTAATTGTTCCCAAAAATTTAGTCTTTTCTCCTGAAAAACCAACCAGGGTGACCGAGGAAGGGGTCAGGTGTTCTGTAGTGAGACCCATAGCCTTAAAAGCGCTGTAGTACATGAGGTTGGAAGTGGCCCCTGTGTCAATGAGGATTATGTGGGCATTGTGATTGCCCACCATTACCGTTACCACTAGAGGGTCATCGTGAGGGAACTTTACTCCGTTCATATCTTCGTCGGTGAACACGAGCTCCTTAACATCGTACTTCACCATTTTGGCAGGTCTAAAACTGAAGTATTTTGTCTCCGAGCTCGAGGACCGGGCCTGTCTAATGTATGCCTTTCTGGACCTATTGTTGTTCCCAGAATAAGAGGAGCCCCCTTCAATCATGAAGATCTCATTTTTTAGAGCCTTCCCTTTAGCTTCTGGGGGAGCACCCTTCTTTCTATCCACGTATTATCTGAGTTGTCCTATCTGGATGAGCTTTTTAATTTCTCCCTTCAGCTTCCAATAATTATTGATCTCGTGGCCGTGGTCCTTATGATATCGTCAATACTTGGTCGTGTTCCGTTTCTCTTCAGGTGTCCTCATCTTCCAAGCTTCTAAGATCTGTCATGGGTCTCACTAGCTATAGACCTCTCCCAATGGGGCTGTCAAAGGAGTAAACTGCTGGCGTGCCCTGCCATCTTTTGGTTTGGTTCTGTCCGCTTCTTTCTTACCCTCTCTCTCCTGGTCGTGGGGTGGGTTGTGCCCCTTTTGGCGCTTGGAGGAGGACAAAAGGGTCGACAGGCCCGATAGATTTCTTTTTTGTAAAATTTTCTCCACCCTAACCTGCTTGTTGACCTTATTTAAGAGCTCGAACATTGTCTTCGGGGCCATCCGTGCCAGCGTCATGAGGTAGTATGGAGAGGTTACCCCCTCCATGAAAGCTACCACTGCCACTCCTTCGTTTAGGTCGGTGACCATGAGGCTTTCTTGGTTAAAACGGCGAGCATATTCTTTTAGGCTCTCAGTAGGTCCCTGTTTTACGGTGAAAAGGTAAGTGGAGGTCTTGGATTGTTGCTTGGTTCTCACAAAATTTAAAATGAACTACTCGAAATTGACCCTGGCAACAGGCAGTTGCACCACGTTCAGGCTGCTCCCTTCAGAGTAGTGACGAAAGCCCTGCATATCACCACATCTGGGACATTCTGGAGCCCCGTCATGTTTTCGTATTGCTGCCAATGATCCACTGGGTTAGTGGCTCCATCGTATGATTCTAGCGCTGGGAGTCTAAACCTCTTCCATTTGGGCCTCCATTTTTGACATTAATCTTTTCTCGACCTCTTCGACCGACTCTCTGTGAGAGATCTTATTAAAAACGAATCCACTAGGTCTAACTTCCACCTCTCGCCCTGAAATTCGATCTAATGGGATGGGAGGTAGGCCTATGCCTGAACCCCTGTGTTGCGAAGCTTCGTCTGGGCGTCTTTCATGAGCCCTGTTAATCCACGAATATCTTTTTGGTGGAGGAGGAAGCGAGACTTGGACTTCTTCGTACGAGGTCTCCCAATTAGCGTCGGAGTGGCAGGATTCGAGCTCGCCATTTTTGTCGCGATTTGCCTCTGATCCTCTGCCACGGCCTCCAAGTCTTTCTCTAACTGGGACTCGAGGAGGGATTGGGCGAACACTATCGAATACGGAGGCTGAAGACGACCTGCTTCTCGTGCTAGCTTGGGGACTTTGCCTCTGGACTAAGAGTCTATCAATTCGAATTTGAAAAATGTCCTGCCATTCTTGTAAGGCCAATATAGGGTCTGGCTGAGTTTGTCTTGAAGAAATAATAAATTTTTTGGGTGTTTTCGTAGCTTTAGGGGAGGTATATGACTTTAAGAAACCTGTCTTTCCCACATATGGTGCCAAACTGTTGGTGCTAAAAACTGGGAGGGGTATTTTAAATCACACAGTCAAAAGATTATGACAAATAATTAGAACAGTAAAGGTAACGGTGTTGAATTTAAGAGAGTCAAGGATTTAAGAGGATATTGACCTCGAATGAAGATATGGGTTAGTCCTCCCCTGTATAATGGAATTAGGAACTCGGTTTGTCTTGTATTAACAGTAAACTAACAAGTGTTACAAACTCACGAAAGTCTATCTAGCTATTTTATTTTCTTGATATTACAATAAAAGGACAGTTGAGCTAACAATAGTACAGTCTCTCTAATTGAGGAAACTTAACGTAAGCTACCGAGCTCGGCTTCTGTCTTTTTGTGCTTATTTGTGGTGTGTTTTTTGTCTCTCTCTGATTCTTCTTAATTGAAACTTGATAATTACTTGGTTGTTGGGAGAAGTAAATGCTTCAAGTATATATATGATTGGAGGAGACATGTGGCCAGAGCTCTCAGAATAGGTTTGGGGCCATGCTTCTATCAGTACCTGTGAGAATTCGTAAATGCGACCCCCGGGTCTCATTCCCGTGCTTGGCGTCTAAAACATCGAAAGGAATTCCGTTGTTCCATTTACTTCTACGTGTTTGATAATTCATATCATGTGTCCCTCTATCCTATTTCTAGATGCAAGAGGGTTCGTTCAGAGTAGCCAGTACGTTTTACGAGAAAACGGACAAAATAGTTGTGTAAGAGAAGGCTACAGATAAGCCTTTCTTTACACGTTTTGTCTACGAAACCAGGATTCTATAGGATTCGAGAACTATATTACGGTTTGGGAAGGTGTTAAGCACCCATTCCGCCCTTTCGGTCTATAGTGGTCTTTATATGTTTATTTTATGTTGAAAAATTTGGATGCTTTTACTAACAGTCTACTACCTCCCGAATGAAAAACCCTTATTTTTAGAGAAAACGGGGAAAAGGATGAAAACTTTTGTGTTTCGAGATCCGATGTTTTGTTTTGAAAGATGTAAATATTAGTGATAAAAACCTTTTATTTAAGAGGGAGTTTCCCGTATTATTTCCTCAAATAATGAAGGTTTTCTCGTGTTTTGATTACTTTGAAAAAGTTCAAATCTTATGTCAGAATTGATTCAATATGGAATTAGAACTTTTTGAGGGGAGTTTCATCAGACACATCATAGTCTATGAAAAAGACAGGATATGCCGGATTTTAATTCCTGGGTAAGTTTTATCGGTCTGGGTTTTGAAAATAGGATTTTATCTGAGCAATAATATACTTACTTTTCTGGTTTTGTAAATGATTTTATCAGGGTCTTTATTTTGAAAACTGTAGACTATTCTATAACTTGGCAATAAGTTATTTCAAATAAAACGTGGATAAAACAACAGAAGTAAAACAAGTACACAGATACCTAATTTTAAATATTATAAGAGATTTTCTTTACCTTCCCGATGAGAATAATTAACAAAAAAGAAAATATAATATGGCAGAGAGATCTCCGGCGATAATAATCTTCTCCTTCTTCAGATATTTTTGAGAATTCGATTCCAGAAGCGAGACACGTCGGGTGTCGGGAATAGATTTGATAATTCTTCAAAAATAAGACGATTTGTAGAAAATACTTGATAAAAGACCAGAAAATCAAATATAAGCCTAGAATTCTTAAATCCCAAGTTGTTGTCCTTAAACCCTTGGGGGTGTTGGCCTATTTATAGTGCTCGAAGGAGAATGTCGCGCGACATTTCGCCAAAAAGGGCAAGTGTTGCGCGACATGATGATTAATGTCGCGCGACAAACGGCTGAAGTGATGTCTCTGACAGACTGATGTGTCAGAGAGTGGGTGGTCTAGGTCAGAGGGGTTTATCGTGCGACACAAGGGAGATTGTCCCGCGACACATTGATATGTCGCGCGATAATCCCCTTTAGAAACAGGTTTGTTGGCCAACAAACCTTTTCGGGGCAGTTTTGGGTGTTCGGGTAGGTCTCGGGCTCCAAGAACTATACTTCTTGATGGTCGTTAGGGTTCTTGCGGGGGTCACGGATCGGGGTGTCTACAGACCCTCTCGACTCAAGATCCTTACTTGCAAGGAATTGAGCCGACTGGAAGAGACCGTGGTCCATGGCTCCCTCAAGAACTCTAAGGAAGTGTGCGTATGCAAAAAGCGTTTTGTGAATGTCTCCGGAGAGGGCTTGTGTTTGGTTTTGCCTCCCAAGAGGGCTTTTGTTACTTCATTGCCTCTTTCGAGGGCTTTTATTTGCTCCACTTGCCTCAGATAGGAGGATTACCATTGCTTCACTTTGCCTCTCTGGGAGGGCTTTTGATCTTTCGCCTCATATGGGAGGACTACCATTGCTCCACCTTTGCCTTTCTCTTCTCGCCTCATATGGGATGACTACCATTGCTCCACCTTGCCTCTTTAGGAGGGCTTTTGATCTTCTCGTCTCATGTGGGAGGACTACCATTGATCCACCTTGCCTATCTGGGAGGGCTTTTGATCTTCTCGTCTCATATGGGAGGACTACCATTGCTCCACTTTGCCTCTTTGAGAGGGCTTTTGATCTTCTCGTCTCATGTGGGAGGACTACCATTGCTCCACCTTGCCTCTCTAGGAGGGCTTTTGACCTACTTTTTTGATATAAATACACCCATCTTCATTTCTTCATTCATACACCTTTTCTAAATGTCTTCTTACCGCACAAATTCTGATTTTTCTTATATCAAAGCCCGAGATACTTTGGTATCTTCTGAGAATGGTTTGAATTTTGGTGCATTTAGCCCTTTAGCGGCATGGCGTTATCGTCCTGTAGATTTTTCCTTTTTGTTAGGTGCTTCGTATTTCTAGAGTTCTGCGGATCATCTTTTTTGTTTCGGATTAGATTAGCTTTGCCCGACTTATGAAGAGTTTTCCTGGCTGCTGCGCTCTGACACCCGTCTTCCAATGGCTGTTCCTATAGAGGAACTCGATCCCCGATATATGTTGATTACTTTGTTAGTGTGAGAATCCGGACCCGCGACCCGAGAGAAAGAAAGGGTCCTCGTTCTCGGTTTTCTTTAAAAAAACGTGTTTTGTAGAGTCGCCAGTTTATTTTACGAGAAAATAAACAAAAGATCGTACGAAGGACAATTCGAAAACGAATTATCTTTCATACATTTGAAACCAGAGATTTATTTTGAAAATTGACTTTGTTAGGGTTCGGGAACTACGTTACGAATTGGGAAGGTGTTAGGCACCCAATTCGCCCTTTCGGTCTCTTAATGGATCATGCATCTAATTCCTATTTTAGATATCTTGCAAGTAGTTTGAATTGTTTTCAGAATAGTCCTTTCCGGATAAATTCAGTTTAAAATAATATTTTGAAATCAGACTCGAGCTTTGCGAGCGCCTATGTATTCATTCGTAGAATGAAATCAGAGTCTCGTAGTTCCTTTCGTTTGGAAACTGTTTTTGTATTTTTGTTTTGTTTTGAAAACGTGTCAAAACGGATTTTAGATTTCTTGTAAAACTTAGAAAGGATTTATTTGAAAGCAATGAACTTCCTTGCAAGTTATCTAATTTTCTATATTAAAAATGAATACTTAAATGCGATATTGAAATTAAGAAAGGTTGTGGATAGACGTACCTGATGCGCTTGCCAAAGAAATGAGAGCCTTGCCTTGTTGCCTTGCTGGTTTCCTTCTCTCTCTAGAACTTTCTCTCTCAAGATTTTCTCTTTCTAAAAACTCTCTCTCAGAAATTCTCTCTCGAAAACTTTCTCTCAGAATTTCTCTAAAATAATTCTCTAATAATTTTGATAGAGTTCCTACTTACTAAAAACACTATTGAGTGTTGATGCCTAAAATGAGAGCCCAAAGGTCCTATTTATAGCGGAAAAATGAAGAAAAATGACCTGGGTAGCCGCGCGGCTAAGAGCTAGCCGTGCGGCTAGGAGCTAGCCGTACGGCTAGGGAGGGAGCGTGCGGCTAGGGCGTGCGGCTCGGGCTTGCGGCTCGTGGCGGTTAGGAGCCAACCGTGCGGCTAGGTCGATCCCCGTCCTGGTAAGCGAAGTGGCAACAAGGTTGTGGTTAATTCCTAACGCGCTCGAAAATCAGGGTTTTTCCTAACAGTCTCTTGTATGCATGATGACTCAAGACTTGATGCAGAATGCTTGTTAGGTTCACACGAGAGTCGCGGATTGGGGTGTTCACAGTTAGCCATTCTCCAAGCGGCTTGTGATGGTTTTATTATTGACGGGCTTCTTGACCTCCACAAAATGGTGATGTTTTTTCATCGTTATGAGGACATAGCCTCTTATAGCGTAGGACGTACTGCGGCGGCCTTGATTTGCTTTGTTTCTGATATACTACTAGTGATGGGCTCTTCCCGTGTTGATTCGATTATTCTGAGTCTGATATATCAGGATAGAAATGGAGAGTCCATAGTGCCTATCGTTCTTGCAGAAACTCTGAATGGTCTGGATGATCTCCAAAGGGGGACCTCACCCTTTTTAGGGGGAGTCCGCGTTTGCTATACATGTGGTTAATGGAGCGTTTTTGATCGGTGGGTTTCAACGAGGGTTCAGCTAGACAATCCGATACATTTCTTTCGCCGTCCTCTCTTCAGTGCTTTAACCATATTTTCCTCTGATTGGACGGTGTGTTTCTCGGAGAATTTTTGCTCTATTCAGTGGAACATTCCTTGGTGGAAGCTAGGGCGATAGTGCTTAGTACAGGGGGTTAGAACTACGTTCGGCTCCGAGGACTCTAGTTTACCTCCTTTTATCTCCCAATGCGTCTTTTTCGGCAATTCAATGTGCCTCAGAACATTCCCCTTGATTTGAACAACTTCTCTTTCGAGTCTAAATTTGTAACTCCGCATGTTTCCCTATCGATTGAGAGAATGTGGCGTGCTCGAATGACTCGATAGTTCAACTACGCTCGCTTTGGTATTACCCGACCCCTCCGGGCTGACATTATCCGTTCTTGCTGGCAGTCTCTGAAAGGGGAGCTGATTGATAACCCCTTTCAAATGGAGTGATTTCGATTCATAGATACTGGGGCTACTGAGGATAACATTGTCTTAACGTATCAAATCTTGGATGAAGCTCGAATTGATTTGGCCACTGAGGACCACGTGTGGCCAACCCCTATCCCAGATTGTCATATAGATTGTCTCCTTTGGAGGGCCTCGGGTCCTTCATTGTTGTTTTTTCTTATCCTGGGTCCATCATATCCCAGATTTTTTGGGATTGGTCTTGATTGTGAGTGGGTGGGAGATCCCTTGGTTTGCCTTCCCTAAACCTTGCCCGGGTAGGAAGTTTATCTTAGCCATCCATTGATCAATTATTGGATTGAGGCATGGGGCAACTTAGGTTCTCTTAAGCGGCACAACGGGTGGTTTGTAAACTGGGTCGTCTCGAATGAGTCCTACAGGCTCAAAAACTTCTTCGTCAGTAGTCAAGGTGTTAATCCTTACAGGCAGAGCGTGGTTGAGAAGGGGATTATTGGTAAAATTAGGCCCGTCGGGTGCGAGAATGGTGCCATCCTCGATTAGGTCTTGGATACGGTGGTGAAGTGCCAAACAACATTCTGTGTCATGGCCAGCGGCTTGATGATATGCACAATTTTCGTTCATTCTCCAGGTGCTAGGAATAGGGTTTGGTGGGGGGCATGGGTGGAGTGGAGTGATTAGTCCGGCATTTTGAAGTAATTCCAGATTTTTGACCAGGATAGTAGGGAGGGTGCACAAATTCCTTCTCTTTTGGCCTCGGTGTTTGAAGAGTCTCCTTGTGTGGGCCAACTCATCAGAGGTGTTATTTGCGGCTATTGAAATGGATTTTGTTGATATGGATATGAGCTCAGTTGATTCACGGCCGGAGTGGCTGTCTTCTTTCCCGCATACGAGGCTTTCTTGGTATCAGTCTTTGCCTTCTTGGCCAGCTCTTCCTCTACTTGCGATCTCATGCTTAACAGAGCCCTGAAGTGTGGGAAGACATGCTTTCCCATGCAACTTAATACAGCCGGAGTGAAATTCTTCTGTATGATCTCCAACTGTTCTTCTTCATCAGGCCGCTTGGACATCTAGGAGGCCATTTCTCTCCAGCGTGTGACAAAATCACTGAAACTTTCTTTCTCGCCTTGCTTGGCCATCTCTAAGTGCTTACGGGTAATCTCTAAATCTTTGTTGGACTTGTACTTAGTCATGAATTCTTTGATGATATCTCCCCAAGTCTTCGTGTGATACCTCTCTAGATCAAAAAATCACCTCAGGCCTGCCCCCGTGAGGGTCATGTGAAAGGCCTGAGCCAGCTCGGGTTCTCCACAACCAGATACTTGCATGGATCTGATGTATGATTGGAGGTGAGTCTTTGGAGGTGTGGTCCCAGTAAATTTGGTGATGGAGGGGAGCTTAAATTCCTGGGGTAATCTTGCTTCTAGGTAAAGGGAGAAGGCATTCATGTCTGTGATCTCATCCGCTCCTTTTATCAGGGAAACTCCCTTTTGCAGGATCCTCATCTGCCTTTTCAATTTCTTCATTTCTTCGCTCTCTCTAGACACTTCATCGGGCTGTTCTTGAGTTATAACTGACTCTGCATATACTGCCCGGAGTCGGTTGATATTTGGGTACTCATTGGGAAGGGCTACCAGGGCTGACGGCGGGGCAGGTCTTGCTGGAACTTGCGGCCATTGTTGGTACTGAGGATCAAAACCCAGTTGAACTTGGGGTTGCGGCCAAACGATGGGTGGCTCTTGTTGCTGATAGGTAGGGCCTGAATCTGGGGCCCACTAATTTTGGTTGTTAGGGTCGGTTTGAACGGTACCGGCTGGGATGGGACACGTTTGTTGTGGGTTGGTTCCTTGGACTGGGGGGAGTACTTGTGATGACTATCCTTGATTCGGATCTTGATTTGGTGGTAGTCGTTCAAATCCCGGTGGTGCAGTTCGTTCGGTTGACAACTCTTCTACACAAATTCGGGTACCCTTTTGCTCAGCTATGAGGCTTACTAGATTCTTGCTAACAACCATAAGTAAATGAGGCATCTTGGCTAGGGTTGGTTGGACTGCTGATGTTTCGGCTATGCTCTGATCTATTTCTTGATTCTCCCGTCCGTCGGCCATTGCGAATATGCTTGGTCTTACTAATCTTCCGGCATGATCTCTACCGGCCTAACCTTCCAGACTGTCGTCGTTTATGGATGTAGACGAAACCACGTGGCGAAGATGAAAGAAGACTACGGTTCAACTCGATTTTTGCCAAAAGAACCACTAAAAATAATATCACTAAGAAAAGACTCGGGTTTTAAAAGAGGTGGTGTAAAGGAAGCCGTTAGGTGGTACATCCCCTACGGCTGTTTGACAAGTGTTTTAGCTGACTCGATCTTATATGCAGTGTAGGTGTACGAACGGTTAAGGCTTCAGGCTCCCTCCTATTTGGCAAGACCTTGCGATATGCCCCAAGGGCGGGTACGTGCAAGAATCTTTTGATATACTTTTCGGGTTCGGGGGCGTACTTGGCTAAGGAGAGTGAAAGTAAATGCTTTCGGTTTATGTTGGCCCAAGCAAGCCAACTCCCTACTCACTTTTAATACTTTCGAGGGTTTGGGGTAATTTCACACTCATAGAACCAATGCATGATTTGTGAAGTGCGTGCAAAGTTCGAAAGTTGGGTTTACAAATATCATTATCTTTTGTTACGTATTTTGAAAAACTTCTATGTTTTAGAAAAAAATGTTTCTTCGCAATCAATTAACATAAAAAATGAAGTAGGGAAAGTAGTAAAAGCAGATTTTAACAAATAAACAAAAGTCCACATATAATAGCCTAGTTCTGTAGCACCTCAACAGAGTCGCCACTGTGAGAATCCGCAAATGCGACCCCCGGGTCTCGTTCCCGTGCTTGACTGTCTGAAGCATCGGAAGGGATTCTGTTGTTCCATTTGCTTCTACGTGTTTGATAATTCATATCATGTGTCCCTCTATCCTATTTCTAGATACAAGATGGTTCGTTCAGAGTAGCCAGTACGTTTTACGAGAAAACGGACAAAATAGTTGTGTAAGAGAAAATGCTACAAATAAGCCTTTCTTTACACGTTTTGATATTTTATATTTACCATAAGTCAACTTCTTATTTTTTTTTTAATATATATTTATTCTAAGGCAATTAATAATTAGCAAAATTTATCAGTTCACATTTAAGAAATTTAAAATTTGTAACTTTTGAAATTTGAATTTAAAACCATAAAAATTCCTAAATGATATATATCTAGCAACAATCAAAAATAATTTTAGGTGAATAAAAAGTTTGAATTTGAAAATTTTTAAAAAAAATAAGATGGGAAAAATATAAAAAGAAAAAAAAATACAAAAAATATTTCACTTAGTAATTATATCCACTCTATTAGGGCAATTATTGATTTTCTAAATAAAGTGATTAATAGTTGATAGTACTAAAAACAAAAATGGTAACATCACGTATATAGGGTCCAAGATCAAGTCATAAAAGCAATACAATGTCTCTCCATATATAATTAATTAATTATATATAAACTGAAACATGCAAATAAAACTTGCAGTACGTTAATTACTTTTAGATGATTTAATTATTTGCTAGTGTGGTCTTGTTATAAGCTGAAAAAGGAAGTGAAATTCTTGAAAATGAACTCTCTCTCTCTCTCTCTCACACACACACACACACAAAATAGAGAATGGAACTTGAAAGCGCGCAATAGCGAATTAGAGGTGAGTAGTTGCATTGCTCGTATGTATATATACTATTAGATCATAACTTGTTTTAAAGATATTATTTATTTTAAAAAAATTAAACATCTTTCATCCGTAATATAGAAAATAATAAAAAAAAAATTGTTAATTTGTGCAAGAAATTAAAAAATAAGTTGAAACATGGGGTGATGTACTTTTTATCTCATACTCATTTTTATGAGTATTTTTACTCCAATTTCTTTATGTTTTGTGAAATTTTTTACTTCCTCCATTATATCAGTAGTTATATGCCTCCAAATGTCATTACTTGTAGGAAAATATAATTATTATTTTTTGTTAAACAAAAGTTTGTAAGGATAAAACTAGAAGAAAAAAAAAAGAAGAAAAAAGATAAAGCTTCAATAATAGTTGAAATAGGTTCAATTTCTTTTGAATAGTTGTGCTCCGAGCCTCTCCAATGCAAAAATGGATTGGATACCTTTTAGCTATGAACATGTAAGCATGTCTTTCCTAGCTATGTAGCATAAAAAAGTCTATTGATGAGCAAGTCTTACAAAAACCATCTCCAATGGACTTACCAAGAGAATGTCTATTAATAAATTAATAATTTTATATTTAAAATGGGTCTTGTTTGATATGTTTTGATTCATACATTTTTAATATACAATTTTTATTAATAAATAAATTATAAAATTACAATTAAAATATTTGAAAGCTTAAAAAGGAAAAGTATGTAGACCAAAATGATGATATGACATTAAGACATTGTTTAAGAAACCCCCTAAAAGTAAAAGGTCATCCTCACAATGTCTTTTTTTATTTTTACCGCATCATCTTCATGGTCACAATGTCTATTCAAACATGAAATACTGAAGAAAGAAAAAAAGCAAATGATTACAAAATAATTTTTTTTGTTAAATAGAAGCTTGTATAGATAAAGTCAGAATATAAAACATGATAAAGTTTCTAATTTTATTATATATATACACTTAAGTGGTTAATTATGAGAAGAGAAACGGATATAGAATTTCCGTGGCTCAAACTTAACGTGGGGTTTAAAAACTCACTCTCATGTTTACTATATTAACGCTCCAATCTTCAGGTGTAATAAAGTTTTAATAACTGTTAAAATGGATTCTATTTTAAATTGAAGTATATTATACTAAATAAATATATACAAGAAAAATAAAATAAAAAATGCAATATGCTCAAGTGGGCCGAATTATATATTTTTCTATTAGATGTGTATCTAGACTTAACCGTTACTATAGTCCATTATCCTCCAGGTCCAATGGTCAAATTCAGAAGGAAGCATTGAATTTTTGCTTCCGATGGATTTTTTGAACTCGGTTAGTTTAATAATAATATAAAGAAAAAAAATAGTTAATTTTTGTGGAAAATTAAAAAAATAAGTTGAGATATGTGATAATATATTTTATAACTTTGTAACTTTTTCATGAAAAAAATTTCTTTGATGGTTGAGAAAGAAAAATTTTCAATATAAATTATGAAGGACATGTAACATCTACTCATAAAATGAACATGAATTTCTATGATGAAAATTTTTTTAGTGGTTGAAGAAGAAAAATTTCAATAAAAATTATGAAGGATTGATTATATCTACTCATAAAATGAGCATTAATTGACAGAGTATCTTATCACGTACTTTCAACTTATTTTTTAATTTTTTATCATATTAAGTGCATTTATTTTTCAGTTTGTTTTAAACAGAGTCTTAATTGAAGTTTGGGTCCAACCGAGTCCATCCGATTTAAGCAGCCGAATCCTTTTCCAAATTTAAAGAGGAGCCATCACAAGTCAGAGTCACAACTCTCAACGTTATATAAAGTGAGGACTGCCCAGAGTTTGAAGGGGCCACACTACTCGACTTCTTTTCAGTTCAGATTTTTTTTTTCTTTCTAGAATTTAGATTTAAAGTTTTAATTCATTTTTCAATTCATTTTTCAATTCATTTCATGTCGAGTAAGCCTTATATATATATATATATATTGTTGAGAATATTTAGTTCAAATTATTGATTTCACATGAAAAAAAATGTAAAAATCAATATTTGTATATAAGTGGGGGAGAGTCTCCACATAGTAACAAGACCTTTTAAGTGAAAACCCCACACTTGTGGCCTAAAGGTATTTAAGTTGGGGACAATATCGTTACTGTGTGCGCGGACCAATGCGCCCGGTTGGCGCCCCGAGCCTGACCCAAGTGCCAGCGGGTACAACAGTTGTTATCAGAGCTCGATGGTAGATCCACGTACTTGTGAAGTAGTACCGGTATTTGGACTCGGTGGAGTCCGAAAGAACTCGATATAGCCTAAGATGATAAGTCGCTACAAAAAGCGCCCCGGTAGCCGGACTTGGTGGAGCCTATAGTGGAGTTAGACTTGAAGAATCGGGAGGTAGAGTCGCTACAGCTTACATACACCCGGGGTGCTGCTATCAAGGTGGTTGTGCAGGTTCCTCGAGTAAGGTGAAATAGGGTGTACCTCAAGATGTGTATTGATCAAAAAAAAGGTGGACGATCTTGCGGATGGACATTGTTGAGTGGTGACCTACATGGACAGTTCAAAGGTGGATTCATGGTGGACTATGGTATAGGTCCAGGTGGTGTCGGACCACTGTTAGTCTAAGGTGGAGCCAAGGTGGACTGATTTGATCCAAGGTGGAGATTGTTGAGAATGGTTGGTTCAAACCATTGATCCCACATGGAAAAAATTGTAGAAATCAACATGGGTATATAAGTGGGGGAGAATCTCCACATAATAACGAAGCTTTTTAAGTGAAAACCTCACACCTGTGACCCAAAAGTGTTTAAGTTGGGGATAATATTGTTACTATGTGGGCTGACCGACGGGTCCAGTTGGTGCCCCGAGCCTGATCCGAGTGCCGGCGGGTACAACATATATATTATTTAATTCCGTGAATGCTAACATAATTTTGTACCATAGTTATGATGAGTATGAGTTGTTTTTTCTTTTTTTGTTACCTTCCTTGCATATGTATAAAACTAAATTCGTTTAATTTTTGAAAACAATTGTTTGATTAGTGTTTATTTTTCCAAATTTTAAAAACTCAACTTTACTTTTACACTTCTTAAAATTTATTTCATTTTACTTTCTCTCTCTAAAAACTTTTAAAACACCATAACTTTAAATCCAAAATCAAAATTAGATAAAAAATATATATTTGAAACCTACTCGTCGAGATCTATAAAATAAGATCCATTGTGACTATTTTGTGAATTTTTTTTATGATGTTTCTTAGTTGGTTGAAAAAAACTCAAACAAAAACCAAATTCACTTTTCAACATATTTCCAAATTCTACCAAAACATCAACCAAACATCACTTACTAATTTTTAACTTTTCGAGGAATCCTTAATCAGATGTTGTGAATGATCGATGTTTTCAATCTCGGTCCCGTAGGAACAATTCAGAAAGATAGAGAATTATAACCATTTAATTTGATTCGTTCATGAGAAGATCATCTTGGAGTGATCATTTGTTAATAGATGCTGCTATTATACTCGTAGTCTTTGGAGGATGAGAACCAACTATGTAGCGTCTATACCGAGAATTCAAGTAGTGTATATGTCATTAATCCAATCATTTATAGGAACTACCCATAATATCAAAGTTGCAAAATGGATGTGTTTATCATAAAGAGATTCGTCGTTCCTAACCCCGCTTCACCTTAATTATTATTTGAACAAGTAAAGGTTCTATTTTGGCCCACGAGTGAGGATAGCATTTCTCTTTTGCTTGTCCATGGAGTTTGGAAAAATCCAAACATCTCAGGGATAGATACAAAAGTAGGAATTTATCAAATGAACTGCACTCCATCGTATACGTCAAGAGTCAATTGATGAGAATCGGTTGGGGAAAGCTTGAACCTAATTCTTATAGTGATGAATATGAGCGCAACTAAAATTCTTGGGGAGTTATACATTTGTGCATTGATAAGATCATTCACTATTTCTTGAAGTTTGATCTCTTCTCGGATGAATCATATAGCCAAGAGAAACTGTGAACCATAATAGAAGTTCTTGCCCCACCTATGAGTAAATATTTCATAGTAGCCTTATTAGATCGTACATTTTTCTTGGTATATCCAGATAATTGATATGAGCATAAATGAAATATTTTGAAGTTGTAAAGATATTTATTAAATTGTTAGCGCCGCATAAAAATATTCATCCTATAATTTATGTTAATAAAAATAAGAAAAACTCTGTTAGAGCCATTTCTTTACATTCAATGTGCTTAACAGATAGAGGAATACATATAGTTAATCATAATAAAATACGAAATTAAAAAATTTCATTGAAATTGTTCATTTGGAAATTTTCCGAAAAGCTACATATATTAATCTCGCCATTGAAACAAGAGGCCCGTTATACTCATTACTAAATTTGTTGAAGAGGTGGGATATAATCAAGGTATATCTTTTTGATCAGAGGTTGAATCAATCATCAAAAGAAGAATTAGGCAAAAAATTAGGATACATTCTGGAAAAATCAAACTTCCACCAAAGAGAAACAAATGAAATGCTTTCATAAAAATTCTTGTAGGAGCGAGAATGAAGTTTTCATTCTGTACATGACAGATCATGCATTAATAACTGCACCCTGTTTCCAAAAAAAATCCCAATTGTTTCGAAGTTTCCATTTTTAGAATGAAAGATTCATGAAATCTCTAATTGATTTAATTGCACGTATTCGTGCCGACTAATCTCTACTAACTTAGCACTTCAATGCTAAAAATATTTCTTCTCATTCTATGCATATTTTAATTGATTAATGTAAGATTAGATTCTCATTATGATTTGTTGGATTCAGTTTATAATTTGTTAGAAGCGGATATAAATTGTGTTTCGACATATATAATTAGTGTTTTGACTTTATACACAAGTTTAGCTGTAGAAGAATTATAATTGATTTTTATAAATTAATTGAACTTCAGTGAATTTATTCTCCATATATAATAGAGTCAAAAGCCAAATTATTACGAAATAAAAGTTTGATTTATACGCATAAATACTTAGGAAGATGATATTATATATAATAGAGTCGAGAGACAAAAATTCTTCCTTTGCTACTAACAACTATAAAAGGGTTCAAATTAAATATGCATTTTCAATAAAAATATAACGATGGCAACCAAATTTGTGGAAGCTAGACAATTTTTATTAAATCAAGAGCTTATGGTTGTAACATATATATATATAATGGAAAAAAATTATTATTTTAACTTGTATTTACTAATTATGTTCATGGACGTTTACCTTATGTTTGGATGGAGAAAAAACTTGGGATTTGAACAAAAGTTTGGATTTGGAGCGCGGAAAAGTAGAAGCCCATCATTTGAAATTTTAAGCACATAAATTTTATAGATTTTGGCTTTTAAAAATTTGGACTTAAAATTATGTGGTATGAGGTGTTATTCTTCAAATTCTGACTTAAAACAAATAATATTGTAATTCATGTTATTTTTCAAATTTTACATACAAGACGTCCAAATATAAAAAATTGCAATTGAAGGAACTTTAAATGATAGAATTTTAAGTTCTATCATTTACAATGTCTATGAATTTTAGAATTACTTCATCCAAACACACGGTAATAATAGTAATCAAAATTTTCTTTTTATAATCCGTAATATTAGTAAGGGGGCGCATGTTAATGCAGGGTGTGTGCATTCAGTTATGACACCAAGTTTTGGTGATTTTTCTATTTTTCCTATTACTAATGTTGAAAAATTCAAGCAGATGAAAGATTTGAACTTACAACTTTTTGTTATTAGCCATGATATTAACCATTGAGTTACCTCTCTTTTTGTTAATTTTTTTATTCCAACTTGGATATATACCTACTTGAAAATCAAGCGTGTTTTATGTCTAGTATATATAAACCAGAAGTCTATAGATTCGGTTATGACAGTAAGTTTTAGTGATATTGCTATTTTGACCTTGTTGCCATTAATATTGATAAAAACATGTTGAACTACAGCTTTTTTTATATATATAATTTTTATTCTTACTTAAAATCTATACGTGCATGGAAATTAAGAATCCTCATGCAATGCGTGTACTTCATGACTAGTTTTTTTAAAAGAAAACCATTGCTAAACCAAGGATAAAATGAAGAATATTAGAAAAGCTTCAGTTGGTCAGATAATAACCCTAGAGTGGGGTGAATATGGTTTTTTAAAAAAAATGAGAAATTAACAAAATAAATTAGATAAATAAGTAATTAAACATCAAGGAATGAATTAATCAAAATAAACTTAAAGGCAAGCAATAAAGATAAGTAAAGAGTTTGAGTTTAGAAAGATAGAATCGAAGAATCCAATACTTTTTGTTTATGCAGTTTGGTTGTTTAGACCATACGTTTGTGCTCGAGTAGTTTCCCCGAGAAGTTTCACTAAATGATTTTCTTATGGGTGGAAATCAAACTACCATATAAGTGTAATTCTTCTTACTACACTCTCACAAGATTCACTATTGTTATACTATGAGAAAACTTCTCCTAAATTGATGAATAAGATTGGTTTGGTGATGTACACCAAGATACAATAACTCTCAAGTGTTTTTTAAGATTATAAATAAAGCTCACATTAGAGTTATCAAGATTA
Source organism: Lonicera japonica (assembly GCA_021464415.1). NCBI lineage: Eukaryota > Viridiplantae > Streptophyta > Magnoliopsida > Dipsacales > Caprifoliaceae > Lonicera > Lonicera japonica. The sequence continues at coordinate 9,103,816 of CM038463.1, forward strand.
ATCAATAGATTTAGCTCAAAGATGAATAATATGATCAATGCAAAGGCTTAAAAATTTGAATATTGCAGATAGATAAAAAATAAGTTTTTATAATGATTTAAGTGTGTAAAAATGTCTCTTAGACCTCTAATTAATAACCCCTCAAAAGATATGGCCGTTTGAAGTTATTACATTAAGTTAATTAATTATATGTCAAAAGTAGACATTTTCTAACTCTCCAACGGCTAGTTTCTAACCAAGTAGACTCACTCATGAACCATGTAGTCGACTACATAGTGTAGTCGACTCACACCAAAGCCATGCAGTCGATTACATGCTTCTGGAATTCTAAGTAAATTCAAACCTCGTTTTAACCAAAAGCTTGAGGAGTGTTCTAAAGGTTATTCTAAGCATGTACATTGGAGTTGGTTAATTTTGAACAATAATTCAACCGTATGAATTATTTATGAATTTTATAGAAAACCGATTTAAGGGAAAGTTGTTTTTCAAATGAAATCATATCAAACTTGATTTTGAAAGAGGTTTGAATGCAATGAATGATATATAATCATGTTTGAGCTATGTTATATTTATCAATCGAGAAACTTTACATTAATTTTAAGCACTCACTTAATTAACGAATTTACGAGTCTTTAAAGTACTTGAGCTAGTTTCTTTATTACTTCACTTGAAAGCACAAGTCCTTAATTCCATCTTGATCTAAGATAGTATAGTGATGAATTTATGTAGGGATTGAATAGATCTTGTGGATGGGTGATGATCTCAGTTGAATTGACGATTTTGGTCCTTGAGATTTCTCATGAGTTCAATGAAACTTGTTTTAAAGTATAAGCTAGACTCGTTTCAATAAATAAGTTAAATACACATGATTAACTTATTGTTATTATCAAAATAAGATTAATGGCCTTTTTGGTTAACAACTTTCTATAATTTTATTTATTTATTCATTCATTACTGTATATTAAATGAGAGAAACATTTTTGGTTTGTAGTTGAAATTACCTTTCTTTAATTTTGAGGAACAATGATAGTTATAATGGATGCTTTTACGTAGTCATTTTTATAAAATGAAAAAACAAGTGTAAAATTATTTAAAAAATATTTATCCAGCATTCAAATATAATACAACATTAGATGTAATATGTTCAAACAAACAACACCAATTCAAATGTGGCATTCAGAAAAAAGAAAAATAAAATTTAAAACCACTTTTTGTACTTTAAAACAACCTTTAATTTTTAGATTCAATCATTCAAATTCAAGTAAACAAATGCACCATTCTTTAATCAAATTACTATTTAGTTTACGCCATTAGGCCATCTTCACCAGCAATGCCAATAAAGTAAAAATGGCAATTTTCTGTCTCCACCGCAACACTTAAAAAGTCAATAGGTTAAATGCTAAAGCAAAATTAAACTTGGTTCTCAACAAAATTTTACTCAAGGAGACACACGTTGTGTCACCCTACTCGGATACACTTGGGTGACACAACGTGTCGTAGTGTGTTGTCCTAAGTAAAAAAAAATTGCCTCGGGTGACACACAATGTGTCGTCCCATTGCAATGCTCCTTAAACGAGACACACTGTGTCGCCTATTGTAAATTTTACCATTTGTCACTATAAAATTTATTAAATTAATAATTTAAATACCTACTTTTAAACTATACTTATAACATTACCGGTAGAGACGGCACATGCACCTCAGTGCTAACTTGTTCCTAATTTGAATATAAGACCGTTAAGATCCACATCAAACTTGAAGTCACCATGAACATTATTTCAATTTATGCAGTTCTATAATGAAAAATGTAACCAGCTGTCAAATCCCCGCCAAATTGGTTCCCACGTTTCTCTCTCTCTCTCTCTCTCTCTCTCTCTCCCCTAAACACATTCCCTTCAAATTCTCCCCTCCTTTTCTCTCTCCATTTTCTGCGGAAAAATCTTACCCCTTTCTTTATCTCTCATTCTTCCTCCTAAAACATATTTTTAATTCAATTCATTGATTTTTGTTTATTAAAATTTTTTTGGCGTTAAAAATTCTTTTTCTACATTATCATCTACAAGATGTGAAAAGTTCATATAATTGGAGTTTCATTTTATTAGGTTCTTATTTTTGGAGTTGCATTTCATGTGTTTGTGTAATTGTCAGGCAAGTATCTCTAATCAAATTGAGGGTTCTAGATAAATATTTGTAGAGGAAATTTTGATTCTGGGTTTTTAGGCAGTGAGAATAAGGGAATTAAATTTGAGATTATTAGAAGATTTAGAATTTGCGAGGCTCAAGAAATGAGTTGTTTTTCGTGCTTTTCGGCCCAAGGAAAGAAATCATCTAAGAGGTTGAATAGCAGGGGAAAAGTGCAGGTGCCAGCTCCTTCTCCACTTCCTAAAGAACCCCCGCCACACTCACACCCCGGTATGTATATTGCCTTTGACATAATCTCAAAATAAATAGCTGATGAGGTAACTTAATCCGAGTGAACAGAAAAACCAAATAATAGTGATGATTATGGTTTCTGATATTAGTAATTTGATGTAGTATTGTAAGCATATTTTATTGGTCAACATCTTAAATTTGAGCATGAATGAATTTATGTTGATACATCCACTTATAACATTCTATTTAATACCATTCCTCGTAAAAAATATTATTTTCTATGTTTTCTTGCATAAAAATCTTTTAACTGTAAGTATATTTTTACCTTGCTTATGTTTTCACTGCTTTTTAACATAATTTTCCGCCTTTGCAAATTCTCCGTTCTACTGACATTTTCCCGCTAAATGTTGGGTAGAATTGGTTTCTGACAATTTCATTCTCAATGAATGAAAAATGAAAATTTACATCCAAACTTGTTTCTAGTGTTTCAAATAGGCCCATAGTCACAAAGTAAACCTATTGGTCTGTCATAGTTTATAAAACCAGTAGTAGAGTTAATATTTTCTCTGTATTCAAACCAATTCCTAGAAAAAGTACACAAATAGATAATGACCAATCTCATAGTGAAGCATGTAACATAATGGCGATTTTAATATTGGCGGACACATAGATTCTACAACTTTATGCAGAAAATCCGACAAAGATACAATCAAATGAAGCTGAAGACAACAAGAGTGCTACTAGCGAAAACAATATTGCAGCCCAAACTTTCACTTTCCGTGAGTTGGCAACAGCGACAAAGAATTTTCGGCAAGAATGTCTGATAGGGGAAGGTGGTTTTGGACGAGTTTACAAGGGAGTGCTTGAAAAAACCGGCCAGGTTACTTACTGTGGCTAAGATAATGTTCAATATAGTAGACTTTATATATATCGACCTTTCTTTTTGTTTGTGTGGAAGTATAAATAGCAATCTTGGTTCCCTTTTGACTTAGGTTGTAGCCGTGAAGCAACTTGACCGGAATGGACTTCAGGGAAACAGAGAGTTTCTTGTGGAGGTTTTGATGCTAAGCCTCCTTCACGATCCGTATTTGGTAAGCCTTATCGGATATTGTGCCGATGGAGATCAGAGACTTCTCGTATATGAGCATATGCGATTGGGATGCCTTGAAGACCATCTCTTTGGTATGCTTTTGCTTGTAGATGAATGCATAACCGAGTGTTTATCTAGTTACTCCCTCTATCCGGCATTTGTTTTCTTAAAGCAGAAGTTTTAAGACTGAATCTGAAGTCTGAAAAATCTATTTGTTTTTCTAATATATATTAAACATATTATTTTGACCATTTTTTCCTTCTTTCTATCTTTAAAGTATGGCCAAAAGTGTTCAGTTGAGGACAAAAAATGTTTTATGCAGCCATTCAAACTTCATTAATCAGATTAAGAGGTAAGAGCACCTCAGAATGATTCAGACGCATAATATGAGGTTGATTAATAATTTTAACCGAAACAAACACTTAACTCACCTTTGAAGCCTGAATTGTGGCCATTCAGACTTTAGAGGATCAAAACAATTTGTTTTTTCTTGAAAGCAGAGGGTCTAAACATATTAAGAAATATTATGAACTTTCAAATACCCTTCATTTAAAAGGGTGGAAAGAGTAACGGGATAACGATGTAATTTACCTTTTTCTTGATTATATTTCAGATCTTCGGCCCGGACAAAAGCCATTAAGTTGGTCCACAAGGATGAAAATAGCATTAAGTGCTGCCAAAGGTGTGGAATATTTGCACGATAAAGCCAATCCGCCTGTCATATATCGCGATTTAAAATCATCAAACATCTTGCTGGATGAGGAGTTCAACGCAAAACTCTCAGATTTTGGGCTAGCCAAGCTTGGACCGATTGGGGATAAGTCACATGTATCCTCGAGGGTGATGGGAACGTATGGATATTGTGCCCCGGAGTATCAAAGAACGGGTCAATTAACCGTAAAGTCGGATATATACAGTTTTGGTGTTGTTCTTTTGGAGTTGATTACCGGGCGGAGAGCCATTGATACCACAAGGAACAATGCAGAGCAAACTCTTGTTTCTTGGGTAAATTCTCTATTTCTCCCTCTTTACCTTTTCTATAACAAAAACAAAAATGGTCTGTTTGATTCAGAAATGGTCTATTTTACACTTTTGTTAGTGTTTGATGGCCATGAGTTTTCATGGAAAGAAATTCCATGGGACGGCAATGCATACGCTATCCAGTTCCTCACTAACAAATAAATCAATTCTTGACATGGGATGGCAATGTATACACTATCCAATTCCTCACTAACAAATAAATCAATTCTTGACCTGGGATGGCAATGCATATGCTATCCAATCCCTCACTAACAAATAAATCAATTCTTGAGGAATTCAGTTCTGTGGAAAACAAAGGGTTGGCATAGATCATATGTTAAATTTAGCTGGAAAATAATGCAATCAACCACCTTCAAGGAAATCAATTTCATGGAAACGAATTCCATCTAAACCAATTATTATCTATCTTTTATAATCAAGCACACCTTGCTTGTCTAGAGTATTTATTTTTTCTTGCAACAAGAAACTAGTAGTTTCACATATAAAGTTTGAGAACAAGCATCTTGTGATCAAACTCGATCTTCACTTTTATTAGCCTGTAGGCTTCATACATGAATCCACCAGTTTAGGATTCTTGAAAAAGCACAAAAATCCAAACTAGACACACACTTATATGAATCATTTCCCCCTAAATACATCACAGTCTATGTCCAAAGAGTATGTAAAAGGTTATATGCCACCTTCCTCATTTTCTTCAATAGAAACTATTATAAGTGCGAAAACTATTTTCATTTGTTGTTGTTACATATGAACAGGCAGAACCAATGTTCAGGGATCCAAAGAGATTCGTAGAACTGATTGATCCACTTATCAAGGGAGAAGTTCCAAAGAAGAGTTTGAATCAAGCGGTAGCTGTTGCTGTCATGTGTTTACAAGATGATGGAACGGTCCGTCCATTGATTGGAGACGTAGTCACTGCTCTTAGTTTCCTTTGGATCGGACCCGAGTCAGATTTGCCTTCTCCTGCATCCGATACTTCTCCACCGTTTGATGATAAAGTCGGAGGGACTGAGGAAAATCAATTTGAAGAAGTTGGTACAGGGGAACGGGATAAAGATGTAAAAGAAGCTGTATAATGGGAATAATAATTCAAATAAGGTATACTTGTACTATATTTATAAGAACAATGAGGTTCAAAAAAATATTTATGATCTATATTGTGTTGGTATGTTTGTTAAATTATACAGAAAAAGGATTCAACTTTCAAAGATGGCTTTGAAGAGTGATCGATGGTTGAATTGGTTGTATTGAATTCATAGGGAAGAATCGGATTGATACCATCTTTGTGTATATGCAGTGACATGATTTGTTACACGTGATTAATGAGGAGACAATTTGTGTTTTTCGCAGGTGTCTACTGTACTATTTATATTTACCAAAATAAATCATAGCAAGCACAAAATTAGAACTGCCACACGAAATGATCTATACAAATATAAATACATCAGTCCATTTCTCTCATAATAGTAGAGAAAATATCTCTCATTATTGTAAAAATACTTTTGTAATATTTTTTTGTAATTATTATTTATATTATTTTTATACACGACAATACATATGTAATGGCCAAAAAGGGAGATTCTAAGGCCATCTCCAATGGTGTTTTCTACACAAACAAATTTCTATGATAGAAACGAATAATAGAAAAAATCTTCTCCAATGGGCATTTCTATCTCCATTTCTATCCTAAGTGGAAGTCTAGTAGGATTGGGAATTTTTATCACCATTTCTACATGTAGAAATGGTGATAGAAATTTTTTATGTGACATGGCAAATTTTCATTGGTTGTTGTAGACCTACTAATTCTCTCTCTTCATTAAATAGGGGACAAAGTAAGGAAGAAATAGAACAATAGAAATCACCATTGGAGACCATCTTTTCTATCTTTTTACACCAATGCAAATATATTGCCAATAGATATAGAAATATTATAAAATAATATTGACACATAGGATAGAAATGCAAAAATAAAAATCACCATTGGAGATGGCCTAATTACACAACTAAAGTTTTTGAAAACTACCATGAAATGAAAAATACCATAAAAGTAAGAAAAAAAAACTCTTAAAACACCACTACATACACCACACATTACATACTAAATTTTACCACAAAATGTACACAAAGTTTCTTAAAACACCACTAGAAATAATTAAATTAATTAATTTTTAAAAAACTTATGTTATTTCTCTCTCTTTAACATTCACTTTCTTAGACAAAAAAAAACACCATTCACTCTCCTCCAAGTCCTAACTTTTCTATGTCTTTCTTCGCTCATCCTCTACCGCTCATTCCTTCGCCGCTTGTCCTCTGCCACTCATTCCTTCACGTTAGTCTCTCTCTTATCTCTCATTTTTATATTACTTTAGCTTTTCGTGGTTTTTTTTTTTGGGTTTTAAGTTGGTTTTGAAATAAAAATATAAATGGAATTATCGTTAGAAATAGAAATAGGATTAAGTTGGTTTTGATTATTGTGGTTCCAGTTTTGGTGGGTCTATTTGTTGTTAGGCTTATTAGGAGGAATAATGAGAGGATGAGACAAGAGGATACATAAAGGTTGATAGAATGCAGCAAATACACCCACTTTCTAAAGTTATAAGAAGCTTTTGAAGGCTACTAATATGTTCAGGAAGGAAATTTTGTTGGGGAATAGTGGATTTGGAAGTGTTTATAAAGGGGCTTTGTTGGATTCTCCTACAACTATTATTGTTAAGAAAATTTTAACTAATTCAAACCAAGGTTTGTTATATATTCTTGCGCACATTTGTTAGTTTTCTTGATAATAATTCAAAGCAATGTTACTTTTATTGTCTTGCCGTGTTTTTCAAGTTTTAGTATGATAGTTAACATTTCTCTCTTTAATTATATGATATATACGTCGATCCTAATAATTTTTATATATACTAGGTAATAAGGAGTATTTAGCAGAAATATGTACTATTGAGCGCTTAAGGCACAAAAAAACTTACTACAACTCCAGTGTGACATGCTTTACCTAAACAATTAATTAACAAAGATGAGAAGTAATTAATCAAGTAAACCAATCAATTTAGTAATTCACATAACATTTATGTAACAACTTTTGTATATTCTTGTGCTTGTTTGGTTGGAGTTTGGTTCATTCCTTAAGTCTTAAAATGGTATTAATAGTAAAAGTTTTAGATATAGGACTGTCAAGAGATTGAATCATAAGTTGATAAAGTTCAAACTTCTACGTGAAATTACTATGAACATTTTTTATATGGAAATTAGAACACTAAGTGTAAAGTCTCCAATTACATGTCTTATTCTAAAGATGATTACCAGAGCACCATCTAACAATTAGTTCTAAAGGTCAAGTGACCACTAAAGCACCATTTAACCTTGACAAGTGTACTATTGAAGGTAGTGGCGGGGGTACTATACCCGGAGGCCCTAAAGATTCTTCAGTCCTAACAAGTTTTGAGAGCCACATAGCATATGCTATATGGAACAACCCAATTGCACGAAAACCTTTAAAGTGCGTACATCACTTCCAAAAATTCAAAGATTAAGACATCACCAAAGAGTGCAAAGTGCTTAGATTATGGTTTAATTGGTTTTTTGACTTGATAGAATCATTTTTTTGTACTCGGTACAAGCGCTTAGATTATGATGTATTATTAAATTTTTTTTGTTAATGGACGAGGTTGTACACCAATTATATGGTAATATATTAATTTGACTTTACATAAAATTGAGATATTGATTTTGTTTGGAATGTTGATTTGTTTTGTAATTTTATGATTTGTGACAAAATTTTTAGAAATTATGAAAATGAGGTTAACTTTTGCCGAATTTTTTCATTAACCTCGGCACAGTATTATCAAAATTTTTCATCAACCTCGACACATAGTTGTCGATTTATAAAAATCGACAATGTCTGGCCAAACAATTTTTTTACCAAATTACTCTGTTTGGCAGATATAAGAGTGTCAAGTTTAGTACTAGTATTTGGCCATGTGTGGTCGATTTTATAACAAAATCTCGATTAAGGATGCCAAATTTGTTTCTTATATTCAGCTATTAGCTGTCGATAATTGTAAATTTATAGCGTTGGGTTATGTTTTCAAAGGAATATATGTGCCTTAATTTCATACGTAATTTCTAACAATGAACCCATAAAACAACTCATATTTATACAATGTTAACTTACATACGAGAGATCAAGATAAGTTGGTTAATTAGGATCTTCATTTCCATTAAAAGTCACTATTAATTATACATTGTCACAAAATAAATTTCCTATGGTTGAAAGCCATGTTTATATGCACAAAAAATAAAAACATTATAATTTACTTCACTGATGAATACATTGGTCTTATATACTATACAGTGTCAAAAAAATAACTTGGCTTACATGCCTTACACTTTATAAGATATCATGAAAGTCAAAACCGCGACATGGCTAGGGACCAATTTTAAAAAAGCATAAATTCTAAAGTCGTAATTTTCACACCACAAAGCTGCTTCAAATGCATGGTATTTGTGTTAAAATGAAGCAATGGGTGGAATTGGTGTGTTGTCATCCAAAAACAACTTCAAACCCTGCTCTGATCTTGATTTTTATGATTATCTCTGTAAAACCCTTCTATCTCGCATTAGTGTCAATCTACCTTTCATAGCCTCAATATTTTCTCCGACTTCAATGTGATAATAATTGTATTCAAATTTCGGGCAATACATTGACACTAATTGTACAACTCAATTTGCGACTCAAATACCTATAAGAATGATAAAAAGCATTTGTATTTTATCTAAAATAGTGGGGGAATGTGAGAATCCGGACCCGCGACCCTTGGTAACAGAAAGAAGAGTCCTCCGTTCTCGGTTTTGAAAAACGTGTTTTGTAGAGTCGCCAGTTTGTTTTACAAGAAAACAAACAAAAGATCGTACGAAGGACAATTCGAAATGAATCATCTTTCATACGTTTAAAACCAGAGATTTATTTTGAAAATTTACTTTGCTAGGGTTCGGGAACTACGTTACGAATTGGGAAGGTGTTAGGCACCCAATTCGCCCTTTCGGTCTCTTAATGGATCATATATTTAATTCCTATTTTAGATACCTTGCAAGTAGTTTTGAATAGTTTTCAGAATAGTCCTTTCCGGATAAATTCAGTTTAAAACAATTATTTTGAAATCAGACTCGAGCTTTGCGAGCGCCTACGTATTCATTCGTAGAATGAAATCAGAGTCTCGTAGTTCCATTCGTTTGGAAACTGTTTTTGTGTTTTTGTTTTGTTTTGAAAACGTGTCAAAGCGGATTTTAGTTTTCTTGTGAAAGTTGAAATGGACTAGTTTTGAAAGCAATGAACTTCTTTGCAAGTTATCTAATTTTTTAAAAAGTGAAATTAAATGCAGTATTGAAATTAAGGAGGGTTGTAGAAAATATACCTGATGCGCTTGAAGAAGAAATAAGAACCTTGCCTTGATTGCCCCTTTCTCTCTCTAGAACTTTCTCTCTCTAGATTTTCTCTCTCTAAAACTTTCTCTCTCTAGAAGTTCTCTCTCTCAGAATTTCTCTAAAAAATGACTCTCTGATAATTTTGACAGAGTTCCTACTTGCTAAAAACACTATTGAGTGTTGATGTCCCAAAATGAGACCCCAAGGGTCCTATTTATAGGGAAAAATCCGCCAAAAACGCTCCAAAAGAGGCCAACCGCAGGGGGTAGCCGCATGGCGTGCGGCTAGGGCGTGCGACAGGGGGTAGCCGCATGGCGTGCGGCTGGGTCGTGCGGTTGGGGCGTGCGGCTGGGGGCTGCGACAGGGGCGTGCGACAGGGGCGTGCGACAGGGGGCCAACCGTACGGCTGGCAGGTAGCCGTACGGTTGGGGGCGTGCGGCTGGCCAAACAAAAATGTACAAAAACACTCCGGAAAAAACCTAAATTTCTAACGGGGCGCTGCCCCGCACCCCGCGACCTGACCGGGCAGGTCGATCCCCGTCCTATTAAGCGAAGAGGCAACAAAGGTTATATTAAACTCCCAACGCGCACGAAATTGGAGTCTTTTCTAACAGTCTTCTATGTGCATGATGACTCAATACTTAACGTGAGATGCGGATTTTAAGAGAAGCAGTGTTCGCACGAGAGTCGTGGATTGGGGTGTTCACAGACCCTCTCGTCCCGGGATTCTTGTCCACAAGAATTCAGGGACGATAAGAAGACAACGATTCATGACTCTCGGGTGAATCTCAATGCGGTGAGAATTGAATCAGAGTATACCCTTTTCCGGCGTATGGATCTCGTTGCGTTCCAGGCGATGCAATCCACGACCGCCCCTTTCCTTCAGGTGACATGATGCAACAATCTTTTCTTCCGTCTACCCTCAGCGGTACTCTTATCCTCAGTGGTATACCACCCTCAGTGTACAGGACTTCTCGCGAGGAGTCTTTGGCAATACATTGAGTTTAAGCGATCGTAACGGAAAAGTGTTTCAAAAGGTTTTTCAATTTTTAGAAAAAGAATGCCTTGGGTCTCTCCCTTCATGGAGATCTGGAGCTTTTAAAGAAGAAATCAATATCTTTGAGAAATTTAAAGACTCCCCATCGCGGGGAGTGTGAGGAAAAAGTTATTCCCTTCGTGGGGAACGTACGGCAAAGGTTATTTCCCTTCGTGGGGAAAGGGGATCGGAAGAAATTCCCATCGTGGGGAATGCGAAGAATTCCTAACTCCGAGGAATTCGGAAAATTCCCTTCTTGGGGAACAGCGGTAAAGGTTATTTCCCTTCGTGGGGAAAGGGGATCGGAAAAAATTCCCATCGTGGGGAACGCGAAGAATTCCTAACTCTGAGGAATTCGGAAAAATTCCCTTCGTGGGGAACACGTGGAGTCGTTATTTCCCTTCGTGGGGAAAGGGGTTTCGGAAAAATTCCCATCGTGGGGAATGCGAAGAATTCCTAACTCTGAGGAATTCGGAAAATTCCCTTCGTGGGGAACACGTGGAGTCGTTATTTCCCTTCGTGGGGAAAGGGGTTTCGGAAAAAATTCCCATCGTGGGGAATGCGAAGAATTCCTAACTCTGAGGAATTCGGAAAATTCCCTTCGTGGGGAACACGTGGAGTCGTTATTTCCCTTCGTGGGGAAAGGGGTTTCGGAAAAATTCCCATCGTGGGGAACGCGAAGAATTCCTAACTCTGAGGAATTCGGAAAAATTCCCTTCGTGGGGAACACGTGGAGTCGTTATTTCCCTTCGTGGGGAAAGGGGTTTCGGAAAAATTCCCATCGTGGGGAATGCGAAGAATTCCTAACTCTGAGGAATTCGGAAAATATTCCCTAACACTGTCTCATTGCCATGGTTCCACTATTCAGACACCGCTTTGATTTTGGAAAATGATACGTTAGAGAAAATGCTTGCAAGTAGAAGTGCTTTTTCTTTTCTACCCTTTCTACCCTCAGTCTTGATTTTTGACGTTTATTGGAAGTCAGTTCTTTGAATCAACTTTTCCCAGAATCCTTTGGACCGTTGTGCACGGATTTTTGGGATTTGACATCTCTTTACCCTCAGTTTTTCTCTCTTTGGTCATGGGGATAGAATTTCGCTTGGAATTCTCAGTCGTCTTCAAGCTACCCTCTGATTTTTCACGGGGAAGATGCTGGTCCTGTATCGTTTTCTGTTTTTCGATACCCTTATTGCTCCCTCTTTTGATTATCCGGCCTTTCTATTTTTGGCTTTCGGACTTTACTGTGCCTTTTTCTTTCTTGGCTTTTTCCAAAACAGGAGCCTTACTCACCTAAGATGTAGCCCTCCGCCTTTTTGGCACAGCTGTCACTCTTAGTGTGGCTCTCCCTGTCGATTTTCCTCTTTTTTGATTTCTTCTCACTTTTTCTCTCTTGGACCAACGGGATTTTACCCTTTTCTACTCTTTCAATTTTTTCTGGTACCCGATTCCTCTTTTACACCTTCCCTGTTTATTAATCAGATTCGAGCCTTCTGGATGATGGATCCATCCTATTGAATTTCGGTTCCTCCACATACTTTAAAGTGTCAAACTTCGGGCGTTGATCAGTCATCTCGTGCGTGTGTGTGAGTCTTGGTCCTCTTATACTCCGAGAAAAGTTGATTCATGACCTCATTCCCCACACCCCTTTTTTTTTTTTTTTTTTTTTTTTTTTTTTTTTTTTTTTTTTTTTTTTTTTTTTTTTTTCAAACTAGTCAAAAATGAGGGTAGCCGCATGGGGTAGCCGCAGGGCGTGCGGTTGGCGGCGTGCGGTTGGGGGTAGCCGCACGGGGTAGCCGCATGGGGTAGCCGCATGGGGTAGCCGCAGGGTTTGACCCCCCAGCCGTACGGCTGGCAGCCAACCGTACGGTTGGGAGCTAGCCGTACGGCTGGCTAGCCTGCGGCTGGCTCCAGATCGCCTATAAATAGTGGCCTGCTGGTTCATTCTCAGCACTTCTTCTTGCAATCTCTCTCTAGTCTATAAATTTCTGACATTTCAAGAAGCATTTAGCGAGTGTTCTGAAGAGTGTGAGTGATGGCTTTCTCGAGACTACTCTCGATTTTTGTATTCATGATGATGGGGGGGCCGCCAGAAGGAGGGGGGGCGCCGGAGCTGCTCCCGGGAGATGAGATGGAGCCGATTACGGCGATGATGGATGGGCGCTTGATCTGTGCGCCACACCACGATGACTGGGAGGGCGTGGCCTGGGAGGGGCCACTGGGGGCAGACGGATCCCTACAGCGGGCGATGTACCGCGACATGCCACTGATCTCACCAGGAGAGGGACGAGAGTGGCTACTGATGGAGCCTGCGGCACACGAGATTCGCCGCCGTACTCGGGTATGCTCTAATTTCTGCTATTTACATGATGTGATTTTTTTGAAAAAATGCAATGACATGATATGCATGAAATGTGATAAATTTAATAATTACTTGCCATAGTAAACATACTTAATATAACTAATATTTTTCTGAAAACATGTATTATCTGGTATTAACTTAAAAAAACCAATTCTAATATTGAAAACATGTGATGTGACAGAGGAGTGGACGTTGCCGTGGTATCACACGTGCCGCTCCAGAGTTGCGAGATCAGCTACCCCCGTTGGTGAGGGCGTACTTGAGCGCGACCCCATTCGGACGATTCATCGAGGTGCTGCCCGGCGGAGAGTTTCAGCGATCGGTGAGTCTGCCTTCGGTATTAGGGGAGAGATGGTGGGACACGACGCACACCTTCCATTGGAGTTGGGGAGAGATGACGCTGACCCCAGAGGACGTGTTCGTGCTGACGGGACTACCATTCGGAGGAGAGGCATTGGCGCCCAGCCCTCGGTTACGAGTCACACTAGATGGGATGGGCGAGGCGCTAGGTTGGAGGCCGAGCCGGCTGGTGGCGGATGGGATACCTCACACGGCGATGGTTCAGCACATCGAGGCAGAGAGTGAGAGGTTTGGAGATGGACCGATGACACGGCAGGAGGTCCGGCAGTTATCACGGTGCTTTCTGCTATTGATGATACATGACTTTTTCTACGCGCGTGGTGGCGACAATCTGCGATTATGGTGGCTACCTTACTTGCGACATTTCGACCAGCTGTGCACATTCGCATGGGGAGGATATGTGCTGGCGGTGCTGTACGAGTCGATGGATTTGGTGTGCCGGCATATGGAGCTTAATCATCGCGGACTGGTCACGCTTTGGGAGGTAATTACTTAAATTAAATCTCAAATTTTTCTTTTTATAAAAATCAGTTGACTATTTAAATAAAAAAATTGACGGTTTTAAAAATTGTGGTTATTTGCGACAGATGTGGTTCATTGCGCATACCTATCAGGGGATCGGGCAGATCCATCTGCACCCGACCTTCGCAGACGAGTTCCCTCTCTTCAGACGGTACTACAGCGGGAACATGGTCGGGGTGTATCGATATCTGACCCCTGACGTCAGTGCGGGCGACGTCTCAGGTCTCCAGCTAGATCAGGTATGAATTTAAATAAAACTTAAATTATATTATTATATTATTATTTTTTTAGAAAAAGAAAGTTGTGTTATTTACAATATATGTTTAATGTGGCAGGTTCAGTGGAGTCCATGGCCTGCATTCGTGACGCAGCAGTGGGGGTATGCTGATGCACTGGCGGCTGCTCGTTCGAGGCGATTGTTTTTGCACGAGTATGGCGCTGCATTCTACCTGGGGGAGCGCGTGGTGCGGCAGCACACTCCTGGGTTAGGCTTTAGAGTTCCGGCCTGGCCTCCAGCGGCGATGAGGCGGCCGAGCACGCTAGCTGCAGAGGAGCGGGCTTTGTTCTTGGGAGGTGTCCCGATCGATGGCTTGCTGGTGGAGGGAGAGTACGGGACATTCGCGCACCGTTACTTGATGAGGGAGATGAGGGGAGTTCGCGGGAGGGCGATATATGCGAGGTATGCTGCACTCGGGGGAGACCCACTATTCATCCGGGGGCAGCTCTACATCTCACAGCATGTTCCGTACCAGCCTATTCCTGCGCCGAACCGGAGGGCGAAGGGGATTGCGGATTCGGACGACGAGGATCCGCATGGAGATAGGGATGAGGAGCCACAGGTGGAGGAGGAAGAGGAGGATGGAGGGTCGGAGGAGGTGCCTCTGGGAGGGGGCAATGGTGGGGCATCCCCAGTTGGACCAAGTGGGGGAGTGGCTGAGGAGCCGGCTGTCGCAGTCTCACCTGGGCGAGGTAGGGCCACACGGGGTGGGAGGAGTCCAGTCGGAGGACGGAGCCCGGTATCGAGGCCGCCTATCCCACCAGCCATGGCGGGGAGGACACCGCAGTTGTCGTCGGAGGATATGCGGCAGATGCTGGAGTCGGCGCAGACACCCGGGGGACGTGGGTCGATGTCGGGATCATCGCCTGTATATGGGCCGGGAGACATGGATTGGGCTCAGCACGTGTCCTTCTCGCCGTTGCTGCGTACGCCTGTTGGGTCGCCGGGTGCCGGGTCAGTGGGGCTGAGGCCGTATTCACTATCTACCCCTTCGTCAGGAGCTGCTCGCGGTATCGTCTTCCGGGAGTTGGGAGAGAGGGAGGCACAGTTGGGGGCGGAGATAGGTATAGGACAGGTTCCGGTAGACGAGACTGGCGACAAAGGGAAGGGGAAGGCAGTGGCGCCCGAGTCAGAGACAGGAGAGGATACCGGGGAGGACATTCCCCCTGCGGGCGGAGCTAGTGGAGCCGGTCCGTCGCAGGCTCCGGCGGGTGGGGCGTTGGCGTCTTACTCGATCCCGGAGTACCCCCGCGATATACCATACGTGGATCTTGGTCTACCCAAACAATACCGGATCCCTGATGTACCGGTAAGCGATGATCGGATGGGGGCTCTAGCACACGTCTCTGGCGATGAGGTAAGGTTTCTTCTCTTCTAAAAAGTTTAGTACAAGTGTTGGTTTATGAAATGGTACTGACTGGTAATTTGGTTTTAGCAGAGAGGTTCATTCCTACTTCGCGAGGTGGCTGAGTTGCTGAAGAGCTACTTTAACGCGTATGGACTGCTGGCGTTTGCGGCTCCTCTCCCGATGGAGTATATGGGGCGGTATAGCAGGCGCTTGGCGGGAGATACATCTGCTACCTACAATCCTTCTCGCTCGCGGTCCCGGTCGGTGGCGCCTTCCCATTCGGTCCAGCAGTCGAGGCGCACCTCTCGGCTTGCTCCTTCTTATCATGGCGAGGGCCGTGCAGTTTCGGAGAGTCCCGCGGAGGGAGCTGGAGAGACAGAAGCGAAACGACCGCGTACGATGGATCCTCCCCAGCGTTGATGGTTTGAGCGTTTGTTAGATTTTATTTAGAAAAAACATTTTAATTTAAGTTGTTAATTTAGTTGTAATTTGGTTTTAAAGAAGACTTTACTTATTTGAGTAGTTAATTTAAATGTTGATTTATCAGTACAATTGGCTTAATTTATTATGAATGAAATATTTGCGTTCTTTGGAGAAAACTTGTTTGTGGTGTTAAAAGTTAGAAAATTTATTGCGAATGTGGTTTGGGAGAAAAAGGTTATATATTATTTCGGCGAAAATCATTATGAACTTGATTAAAACAGAATGATTAGTTATCTAAGTTGGCAAACATACCATAAATGAGTGCGAAAGAGATTAATTACAAAAATAATTAAGTACGCGTGTTGGCAAGTGATTATTAAATTTATATGTATGCAAATGATGGATCGTTCTTTCTGAATAAAGTCTGGCAACATTCATATCATGATGTATTGTGAAGGAAATTTTGAAAAAACCAAGATTTTTGACTAAGGGGGAGAACCAACCGCACGCCCCACCCGCAAGGGGTAGCCGTACGGTTGGGAGGCAACCGTACGGTTGGCACCTAGCCGTACGGTTGGCAGCCAGCCGTACGGTTGGCAGCCAGCCGTACGGTTGGCCTGTGCAATCTTGCTATAAAAGAGCGCGAATTTGTCCTTTTTTCCTCATCCAAATCACTATTCACTCTATCCTTCTATCCTAAAAGTAGATTGCCTTTTCTTCTGCCGTCATGTCTAGCTTTCTTTCTCATGATGCCTTTTCCCTTCTATCCGATTTTGTATCTCTGTCCGAGGCCGACTGCGGTCTCAACTGGGGCGATCTGAGCCATTTGCACCGTTGGTGTTCCCATGACATTAATTTTTCTTTCTTGCTTGGTATTGCTGAGTTCTGGGATGCTGACGATCACTGCTTCCGTATCGGGTTAGACGAGCTCTGTCCGACAATCGAGGAGTTTACCTTGTTGATGCGCCAGGACCTCTCATGGCCGTTGGCGTCTTTGCGGGATTCTAGGAGCCCTCGGGTCATGCTAGCAGAGTTTCTGGGTTTACGAGAGAGTGAGTGCCGGGCCATGATTGTAGACGGTCGGCTTCACCTACGTCGCCTGGCTGATTTCTTCATGCAGCACGGTGATGATCCGGCCTATTATTCAGGTCGTACTGCTGCTTGTATGCTATTTACCTTTTCTCAGATGCTTTTAGTTACTGATGATGCTGTCATGGTTGATCCTTTGATTATTCGGGTTGTGTCTGAGGCTAGGCGTGGCCATTTGGTGACTCCCATCTTACTGGCGGAGACACTAAATGGACTAGATGCTGTGGTTCAGTTACGACTTACTCACTTTCGAGGTAGCCCCTATCTGCTGTATATGTGGGTTACTGAGAGGTTTAGGTATCTGGGGACTCGACTTCCCTGGGATTCTCGGCACTTTTTCCTTCGCCCCGATTATGCCTTGTTCCAGCGTTTGTCATCTTATGACTGGGCGGTCCGTTTTTCGGAGTCGTCTATGTCGATTCGTTGGGATATCCCATGGTGGCGTATGAGGACTATGATTGTCAGTATGGGTGGGCAGAACTTTTTCCGATTCCGTGGTTTACGAGAGACATCGTTCTACATACCCAGCCGGTTGACTAGACAGTTTGGTCTTCCTCTGAGTATACCCCTCCCGTTGAGGGATTTTTCTTCGGTTGCCCTGCCGATTACCTCGAGGCTGGATACGACCTTACGAGGTCTTTGGTCTACCCGCTTTGTCCGAAGGTTCCATGGGGGAGAGTTTGGCACTACCCAAGTGGCCCGATCTGACGTTGTACTGCACATTTGGCGTCGAGTTCGTCAGACCATCGAGCACGAGCCTATGATGATGCGGTGGTTTCGGTTTGCGAATGCGCATGTGACGGAGGAGACGGTACTTGCTTCGTATCAGACCATGGACCGAGAGAGGATCTTATATTCCGCCTCTGACTGATGGTTTGGCTGGTTAGGTTAGGTTTGGTGTATTGCTTCTTTATGAAAGCTTTTTGTAGGAAGATTATGTAGGAGCTTGATGTATGTAGGTTATTTTTGTATGAAAGGACTTTGATTATATATATGGAAAATCTCTTTCTGCCTTGCTTTTGCTTCCAAACGGATGAATCTTATTTTGATGAATAGACCGGGCCTGCCATTCAGGTTGCCTATGTTTCCCCAGTTACACTCATTTTTTTTTTTTTTTTTTTTTTTTTTTTTTTTTTTTTTTTTTTTTTTTTTTTTTTTTTTTTTTTTTTTGGGGCTCAGGTCTCCGTAGTTCATGTATACAACTTTTACTGATAATACTTCTTCAGCCGATCGAGGTTGACAGGTGAGTTTAACTCTTGGCCACCAATGTCAGTAAGGAAAACGGCACCCCCGGATAGTATCTTAGTAACAATGTAAGGGCCTGTCCATTTTGGCGAAAATTTTCCACGTGGGTCTCGAGCCGGCTCGCGAATCTCTTTGAGTATTAAGTCTCCAACTACGATATCTCTCTCTCGGATTTTCTTATTAAATGCTTTTGCAACACGCTTTTGGTACCCCTGATGTTGATAGGAGGCTTTCAATCGTTTTTCATCAATCATTGCCAATTCTTCATACCGAGCTTTTATCCAATCACTTTCGGTGATCTGATTTTCCAAGACAACCCTTAAAGAAGGTATTTCCATTTCCACTGGCAGAACTGCTTCCATTCCGTATGTGAGGGAGAAAGGTGTAGACCCCGTTGATACTCGTTCAGTGGTCCGATATCCCCAAAGTGCATACGGGAGTTTTTCGGGCCAATCTCTGCCGGATTTTACCATCTTGCTAATGATGTTCTTTAAATTCTTGTTGGCGGCCTCAACAGCCCCATTAGTTTGTGGACGGTACGGGGAAGATTTGTGGCGTTTGATCCCATATTCTTCCATAATCTCATTGGCTTCACCCTCAAAATGCGTACCATTATCGGATATGATCTCATGTGGTACCCCATATCGGCATATGATGTTATGTCGGATGAACCGTGCCACTTTCCGGGCATTCAAATCCTTGTAAGATTCTGCTTCAACCCATTTGGTGAAGTAGTCGATAGCGACCAAAATGTATTCATGCCCATTGCTTCCCTTTGGAGAAATCTTACCAATTATGTCGATACCCCAGATGGAAAACGGCCAAGGAGATGTCATGGGATATAATTCTTTTGGTGGGAGCTTCTGTGTCTTGGCATATATCTGACATTGGTGACACCCTTTGACGTAGTCAAAACAATCTTTTTGCATTGTTAACCAGTAATACCCTTGGCGAACTATCTTTCGTGCCAATGTGTGGCCGCTCATATGTGGACCACACTCTCCACTGTGGATTTGTTCCATCATTGCTCGGGACTTTTCCTCATTGAGGCATTGAAGGTGTATACCGTCATCATTTCTTCGGTATAATTTTCCTGCGCAAATAATAAACCGGGATGCAAGACGGCGAAGCGTGGCTCGAGTGGTTTTGTCAGCATGTGATGGGTATTCATTATGCTTGAGTAATTGCCAGATATCGTAGTACCAAACATTCTTGTCGATCTCATTTCCACATTCGACGTCGAGTGATAGGCAAAATACCGGATTTATCCGCTTCTGAATTTGAATCTGAATTTCCTCTCTCTCCCCCGGAATTTCAATCATCGAGGCTAGAGTGGCCAATGCATCGGCAAAATTGTTCTGTGTTCTTGGGATGTAGAAGAACTCAATACAGTCAAATTTCTCCGAAGTTTCTTCGAGTTGGGCTAAAAAAGGCATGAGTTTCTCCTCTTTGATCTTCCACTTCTTCAGTATCTGATGGATAATTAGGGCAGAGTCCCCAAATACCTGAATTTTACGGACCCCTTTCTGCAAAGCAATTTCTAACCCGACAATGCAAGCCTCGTATTCTGCGATGTTGTTAGTACAGGGAAATTCCAAACGGAAGGACATAGGGGCATGGGTCTGATCTGGAGAAATTAACAGGATCCCGATTCCATTCCCATTTCGATTACAAGCACCATCGAAGTACATTTTCCATTCATTATCTTTCGTGATCTCCATGATACCCTCGTCGGGAAATTCGAATTCTTGTAGTTCGATGTCGATGATAGGATTCGCAGCTAAGTGATCCGCTATGACTTGTCCTTTAACCGCTTTTTGGGTTATGTATGAGATGTCAAATTCTGATAGCAAAAACACCCATTTAGCCATTCTGTTGGTCAGTACAGGTTTCTCGAACAAGTATCGCAAGGGATCCAGGCGAGAGATCAAGATTACCGAGAAAACCAACATGTAATGCCGCAGCTTTTGAGTGGCCCAAACCAAGGAAGCACAGGATTTCTCTAACGGTGTGTAATTTTGTTCTCCCGGAGAAAGCTTTTTGCTGAGATAATATATTGCTTGTTCGGTCTTTGTCTTCAACAAATGTTGAGCTAACATTGCCCCTACCGAAGAATTGTTGACTGACATGTATAATATCAGCGGAATGCCCACTCGAGGAGGTGCTAGGATTGGTGGGTTGGACAAATATTGTTTTATCTTCTCAAATGCTTCTTGGCATTGTTCGTTCCATTGCCCATCTGAACTCTTTTGAAGTAGCTTGAAAATTGGCTCACATGTTTGAGTCAACTGTGAAATAAATCTGCTGATGAACTGTAATCTTCCGAGGAAACCCCGTATTTCTTTTTCGGTTTTAGGGGCTGGCATTTCTTGAATAGCTTTAACCTTTGCTGGATCAACCTCGATTCCCTTTCGGCTAACTATATACCCCAGCATCTTGCCTTTGGTGACCCCGAATACACATTTCTGAGGATTCAAACGCATTTGAAATTGCATAAGCCGCTCAAAGAAGACACGCAGAGTTTCCACATGACTTGCCCGATCTAAGGATTTGATGATCATGTCGTCGACATACACTTCTACTTCCTTATGTATCATATCATGGAATAGAGTCGTTGCGGCTCGCTGATATGTGGCCCCGGCATTTTTCAACCCAAATGGCATGACGGTGTAACAATAAGTACCCCATGGCGTGATGAAGGCTGTTTTTTCCTGATGGTCAGGATGCATTTTGATTTGATTATACCCAGCAAATCCGTCAACGAACGATTTTAAAGCATGATTTGCAGTGTTATCAACAATGAGATCAATATTGGGCAGTGGAAAATCATCTTTTGGACATGCAGCATTTAAATTGCGATAATCGACACAAACCCGTACCTTGCCATTGGCTTTCGGTACCGGCACCACGTTGGCCAGCCAAGTAGGGTATTCAACAACTCGTATGAATCCGACATCCAATTGTTTTGTGACCTCTTCCTTTACCTTGAGTGACCACTCAGGTACTAGTTTCCTTAACTTTTGCTTGATGGGTTTACATTCGGGTTTAGTGTGTATTTCATGCATCACAATGTTGGCATCTAAACCCGGCATATCAGCGTATGACCAAGCGAAAACATTAACAAACTTTTTCAACAAATTTTCTAAGTCTGTTTTTTCATCATGGCTTAATTCGGCCCCAATTTTTATCTCTTTTTTGTCTTCCTTTGTTCCCAAATTTATTGTGACCGTGTCCCCTTCCATAGGTTGTATTCTTTGTTCATCATTTAAATTTTCATTCATACTTTCAACATCACAAGAATCAAAGTAAGGGGAAACATTGGCAATTTTATTGATAGAAATATCCTTTGGTACAGATAACATACATTCTAAATTTCGTACATTTTTATCAACATTCCTTTCTCTTTTCTTCTTCCATTCTTCCACGGGACGTATAAGGTGTACAGGATCTCCGAGACAGTCTTCCTCAATTGCCATAACCTCAAACATGTCGCCCAGCATATCTTCCTCTTCAAGTGGTTCGACAGGTGGCCGGGTGATCTTTAACCGAGACGAAAAAGTGTGAGTAAACCCTTCACTGATATACAAGTCTTCTTCAAAAAAGATTTCTAACCCTGGTTGTCGCTTGCCTTCCTCGTTTACCCATGGTTCCTGAAACCCGCAGTAAGGAAAGTTTTCCCCCTCTTTTATAAACCACCCGTTTAACGAACTATCGGCGGATACGGTGCTCTTCATCCGGCTAACATTTCCCATATACCCCAATCCAGCGAAAGGACTCGGTTGTTGGTGTGGTTCGATCATTTGTGCGATGCCAGCTTGATATTTTCCCAAACCGATCCCTGGTAAAAATTCCATTTTTCTCATCATCTTTATCACTTGCTTATTCATTGTGGCCATGTCATCGGGGGGCAGATAGTCCATGGTCTGTGTGGTAAGAGTTTGAACCTTCGGTTCATACGAAAATCCTCCGAGTTGGACATCCTGGCTCCCAATTCCTAGTACAGGCGAGTTTTTCGGCGTTATTGTTCTTTCAGGATCGCCTTTAACAATGATGACGTCTCCGTTGAAAGGTATTTTTATTTTTTGATGAAGTGAGGAGGGGAGTGCCCCAACCTCATGCAGCCAAACTCGTCCTAATAACAAATTGAAGCTTGATGGAATGTCAATGACTTGAAACTCAGTGGTAAACTTGGCCGGCCCTATTTGCATGCTTATCATGACGGAACCCAATACCTCTCGCTTGGTATTGTCGTATGCCCGAACCGTGACTGGTGACTCTTCCAATGTAGCTAGGTCGATACCCAAACGAACAGCGGTTTTCAAAGGGCACACATTGATCG
Source organism: Lonicera japonica (assembly GCA_021464415.1). Taxonomy (NCBI): domain Eukaryota; kingdom Viridiplantae; phylum Streptophyta; class Magnoliopsida; order Dipsacales; family Caprifoliaceae; genus Lonicera; species Lonicera japonica. Next base: position 9,126,742 of record CM038463.1, read on the forward strand.
TAGAACCGTTATCCACAAGAACATAAGGTATAGACATCCCATAGGCCACAACGGTGATATGCAGAGCTTGGTTGTGATCTCGACCGAGCGGTGACAGATCTTCATCGGAAAACCCAAGTACTTGTTTTTGTACCCCCATTGAAGCGATCATTGCTGTTAATTCATTCGGGGTTGATTCCAGAGGGACGACCGATTCGTCTAACATTTTCATTAGTGCCATCCGATGTGGCTTGGATGCCACCAAGAGTCCCCAAATTGAGATCTGGGCTTGAGTTTTCTTTAACTGTTCAACCACGCGCCCTTCTTCTGGATCTTTTGTCGGTTCCTTGGGGGTAGTGACATCAGTATGTGGCTTGGCACTTGGTGGCTGGTAAACCCTACCAGACCGGGTCAACTGTTGGACCCACGATGCAACTGGGTCTTTTGCTTTTTCAGTTATTTCAACCGGAGTTGGAGGTAACTTTTCCTCGACTTGCGAAACTTTACTCCAATCAAAAGCGATCATGTTTATTTGTGAGGAATATGCATTTTGATGAGAATCTATTTTTACTGCTTTCCCATGGTTATATCCGAGCCCTTGTCGCCTCGGGTTGCCTCCAAGTCGTGGAAAGTGGGCGATCCCTTGATTCTGTTTGCCCAGTCCAAGACCGGGTATAAACTTCATTTGTTCCATCCAGCCCCTAACTTTTGGGCTAAATATCCCTTGCGATTGTGCGGTGCGAGTTTCATCAACACATAGCCCCAATAAGGTTTCATCTTCGATTTTGAATTTCGTGCGCGTTGGGAGTTTAATATAACCTTTGTTGCCTCTTCGCTTACTAGGACGGGGATCGACCTGCCCGGTCAGGTCGCGGGGTGCGGGGCAGCGCCCCGTTAGAAATTTAGGTTTTTTTCGGAGTGTTTTTGTACATTTTTGTTTGGCCAGCCGCACGCCCCCAACCGTACGGCTACCTGCCAGCCGTACGGTTGGCCCCCTGTCGCACGCCCCTGTCGCAGCAGCCTGTCGCACGCCCCTGTCGCACGCCCCTGTCGCACGCCCCTGTCGCAGCCCCCAGCCGCACGCCCCAACCGCACGACCCAGCCGCACGCCATGCGGCTACCCCCTGTCGCACGCCCTAGCCGCACGCCATGCGGCTACCCCCTGCGGTTGGCCTCTTTTGGAGCGTTTTTGGCGGATTTTTCCCTATAAATAGGACCCTTGGGGTCTCATTTTGGGACATCAACACTCAATAGTGTTTTTAGCAAGTAGGAACTCTGTCAAAATTATCAGAGAGTCATTTTTTAGAGAAATTCTGAGAGAGAGAACTTCTAGAGAGAGAAAGTTTTAGAGAGAGAAAATCTAGAGAGAGAAAGTTCTAGAGAGAGAAAGGGGCAATCAAGGCAAGGTTCTTATTTCTTCTTCAAGCGCATCAGGTATATTTTCTACAACCCTCCTTAATTTCAATACTGCATTTAATTTCACTTTTTAAAAAATTAGATAACTTGCAAAGAAGTTCATTGCTTTCAAAACTAGTCCATTTCAACTTTCACAAGAAAACTAAAATCCGCTTTGACACGTTTTCAAAACAAAACAAAAACACAAAAACAGTTTCCAAACGAATGGAACTACGAGACTCTGATTTCATTCTACGAATGAATACGTAGGCGCTCGCAAAGCTCGAGTCTGATTTCAAAATAATTGTTTTAAACTGAATTTATCCGGAAAGGACTATTCTGAAAACTATTCAAAACTACTTGCAAGGTATCTAAAATAGGAATTAAATATATGATCCATTAAGAGACCGAAAGGGCGAATTGGGTGCCTAACACCTTCCCAATTCGTAACGTAGTTCCCGAACCCTAGCAAAGTAAATTTTCAAAATAAATCTCTGGTTTTAAACGTATGAAAGATGATTCATTTCGAATTGTCCTTCGTACGATCTTTTGTTTGTTTTCTTGTAAAACAAACTGGCGACTCTACAAAACACGTTTTTCAAAACCGAGAACGGAGGACTCTTCTTTCTGTTACCAAGGGTCGCGGGTCCGGATTCTCACAGTGGCGACTCTGCTGGGGACGTCGAGAACTAAGCTCTATTATAATGAATCATATATTTAATTCCTATTATTTATTAGATATAGGTCTTGCAAGCCTTAGTGTTAGGATAACATAGAAGCGACCTAGGTGGTTACCCTGTTGCCTTTATTTGCTAATTATATGAGGAAAATCTTTTTCATAATTAAAATTGAGTAAAATACTGCAACAAATCATAAAGCAGTGATCAATAATGAACAGCCAAATTGTTATTTCGCACGCACTCACGTCTCATCATGCATTTTCGCGAGTGTGAATTTACCCTATCAACCTCGGGACCAGAGTCGTGACTAGGCCGTGGACTTGCGGGTCTGCACTAGCCAAAAGCGCCTGGGACCACTCTCCTTGGCCAAGTACTTACCGAGGTATATCGAGTGACGAGAACACTCACGTACCCGGATGTATATCAAAAGGTCCTTACACGTACCTGCGCTCTTGAGGTATATCGTAAGACCTGCCAAATAGGAGGGAGCCTTAAACCTTACCCTTTCCAACCACGCCTGCATATAGGGGAGTCAGCTTAGAACACAAAGATTTTCTGCATTGTTTTTATGACCAACAGTCGTGAGAATCTAGTGTGCGAAAGCCCTGATTCCATGAACAAAGCAACTCATGAGGAGAGATCTTCCTGTCTTTTAAAATGATTTTTTAGAAAATTCTTTTCAAAATGATTTTTCAAAACTATAGATGGTCAGGGAACCCATGGGATTCTATTCCTACCCTACCTCTACACAAGGCTCTCAAGTTGTCACCGTTGGTCTGTTTTCGATCTCACCTAAAAGAAAACTTTTTGTGTATTCAGTGTCGTCCCGATCGATGTATTTCCGGATAAGGTCCGGCAATTTCTAAATGATTTATTGTTGTTATTTTCCGGGGGGAATGCACTCGAACGAATTTGTCCTTTTTTCCGGCATCAGATATTCATTCCATCCTGGCCTCTGCGTGGGCCGGGAGAGACAGTACCGGAAGACTCGTTAGACCAGATTCTTTTGGAAATATGGACCAGAGTACTCCGAACCGAAATGCGAACAATCAATATAACAATGCAGCGGATCCGCCGCCCGGTCCTTTTTACCCAAACCCGGGAATGCCTCAGAATAATACAGTCGGGGGGCAGCCACTGCACCACACTCCGTCCATCAATGCTGATCCGAACTTGGCTAGTACAAGCGGGAACATGAATGCCCCATTACCAAATCCTGAGGACATGTATCGGATGTTAATGAACCTGAACCAAAGCATGGCCTTGTTACTAAGCGACAATCAAAACACTCGTGCCAAGTTGGACGAGTTAGCTAAAGGCCGCCTGACAGAACCACTGAGGGAAACTCCGGTTATTCCTCCACCACCACCGCCACTCTCAGTTCATACGGAAACACCACTGCCGTTCGAACAGTTGAACCAACCCAGACACATGCATGATCCCGTTGGCAATTGGTTACACCAAGATCCTATCAATCAAGCCCCTCCACAAATGCCGTCGATGCACGAACCTTATCACGATCCATATTATGAACCGATAAGGAGGCCCATGAGTGTCCAAGGGGAGGGCCCCTCACCAATGGAAGGCTACCAAGAGAATAAAGACTTATCTGAACTTAAAGAGCAACTGAAGGCACTTACCCAAAAGGTCGCCGAAAGTTCAAATGATTTGACCCAGCTGCAGAGTTACAATTTGTACCCAGAGGCTCATTATCCAGTGGGTTTTAAGATGCCCTCAATTCCAAAGTTCACGGGAACTACACCGCCGGAACTCCACCTAAAATCATACGTCCGTTCAATGAAGATTTATGATGTCGGGGAAGCGGAACTGGCTAATTCGTTTCATCTTACGCTAGCTGGACCAGCCCAAAGTTGGTTTTTGAACCTTGAGAAGCACCGGGTAAGATCATGGGCAGCCATCGTTCAAGAGTTTGTATCTCAATACAAAACTAATGAGGAGCTTAAAGTCACGAGGAAACATTTGGAGATGGCAAAGCAAAAAGAAAATGAAAGCATCAGTGAATTTGTTACGAGGTGGAGAGAATTGGCAGCCCAGATGGTGGAGCGCCTAGATGAAGAGGAACAATTGGGGTTAATCGTAAAGAATTTAAAACCCGAGATCCGAACTCAAATGGGTCATCAGTTCTTTAGCAGGTTCAAGGCTCTACTCCACGTGGGCAATGAAATTGAGGAAGACCTGACTAAACAGGCCGAAATCAAGAAGTCAGCCTCTCAATACAAGAAGACTTCCACGTCCGCTGTCAATCAAGTAACATCTTATGGGTCCTATGGCAGAGGATACTCCAACAACCCCTATAGTCAGAACTCTGTAAAAAATATTGGGGATTATCCTACACCGGGGTATCGCAACAACAACAACAACCCCAGGACATTTGATCAGAATCGCTCACGCGATCGACATTTTTCACAATTGCCAGGACCATTGGGGAAGGTTTTCGAACAACTGAAAGAAGCTGGGATTATGTACCCTATGAATCCGAGGCCATTACCACAACAAATACCGCCTCATTGGAACATGAGTGAACGGTGTGAATACCACCAAGGTTTCGGGCACACTACTGATAGTTGTATGGCTCTACGGCATGCCATCCAAAACCTGATCGATAGCAAGAGAATCCCAGATCCGTCGGCCCCGAATGTTGCCAGGAATCCCCTTCCTAATCACCGAATCAACGCTATCGAGGAGGATTTAGATTTACCAGATCCTGTATTCCTAATTAAACCTGTCGAGAATACAGAAAAGGTTGAAGTGTTGAAATTTGGCTGTTTAAAGCCTTCACCCACGGTCATCGAATGCATTCCACCAAAGTCCCAGGAAGTTGCTGAACAAATCGAAGATGAAACCTTATTGGGGCTATGTGTTGATGAAACTCGCACCGCACAATCGCAAGGGATATTTAGCCCAAAAGTTAGGGGCTGGATGGAACAAATGAAGTTTATACCCGGTCTTGGACTGGGCAAACAGAATCAAGGGATCGCCCACTTTCCACGACTTGGAGGCAACCCGAGGCGACAAGGGCTCGGATATAACCATGGGAAAGCAGTAAAAATAGATTCTCATCAAAATGCATATTCCTCACAAATAAACATGATCGCTTTTGATTGGAGTAAAGTTTCGCAAGTCGAGGAAAAGTTACCTCCAACTCCGGTTGAAATAACTGAAAAAGCAAAAGACCCAGTTGCATCGTGGGTCCAACAGTTGACCCGGTCTGGTAGGGTTTACCAGCCACCAAGTGCCAAGCCACATACTGATGTCACTACCCCCAAGGAACCGACAAAAGATCCAGAAGAAGGGTCGCGGGTCCGGATTCTCACAGTGGCGACTCCGCTGGGCGATCCCCAGCAGAGTCGCCACTGTGAGAATCCGGACCCGCGACCCTTGGTAACAGAAAGAAGAGTCCTCCGTTCTCGGTTTTGAAAAACGTGTTTTGTAGAGTCGCCAGTTTGTTTTACAAGAAAACAAACAAAAGATCGTACGAAGGACAATTCGAAATGAATCATCTTTCATACGTTTAAAACCAGAGATTTATTTTGAAAATTTACTTTGCTAGGGTTCGGGAACTACGTTACGAATTGGGAAGGTGTTAGGCACCCAATTCGCCCTTTCGGTCTCTTAATGGATCATATATTTAATTCCTATTTTAGATACCTTGCAAGTAGTTTTGAATAGTTTTCAGAATAGTCCTTTCCGGATAAATTCAGTTTAAAACAATTATTTTGAAATCAGACTCGAGCTTTGCGAGCGCCTACGTATTCATTCGTAGAATGAAATCAGAGTCTCGTAGTTCCATTCGTTTGGAAACTGTTTTTGTGTTTTTGTTTTGTTTTGAAAACGTGTCAAAGCGGATTTTAGTTTTCTTGTGAAAGTTGAAATGGACTAGTTTTGAAAGCAATGAACTTCTTTGCAAGTTATCTAATTTTTTAAAAAGTGAAATTAAATGCAGTATTGAAATTAAGGAGGGTTGTAGAAAATATACCTGATGCGCTTGAAGAAGAAATAAGAACCTTGCCTTGATTGCCCCTTTCTCTCTCTAGAACTTTCTCTCTCTAGATTTTCTCTCTCTAAAACTTTCTCTCTCTAGAAGTTCTCTCTCTCAGAATTTCTCTAAAAAATGACTCTCTGATAATTTTGACAGAGTTCCTACTTGCTAAAAACACTATTGAGTGTTGATGTCCCAAAATGAGACCCCAAGGGTCCTATTTATAGGGAAAAATCCGCCAAAAACGCTCCAAAAGAGGCCAACCGCAGGGGGTAGCCGCATGGCGTGCGGCTAGGGCGTGCGACAGGGGGTAGCCGCATGGCGTGCGGCTGGGTCGTGCGGTTGGGGCGTGCGGCTGGGGGCTGCGACAGGGGCGTGCGACAGGGGCGTGCGACAGGGGGCCAACCGTACGGCTGGCAGGTAGCCGTACGGTTGGGGGCGTGCGGCTGGCCAAACAAAAATGTACAAAAACACTCCGGAAAAAACCTAAATTTCTAACGGGGCGCTGCCCCGCACCCCGCGACCTGACCGGGCAGGTCGATCCCCGTCCTATTAAGCGAAGAGGCAACAAAGGTTATATTAAACTCCCAACGCGCACGAAATTGGAGTCTTTTCTAACAGTCTTCTATGTGCATGATGACTCAATACTTAACGTGAGATGCGGATTTTAAGAGAAGCAGTGTTCGCACGAGAGTCGTGGATTGGGGTGTTCACAGGGAAATGTACTTATTTTGTCTGTCAAAATATAGCTTGCGAAGTTTTGAGAAATAATTTGACTAATCTCACCAAAATCAATCTTATAAATAGGATTCATTTCTATCGAAACATGATCAACTTCTATCAAAACTAAAGCATCGGCATTAGTTTGTTGGGTATCATTAAATTATTTTAACATAAAAGATAACCCTGCAGTATATAATATAATATTTAAGAAAATATAAGCCATAAGGAAATACTCTGCAACACATGGATGAGAATGTAAGTATAAATCGGTAAAAAAACACCTAGTATGTTGTATATTAGTCAGTAGTTTAGTACCATTCTCGGGAACATGTTGCCGAATAAGCATTATTTTCTCGGCTCTGTGTGACTGAAAATGATATTTCGTTTTACAAAATGGAGCTCATTTTTACAAGTTTTGAAGGAAATTAAATAAGGCAAAATGATGAATATATATGCATACCTCAATGCACAATGGTTCATTATCATTGTATATATTTGAGTGCTTTAAATAATCTTCAAGTTTATCATCTTGCTATTTCCTTTTTTGAACAAAATAGAAAGCTTCATTATCAATGTAGATATATGATGATAAATAACTAATAATTATGAATGAACAATCACTTACATGGTAAATCTGTTAATTCCGTGCGAAGAGAGCTTTAAGCCAAGTATTTGCGCAAGAAAAGTGTGATGGTAATGTTTGATTTGGTTGATTTTATTTTTTTTACATTATATGGTCTTACCATCACAAAAATTTATTAATTTTACTACAAATTAAATATTATATTTTTTACTTAAAATACCACATACTTTCCTTAATTTTACCACAAGAAAAGTGTGGTGTGAGTTAGCCTACTTTTATACTTTTTTAACTTTGGGTGTCATTAAGATATATTAGTGGTGTAAGTAGAATTTTCGAGCCAAAAATCAATAACTTTTCCGTCCAAATCGGCTTATTAAACAAAGTAAATTAATATGCGTCGGAAAAAGCTAAGTGTTGTAGCCTATAAGTAAACTATTTTTAGCCGAAGCATTGATTTCCCGTAACGAATAGGATAACTCTATCTCTCAATTACCTATCATGTGCTTGAGAGGATCCCTTAGTTCCTCGATAACACCTTGATGTGCATTTAGTTGTCTTACCTCATACTCGAATATTCTTCACTCCATGGTATGACACATTTTGCTCATTTATTCCACCTACCTATCTAGACATATTGCCCTTTCTCATTATCATCTATCACTTTCTTTCCTACCGGCTATTCAATGCTACATGTAGGAGTACATTATGGCCGGATCAATCACTCGGGCAAACAAACCCTCCTCCAAGAAGAATTGGCAGTTACACATTGATTTCATACGCCTTAAGTAGAGTTCTTAAGAGTAGAAGAAAGAGATTTTTAATTAACTTAATAATAATGATATAAGAGAGTCCTATTTATAGGATTATAAAAACAATGAGATACCTAATGAAATAAGGAAACCTACTAATATAAAGAAACTAGATATATACTACATACTAAATAATATATTCTAACACTTTTCCTCAAGTTGGCGCATAAATATTGAACATGCCCAACTTGTTGATTAATTTGAAAAAAATTTGTTGGAAACAACCTTAGTAAGTACATTGGCTAACTGATATTCTAAGCGTATATGAGGCATTGTAACTATGTTTTCCTATAATTTTTATTTAATGAAGAATCTATCTACTTCCACATGCTTTGTTCTATCATGTTGAATTAGATTTTGAGCAATATCGCACGCTGCCTTATTATCATAGGTTCTCTTGGCGGATAACCTATATCAGTTAATATTAACTTCAGCCACAGTAATTCTTGGACTCCCACTACCATTCCTCGATATTCCGCTTTGGCGCTCGAACGAGAAACTACATTTTATTTCTTACTTCGCCAGGTGACGAGATTCCCACCAACGAATGTGAAATATCTTGATGTGGACCGTCTGTCACCAATATTTCTGGCCCAATCAGCATCAGTGTACCTTTTAACTTTCAAGAAATCACTGTTCTTTGTAAACAAAATCCTTTTCTAGGAGCTACCTTCAGATAACTAAGAATCTTCATCACAGCCTGCATATGGTTCTCTCCAGGATTATGCATGAATTGACTAATTGTACTTAATGCATAAGAAATATCGGGTCTAGTATGTGCTAATTACATTAGTCATCCTACTAATATCTGGTAACGCCCTTTATCAACAGGCACTTAATCAACTTCAATTTCTAATTTCAATTCTTCTTCCATAGGAGTATTTTACGGTTGACAGACAGACATTCTAGTTTCACTTAGTAGATCCAATGCATACTTTCTCTGAGAGAGAAATATGCCCTTTGAAGATCTGGACACCTTAATCCCTAAAAAATACTTTAGCTCGCCAAGATCTTTCATCTTGAACTCTCTCTCGAGATATTTTTTCAGTGCTTCTTGTTCACGTGGGTCATCCCCTGTGACAACCATGTTATCAATATAGAAAATAAGTGCTGTGATTTTTTCATGTCACATTTTTAAGAATAATGTATGATCCGAATTGCTCTGGTTGTAACTGAACTTCTTCATTGATCTTGCGAATCTTATGAACCAAGATCTTGGAGACTGTTTTAAACAATACAAAGACTTTTTCAATTTGCATACTTTGTTTCTGTGCTCTGCAGGAACATTGTAATCCGGTGGGAACTTCATATATACCTCATCTTCTAAGTCTCCGTAAAGGAATGCATTCTTTACATCAAATTGTTGCAATGGCCAATCCAGATTTGCAGCTAAAAATAGCAAAACACGAATAGTGTTGAATTCTACCACTAGTGCAAATTAGGGGTGTGCAAAATAACCGAAAAACCGAAAAACCGGCCCGAACCGACCCGAACCGGACCGAAACCGACGGTTTTGTTAACTTGCGGTTCATTTTCGGTTTGTTGCTTAAAGAACCGACTGTCATCGGTTCGGTTGGCGGTTCTCGGTCAAGAATACCCGCCAAAAACCGAACCGAACCGAGATATATAAATTACATGGAAGAACCCTAGGTTTTTATTTACATACCACCCCTTTTGTTATCTCCTCCTATTTTTTTTCTTGAGTTAAATGGGTTTTGGGATTAAAATTCTTCATTTCTATTACATCTTATGTTGTGATTTATGAAAATAAGATTTCCATAACAAGTTAGATGGGTTTTGAAAATAAAATTCTTCATCAAAAATCCTCTTACGCTAAAACCGAAATCGAACCGAAACCGACACAACCGACCTTGCCCGAAACCGACCGGTTTCTTCCCTTTTCGGTTCTGTCTCGGTTCCTAATTATGAAAAACCGACTTGGTCGGTTCGGTTGCCGGTTAAGCCGCACGGTTCGATTAACCGAACCGTGCACACCCCTAGTGCAAATGTTTTCAAATAATCAATCCCATGTGTCTGGGTGTAGCCTTTTGCTACAAGTCTTACTTTGAATCTTTCGATGGTTCCGTCTGCCTTATATTTCACTGTGTACACCCATTTGCAACCAACACATTTCTTTCCCATTGGAAATTCAACTATATTCCATGTACCATTCTTCTTTAAGGATTTTATTTCTTTGTCCATTTCTACTTTCTATTTTGAATCACCTAAGGCTTCCTGCACATTGTTATGAATAGATACAGAGGATAATTTATTTACAAATGACTTATTCGATTCAGATAACTTATTGTAAGACACATAGTTTCTCATAGGATATTTAGCCTTACTAGCAAGACCAGGTTTATATGTTGGTTTAGGCACGTCTCTATTGATTCAATTAGAGAGTTGTTTTTTAGGAGGTTCAGAAGAAGATACCTGAGGATCAGGAGGAAGAACTTGATATTCAGATTCAAATATTGTAACACCTCACATTTAGTTTGCTCATTAATTTTCCTTCATAAGTTTGATTCATCGAATAACTTCGCTTTGGATAGTAATTTTTGGTCTCGAGTAGAATTATATGGTTTTCACACTTTGAGCATGTTTCAATATCTTAATTAAATATGGATGGATGATCATTTTGCTACTCGAGTGGTCCTTATCGAATTCTAGGTGTTAATCGCCCCTTAGTTTTATTTTACCCTTAAACATAGCTTTGGATACTCGAATTTGGTTTCGGACATATTTTGATGAGCCGAACACTTCCCTCAAGTCATATTAATCATATTACATATGCGTGCATTGTTGAAATGCATTCCGGATGGTCGTGGTTGAATTTGGTCGGCTAACGGTGATAATTGTGTTTTTAGCGAATTGAGTTTTTGGCCAACTTTAAGGGTTTATAACTTCCTCATATGATGTCCAAATGACTCTCCGTTTGCACCACTAGTTAGATTTTAATCCATTCTATAACTTTTATGTTCTAAGCAAAACCCAATTCTAGCTCCTTGCAAGTCATAATTGAGCGCCAAGTAAGCCAATTAACCAATCTGCTCATATCCGAATCTACAGTGATTTGTCATACTTTTGTCTTCAATGAATTACTGCTATTTTTTATCAAAATTTGGAGATACTCTAAGAGAAAAGTTGTAGATCTTCGAGTCCTCTTTCCGTTGATATAAATATCATCCAAATCAGAGTTACAAGCATAAAGTTATGCCCAAAATACGAACAGTGCATCAGAAACATTTGGCTACTCGGGTTTGACCTGTTTTTTAACCATTTGACCCGATTTTTGTCTTATTTACACCAAAACCCCCAAATCTCAACCATTCTATGAACATAACCAATTTAGAACCCTAAAGTGAGAAAGTGTGGGGATTTAGGGGAGATTTGAGAGAGATTTCACCATGGGTACATGATTTAGCAAGAAACCACCATTGTTCCTCATCTCCATTATCCTCTTCACCTTGGTCACTTGGAGGAGCTTAAGGATTCTTGGAGGACTATGAATTCCAACCACCTAGGTCATCATCAACCATCTCAAAATCATGTTAAAGTTTCAATTCTAGGTGGGAACAATAGTATAAAAGTTGTTTTTCTTACCATTATGTGTGCATTAGATTCTTACTTGAAATTTAGGGGTTTTATTAAGAACCTAGGGTTTTTATTGCATGCATTGGGTTTGGGTGTTTTTAACCTTTAATTGATGATATAATATTGTTATTTATGTTGATTATAATCTACTACAACAATCAATTCAATTTATACACACTCAATTTATGATTTGGACTAAAAACCCCCAATTCATTAACTATTGCTACTAGTTTTTAAGATAATGCATATGATAAGTGCAAGTGGTATAAATTCTGGAATTTCTGGATATAAAAGGTTAATTTTGGTTGGTTAATGAGTTAAATTGATGAAGAAACAAGATTTCCCCAAAGTTTACCTAAAAACCCATCTATACACAAGTGGGTTTAACTAGAAATTGCGTATAACTAGAAATGACTTATATGATGGGTTTGATATAATAATGCCTCTATATATATTGTGTGAATATGATGCTATAGAGAACATATGCCACTTGTTGACAAACGTTAAGGATTTGGCTAAACCTACTTTTCGGCAAAAGGCTTGTTAGATTTTACTAAACAAATTATACAAACAAAATTATGGGTTTCTTGTACGATTTCACTATTACTCATATGGGAATAATGTCCAAGAGCTACACTAAGCACTGGGAAGTTTGTAATAACTATTGAGTAAAAATTCCACCAAAAGGATTACAACTAATGAGGCCGCCCATGGAGTTTTATACAAAAATACTTGGTGGGATAAATGTATGTACCGTATGAACATCGTTGTGATATGGGTGTTGTAATCTTGAATGTTTTATGGTTATTTGATATACACTTGGCATATGTACACCGAAAACATTATATATATATATATATAAGATAATTGTCTTATATAAGTCTCTTGTAGTAATAGAACTACTGGCAAATAGATAAATTATAAGATTTAAGTCATGAGCTATTTGTGCCAATTAACGTGGGATTATTGATAATATATGGTGTAGGTATCGTATGGGATATATAGATATATTCCTTTAAACCGTTATGTAATTGTTGTTGGATTCTCCCACTTAGTTTGAATACATAAGTATATTTACGCATTCTTTTCTTTTGATATATATATTTTGTGTATGAATAATTCTATATGGCTAATGGTTAGCTTTTGACGCGTATATACTTGGTATCTCAATTGGTTTGAGATTTATATAGTTTTATGATTTGTCGCCATATTTTACCATTTGGTTAGTTATCCTTATTATCTTAGCCTCGGTGGCTATATGATATATTTGTCCTTGGGGGGACATAGCCTGTGTGGCTACATGAGTTACTTAGCCTTGGGGGCATACCACTAGGTGGACCGTTAGAGGGGGTCCTCACTATAGGAGCGGAAATACCCGAGCCATGGGGGCTATCAACTGTGCATAATAGATTTAAATCATAGATGGTTGACTATACGTCCTTAGAGGACGATTATACTTTCGGGCTCTCCTGCCTCATGGTTCTAGCCATGAAAAGTGAGATATGAGTCCTATGAGAGGACATATCGTATGGTAGAAATATGGGTGCCTATACTTGTTTATTATCATTGGTTGGATTTGGATTATATTTTACGTATATGGTTTACATATACTAATTTCCTATGGGGGGAATATCATGTGTTGTGCATAGTATCTATCACTAACTTCTATATATGGTTTCATAGTATTTTGATATAGTTCTATATATATATATATGGTATACATATAAGGAGTAAATTGTATGCATCTTGTGATTTTTATATTATTTTTGATATTGCGCGTGGTGTGTGCTTGACTAGTTGTATTTTTATAGAAAAACCTCTATAATTTTCACTGAGCCTATGTTTGACTCACTCCCATTTTTCAAAACAATTTTGTAGGTACTCTCACTGGGTTGGCGCGCATTAATTACTATTTTTAAGAACTACATTGATGTAGTAGACTTTATTATTTGTTATGAAGATTGTGGTTGAGTTTTATTCGAGAAATGATATGATAGAGCACTTATACAGGTCTTGGATATTGGTAAAACAGAGGAGACCATGCCGAATTTTTTCGAAAAATCTAATATACACATTCTGGTGTTTATTTTATTTATTTATCTTATTCATACCATTTTATAAAATGAGTAATTCTTGGAACAATATATATATATATATTTAACTTATGATTAATTTGTAAAATTTTAATTTCACTCGCCGTCAACGTACGGCACCAGTGACAAACCGATCCCGGAGGTGAAAACCTCTAAATGAGATTTAGGGCGTCACAGATATGTCTGAGGGAGACAATTGGTTATTTGTACCAGGCGATGGCAAGCTTGAAGGCTGGGGCGAATTCAATAGTGAACTCGATAAGCTTGATTGTGGTGAATTTGACAGTGAACTTGGTAGATTCAGCAATTGAATCATTTTATCCTCATCTCTACTAACAAAATTAAAAGCTTGAACTTCACTATGATTCTCCTCCTGAAGTTCAGCCTGATAAAAAACATATCTTCTTCATGAAAGACTACGTCCATTGTCACATATACTTTTTGAGTGTGAGGATGATAACATTTATAACCTTTCTAAGAGGATGAATAACCCACAAAAACGCATTTGAGAGCACGAGACTTTAATTTGTTTCGTTGTTCTTTCGGCAAATGCAACACGTCCAAATATACGAGAAGGCAAATTCGGTACTGGAGGAGCCAATATAGCTTTGTGGAAGATAGCAAGTGGTGTTTGAAAGTCAAGGACTGCTAATGGAGCACGGTTCATCAGATAGATAACGGAGGCAAGTGCTTCGCGTTAATAAGATTTTAGAGCATTAGCTATATTAGTAACGCACGTACTACATCTAATAAATGTTTGTTCTTCCTTTCGCAACCCCATTTTGCCGAGGTGTATAAGGGCATGTTGTTTGATGAACAATTCCATGGTGTTTGAAATACTCTTGTAATTTTGTACTCATGTATTCACCTCCATTATCATTTCAAAGAACCTGAATAGTGGCTTTGTACTGTGTACTGACTTGTTTATAGAATCTCTGAAATAAAGAACTTATTTTTCTTTTAGATTTCATCGGATATACCCATGTTATTCTTGTGTAATCATTAATGAAAGTAACAAACTAACGAGCACCATTTGAAGACGGAGTAGCAGAAGGCCCCCATACATCTGAGTGAATTATCATAAAAGGAACTGAACATTTATTAAGTGATGGTGAAAAGGAGGTATGATGACTCTTTGCAAGTTCACAAGTTTCGCAGTGAAAAGTAGAGAGTTCAACATTCCTAAAAGTTTTAGGAAATAACCTCTTTAAATAGCTAAAAGATGCATGACCTAATCGACGATGCCACAACAAAATCTCATCATCAGCCTTTTTCTTTGTTTTTCCTTGAGCCACATCAATTTGCCGGGCTTAACGTAATTGATTCGTACTTTTCAATGCCAAATTCAAGTAGTACAAGTTTTCTCGCCTTACACCATAACCAATTGTCTTCCTTATCTGAATATCTTTAAAGAGACAGTGAGAAGGCCAAAAAATAACGATATAATTTAAAACATTAGTAATCTGAGCAACAGACAATAAGTTATTTTTTAATGAAAGAACCACGAGTACATAATTTAAATTTAGGAAATCTGATAAATGAACCGACCTTTCCCCAATAACAGGGATTGGATCACCATTAGCTGTGAAAATAATTTTTTTTGATGAAGGGTTAAGAGAGGTGACCTATTTAGAATCGAATGTCATATGATCTGTAGCACCAAAATCAATTATCCATGTATTATTCAAAACAGATGTAGAATTTAATGCTTTACCAGGTGTCCTAGTGGTTGTAAGCAATCCCAAATACTTTTTATCATTACTTTGATTTGAACGACAACTCCGAGAATGATTTTACCAGCTTGGATAACCAACTACTTTATAGTACCCCTTCTTTGAATGCCCAATTTTTTCGCATACTGAGCAAAGTGTACACTTTGAATTAGAATAATTCTGAAAGACGTGGTTATAGGCCATAGTGTGGCTTTGTAATTGAAAATTTAAAATCGAGGCGTATTATGAATAGGACATAAACTTTGTGGATCAAAATGCAAATCATATAAACTTCTGAGGTTAAACTGCAAATAACTAAAACTTCTGGGGTCAAACTGTAAATAACCAAAATTTATGGAGTCAAACTGTAAATAAACAAAACTTTTGGTTAACGCCGTTAAAATTAACAGTAACGGAGTAACGCCATTAACGTTAACGGTAATGTCTAACGGCGTTACTTAACGCCGTTAAAGTTAATGGTGTGTTGGTCCACGCGTGGACGGCGCGTAAGAATAAAGTGCCGCAAAGATAAGTGGTGCGTGGGTGGTCCGTTCGAGCTGATTTTTTTTGCAGTGTGATCGTCTGTTAGAGACGATTTTGATGATGTGAAAAGTTTAGGGTCAGATGCCTCTAGGTTTAGATCTGGATAGTCGAAAAAACCGAAGATTGCGGCGGCGCGTGGGAACTCCAATAGAGATGATTCTAACAACAGGTTGATCTTCTTAAGAAGGGGAAGGTTTCGTTATAGTTTAATGATATTTGGAGATCGGTGATGAATGAACGGGGCAATTGAAAATTGCGAAAATTAGGATGCACGAGAAGATTGTAATGGTGGATTGTGGGTTTAATGGTGAGGATGTTATTTGTGTAGGGAGAATTAACCTACCTCTGATACCATCTTAAGAGTAGAAGAAATAGATTTTTAATTAATTTAATAATATTGATACAAGAGAGTCATATTTATAGGATTATGAAAACAATGAGATACCCAATGAAATAAGGAAACTTACTAATATAAAAAAACTAGATATATACTAGATATTAAATAATATATTTTAACAAGAGTGAACAACCATCCAACGAATTGTCTTGTGTTACTACATTTCAAGACATTCGCTGAATCTTTCACAATCTTTTGGTAGCAAGCACTAGTATATTGAAGCCTTAGAGAGCCACTGGACTCCAGACAAAAATATTGTTACAAGCCCTTTAACTCTTTACTATCCTTGTCTCTCATGTATTATTCCGACACCACATTAAATGCAAAACTAATCTACTAAAACTAAATAAAAATACAGTCTTATCAGAGCAAAGTCAGTGCCACGTGTCGGCGTTCTAGCTATAGAACATTTATATTTCTCATTTATTTCTCATCTTCTTTAAAGAAACAAATCTCGAACTGATAGAACAGAGGATAGAACAGATGGTTTAACATCATTTGCTTGGCTTTTTGAATGCTCCTCCATTTCCTTCCATCCATTATTTTGACTTATCCAAATTCATTGTACAGAACTCTTTGGCTTCGATCTGTTCCAACACTGTAAGATTCTTCCTCTCCCATTTCTCTCACTGATGTCCTATATATGTGTGAAGCCATGCTCTTTATTATGTTTCAAGTTTCTCTCACTGTCATTCCAGGTAATAACCTTTTTCTTTTCACCTATTTTCGTAGTAATTCCAGCAAAACATATATATATATATATATAATGCTTAATTGATGTGTTAAGTTAAAATTTATTGTTTATCCCTTTTTTTCCCTTTCTTATTTTCGGAGAAACATATCCTTTTCGGCTTCAATCCTTTTCACCTATTTTCGGAGAATTTCCAGGTAAACATATATAAGATGCTTAATTGATTTATGTTAAGTTAAAATTTGTTGTTTATCCATTTTTCCCCCTTTGTTGTTTATCCCTTTTTTCCCTTTTCTTATTTCCCGAGAAACAGATCATTTTCCTCCCAAAATCAATGTTATGCTTACTAAATTCATGTGTTGAAAAACTTATTTAAATACTACATTTGTCAAAATCAAAACCGAATGAAGGTAAATTGTTTGTAAAATTGTCAAAATCAATATTATGCTAAAATTAATGAATGCTTAAAATTGTCAAAATCAATATTATGATCACACGTCTATAATATCCTT
This sequence comes from Lonicera japonica, assembly GCA_021464415.1. Taxonomy (NCBI): domain Eukaryota; kingdom Viridiplantae; phylum Streptophyta; class Magnoliopsida; order Dipsacales; family Caprifoliaceae; genus Lonicera; species Lonicera japonica. Next base: position 9,144,453 of record CM038463.1, read on the forward strand.
GGCCTTTGTATGCATATTGCTTATTTCTTTAACAGCACAAATTTTATATGAGAACATGTGATCGTATGCTTATTTCTTTAACAACACAAATTTTATACGAGAACATATGATCATAAAAACGTTAATTTACAATCTAATACACATGCATACAAAGGCCAAGGACATTCTAAACTAAACAATTAAATAGGGGCATAATAATGATTATACCAATATTTCTTTAACTTTATTTTTTTAACGGGGCAATAATGATTTAAAATATTAATATTGAACAACATAAAATTTTGTTAAAATATTTGATTCACGTGTTAAGCAAGAAATATTGGTGATTAATTCAAAAGGAAGTGCAAAGGGATAAATATTGAATTAATATTTATAGAATATTTTGGTTTGCACCAATATTTGTCAATTTGCACCAAAGTACTAATCGTGAATCGCATTTACTTATTTTATGTTGCAATCGAACATTTCATATATTGCTGTAAAAATGATATCAGATAATTTGTCATATGTTCTTTAAAAATTCAATCATGTTTATTCATAATAATTCTTAACATTATAAATAATATTGAATTAATACTAATTATTTCAAACTAATCCGAAACATTTATCAAGTCTGCGCGGGTTGTTACCTAGTTTTATTTATATAACTGAGCCGGCTGATGGACATAAGAAAATTTGCATCTCACTCTCTTTAATCGAAGTAATACAAGATCCCGATCCAGCCCAACCTGGCCCATTGCAAAGGCCTATAAACACGTGAGACACAAGCTCGAAATCTGCCGAATCGGACAAAGACCAATTACGGGTAATCAATCTTCCCAGAAAACCCGTTCACTTTTCCAATTCCCTTTCGATCTCTCTTTCTCAACTGGAAAATCCGGTAACAAACCTTGGATTCGCGCTCAAATCCCCCAACTGGTATTTCCTTCTATTTCCACGTTCACTTCTCTTTCCGTTCGTTCTTTGCAATTTTACTTTCAAATTAACTATTTTAATACATTCAGATCGTGCAATATGTTAGGTCCGATTGTTCTTATTAATGAGTATTTTGTTGGGTTCATTCCAATATTTTTTTTTAATCACGGGGTCGATCATACTCATTTTGTGTGGCACTCTTCTGTAATTTCTAGGCGAACTATTTCATTTTATGTAATTGATTCTGTTATAATACTTTGTTTGATTTTTGACTTATGGCTTTTCTTCAGATGATGAAATCTGGTGAATTCCACATATTCTACTTTATGATACTTTGGAATCTGGGAATTTATAGGTTCTTGGTTGTTAAAGAGACTTTGATTTGAAATATTGGTTGAAAAAGAAATGAGAAGTGAAGTATGGAGATGGGGTTTAGGTTTGACATATATATTAGCTGTTGCAACTATATGGATTGGTGCTAGTTTTGTAGTTCAGTCCGTTGTAGATGGTGGCGTTTCGCCCTTTCTCATTACCTATATATGCAATTCATTGTTCATAATTTACATCCCCTTAGTTGAAATCGGCCGATATTTGGAAGATACATATGGAAGTTTGTTGTTTTGGCAATGGAGAAAAAAGGACACTACTTTGCAAGAGTTAATGGAATCAGAAGAGGCCATTCTTCTTGGAGATAGTGATACCGGTTTCCATAGTGAGGGTACCAATCAAGCTGTGTTTGTAGGACAAAAGGTGAATCACCATCAAGATTTTGTCTTGGCAAAGAATTTTGAATCGGGCCAAGTTTCTTTGGACGAAGATGGTGATAGAGGATTGGATACAAAAGGGCGCTGGACACGCACTAGAGTGGCAAAAGTCAGCTTATTGATATGCCCATTTTGGTTTTTGGCACAACTTGCATTTAATCTTTCTCTGAAGTACACTACTGTGACGGTAAGCATTTGTTTGAATTGTAAATATCCTTATTTGCTTTGTTTTATTTATTTAGTTTAGCATTTTTTTTTCTTATTTTTTACAGTCAAATACGATCTTAAGCAGTGCCTCTAGCCTATTCACCTTTTTGGTCTCTCTTGCATTTTTGGGTGAGAAGTTCACTTGGGTGAAGCTGATTAGTGTTCTTCTTTGCATGAGTGGAACGGTAATTGTCAGCTTGGGTGACTCAAAATCGGGATTAAGTGCAATTGCTACAAATCCTGTTCTTGGTGATATTCTTGCCCTTCTATCGGCAGCTTTCTATGCTGCTTATATTACACTTATTCGTAAAAAGTTACCTGATGATGATGATGATGATGGCAATAGTGGTTGTGTAAGTATGGCACAGTTCCTCGGTTTTTTAGGGCTCTTCAACCTACTCATTTTCCTTCCGGTTGCCATTGTTCTCAATTTTTCCACGCTGGAGCCTTTTAATACGCTCACGTGGAAGCAACTTGGTCTAATTGTCGGTAAAGGTATGCATTTTTTTGTAAAGGTTCAACTCTTTTACTTGCATCTTAAGCTCTTTTTAATCATTCTTGGATTGTAGGAATTGATTTTCGCTAACTGCTTGTCAACAATCTTTAATATACGTTGTTTAACTGAGACACACCTAATATGAAAAGGTCTCTGTAGATACACTGGTTCTTGTAGTATAGGAGTTATTTTCCCTAATTCTTTGTTATTTTAAAGCAAATTGGCAACTGTTAACTAAATTCTCGGCCTTGGGACCCCTGTCTATGAAGTTATAATCAGGAAATCTTTGGTTAAATATCTTGCATATGTGATTAGAATTTACACTTTTAAGTGCGGGGATAGTGCAATTTATTACTATGAAACTTATGCTTGTCTTTCTTGCTCATATTATAATATTCCTGATCTTGGATCTGTTCTTCAAATTCATATTTTCCTTTTTTGTTGGGGTTTTGGGCTCTGGCAATTTATAATTAGAAACTTACATTTACTTTGTAGTCTGTCAACACTCTACCCACAACACTAGGGTCTTTACAGCTTTAGATTTGCTAATAACAAAACTTTTATGCATTTCGTGGATAGTGTGGAGCTTGTCAGCACCTGCTGCAGCCACACCAGGGCACATACCGAGCCTGCCCACAATACTAGGGTTATTACAACTTTAGATTTTGTAATTATAGGCGTAGCTTATGTGAATTCCGTATTTTTGCTTTCATGTTTGCCGTTTTTATGCCAATCATTTTTGTGATACAAAATCATGGGAATATGCTACTTCGACATCTGAATTGCCACCGTGTTTATAGGTTTGTTAGACAACGTGCTGAGCGATTACTTATGGGGCAAGGCTGTTCTTCTAACAACCACGACAGTAGCATCAGCAGGGCTTAGTATTCAAGTCCCATTAGCCGCTATTGTGGATTCAGTGACCGGCAATGCACCTAGTTTCATGGATTACGTTGGAGCTGCTGCTGTCATGGTCGGTTTTGCTGGCATTAGCATCCCATCAGATACCTTTTCAAGATCGAAAGAAGCCAATCTAGAAATGGAAATTGGAAGTAGAACTGGAAATGAAAACAGAAATACTACTTGAACTGATCAAGATCATCTTTCATCAAGGTAAATAGACCCCCACTTGTAAGCAGGTTATTACGGAAGTAACTCTTATAGGGTACCATACCACAGTGTATTATTTACAGAATTTTTAGGAATCATATGATTTTTTTTATTCTTTAAAACTCATTCGAAGGGGTGTAAAAGAAACGAGGTGAGTTGAGCATAACTTGATTCAAACTTGTTTTGTTAACATTATTGCGCTTTAGAACCTGATCAAGTTAGATTGTTTAGCTCTTGAGTCATCAAAGGAAATTGCCCCAAGTTCAAGTAGCTTTATTTCATGTATAGTTTTAGTGCTTATGATATAATTGAGCAAAAGAAAGAAATACAAGCTTTAAAATGTCTTTTACAGACTGAACTCCATCGCCATCTAGCCTACTAAAGTTGTCTTAACATCGGGGATAGGCTCGAATTTGTGTGCCTTGTGTAAAGGTTCACACTCGCAACCACTTAGAATTAAACCTGAATCTATATATTTCCTTGGCAACATGTCTCTCCCCAATAAATATTTTCAGTAATGTTTGTATACTCAGGTCAATTATATCCTATTCATTGGTTCTTTTATTTATTTGATATTATATAATTTTAGAAAATTAATGCTACGTTGCATATTTTTCTATGAACCCGATTACAGCATTCAACTTAAATATTATGTGATACTTCTCCTCTCCCAAATGAAGAGTTACTATTTGGATTGAAAAAATTAAGGTTTATAATTTTATCCTAACTTCTGTTCCATCCCCCAGCCTTCTTTCCAACTCTAACATCAGGTGTATGTACTGTTTGTGTGCAAAAACACATAAAATTTATTTTTGGTCTCATCTATGCACTTTTGTTATGTTATCCTTTACTAATTTTTATCCATAATAAAAGGTATTTAATTATTTTGAAGAAGGGGTCTATCTTTCGTACGTTAAACTAAAAATAAGAGACAGAAAGAAAGAAGAAAAAGTTGGGGGGTGTGTTAAGAAGAAAGAAAGAAGACGGAATTGTAATAATATGGAAGGGAAGGGAAGGGAGAAGAATTTAAGCGTGAAAAAGAGTTGAGATGGGGACTTATTCTGTTCTGTTAAAAGATTTGATTCCCGCTACAACTACAACTACAACTACAACGTCGTCATTCGTTAAACAGCAAAAACACGTAGCTCCGCGCGTTACATAACCCTAACTTACTATTCTTCTTCTTCGGTGGTTACTGGCGTAAAGTCGTTCGGTCTTTTACTAGGCTGACAAACATCCAACAGCTGTTGCCAAGGCATATATAGCTCCCAACCAAACGTATAATTAATAATATCTTAACCGCACACTCGAGACTTTATTCTTTTGCTTTTTTATTATGAAATCAACAATTTAATTTAATTCCCTTTTTATTTGACAAGTTAATCCGTTTTATTCTCTTACGTTGCGAAATTTTATAGAATTTTTGAAAGAAGAGATTCTAGAATCAGTCTTTGATTAGCTCATGATGTGACAAATGAACGTGGTTAAATAGTGTTATTATTTTAACATTTGAAAATATAAAATATAATTAGAGTACGTGTCAAGATAATCATCAATTTTTTATTACTTTATAAAGTTAAATTGAACCTATTTGAATTCGGAAAAAAAATTGTTCAAGGGCGGTGATGTTAGTACCCTACAAATTTTTTGTTAACACTCTTATTTTTATTAATATATTTTAATAATACTCTCATTTTATTTTTACCACTTTCACTTAGTTTTGGGAATAAATCCCCTATTTAATTAATTAGCAACATCATTAAGTACATAATAACATAAAACAAATGACCCCAACCAAAGGCTTTCATCTCTGAATCTGCTTCTTTGAGGGCAGGAGACAAGCCTCCATTTCTCACACACCTCCAACTCGTAAGCGTTAATGAAGGATAGCAGCCGAAGGTTTACTCGGTTTTCATTTCATTGTTTATATTATTTTCATAACGTATAAATGAAGTATATAAACAAAAAACACAATTTTTTATTTAAAGCACGAATAAGGTTTACTCGGTTTCCCGTAACCAAGTTGCAGGCTTGTACACTCAACTACTCTCAACTGAGTATAAAATCTCATAAAATCTCATTCGGTCGAGAGCAGTCAAGTGTTGCTATATCATGCTCGGCTGTGAGCAGCCGAGTGACACTAATCACACTCGATTCCTCTCAACCGAATGAAGGTCCTGAGAGCATATCAATTTAACATTTTATGGAATTTTATACTCAGTTGAGAGAAGCCGAGTGTACAAGCCTGCAACTCGGTTACGAAAAACCGGGTAAACCTTCTTCTTACTTTAAACAGAAAATGGCTTTTTTTGTTTATATATTTGATGTGTATGTTATGAAAATAATATAAACAATAAAACAAAAACATATATGCTTCTTTTTCATTAACTCTTTATTGCTTGTTTTTCTTCCTTTGTTCCAAAATTTTTCATTTTTTCTACCATTCTTCCAAAAAAAAAAATTAATTAAATTTAGCACTATTCTTTGCTAGGGCTGGGAAAAAAATCGAGAACTAGAGAACCGGTTCGGTTCGGTTCTTAAATATATGTTAATAGTTTTAACGGTTCGGTTCTTGTACTATAGATAATGGTTCGATTAACAGTTCTTAAAATAATTTTATTAGATTAACCGTTGAGGAACTGTTAATTCAATTTAAACTTTTACACACATATATATTAATATATATAATCATTATATAATATAATTTATATTATACTTAATAAGGTAATAATAATAAAACAACCCCACCTTTTTAAAACACAAAAACAAAAAAGTGAAAAACCTATCCCCTTTTCCAGTTTTTGTAGCCACCATTGAAAAAAACACTAGTCACAACTCTTAACCATCGTCGACCTCACCATCATCGACCTCTCACTCTCTTAGGCCTCAGTCATTGTCGACCTCTCAGCCCCAACCCCATCACAAGTACATTTCTAACTCTACTCTTTCTCTATGTCAATCGACGTCTTTCTTTCTATCTCTATTTGCTTGGTGGAAGACGAGCTTTCCAAGCTTTTGGTGAATCAATTTGTGCAATTATTTGATGTATCTCATATTTTCACAAGAATTGGAAACATTTTCAATCTGAGCTTTTGTGGAAGGCACTGAGCTTTTGTGGGATGGTGAAGTTCCCACGTTGAGGTATAGATTTTTTTAATATTTTGAGATAGGAATGAGCTTGCATTTGTTTATTTCTCATTGTAGAGCAGCTTCAAAGGTGTTTAGTAATCTAACTTCTATGCCATAAGGCTAATTTGAAATTTGTAAAAGCAAATGATGTAACTCATTTACTGCATGAACTTTTGAGGTCCATATTTTTTACTTTATATCGACTTCATGGAGAATTTTTTAGAGTTATTGAGAGAGATGTTTGAGGTTTGACCCTACTCTAGATTATTAATTGTTATGCCCTTACATGAGTTGTTTGTGCTTGGTTTGATCTCGACATTTTATTACTGCTGAATGGAGCCTCCCGCCTTTCATTATGCACCAATGATACAAACTTACACATATGTTATATATGTTTTATTCAGGAACTATGATTTTTACATTATTTGTGGAATTATACATCCTTAAATTGGTTGAAATCAGACTTAATTACAAACCTAGGGCATTCTCCTACCCCTAAGGAAATGGAGTGGTTTGAAAATACTGAACAAGGTACTTCACCTCTTTTAAAATTCAATTTAATTTAAATACCAATTAATAGATAATTCATAATTTCATTTGAATTGGACAATTAGTTGTTTATTTGTTTTATTGATTGGCTAATGTAGAGTTTGAGCAAAAAAAGAAAGAAAAAAGAGAAAAAAAGGAGAAACAAAACGAAGAGAAGAAAAGTAAAGTGGCAAAGGGAAGTAAAGGGTCCAACGTCGGAAATGCCTCAAAAACTTAATTTGAAGTTGCATGAATTAATTCTAGTTTTATGTGTTTGAATTTTATAACATGTTATTCGATTATTACGTTTTATTATTTCTATGTTATTGGTTTTGAAGACTTGAACATGTTATTCTGTGTATGTGTTTAAATTTTACTTGTTTTGAGTTAATATGTCAACTATGTATTTATGTGTTTGTTTTGAATTTAGACTTTTTTGAGTCTGAGCTTTTTGAGTTATTGTTTAAATATATGTATGTGTTTGAATTTTACTTGTTTTATTGATTGGCTAATTTATAGGTGATTATTTGATTACTAGATCAATCCTATTAGCTTCAAAGATGCTGACCTCCAAGGGATACTGTGATAGTTTCAATGAAATTCTTAACGGTTCTTCACTAAAGAACTAGTTTATGAACGGTTATTAATCATTATTCGGTTAATTTAAGATTTACGGTTAATTTTTAATAACAATTTTTTTTTTGTTAACGATAAACCAATAACCTCGAGGAACCGAATCGTTATAACCGATTTGATTCTTAAATTGCTCTTCACTAAAATATAGTTGAAACATAACTGTTATAATATTAACAGTTCTTCATATAATTTTCATGAACCGAACCGGTCCCAGCCCTGTTCTTTGCTAAAAAAAAATGACACATTTTTTTAAAAAGTAAAAAATAAAAATAAAAAAATATCCGGACTAATGTAACGTTCGTGCCCTTCTATTAATCTCGGCTAAAGGAGGGTGTCAACCTGTCAATTGACCACGACGCGTGTTTTCGAGGTATGAATTAGTAACAGTTTACGGGAAGTCCGAACCTCAGCTGTCCTTTTACAATTTACAGCTATCTGAGCCTGATATTTATTCTCTCTCTCCCCTCTCTCTGTGTCTCTCCGACTGTTCAAGTTTTCAGTTCTTCCAACAAGTTCAGCTTCACTCAAAAATTCTGAATTTTCACCTCCAGTTATCCTCTTAAATTTACTACAGGACTCGAATTTAGGAACCTGCTGTAGCTGTGTATATATATATACATATATGGAAATGTGAGTGTAAGTAATTTTCTCATCGCCATCGCTCTTCCAATTCATGTTCCCTTTGTTCCTATTTACACTTAAATTGGAGTTGCACTAATTCAATTGCTCTCATAATGAACCAATTTCCCGCGATATTTTTAATCTTTTTTCAGCTTGAATAGTTTTATGATAATTAAGATGTTCAAGTGACATAACGTGTACGACGAGAGACTTTTGATGCTTTAGTTGAAGAAATTTTGTTAAGATCTTGTTTCGATTCGTTGAATTTTGTTAAATTTGGTTGTTTTGTTCATTATACTTTGCTCAATTTGGTTTTGTGGTGACGCGATCTTCCTTTAATCGACAATGCCTGCTTTGAACTATTGAACTATCATAAATTCATAATCTGAGTTTTATTTTAATGAGAAATTTTTAGTTCTGTGATTTTTTTTTCGAGTATAAACCTCAATGTTTAGATTACATTATGTTGGTTGAATTTCCTTGTGAGCTTCTTGTTTATTTGTGCAGGACTTATTCGAGACAAGTGCAGTGATTGATTTTTAGTTCCTTTGTGGTTGTTGTTTGAAACAAATCATGGCACAGAGTAATTGGGAAGCTGATAAGATGTATGTACACTCCATGTTATTTTCCTTTTCCCCAAGAGTAAGGTGCCGTTTAGTAAAAAAACTGAAAACTGAAATCTGAAAACTGAAAAAGCTGTTTGTTTACTTCTGAAAAATGTATCTGAAAAAATGTTGTTTGTTTTAATATAACACATCTGAAAACTGAATTTTTTTTATTATGACCATTTTGCCCTAAGCATACTCATCTAATATTAATACTGGAAATGGTGAACATTCAACTAAACCCAACAACCATATAGCATACTCATCTAACAAAAGCAATCAATTTGGAAATTTTGCTTAAACCCCAACAATTTCGTCATATATATATATATATAAACAACAACAAGGGAAATGGTTTTCTCCAAAAATTTTGTCAAGAATATAGGAGAAAAACCCAACAATAATGGCTCCTCTGTGTGTGTGTCTTTGTGTGTGTGAACGAGAGAGAGAAAGAGCGATCTGTGTGAGTCTTGTGAGTATGTGTGCGTCTGTGTGCTTGTGTCTGTGTGCGTGCATCTGTGTGTGTGTGAACGAGAGAGAAAAGAGCGATCTGTGTGAGTGTGTGTGTGAAAGAGAGAGAGAGAGAGAGAGAGAGAGAGAGAGAGATCTTACCGGAGGGTGGAGAACGGCAACGGTGGAGGTGGAGAAAGGCGAACGGAAGTGACGATGAGGTGAAGAGCGGCGTGGGTTATGTGTAATTTTGAGAAAAGAGAGAGGGTAAAGTAGACCTTTTGTACCCTTTAAAATTAAGTTTCAGATTTAAGTGGCAACTTTGTCGCTTAAAATTTTGGATGAAAATTTTAAGTTTTAAGTGGTAAAAATTAAGTGGCCACTTAATTTTTTTAGTTAGCGAACAACTTTGACAACCACTTAAATCTGAAAATTTTAAGTTTTCAGATTTAAGTGGCAAATTAAGTGGCAAGTGAACAAGGCCTAATACTGGACTTGAAGAAGTGACTCAGATGATAATATGGCGTCACTGCATTAGTCAGTGAGTGGAGTAAAAGATTGAGGGCCTCAACTTCCGATCATTGATTTGATGCTACATCATTTGGCTAGTTTTTTGAGTCTCACTCCTAAGGCTCTTTAGAATTATTGTATTCTTAAATCCATGTGTTTGGTAACTGAGAAAAACAACAAGTGAGAGAGAGAAATAAAATCTCTATCTAAATAAGATTCTTTTTGATTCCTACGGTGAAAATCTAAATTAGCTAACACAGTCAAGCCCCAAAGAGAAACCTGATTAAGACAATAAGGAGTAATATATTTCTTGCCTTACCTTTCTTTACAACCAAATAGAGAATTTAGCTCCGTTTGACCACCTACAATTTTATCTACTGAGAACTTTGCTCTTTATACTGTAATTAGTTTAAACTGATAACAGTGCTCATTATATGTTATTTTTTTGGCTCTTTTGACTAGGCTTGATGTCTACATTCATGACTATTTGTTAAAAAGAAAGTTGCATGCTTCTGCTGAAGCTTTCATGACTGAAGGAAAGGTTGCTACAGATCCAGTAGGTAATATTGTCAGCTGATTCTGTTATGATTTGCCTTTTTTCTTTTTTTGTATGTTATGTTGGTCAATATAAAGTTATAATTTCGTTTGTTGGTAAATCCATGTATAACACAGTTCCTGGTCCACTAATCAGTTGAGCTGTATTTAAGTGTTACTTTAATTTAAATTCGCAGCAATTGATGCACCTGGAGGATTTCTCTTTGAGTGGTGGTCTGTATTCTGGGACATCTTCATTGCGAGAACTAATGAGAAACATTCCGAGTCTGCAGCCTCATACATAGAGGTCTCTCTAAATTTTCTGTTTGGTTTTTTTTCCGTTATTTTTGGGCTGATTTATCTTATTTGTGTGTGTAGGTCTAGGCTGTGGTTGGGTTGCTTCTATTTATCTTTTTTAATATATTTTTTTTTCCTAAATGAATACCAGACACAACAAATAAAAGCAAGGGAACACCAACAACAGGTGCAAATGCAGCAGTTGCAACTCATGCAGCAGCGGAATGCTCAGTTGCAAAGAAGGGATCCTAATCATCCTCCGCTTGGTGGTCCAATAAATGCCTTGAACTCCGAAGGAATGATGGGACAGCCATCAGCCAGTGTATTGGCTATGAAAATGTATGAAGAAAGAATGAAACATCCACATGTAGTGGATTCGGAGACATCTCCAGTCATTATGGATGCCAATAGGATGGCCCTACTCAAATCTGCAACGAATCATCAAGGGTAAAATCAGTAGAACCCTGTTTCTCTCTTAAGATTAATATTTCTCTTCTACATCACGTAGTGTGGTTTGATCATTACTTATGCTCCTCTTATTGTTGATTCAGCCAGTTGGTACAAGGCACTGTTGGCAACATGTCCGCAGCTTTGCAGCAAATGCAAGGACGATTTCAACTGCCCACTGTAAGTACTTTAACTTTATCTTATTTGTATGCACTTTTATGTATCTGCCTCTATAAATCGTCCAAAAAAAAGGTCCTTTATGAAATACAGTTGGTCCTCGCATTTTTCCGTGCTTGGGCTCATAACCTTCTGGAATTTGTAGGACATAAAATCGGAGGTTAATTTGGCTCCAACTCAGAAATCATTGCCTACGGATCCTTCATCAATATATGGACAAGCAATTTTGCAGTCAAAGTCTGGAATTGGCGGTGCAGGTAACATTACCGGACCTTCCAGAAGAAAAGAATTTCAGTAGACAAACACGCTGTAAAGATGAGCAGAATATGAGTTCTTTACAATCTTTGTTGAGGAAATATAAATTTAGAGACACAGTTTCAAGTTCCCCTGTTCTATGTCTTCATAACTATTTTATCAATATGTATGCAGAAGGTGATGTATTATAATTGTTTGAAGTTTGTGCACTTTCATGCAGTTTCAGCTAGCATTTCTTGCAACTATAATAAACTTTTGTTGAACATCTATGATATCCTAATTCATCACTACCTTTAATTTGTGTTTGAATGTTTGAGGAATCGTATAAGGTATAGTGGGGTTGATAACATGTCATTACACATGAAGAAATCCTTCAAACCTAGCCACTATAAAGCAAGAGATGGATCAAAACTTGGGAAAATTGGGGACACTGGAGAATTGAAGGACAAAATCAGATGCCCCTGTCTTCCTTCATCAGTATTGCAGTCTACTAGAATAAAATCAAATCAGTTGAAATCAAACTTACTTGTATTTGAACTGCTGTCTTTAATGTTGCTTTTCACCAAACTGTTTCTGTTATTTTCTTTCTTGGAAAATAAATAAATAAAACCTCTTCAGGTTTATTGGTAACAGTTTGTGGTTGGCTGTTACTTGGCAATTTGGCTGAAGCAAATAAATTTACCATGCTGAACAATTTTGTCAAACTGTTATCACAAATTCATAGACATTTTCTGTATAAAGAAGGATTCAATTTGTTCTCATCTTTTCTTTTTGTCCCCTTCAGGAGTAAATCAAGGTGTCACTGGTCTCCCGTTGAAGGGTTGGCCTCTAACTGTGAGTTAGAAATGGCTGTTCTATTTTGTATATTACTTAAATTTATTTATGTGGAGGTACACAAAGTAATTGAGAATTGGTGCTGCCATAATATCCACTATCCAGGGAATTGACCAGCTAAGGCCAGGTTTAGGTTTGCAAGTACAAAAGCCCAATCTACAGACCCAAAATCAGTTTCTCTTGGCATCACAACAACAGGCTTTAGCACCACCTCAGGCACAAGGCAACCTTGGAAGTCAACCGAACTATGGATTTTCGGGTTTGCAAAGAGGTAGTGTAAGTGCTAAAGACAGTCAACATACAAGGAATGATGGATCTATATGCTCCCCAGTTCAATCAAACTCACCAAAGGTTAAGAATATCTTCTCACACTCGTAAATAATATATCTTGTAGGTTTAGCTTGTATGACATCCCATCACATAGGTGCAAGATAGTGCACATATGGCACTATACTGAAAGACCTTTTCCTTGTATTTACTTGTATGATAAATCTCCATGGTGGGAATGTTTTCCTCTATGTTAACTCATATTTCTCAAACTGGAAAGATAAGAAAGAAACAATATATTATTTTCAAGCGGCTCCAAAGGGGGAATCCTGATGGCTGGATTACCACATAGTTTTGTACCTGAATTCACATATTTCATCAACTACCTCATCTGCCTTTTTGTTTCATACACTAACTTGGTCATTCAGGATATGTATATTCATATATATATATATATCTATAATGATTATTTTGTTCTCGTAAGAGAAGCTATACATGCCTTCATTTGAGTCTTTAGTTGATATTCAGCAGATGAAAATGCCCCAGATGCAACAGTCTTCTTCTCAGCAACAGGAGCAACTTCAGCAGCAGCAGCATCTGCAACAGGTTGTGCTTGCAGATGAATGCATAATTACAATATTTCATCAAAGATTTGAAATTTTTAGTATGTTCGATGTAGATATCCTGTTGGCAACTATTACTTTTTCCTCTGTCACTACACGCATTTGTGACCAAGCACTTCCTTATGCTTTTGCGCTTGATTTCCTCTTTCTGTATTTATTGTGGTTTAAGTTATTAATTACTGTTTGGTATCATTATTCAGAATAACAGAAAAAGGAAACAACACTCTTCTTCTGGAGCAGCCAATAGTACAGGTACAGCAAATACAGTGGGTCCTTCCCCAAATTCGCCACCGTCAACTCATACACCCGGTGATGGGATAACTACTGCTTGTAGTTTGCAGCATGTCAACAGTGTGCTGAAAAATACGATAATGTATGGTGCAGAAGGTCTTGCTTCTTCAACAAATCAGCTGGTACGCTCATTATTATCAAGTTCTTGTGTTGTTGCATGTCCATTGTGCAACTCCAAGGTAGTCATTATCATGTATCAGAAGCATATATATCTTTTTTCCAAAAAATAGTCTAGGTTATCATAAGGTATTGTAAGATACAATTTAATTTATGATACTTATATGATATATATATATGTATATTCATATGTAAATTAGAAATTATTGTGCATACAAATGTAACTATTTTCATTATAGGCAGAAGATCGTGTGTCCCTAAAATTAATATCAATATACACTTAGTTTGAGATTTGAATATAGTTTGAAACTTTGTATATATTGGTCCATTGGCTACACAAACAGATCTAGCCACGTAGCCAATTGCCCAAGTGTTCAGCCCAAAAGTCCCAAAAGTATGAGAGAATAGTTTATAGTTCTCAAAAGAAAAAATATATTATGAGGAAGCTTTGTGGAAGACAGCTGTGAGCCATATGCTAAATTCATTCAGATTAAGGAAAAAGCTTATCGATAAACTTTACGAAGGAGTTAGTAGTGGGAGTGCTGCTAAAAATGAATAATAAAAAGGAAAGAAGGAAGAGGACTCACCACCATTGTAGAAACTGTGAAGAGAGATGGTAGGGAGGGAATCACCGTTGATGAACTCTACAGTCTTTCAATCTCTTCAAAATAGTTCACATTAAGTCCACGAGCTGTTTCGCATCAGCTAAGTGAATAAATTATACTGCAAGACAGCCATTTCGCATCAGGTAAGTGAAAAAATTATATCGCACGATACATAACTATCTCGCGATACATCATGTCTGTGCTCAACTGTATCGTGCGATACATACAGATTTCCGATTCTACAAGCAATATGCAACTTGTGCCGCTGATACGATACTTGACAATAATGACTACCTTGCATCATATGAATCAATTCAATTAATTCAGAAAGGTATATACTTCCCAACAATGATTTCTAATTAAATATGTTTTTTCAGTAACTATCCATTTCATATTTATGAACCTGTATCATTCAGTAATGTTTATGAGGGATGAAAAAAAATTGAAATTGTAATGCTCCTATTTTTCTCTTAGTGCAGGACGATATGGAGCATTTTGGAGATGTTGGGCCCCTGGATGATAATGTGCAATCATTTCTATCAAATGATGGAGGAGATTTATATGGCACAATAAAACAAACTCTTACTGAGCACAAAACAGAGTCTTCTAAGGGTAATAATTTACTATTGTACGTTATTTGTTGGAAGTAGCCTGCCTTTAATTCTCCAAATTCTGTATTACAGGTTTTTCTTTTGGGGAGGTCGGCTGTATACGGACAAGAAATAAAGTTACCTGCTGTCATTTTTCTTCAGATGGGAAGTTGCTAGCAAGTGCTGGGCATGACAAGAAGGTAAGATCTCCAGTGTGGTAAAGAGCATGTGATATATAGTTAATAAAATTTTGATATTCTCTAATATGTAGATAATTATATATTAATGTATAGGGTTTGACAGTTTGCAGTTTCAAATGTTAATTTAACACTCCAAAATTGCATATACTGAGGCTTTTTAAAGATATTTTTGACGTATTTGATTTTTGTGACAATATTTGGAGTGCTAGAGTATTTATGTGGAATGGTGGTAGAGCCAATAGCCACACTTCAATCTTACTTCTATATTTTCTAGTTATGAGATACTTTGTTTACTTGTAATCAAGCAATTCAAAATATCAATACTCAGATTGGGTTTCTTTCTCTTTTTCTTTCATTCTTCTTGAAAGAAAAGAAATAATCAATATTTTATATTGCCGGTGGTGAAATTTTTTTGGGTTAGTCACTGATTATTACGTTACATGTCAGGCTGTTCTGTGGAATATGGATACCCTTCGAACGGAAACTACCCCCGAGGAACACCAATACCTAATTACCGATGTTCGTTTTAGGCCGAATTCAACTCAGCTAGCAACAGCTTCCTTTGATAAGTCTGTTAGACTATGGGATGCAGCTAATGTAATTCTCTCTAGAGCTCGTGTAATAATAAATTTTAATTCTGATATGATTAACTTGGTCTCTCACATGGTAACAAATTTTCAGATTCTTAAATTTAAGGCCTTCTTTTTGCATGTATTTGATTTCTAGTAGTAATCATGGATCTAACTCATTGTTGCAGCCAAGCTACTGTTTGCATGCATACACGGGGCACTCTTCACACGTTATATCCCTGGATTTCCATCCCAAGAAGAATGATTTATTCTGTTTTTGTGATAATAACAACGAAATTCGCTATTGGAATATTAGTCCATTCTCATGCACTCGAATTTCCAAGGTTGGTCTTTAAACCCATCTTTTCTGTATTTTATACTTACAAATTTCATTTGCACTTGCATTGGGTTATCTTTGAGTTCCATATCTAATTCCTGGTGTAGCAAGGAGGCAGTGCACAAGTGAGATTTCAACCAATAATTGGACATTTGTTGGCCGCAGCATCAGATAAAGTGGTGTCTATCTTTGATGTCGAAACTGACAGGCAAACCCACTCTTTCCAGGTTTGTGCGCTTATAGTAATATGTTTGTGAATCTAGGGTAAATTGAGTAATTTGTTCGACCCTATATGTTTTTGCACCCGTGTTGTATGTGCTGTGGTACTATCTCTTTATTGAAAAGCCATTTCACCTCACTATCAGGGGCACACCGGAGCGGTAAACTACCTGTGCTGGGATCCAAATGGTGATTATTTGGCATCTGTGAGTGAGGATTCTGTGAAAGTGTGGTCATTAGCGTCAGGGGACTGCATTCATGAGCTCAGCTCCAGTGGAAACCCGTTCCATTCTTGTGTTTTTCATCCAAGTTATTCAGCTCTCTTGGTGATCGGTGGAATGCGGGTAATTTATCTTTCCTTTTTACGTTTTTCTTGTTGGTGGGATGGGGAAGTGGGGTTTGGAGAGAAAGGGGGGGGGGGGTTGTAGCGTAATATATATATTAGTTTTGTCAGCCAACTTCATGGAACTAAACCTGCGTCAATCTTGAGCAAATAAAACCTGTATTTTGCCTCTTAAAAGGTACCTCAATTTTCAACATTTTACTGTGTTTGGGTACGTGCATTGCATTGAATAACTCCAACCATATTTTCCCCGTTTCAAAGGATTGTTTTGTGATAACTTGAAGTACTTCACTTACTTTAATTAATTGTACACAGATACATTCCTATTTTCTAATGCTTTTACTATTAAATAGTGATTATTAAAGAAAAATCACATAACATACAAGGATTAAAGTTTACAAATCTCATTTTTCTTATTTAGGGCTGTTAGAGGGTAAGTTTACAGGTTTTTTTTTTTCTTTTTTTTTTCTTTTGGGTGAAGTTCAAATTTTATAACAGCGCAACTATACAAGATACAAGGGCATCACTGCGGGATTACAACATGATCCTCGCACTTATACCCCACTCTTTACACACTAACCAATTCACAAAGCTTCTCTTATCTTTTGCAATACCAAGTTTTACTATAATATACTGCTGAACCCCTCTAATTGCAGCCTCAACACTCAACTACATGCTGGAACATGTACTCTTGCGCATTTCTCTCGTCAAATACAATAGATTGTGACAGCCATGGCCAGCTTACCTATTCTAGCACTCACGGAGTTTCCTCTTTATCTTCTTTCTGCTTGATCAACTTCCTTCTGCCAACAATTGCATCTGTTGCATTATCAGTTCCTTTGCAGCACCGTACTCCAAGCATGAGCAAATTTGCTGCCAAAGGACTAGTGATCCCTTGTCTCCTCCATTTCCCAACACAACACACGTACTGTCTCCAATGACTGCCCATTTCTTTAGCCTATCTTTAGTTTCATCCCGTCTTTACAAACCACCCGGTGAATGAAAGCTGCATCTTGATATAGCATCCTTATGCCACACTAGTCTGAACCAGCTGACCACATCACTTCTTCTAATACTGTTCCATGCAGATTTCACTTTGTACATTTTATTTGAAGTTAACACCCATTACACCACATCCTTACTATCGACATTTGGTTGGTAAGAAGGCCAGTCCTCATTAATAAGCATGAGATCCTGTGATAGGGTGTGTTTACAGGTTGTCACCCCCATTGCCACTGCATTGCATTCTACAGTATAGAATGCAATCTAAGAGTATGTTTGGGAACCCACGTTCCAAGTTTAGAATTGGTGCTTTGGAATCAGAGCAAAAGTTGAACTAGCATGGATTCACTAAATTCAAGAGCTTTTTTTTACTGTATTACTAAATTCCGTTTGTTTTTAACCTTGTGTGCAGTCACTGGAGCTGTGGAACATGGCTGAGAACAAGAGCATGACTGTTCCAGCACATGAAAATATAATTGCGTCGTTGGCACAGTCACCTATCACAGGAATGGTCGCCTCTGCTAGTCACGACAGTTCCGTTAAGTTATGGAAATGAAAAAATAAAAAGTAAAATGTTATTAATAATTTTATTATTGTAACTTTCTTGGAGCAGCGGGCACTGCTTCAACACACAAAAATGTGCTGAAAAAACTGCTTTGATCCACCAACTCTGGGTAAGATCACAGCAAGGAATTAGGGCGTCTAAGTTGAGATTTATCAATGTATTATTTTCTCGAGTGTTATGTTGTATTTATGAGTGATCGAGTATAGAGTTAAAAGATAGCGAGTGTTGAGAAGAATCCGAGAGCCTAAAAGTTGGGAGAAGAGAAAAGTAGCATTTTCTTTTGCAGCATCTGTCTATGATAAAGTGGCTGGTTTAATATTTATATAACAATAATAACAGTAATAGTAATAATATTAATCACATTGCTCTCTTTTGGCTTTCGGGGTTTGAAACCAAATTTTGCGGAGGAGTCAAGTAAAGGAAAACGAACTAAAACTAAAAATTTAGTGGGGTGTACAAAATTTACCCATTTCATTTTCTTCCTTTTAAGCAGAGGCAAAACATTGGTAACTTGAAATTTCAAGTATATACGAGAAAAGCTGTTAATATTAGGAAAACAGATCATTCTCACTAAATTGTAAAAAAAAAATTAGCTTATTATCAACCAATTAAAATCAACCATCCATAATAGTTAATACCGATACTATCTCCAATTTAAACACCTTGTACTAATAATGTGGAATTTTATCTCAAAAGCATAGTTATTATTTGGTGAACTATCGATTCATATTAGCCTATTAATGTTGAATTTCAGCCGAACTATTATTAATTTTAGTTATTAGGGTGTCACCCTATTAGAGTCCATCCTTATGGAGCCATCCAATATCTCAATTCTATATAATAAGCAGCAAGGGTTCTTAAATTTTAAAATTATAAGGAATAAAAGATTGTAGGATTAAAATATTAAGATATGCTTTTAATTTGACAATTTATATAAGGTAGAAGTTATTTGATCCTTAAATTTGTATCTAATTTTTAATTTGATGATTTATATAAAGCTAGATGCCATTTTATGGCCCTAAAATCGTACCAAATATTTGATTTTTTAATATGACAATTTTTCCCTTTCGTACTTTAATTTCACAAAAAATTTGTAGATCTATATAAAGTTAGAAGACATTTCGTGGCCCTGAAGCTGTGCCAAATTTTTTATTTGACAAATTTACGTAAGGGTGTTCAAGGTTGGTTGACCAGACCGTTCACTTACAATATGGATCGGATCGATTATGTCAGCCCACTTATTTTTGGATTGGTCTTGATTGGACTGAAGAACTAACCAAGGCCAGACTAGTTTGAACAGTCTGGTTTTAGTCACTCCAATCGGTTTGAGCTTTTACAATGGGTCTATTTTTTTGGCTTGTTGGGCAATTTTAAACAATGGGCATATTTAAACAATAGAACAACTTTAGAAAGTGGAATTTTTTTTAGCCTAACATAAGAGCTTATTTTCACACATATAAGTATATATATATATATATATTTAAATATAATATATATATAACTGGTTCAGTCCGGTTTTATATGCATTTTTTTTCACATGACCGAAGATATAATTGGTCCTCTATAAATTATAACGGATCGGACCATTATATATATAAAATTCAAAAAAAATTCTTTTCTTCGGTCAGGCCCAGTCCAGTTTTCTGCACACCCCTAATATTACCCTTTTGTGCTTTAGTTTTCACAAAAAATTGCATTGTTAGCAACAGAGTTTGAACTTTTACACTTGCAAGAGTTATTTAAGACCCTCAAGGTCTAAGCCACTTATTACATTGTTAATTTTTCATTTTTTAAATCATTTCTATTTACATTGTACACGTAATATAAATATAGTTTGGTATACCCGTTACGACTAGTTTTCTATAAGTACTATAAATAGGAGTGTAAATGGATCGGATACGGACATGATACCATACTATCTATTATCCATATTCGTTATTAAATTTAATCTACAAATCCTTATCCGTATTCCTGAAGATAGTATATTAAACTATTCTTATCATTATCATATCGGATATCTCGAAATCAGATAATATCCTTATCCATTTTTTTAGAGGGGTAAATGGATATTCGAAAATCCAAATCCATTTTTAATTCGAATTCATATTTTGTGGATATTTATCTATATGGATATTTTGTTATACCATGCTTAAAGCACAATGAAAGAAATTTAAGGCTTTAGCATTGAATTGAATATTCTTGATATAATTCTCGTCATATTCGGATACCGATTTAGGAGATACAATTTCCTTTTCATCGATTTTGGTGATCTTACAAGGTCTAACAAGAGTGATCCCCTATTGTTCAAAATCACTAGTTTGAAGGAATGTGCACATTATGTTTTTCAAATATATAGTTATAGTTTTTACCATCAAATAATAGTGGTCTAGTGATTGACGCACCCTCTGAAAGACCGGTTCCTTGATAAATAAACATGATCTTACACTTTAAGATCGTTAAATCAAAACAAGAGTTCAACATCTGATACCAATAGTTGGTCCAAAATTAACCTTAGAGGGGGTGAATAGCGTTTAAGGAAATAAATATGGAATTTAAATAATTTTGAAAAATATTTAAACAGTAGATATTTCACCATATATATTTAGAAGATTAGCAAAGCAAGCAATCACAATGTCAAGTAACAAGTATGAATAATAGTAAATAGAGAGCTTGGGTTTAGAGAGATAAAACCGAATAAGTCATGATATTTTGTTTATGCAGTTTGGTTTTCTTGATCATACGTATGCGCCCGAGTAGTTCCCCCAAGAAGTTCCACTAAATGATTTTCTTACAGGTGAAATTAAAATCATTCCTCAATATAAATGTAATCTTTCTCACTATACTCAAAAAGTGTTATTTTTCACAATACTTAAGCAAGTGTGATTCTTCTTACTACACTTAATACAAGAAAACCTTCTTACTAGATTATGAGAAATTCTCTCACAAATGAATAATATAAATTGTTTGGTGATACACACCAATGAACAATAACTCTTAAGTGTTTACAAGATACAAATGAAGTACATACTAGAGTTATTAAGATTGATCAATAATTTTATCTTAAAAATGAGTGATATGATCAATGCAAAGCCTTGAATCTTGGAATATTGTGAATAAATGAATAATGAGTAAATATGATGATTCAAGTAAGTTTAAATGTGTCTTAAACTTCTAATATATAATCCCAAAGTGTATATGGCCATTTTTGTGGTTAGGTAGAGTTATTACCTTAAAACAAAGCAAAAATAAGTCCAATGGCTATATTATGAGGTATCAGTCGATTAAGCAAAGCTTATCAGTCGATTGAGGCAATATCATAACCATCAGTCAACTAATGGCTTTTGTCCATCAAGCCAATTTTTCAAAATTTTGATGACTTCTTTAATTTTGATCCAAAATTCATTTTAATGCTTATAGGATGTTCTTAACTAGGGTTGGCCACAGTTCGGTAACTAAACCGAGCTGGTTGGTTTTCAAGCCAAACCGACTTATTCGGTTTACACATGAAGAGAACCGTCACTGAACTGTAGTAGTCGGTTTACCAATATTCGATTTTATCGAAATGGTTGGTCGATTTGGTCTGCAATTGGTTAAATCTGACCATCACTTGAATTAAAAAAAATGTCTAAAAAAAATGAAGAATAAGGGAATCTGGCTATGGGTTTGTTAGATGGCAACTTTACTTCAGATTTGGAAGATGACTAAAGTATCGAACATTGTGGTAATTTCCATTCTAAAATATGTCTCAATGTACAAACCTAAATCAATCACACATTAAATTAAAGTATCAAACATTCAAACCTACAGTGTCTAACTGTTTATATACATACAGTGCAACTGCAAAAATGTTGTGATTT
This sequence comes from Lonicera japonica, assembly GCA_021464415.1. Classification (NCBI taxonomy): domain Eukaryota; kingdom Viridiplantae; phylum Streptophyta; class Magnoliopsida; order Dipsacales; family Caprifoliaceae; genus Lonicera; species Lonicera japonica. The sequence continues at coordinate 9,166,553 of CM038463.1, forward strand.
TATGGTAAATAAATACTAGCAGAGACGATCTGATTTTATGGGGGCTTATCGGAAAGAAGATGTACTAGAGAATATTGGATTTTGTGTAGCAAAGGGAGAATTAGACTGAAAAGATTGGATTTTATGAAGGAAGGATTAAAGGACCGTCGATGGAGTAAAAACGGAGCAGTGGAGCCGGGAGGAACTGGCGGGAGCTAGCGGAATGAGTAAGGACTGACGAGGCCACGGGGGTTTTATGAAATAAAAAGACTAAGGAGGGGAGTATTGGCCTAAGTAGCTTTGGGTGGGTTTTGATTTTTGAACTTTTCACTTTTGTCTTAGTTTTAGACCGTGTTTTCAAAGGCGTTGGGATGCATGCATCGATGTGTGCCTTTCTACGCCTGGAACGAAAAAAGCATCGATGCTCTTAGAGAAAAGCGGAATACATATTAGGCGTACGCCTTTTTGTCAAGGCTTATGCATTTTTAGAAGAGCGTACGCCTTTTACGCATTTTTAGCAAGGCTTACGCCTTTTATGCTTCTATTTTTTTTTAAAGACAGGTCCAAAACTATGCTACTTTCACCTTTAAAAAGAAGGGCATAAAATGTGTAAACTTAAGAGTAAATAACAAACACGAGAAAGGGGTTGAACTCGGAATAGAGAAATAGAGAGAGGAGGGGGGGGAAGAACGCAAGATTGTTTGGTTTCCTCTATTACCATGTTTCAAGACAGAGTGATTGTTGATTGTTGGTCTGCTTTCTCACTCTCTTTTACATCTCTCAATTTTTCCTTTCCTCCTCATTTATTTGAATCTTATTCCTGGTCTCAAATTAACTGTCTCACTCTTCTTTTCATACTTAATTATATATAGTCTCATTTATTTTATGAGAAATAACTAAATTGAATTAGTGTTTTTTTAAAAAGATATTCAAGTCAAAATGATCAAGACTATCAATTTGAGACAAAGTGCATATTAAGTTAAATTTTTTGGATGAAGTATACCATTTCATGTGTGAGTTTGAGAGCGCGCAACATGCATTATTAAAAATGTTTTAACATTAAAAGGTTTGATCAGAGTGTGATTGAGTGCATCCTAATACAAATGCAGGCCATCAAGCATAACTTAATCTATAATAAAATATTAGCAAAAGTTTCAAGCTAAATCTATTACCAAATCAAATATGCATGCCTTCCCAGAATATAGTATTACAATGAAAAGTTGTGTATTTTTTTGTACACTTTCAGTATTTTGCCTTTGCAAATTAAAGCTATATATATATATATATTTGTTTATGCAAAAGAGCAACCTATAAGTCGTTGGATTTGTATACCACATATGAGATTTCACTACATCAAAGATGTAGAATTCATCAGGGTGCACTTGAGTGCGAATGCAGATCATTTATTTTTGTTAAATGATTAGGAGACTAGCTAATATTTCAATAGGTACCCACCCGGCTTCAACTATAACATAATCAATATTGTGTATATTACAACAATATTACACTGAAGTTCTGTATTTGTTTCTACACTTCAGTATTTTGCTCTAATTTTGCAAAAGCCATATTTGTTTATGTAAAAGAACGAGTTTATGTATATCAGCCTATACATCATGACGAGTGCAGAATTGTTATATAGGTTGCCATCTTGACGTGAAATAATGTACGTATTTAATACTGCTTGTTATCTAGAGTTTTGATTTTGCTTTTTAACTCTTATTGTTCAATATCGTACCACGCCATTGTTACAATTGTTGTATGTATCCCTTAAATTATATGAAAATTTTGTACAAAGCTTTACAATATATCATTTTCAAAATTGATAAGAATATCCACCAATTAAAATTAATTTATAATTGCATAAATTTAGATTCTATTTTAATTAAAATTCCGAATCCAAATATAATTACTTATTAATTTCTTTCATATTAACTTTTAAAAAAAATTCAAACAATTTAGGGTTAGGGTTTATATATGGAAATTTCCTATTGCACCCAAATCATCTTAAATACCAATTCCCAATTTTCGATGAATTAAACTTGAGTACCTAGTAATCATAAACATCTCACAGATTGAAAATATGCTAGATCTGTCAGTGACCGGTACAGATATGACCATTTCTGGCACCGGGCTTCGAGGACTCTAATCTATGCCTAAATTAATTATTTCCCCTTTTCAATTAGACCCTAAAATTAGAGATTGCTTTAGATTTTTTTTGGTGGACAGACGAAGAGAAACAAAAACAAAAACAAAGAAAAAAACCACTAAAATCCCCTGGGGTAAGAAACACCCTCCAGATCAGCAATCAACTCATCCACAAGCTCCATGGGGGGCACCATAATTTTGACAAGCTTTTCATTTTGCGTACTTCCGATCTTTGCCATTTTATCAGCACATCTATTTGCTTCTCTTAGAATATGCTTAATATTTGAATTCAGTTCTCTTTTGAGCTCTCTGCAGTCTTCAATGAGGGTTCTGCACGGGTGGTTATCCACGTCCTCTTCCCCGTTAATCAAGTTAACCGCAACATGGCAGTCGCTTTCAATGTGTATTCCCTCCCAGCTTTTCACTTTGGCTAGCCGAAGGCCTTGTCTAAGACCCCATAGTTCTGCCTGGATGGGTGTGGAGGCACCTAGGATACCACAGAATCCCTCTAGCCACTCCCCTTGGTCACTTCGAGCTAGTCCACCGTAGCTTCCTCTGGTCGGGTTTCCAAAGCAACTCCCATCTGTGTTTATTTTGATGGAACCTATTGGAGGGAAAGACCAATGAATAAGTTGGTGATCTTTAAGAGGAGCCAGCCCTTCCGCTTTTTTAAAAGCATCAGCTACACTTTTGGCATAGCTAATGCTTTTAAACGTAACTTGACTCTCCGGCACCTCTTTGTTCTCAAATTGGAGTTCATTTCTGTTTTTCCATATATTCCAAATTGTAGAAGCAAAGATAGTGCTCCAAGGAATACCATACAAAACATTATCGTTCCTGTTGAGATTTAAATCAATCCACGAGAAAAAGTCAACCTCACCTGCATTGTTTACAACATTGATAGCAATACAATCCCAAACCTTTTTCGCCTGCGTGCATCTTCTGAAAATGTGGTCCTCATCTTCGCTATACCCACACTTTTTGCATTGACCATTTTGAGTGATACCCCTCTTAGCGCACATAGAGTTTGAGAGGACCTTATCCTGCCTAAGTAACCAAATGAAAATAATGATTCTGATCGGAAGTTTCAGCTTCCAGATCCATTGCCACTCCTTATCTTTAGATTTCTTAACATCAATTAATTTAAGGATAAAGGAGTAGCAGTTACCCACCGTAAACTTCCCGGAACCACTCTCACTCCAACCAGGTTTGTCAGGGATATTGCGGTTTGAGGGTAGGGGTATACCTTCAATATCATAAACCACCTCTTGAGGGAACCAGAATTTCAACTTATCAACATCCCAAAGACCATCATCAGTGATAAATTGATTCACACAAAAGTCAGGGAGATCAAGGTGTTGTAGCCCCAGTCTAGCAACTAGGTCGGAACTACCCACCCAATTGTCTTTCAAGACATCAATCTTTTTGCCATCACCTACGTTCCACTTTATACCTTTAACAAGAATATTTTTGGAATTATATATGCTTTTCCAAACCGGGGAGGGGGATTTTTTAAGAGCCCAATTTCTCGGGTTCTAGGACACTTTGTACTTACACTTAAGGACTTATCCTCGTTAATCATTCTCCACCCAAGCTTAGAAATAAGAGCTTGATTGTTGTGTCTACACTTCCTCAACCCAAGCCCTCCCAAAGCTTTAGGTTTGCATACGTCATCCCAATTAATAAGATGCACCTTCTTCTTATCCACCGTGTCCCCCCATAAAAAATCTCTATTGATTTTATCGATTTTCTCACAGGTAGCTTATGGGAGTTTCAACGTTTGCATATTATAGTTAGGAATAGTCCCTGTCGCAGCCTGAACCAACGTAGTCCGTCCAGCGAGGGAAACAACCCGCAAGCTTTTTTTGAACTTTTTCAACCACATGTTTAAAATTGTTCGTAGATAAATTCCCGTGAATCAAAGGAAAGCCAAGGTACACTCCAAGGTTGGTAATAAGATGCATACCACATTTAAAACTAATGGCAAGAGCCTCGCACCTTGGGACATTAGGAGAGATAAAAATTTTAGATTTTTGAAAATTTATGGTTTGTCCCGAGGCACCACAGAATTCATCCAAAATTTCCATAATAGTATTGGCATTACGCAAATCAGCTTGAGCAAAAAGCATTAAGTCATCAGCAAAGAATAAGTGCGAGATAATGGGGTCGTTTCTAGAAGTTTTGATACTAACCCATTCATTTTTCAAGACTGCCTCATTAATGAGATTAGACAGGTATTCCAAACATAGAACAAATAGATAAGGGGAGAGGGGGTTGCCTTGTCTAAGGCCTCTCGTGGTTTTGAGAGGTTCAAGGGGCGTCCCATTCCAGAGAATAATAGTCTGGCCTTTGGTAACACAGCTCATAATGAGAGAAATCCAATTTTTATCAAAGTTGAAGTTCTCGAGAGTTTTTTCCAAAAACTCCCAAGAGATTTTATCATAGGCCTTTTCCAAGTCAATTTTAAAAATCATACCACCTTGTTGACCATTTTTTCTTTGAAGATCATGGAGAATCTCTTAGGTTATGATAAAGTTGTCTGAAGCTTGCCTTCCTGGAAGAAAGCTAGCTTGACAGGGGCCCACAAGTTTCTCCAGCAATGGCCTTAATCTATTCACTAGAACCTTACTGACCACGTTATAAATAACATTACACAAGGTGATGGGTCTGAAGTTAGTGATAGATTCAGGTATATCAATCTTAGGCACCAAGGTAATAAAACATTTATTATGATCTATCGGGAAAGACCACTGGGAAAAAATTTTGGTTGGTACCCATCCGGTCCCGGTGTCTTCAAAGGTTGCATACTAAAAACAGCTTTTTCTACCTCGTACCAAGAGAGAGGTCTTGTAATCAAACTATTATCTATCTCTGATATCCCAGGGTAAACCGCGAATTCATAGTTGAGATCATTCTCAAGAATGGTACTATTAAACAAATTATTGAAGTAATAGTTAATGTGAGAGGCAATAGACTCGGGATTAGCACACCATTCACCATCAATTTTAATTTTATCAATTTTATTACGATTATGGCGGATAATGGTCGAGGTATGTAAGAACTTAGTATTCCTGTCCCCAGTCGTTAACAACTGAATCCTCGATTTTTGGAGCCAAAGAATCTCTTCTTGTCTTAAAACCATCTTTAAATCTCTCTTAAGTTTAAGCTCCAGGAAATTCAAGTTGTGGGAAAATTGATTTTCCTGGGCTATTTGGATTCCCTTGATACGGGCCTTAAGGTTTTTCTTATTAGCAAAAATGTTCCCAAACACTTCCTTATTCCATTTTTGAATCTCAGTGGTGTAATTGTGGAGCTTAGTCCCAAAGCTATTGCCATTATCCCAAGATTTCTCTATAACCGTGTGACAGAGAGGGTGTTCTAACCAGCTTGCGAGAAAACAAAAGGGTCTAGCAGTACGATTAGGCGGATGGGAAATAGCACTATTACGATCAGTGTAAACAAAAATAGGAGAGCGATCAGAATACGTACGTTGCATAAAAGTAACAGCTGCATCCGGGAATTTAAGCCTCCATTTCGGGTTAGCCAGGGCTCTATTAAGATGGACCATGGTGTTTACCATACCCATTCTACCATTGCTCCACGTCATAGCCGGGCCGCTGCACCCCAGATCTAGCAATCTGCATTTGTTCATGTTTTCCACGAATTTCTCGACTCTTCGTTGATCTGCCCCACCCCGTAAACTCTTTTTTCACTGCTACTAGCATGGTCATTAAAATCTCCTGCTGTAAGCCAAGGGATTTTGTACTGATTCGTAACCATGGTGAGATTAGTCCACAGTTCATCCCGGAGAGAGTGGATGGGGCTGGCATACACAGCAGAGAGGAGCCACTCCTCATAATGGTTCTTGGTAACAATAGCATAGATACATTGATGTGTAACATTGAAAGTTTTTAGATTAATAATTGTAGGGTTCCACAGTAGCCAAATTCCTCCAACTTTGCCTTGCGGATCAATATGTATATTTTTCATTAACCCGAATTGGTTGAAAATTTTTCCCATACTTTCAAAGTTAACTTTTGTTTCTAAGAGAGCAATAACATCAGGTCTATAGTCTCTATGGAGATCCTTTATAGTAGTTCTGAAATCAAGGTTGCCAGCTCCCCGACAGTTCCAAAACATACAAATCATTGATGAAACTTCTATAAGAGGAGGAAGCGGCTCAGACATTAGCCACCCTGTTATTAGTTTTTCTCTCAGCTGAGACTCTTCTATGGCTGACGTTGCGCCCATCTGAACTGCGTGTGACCACGTTCTTTCCCATCGAAATTGTTTCGGTTCTAAGTTTATTCTGACTTGATTCACACCACCAAATCTTGATGATTATGCATTCCTCTTCCTCCGCTGGCAACGAGATCCCCAGCGCGTTCGTCGTTAGGGTGTGAACAATCGAAGGCTTCATTTCTCTCGTCTGGTGGGATAGTTGATGGTTGAATATTATGTTTGGGATTAGGTTTCAAGGTAGTGGTGTCGGACTGAGCATGGTTGTTGGGAGGAGAGGGGCTGAAGAGCATATGGTTGGGAGGAGATGAAGAGAGAGAGCCTGTATGGTGTGTATCATCGTTAATCTCCATATGAGAAATTTTCTTACCATGGTTATGGTGGTCTTCTCGAGGTGCCAGAGACGTGACTTGTCCTTTTTTTATTTCCAGAGCAACCAAAGCTTTGTTATAAGATTTTTTCGAATCTTCTTGGTGTCGGTTTGATTGGCTTCTCGGTACCTGCACAGTAACCTCGCTTAGGTTATTAGTCCGAATTGAACTATATGGTTCTGTAAAGTATATGGTACTAGCTCCATTATCTGGAAGAGTAACTAAATTATTGTTGAGCTGGCTTTCTTTTCTCATCTTTCTTTTTCCTTGGGCTTTAGCTTGGCCCATCCCAGCCAATTGTTGGAACCTATTTTGGTTCGGGTTTTGGGTTCCCGATGACCCTGATTGGTTTGGCCAACTACAAGCTTTCGCCTGTTACGTTTCTGGACCAACATCCAAGGTCCAAAAAGGTCATTTGTTACCCCCACATTTCCGCTATAGTACTGGTTTTGCCCTCCAGACACCCGACCCGTAACGTCATCACCATTCGTCCCTTTCATATTACTGTTACTACCAGATGAGGCAGTTGGAACCGTCGAAACTCTAGTCGACGCCGGAGTATTTGTGGAAACTGAAGTAACTGGTTTATCTCTACATAGCTCTCTCCTATGGCCAAATCTGCCACAGGAGAAACAAATAGAGTATATATGTTCATATTCAACCCTATATTTCTTTCCTTCCAGTTGATATCCCGGCACCAAGGGTTTTGCGAGATCAACTTCTACACACACGAGCATACTTCCCTCTAGAAGTGGATGCCGTGTTATAGTCAGTTTTTATGGGTTTACCCATCCTCTTCGCAATGTGATACAGAGAGAGCCCATCATAGTATTCTATAGGTAACTCTGGTAACTGTAGCCACACCGCTGTGGTTACTTCAGTTGCCTCAGAAGGTTTGAAATTGGGTTCCCATTTCCGCACTGTAAGATAATGGTTCATAATAATCCATGGTCCACCAGATAAAGTCGTATGGTAGTCCTCTTTCGTGGTAAATTTGAAAAGGTAGTACTCTTCATCAAGGTCAACCACTTCCAGATCACCTTGGACACCCCATAACACTTTAACTCTCTTAGAGAGCATTTTGAAACCAATGGACTTCCCCAATAGTTTGACAATCAAACAATCCTTCCACTGGTCATGCAATTGTCTCACAAGAGAAGTGGGGAGTTTGATCGTAGGTAACATACTCACCCGGGTTTTCATTTAGATCAAGCTGTTGTGAACCCCCCATACTAGTGTCACCCTCCCTCTCTTCCTCAAAGGGGAGGTTCTCTACACTTTCATCAAAGTATACCTCATTATCATAACAGGATCCCACTGCTTCTTTATAGCTCATAGGAATTTTTTTCTCTCTAGAGGAACTGGGTTTAGATTGTCCTAGCTCTGTTTGCTGTAGATCTTCAATCGATTCGGTTAGCATGATCTGTTGTTGTTTCTACGTGGGAATTTTTGACTTTTTTGTTGCTTCTTGCTAAGTAATCTTCCTCTTCCGTTGATCTTTCCGGCGTATCTTGGGTTTCGTACCGCAGAGCATTGTTTTCTCTCTCTAGACTCATTTTTTACACTTAAAACCCTTGCCTATTAGTTTGGTTGACGAGATTGCTTTAGATTGATCCATAACTTTTAATACAAATTTTCTCGAAACTTTAAACCAAAGAACAGCTATGCATGTACTCAATTTTCATGATTGAAGAGTATCTTTTAATATATTCCATCCATCCTAAATTGTTAGTCTTTTTTAGGAAATTCAATTTATCAAAGACCTAATATTATTATTACACTTTTTGTTTAATTTACATTGATTTTTTCCTTTTTACTCTTTTCTTTATTCAAAACTTTTACTTGAAAAGTGAAAGTACAAAAGGGCAAAATAGGTATGTATTTATTTTTTATAGAAAGTGGACATTTATTTTGGAACATCCAAAAAACGAAAGAGGGACCAACAATTTAGGACGAGGGAGTAAATGACAGAGAGACAATCATAGAAGTTTGATATACCTATTGTTTTTGATATTTTACTTCAAGTTAATTAAGATTTATGTATTGTTTAATAATATTAGAATCTAAAATTTTAAAGTGATTATACTTAATTATTAATTTAGTAGGTATTTTAGTAATAAATTATTATTTAAATAATATTTATAAAATTAAATTAATAATCTAAAATTTTAGCGGGTTAACTTAATAGTGCAGATTAACGGGCACCACTTAAAGGATGCAGTAATAGATGGAGGCAGGGGCGGAGGGATGAAGGGGCGAGGTGGGGCCATGGCCCCACCTGGGTTAAAAAAAAAAAAATTTAGTATAGGGGGTCTTGTGCGAGAAAGGAAAGAACAGGGGCCATTATGTAATTACGGTGAAAGTTTTTTTGTGAGTTTGATTTAATTTTGGGCGGTGGGAATTCTGGCGCGTGACCTACGCACGGGGGGGTGGTTTTGAAGATTGGAAACTCACGTGGAGGGGGTTTTGTGCTATTAACTTTAATAGTCGGAGGTCTTAGTTTGTAATTTAGGTAAGGTTATGCTTTTAGGTTAAAAGCAGGCATAGCAAACAAAAGCAGCAAATATTCAAACAAGCAGTAGCCTGTAGTCGCCGCCCGCCTGCCCGCCTCTTCTTCTCATCTCTCCATTTTTAAGCAGGCAGCCGTTTCTTCTCTCCATTTTTATTCTTCATTTGAGGTTAGATTTCTTCTTTATAATTTTATACATTGTTCTAAAATTTGGAATATTAAGAATTTATTTATTGATGTTGATTATTCTAGATTATTGATGTTGATTTGCTTATTAAATTTTAATTTGATTATTGAAGTTAATTTGTTTATTAGATAGTTATTTAATAAATTGATAGTTGATTAATATATGTGTTTGTTAGTTATAATTTATAATAGGTTGAAGTTAATTAATTTTAGTTATAATTTTTTAGTTATAATTTATAATAGGTTGAAGTTAATTGGAAGAAGAAAAATCACTTCGATAAACATGTCGGAGAGCACACTAGTTTGCATAACAAATGCATGAAGGCTGCCGAAGATTTAATGAAACAACAAGGACACATAGAAGTTTGTTTGTCTAATCATTCTGATCAAGCTCGAATTAATTATCGTATTCGATTGACTGCCTCAGTTGATTGCATTAGGTTTCTTTTGAAGCAAGGATTACCTTTTCGTGGGCATGATGAATATGAGGCCTCAAGTAACCGAGGAAACTTTCTTGAGCTTCTTGAATTTCTTGCCAAGCATAATGAGGAGGTTAAAAAAGTTGTCTTGAAGAATGCTCCCGAAAATCTCAAAATGACATTGCATCAAATTCAGTTTGATATTGTTAATTCCATAGCAATTGAGACTATAAATGCAATAATTCGAGAAATTGGTGATCATAGTTTTTCTATCTTAGTTGACGAGGCTCGTGATGTATCTATAAAAGAGCAAATGGCTGTTGTTTTACGTTTTGTTGACGAAAGGGGGTTTCTAATGGAGCGATTTTTAGGCATTGTACATGTTACAGATACAACTGCTTTATCACTTAAGGCAGCTATTGAGTCTCTTCTTTCAAAACATGGGTATAGTTTATCAAGTTTACGAGGGCAAGGTTATGATGGAGCAAGCAATATGCGAGGAGAATTTAATGGTCTTAAAAGTTTGATATTACAAGAGAATAGTTCTGCTTATTACGTACATTGTTTTGCTCACCAACTTCAATTAACACTTGTTGCTGTTGCCGAAAATCACTCAAAAATTTCTACATTCTTTGATGTTGTTACAATGTTATCAAATATTATTGGAGCCTCGTGCAAGCGCAGAGATATCCTTCGAGAAAAACAATATGAAAAATTGATCGAAGGAATTTATACTGGGGAAATTTTGACAGGTTCTGGATTGAATCAAGAGAAAACATTGAAGCGGGCTGGAAGCACACGCTGGAGTTCGCATTTTGGCACACTTGTTAGCTTAATTGATTTGTTCTCTTCGGTAATTGATGTTCTCATAATTATTGGCGGTGATGGACAGGAGCCAAAGCAAAGAGTAAAAGCAGACACTCTATCAGAATACATTCAGGTTTTTGAATTTGTATTTATCTTACACTTCATGAAAAATTTGTTAGGAATTACAAATGATTTGAATCTAGCATTACAAAAAAAAGAATAACAAAGTTACGCCTCCAACAGTTGAGGGATGATGGATGGGAATCTTTACTAAATACGGTGTCTTTATTTTGCATTAAGCATAATATAATCATCGTAGATATGGAGGATTCGTTTGTAAAGCAAGGAAGATTGCGTCACAATGTGGAGGGAAACACAAATATGCATTATTATCGTGTTGAATTGTTTTACACGGTGATAGATATGTTACTTCAAGAGTTGAATACTCGTTTCAATGAGGTAAATATGGAGTTGTTGTGCATGGCTTGTCTTGATCCAAGAGATTCATTCTCCGCTTTTGACAAGGAAAAGTTGCTTCGATTTGCTGAGTTTTATCCATCCGACTTCTCAATAATAGATTTAAATGCACTTCAATATCAACTTGATAACTATATTTTGGATGTGCGTTCGAATGATCAATTTTTAGAAGTGACGGGAGTTAGTGGGCTTGCTAAGAAAATGGTTCAATTGAAGAAGCATCGCACATTTCCTTTAGTATATATGCTCATCAAGTTGGCTTTACTTTTACCTGTTGCAACTGCAACGGTTGAGAGAGTTTTCTCGGCAATGAAACTAATCAAGACTCAGTTACGGAATCGGTTGGGAGATGATTTGATGAATGATTGTTTGGTCGCATATATCGAGAAAGATGTTTTTGAAGCTATCGACAATGAAGATATCATTCAGCGCTTTCAAAATATGAAGTCTAGAAGGGGAATGTTGTAACTAAATATATGCTTTTTTGATTTTTAATGTATAAGACGTTAAGTATTTTAATATAATATTTTTATTTTGGCTTTATTATTGTATATGCAAAAAAAATTTTGTTAGTGTGGTAGTTTGGCCCCACCTGAGCCAATATCCTGGCTCCGCCACTGGATGGAGGAATCCCATTCATCAAGGCACATGAGATGCACGCATTTGAGTACCCAGTAAAAGACCTCAGATTCAATTAGAACAAAGCAATGCACGACAGACTACAATTACCATGACCGAAAAAAGTACTTGAAAAATACAAGGGATTAATTTGAACAGGTAGTTGATGTGGGTGCGGGGAAAAGATGAAGCAGAGAGAAGGGAGGGAGTGTGGAGAGACAAGCTAGAGTTTCGAGGATAAAGGGGATTTAAGAAAGAAAGAGTGTTGTGCAGGAAACCATGGATGAACTGTATATATATATATATTATTTTGTGTGTATATATATATATGTGTATCTATATCCAGGGGCGTCTCCATGTAGGTACGAGGGAGTGTGGCCGCACTCCCGAGATTCGGCAAATTATTTAAAAAAAAAAAAAAAAGATAGGGACTTGTGTAATTGTGTAATACAACTCTCCTTTCTTTTGCTATTCTCTGCTCTCTATGATATATATTATGATGTAAAATTAGTTGGACTTTGATTTTAGGGCTTAATTTTGTAGTGTAGATTTTAGGATATATCATATATGATCTCAATATATGTGTAATTGTGTAAAATTAGTTGGCCCTTGATTTTAGGGCTTAATTTTGTAGGGTTGATTTTAGGCTTAATTTTGTAGGGTTGAATTTTTGGCTTAATTTTATAGGGCTTAATCTTATTGGAACTTGATTTTAGGGCTTAATTTTGTAGGGTTGAACTTAGGGCTTAATTTTTTAGGGTTGAATTTAGGGCTTAATTTGAGTTCATTCAAATTGCGGCGCACCCCCGGGTAGAAATTCCTGGCTACGCCACTGTCTATATATGTATGTATTGGTTCTGGCGGGGGTTTGATTCTTGTGGCTGGGCAATAGAGCTTTCTAAATTTTCCATTTTCATTTTTCTGTTTTTTCCTTTATCTGACTATGTGCCAACATAGCTGCTTAGCTGGCAAGTTAAAATGCCAAATTGTATGCCACATCATTATTGTTTGACGGTGTTAGAAGGCAAAAATAACGGATGTTTCAATTACAAACAAACAAGAAGAAAGTTGTTATATTTGAAAAAAAAATGTATAATGTACCGAATGAAAAATGAGTGTAAATACAATATACTAAAAAGTAGTTTATCCAAATAAAAAATAAAATTAAATCAAAAGTATAACATATATCCTAAAGAATAAACTAGCAAAAATACAAAAGAAAATATATTCTCAGGACTTCATCAACTAAAAATTCATTTCATGGACATTGAATACGGTTAGCAGCAAGCGAATTAAAGTATGAGTAGGAATTTGTTAATTTTCCTCTAAAGACAGTTATGGTGATCTTTGCATTTAATTGGTGTATGCAATAAAAATTGTAGGGCTCGCCAAATTTTTTTTTTATTATTTTATTTCATCTACCAATCAAATATAAGGAACACCATGACCATCTTTAGAGGAGAATTAACAAATTTCTACTCATCAAGTAGTACGTACATACTTAAGAATTCATACAAAATTACTTATCTTAAAATTAATTTAATGATTTTTTGTCAGAAACATAGAATATGACCAGCATAACCAGAACTAGTCAATGAACTTTATATTCTAAAATGGAAAAAAGTTAAAGTAATATTGCATAATCAATTTCTTTTTGTTATTCTTATATTCGAAAATGGAAAAAAGTAAAAAACTTGTCACAAATTTCAATCATTGAAAAAATTGAAATATATTTCGAGAAATAGCAAATATGCACTGTATTGTATGTACTCATACGCAAAAACGAAATGGATAAAAGCAAGGACGGAGGGAGTAAAGAGCAAGGAGGGCCTTAGAGTTAAAAAGTATGTATCTTCTAAAAATTAAAAAAGTTAGTAATAATTTGGAAAAAATAAAATAAAATGTTATTACTAGTTACGTTCTAATAACTTGTGAAAAAAAATTAAATAATATATAGTGGTGAGTCACTTGTAAACTTCCCAGCTCTGCCCAGACAAATTTGTCTCATAATTTTTTTTTCTTTAATTGACTTTTTTGATCTATTCTATATTCTTTTGAAATATTTATAAGAGCATCCGCATCGAATATTGTAAAATTTAAAAGCAAATTTACTAGTTGGTTACTGAGTTTTAAGACTGCACACAGCAGATATGGGACAAAAATACTCATACGAGCGTGTTATCCTCGTATGATTGCTGAGCATTAAAAGGAAAAGAAAGAAAAGAAATGGCTAGAACGAGGCTCCCACCTTGTACGGATTTTTAAAAAAAATAAAATAAAACAAAAAGTTATACAAGGCTATCCAACTTGTATGGGTTTTTTTTTTTTAAAAAGAAAGAAAGAAAAGAAATGGCTATACGAGGCTCCCACCCTCGTATTTTATTTTGTTTTTTAAAATTTTTATACGAGTCTCCCACAACCAATGGTTCATACAAGTGAAGCAAAGTCGTATGACTAAAATTTAAGAAAGTGGTAAGTTTACTCGTTCTATACCATACAAGCCTAATTTTTACCTGCTACATTTCTTTGCTGTGAACTAGGATATGCTAAATTTGGCCATTTAGCATACCTATTGTGGTTGCTCTAAATTAAAATAGGTTCCGTAAAGTTCATTCAACTATTCAAATTAGAAATTGATGTAATAAATAATCATTATTCATATATATGTGGATTTTCAAATCTTGAATTTTTTATGGGTGTTTTTAAATACACCAACAAAATTAGTCTTTTTACCTCATTAAAATTCCAAACTAAGTCAAACCTAACCTAAAAATTAGCGTAAAATACTTTCGATGTTCTCACCCCTTTTTCTATCTTAAGAAAAAAATCATTGCTATTAACTTCTTTTTGTATGAGTTTTTTTTTTCTCCATCGTCTTCTTTTTTATATCCTTCTAAACATAGCATATTTAATTAGCCAATTTTATCTAAGTTTCTCTATTTGGCTTTTAATTTTGTGTGGTTTTAGTTGCTTTATATGTGTTGCAAATGATAATTATATTGGTTTTTCTTTTGAAATGGTTATTATTAAATTGTCTTTTAAAGATATATTTTTTGTTCAACCAATTGCAATTGAACATAATTTCTATATTCAGCATGACTCAATTTTTTTATTTTTGTATGTGTACATTTCAGACACAGGTCGTTTTTTGGTTAGGGCCTAAGCTTCGAAAACAGCCCATTAGTCGGCCTATTAATAGGGCCCCAGAAGCCACGGGATTATAGTCAAGCAACCATTTGACATCATCATTTCTATTCTATTAGCCAATCAACTGCGCTCAAAGATCATCCGATAACAGGGCAGAGCAGTTGAGCTAAGGATATACAATGGATAATAACTTTAGCTACAAATGCGAATAAAGTTGGGGATATTTGGAATTTTAAAGTGATGGTTAAGTTTATTATTTATAGTAATTTTTTAATTAACACCTTAAACTTTAATGTAATTATATCATATACGTATAAATAGGAAGGAAAACCCACAGCAAAAGAATCAAATTCTCATTATCCTTATACTCACGCCCACATATTCTCTCTAAAAGGAAACTCTTGTCACTGTAACTACTTTCAGTAAAGCCATTAGAACCAGTGAAGAACACTCATACATAAAGGAGGACGTATTGTCGGATTGGATGTAGGAGCTACCGGAGAAACCTACCCCACAAACAAATCTCACCTCCACTTTTGTATTGATATTTTACTATTCATAGTTCATCACCTTTCATACACCCACATCTAATTGCCAAATCCACTATTCTAGGCTAATTCTCTTTGAATTGGGTTTGTTCAATTCAGATTTCTAACACCCACAATATGTCAATGTATAACATAAAAAATGATCTTTTAATATTTTTGTTGCAGTGAATTAAAACTTATATTTACTTAATTGATAAAAATATATTTGTAGAAATTTTTGAAATATGAATAATAACCATTGGGGTGTAATGAATAGTAAAAGATTATAAGAAATATCACATAATTGCTAAAATTGTATTTCTAGCAGTTAATATTTTGTATTTTCAGAGGTATTTTTAATGAAATTTATTAAAAACGATGTAAATTATGTTTATTATGTCATATTAATGCAAAATTTAATATTATTTAAAAAATTTACTTTTGTCGACAAAACTTTTTCGTTCCTTCATTATTTCAGTAAACTCACCCACCGTTGAGGTGAAGTGCAAGATTTTTAAAAAAATTGATGGAGTGATAGAGAAAGTAATATTTTCATATTAGGGAGAGAATGATTTTGTGGGTACATTTAAAAATAATCTTTTCAATAACTTCAAAAGAAAGTATTCTCGTATTAGTGGACAAGTAATACTATGTTGGTGTGCATGGACAACAAGATCACCGGTGACGAACAAAAAAATGGCAAAGCGGACACCATAGCACTAGTAGTCCGAGCATGAGAAAAGGAAGGATCACCCCTGTGTGTCGCAAGAAGTGAACCAATCTCCAAAGATCCAACCTTTCTGGAATAAAACGAAGCACTACAAAATTTGTTAAAATAAATGCTAATATTGTACAGTAAACTTTGAACTCAAATAATGAATTTTTTTATTTATTCTATATAACCTAATAAGATTCACATTAAATTATAAAATAACCACCACATAAATTCAAATGACAAATCATAGCTTTCATGAAATCATTACCGTTTAAATTTGATATGGTCCGAACCTTTCATGTTTGCAAATCATATATATTGTAAATACGACTTTGGTCCTTTTTCTTTTTCCTTTTCATTCCTTTTTAAGGTTTATTTTTTAGTTTAAAAGATTTAGGTAAATTGGATCAGTTTGTGAACACTAGACTACGAGTGTCCGATATTTTAAGAGTGAGAATACATTTATGTATAGATACATTACATATACTAAATTAAAATAGATATGGATAGCCTATAAAAAGGATATCTACAGATATAGATAATTCGCCTCGAATCTAGTAACTGAGTAGTGGTAATTTGTTACTAATAACTCAAAACATAACACCCTTTTCCTTTTTGATTGACCCCAGGTTTCAAGATTATAAAAAGATCAAGGGACGCCTTAGGCACATTATGTAAATCCATGATGGCAGCTGTTTCTTGGCTTGACCATTCATCATCACATTGAATTTCAATTTTCTTCACATAAACAGCACTCCGAATGAGTTTTGCAACAACCTTGATTTCTCTCTCTCTCTTCCCCTAAATTCCCTTAACAAGACTACCGTCATGCAAGGTGGATTCACATTATCAAACAACTCTCCTTCCTTCCAAAACATCCACTCTACATGATTATCTTCTGGATTGCTATCACCTTTTGAATCTGTGGCCTGAACACCAAACTACTAGTAGTTAAAAGTCTATATATAATATATATGTGTGTGTGTGTGTATATATGAGAATTTGCACAAAATTACTTCTCAGAAAATTAAGAGCATAGAATATGAAAAGCATACCAAAATAATCAATGAACTTTTATATTTGGAAATGGAAAAAGGTTAAGTAATATTGCAGAATCATTTTCCTTTTGTTGTTCTTATATAATTTGATTAATTTCTTACTTTTGAAAAACATCAAGACCCCCTTAAAGTTTAGCCGCTTTTGCACATACACATACTTTCGTCCATGAAGTTCATTTTGTATCATTTTCGTTCTTAAAGTTTGCTCTATTTCTGCTTTACTCCAAAATCCAAACCACCCTTAGATTTTTGGATGGAAAATGCCACGTGTCACTTTGATCTTCAAGTCATTTCAGCTGCACATGGCATTTTGATCCGTCCAAGAAACAAACGGCACATTGGGTTTTGGATTAAAGTGTGAATGGGAGAAAAATTTAAAGACGGACTTGATACAAAAATAAACTTTTTGGAGAAAAGTGCAAAAGTGATCAAACTTCAAGGAGATTTAATAACTCAGGAAACACCAAATATATATGGACCCTACCAAAAAAAGAAAAAAAAAGATAGAGGCAAGGGCGGGCGGAGGAGTAAGGAATAAGGGGGCGCTCAGAGTAATAACTTGGAAAGAAAAATATTACTACTAGTTCTAACAATTTGAAAAGAAAATGTAAATAATAATGCTGAGACCCTCTTGTAAACTCACTGGCTCCGCCCGGCAAATTTGTCTCAAAATTAAGGAAAAGTTGGTTAATATGTTTTAAATTAAAGAGAGGAAAAAATACAAATAATAGTAACGTTGATTACAAGATATATATATATATATATATACGTAAGTACATTATTTGTGATATCGAGTGTGCGTAAATGAGAACACACTTGAAAGATGGTTGAGAGCAAAATCACGTCTCGCATACTGTTTAAGTCTAGAGTTAAACTCAACACGTACTCGTATTGGTCAATCACGAAGCGGTGGATGGTAATTTCCAGTTTCCTAATCAATTAACAAAACAGTTAAAATAGATCCATATGAGGAAAAGGTGATAATATTTTTAGCAAAAAAATCTTGAGAATAATATTTTTTTAAATAAGGGCCTGTTTGTTTAAAAAAAATTGAAAGAAGGGCTTGTCTATTAATTGTGTTTTAAAATAAGGGAACAAAATTGTATTTTGTACAAACTTAACTTTGGAATCCAAAAAATTAATGTAATTCAAATTTGATTTGCATGATGTGTTTATATTTTTTTAACTAGTATATCATTATGTGTTATTCAAGCAACTTTAAAGTAACGTCAAATAAACCCTAATACATAATAATGTATTAGAAAACAAGGAGTGCAAACTTAATTTTGCATAACCTAAAAAAACTATCATGCGTGTTTCATTAATAAATAGATTTAAATTTGTAACTTGTTAAAATAATTTTAAAATTAAGTCAATTAAACACTAGACACAATAATCTTCTAAAAAAATACAGTGTAAAATTTAATTTTGTATAATACCATAAAATATTACGCTTCATAAAACTTTTTCAAAGTAGTCTCATTTTTCAGAGAGACTACAAGACACTACAAGGTCGAGAAAATTAAGGGAGAAAATTAAAATCTACAACAATCACACCTCTCTATCAACTAGGTTGACCTCCTTCTGTGACAGAGCCTTTAATTAATCATATCACTTTTTTTCCCCAAAGCTTTTAAATTAAAAGTGTGCCATTGTTCTCAATCAAAATCAATATTCTAAGTATACATTGAATTTTATCAAAATTTTAATGAATAATATTTTTTTGAATGAAATACCTATTTTTAATTGGTAATTAGTGTAAAAGGCCTATTTTATTTTATATTTTAAATAAAGGTATTTGAATAAATTTAAATATTATTTAATTAATAAAAACATGTTATATATTACCTAAATTACCTCCTCTTTATGAAATTTGCACAAAAAATATGAATATTGCAGTGAAATATGGACTGCAATATAAACTTTGCACTAAAAATATGGACTGCAAAGTTCACATTGCAGTAAAATATAGACTGCAATATGAACTTTGCACCAAAAATATGGATGCAAAGTTCATATTGCAGTAAAATATAGACTGCAAAGTTCATATTGCAGTGAAATATAGACTGTAAAGTTCATATTGCAATCCATATTTTAATGCATATTGGTATTTTTTATTTTATTTTAAGGGTTGGGATGTCATTTTATAATGAAAAAAAAACACATGTCATATTATTAATAAAATAAAAAATAGGCTCTTTATTTACAAAAAAATTATTCATTGGCTTTAGTGTGAAAATCTTTCTCTAATAAGACCTTTTTTTTAATTGTCCCTTTAATTTATAATAAAATGAATTAATGGTAATAACCGAGAAGAAAGACTTCCTGATCGTTGGTTTCTACTATTTTTCGTATAAAAAAAATACTTCTAAGATAATAAAAAATATATAGATTTTGTCAGAAATAAAAAAAATCCATTGAAGAAGGATATAGTGCCTTTGCCCTTTTTAACACTAGTAACGACTAGTTAAAAGCATTTAAATGATCAAATCAAAACAATATAGAAAGCATTTTATATGATTATGAAAACCTAAAATCAATGAATTGAATGACGAGGGAGAAGAAGACATACCAGAAAACACCGTAACAATTAGGGGTGTGCAGAAATCGATTTGGACCAAACTGAAATATAGAGATTTTTTCGGATTTTATAAATACAACGGTTTGGTCCGGTCCGAAAAATCTTGGACAGTTACTATTCGGTTTGGTCTACGGTCCGACTCAAAAAATTTATCTAAAAACCGGACCAGACCGATATATTTATATATATACATAATTTATTTTTTTAAATATATTTACTTATTTTTTTTTTTAAACCTAAGTCTAAACCTAATAACTGAGCCTCTCATATTCGAACATCACAGGATTCACAACCGCCCCACTCTCCCCTCTTTCATCTTCAATCTTCATCGTCATCTTCACTCTCCCCATTCCCGTCTCATCTTCCACGGCCACCAATCCACCACCGTCAAATCTGGTAACATCTCTCTCGCGCTTCTCCTCCTAATTCGTTATATATATACATATACATATACATATATATATATCTGGTTAGAGTTTGGTTTTCGAAATTAATCGAAATTAATGACTACTAGTGGTTTATATACATACATATATACACATCTGATTACATACATAAATACATATTAATCGAAATTAATGCAGATCTCACAAGAGTTTATAAGATTTATTCCAGTAGCTTTACGACTACTAGTGGTTAAAATCTGCGAGTGGATTTGAGAAGTAAAGCTATAATGTAACATAGTGTTTTGGGATTGTATTTGTTTTCTCATGGTAGTCTTTGATTTCGTTTGGTGGGAAAAAAATTAATAGTTTATCTTCTTTATGCCATGTTAAATAATTCAGGTTTTTAATTATATTTTACTTTTGTATTTTGTAGATTGGTGAATGGTGATTAAAAGTATGCAAACTTTGGTATCAAGACTTCTGAAATTGAACAAACCGTACGTGAATTTGTTATATTTTGGGCCTATGTATTTTTATTTGTGCATGTAGAAAGTATTGGTCCCTTAAAATGGGCTTCACATATATATATAAATATGCTATGAAAAATGGGTTGAATAAGCATGGAAAATAGATAAAAAGCCCAAATCAAATTGGCCCATTAAAAAAGCCTAGACCGGTTGGACCGATTGAAACCGAAACGTTTAAATTGATCCGGTTCAATCCTATCTTAGCTAGCAATTCGGTCTGGTCCGGTCCCATCCCAAAATTCCTAGGACCGAAGTGCTCGGTTCGGTCCGTTTCGGTCCGGTCTAATGGTCAACAGTCCAGTCAACCGGACCATGCACACCCCTAGTGACAATATATATACTCAGTCGAGTAAACTTGAAACACGCTAACCTTTGGGCACCTAATAACTAATTTCTGAATTGATACATTACCAAGTTCTAACACAGTCAGACCTTCAGCAAATATTTCTAATAGTTCCAGACATTAATTGCATGCAAGAGATGGTGTTAAGCTAAAAAATCTCCAGATTCAGATGATAAATCTTAACACGACGTATATCAGCCGGCATTATATTACTATTTCCACATTCTTGCAAGCACAATTCCTGCAGCACTGTACAATTGGTGAGAATTCCATCAGCGTTTTGCTACTTAAAAAACAACCAAATAGGGTTTTGAGATTCACGCAGCCTTGGAAAGCCATAGTGTTATGCATTAAGACAAAGGTGTTAGTACAGGCACCCTAAAAAGTTAATTTGAACACCCATTATTTAGGCACCAATATATAATTTTTAAATATGCATAAGAAGCATGCTAATTTTTTCTTTCTTTCTTTAGCCTGAAACATCCCAAGGTATGCAATTAAATGGCAACATGAATATGTATATTAATTAACCATCCTTACTTGAGAAGTCTTCTAACTCAATATTCATTATAAATACAATAAGCAAAAGTTACTGAAATTTTTGTGGTGTTCTTTTCTTCCTTAGAAATCAAGTTAAGAACTACATCATGTTTTAAAATTTTAACGTGAGTATTTGATCCTCTTGGCATTAGCTTCCATTTTTTTCCCTTTATTTCCTCCTTTTTTCCGGGGGAAACAAAAAAGGAATTGAATTCCCATGCATCAAGCTTAATGTTTGAGAGTTTTAAATCAAAATTATAAATGGTTAAAACATCAAACACTTATTTTCATTTGTTTATTGTGTCATAGCAATTAAAATATATTATTAAAGATTCAATAAATTTAAACTATTTAACTTTAGTACATTTGTAAATATAATATATATATATATATATTTCTTTTGTACAAAAATATAATAAAATCATGGGTTGCAGAAGAATGAAGGAGAGATAATTAGAAATACAAACCTTGTTTTGAATATAGGTGCCTTTAAGAGAGATATATCATATAACAAGTGATTGTTTATCTTTTAACTAGGTGTTAAAACTGATTGTTAATGGTTCTTTTACTAGCACCATAAGACAAAGCATTGCATAAAATTGAAAATTAACATAAATTTATCCGACTTATGCATCTGATGAAGAAGCATGTAGATCCGTCTGATGAATTTAAAATAGACGAACACTAAAAAAAGAAACATAAGACAACAAAATTATGCGCTAAAAACAAGACACAAGACAACATAAGAAAACATAAAAATACACAAAAAAACATAATCACTAAAAGTGAACTAAACCTACCATCTCATAATTTTAATCGGTGATCATTTGTAAGTGTGCATCCAGAGTCGTGGCAATATCTTTAAGATTGTATTCAATTCCTGTATTAAATGCTTTTGCTCTCCATATGGCAGTTTGATCAATATTTAATGCCCTTGATTATTTGTAAGTTGTTATGTTACTTTATTTGAAAATTAAAAAATAATGTAACATGACAACTTGAAAGAAAAAAAAACATTTGGACCAAAAAAAAACAAATCACCCCAAAATATGTAAATAGTTAGGCAAACTAATAAGAAAGATATAACTTGATGAATAATGCCAAGTCACAACTCACAAAGTGATCTTTCACAGTTCCATATGCCCTTTTAAATTGTCCATATGAATTTTTGAAGGGGGCCAAAATAACGATTTAGTTTAGGCCTAAAGAATTGGGCAAAACCCGTTAAAAGAATAAAGAAAACATACAAGGTCCAGAACATAATGGCCCCGATATGATAGCCGACTAGAGTCAAAAAATTTTAATACAATTAACTTAGCCAGATTGTTACAGACACCAATAAGGTCATCTCCACCAATAAAG
The DNA here is from genome assembly GCA_021464415.1 of Lonicera japonica. Classification (NCBI taxonomy): domain Eukaryota; kingdom Viridiplantae; phylum Streptophyta; class Magnoliopsida; order Dipsacales; family Caprifoliaceae; genus Lonicera; species Lonicera japonica. Next base: position 9,189,489 of record CM038463.1, read on the forward strand.
CCATGACATATGTACCAACTAAAATGGGCATATAACTAGGCCGAGATGGTCATCATAGCTAATGAGATGAGGACAACTGTAAAGTGCAAAGTTAGTTAGTTAGTTATAGATAAAAATAATGATTGATCTACTTGTAAAATGTTATATTAATACCCAAGTTTTGCCCTTTATAGTCTTTTACTGTTTATTATAATAAAGTATTGTAACACTAATTATATAAATAGAAAAGGGAAGGTTCGTTAGAGGGATCTGATCTTGAATTTAAGGCAACTAGTAATATATATATATAGAGAGAGAGAGAGAGATAACTGATAACTTGTATCTTCTCTAATTGTTGTAAAGTTACTACAAAATACACATACACCAAAATGAGAATGTAATGCCAAAAGGATATAAAAATTCCAAATTGATTGTGCTAAGAACTCTTCACTGTGGGTGAATCCAAAATTTTGGTCTCCCACAATTTTCAATATGACAAAAAACACAATAAAAGAAATATATATTTAAAAAATTATAAACAGACAATAACATATTAGCATCTATATTTTAATAGTTTGGAAAAAAAAATTATATGTATATATATATGCCTTGATTAATTTTTAGGACGCTGTTATTTACACCTTCCAAATATGTCGCAAACTCCCCCTCCAAACTTTAACTAAAAACACATTTTAACACTCCCATTATTTATCACAAACACTCCATCCATTAATTGATGTTAGGTGAGTGTTTAACAACACACACTCTTTTCATTTAAGCTGAATTTATGTTAGTGTACCCATTTCTCATTAGGCTGGCCTTATTTGAAAAATACCATAACACTCCATCACTTGATGTTAATCGAGTTCTTATCAACAAATTATTCCCATGTGAGCCGAGTGCATGCATATGATTGCACTCACCTCTCATTAAACGAGCGTTAGAGGGGTGTTAGTGATAACAAATTTACCATTTAAGGTGTTTGTGATAATTGGAATATTTATAATAAATATAGGGGGTGTAAATAATATCGTTTATTATTTATGCGAACATGTTTAAATTAATAAAGTAACAATGAAGGGATAAAAAAAAAGAAACAATGAGAGAGAGAGAGATGTGGACCGAGAGGGTGAGACCGAAGAGAGGGAAAAAGAAAGAAGAGAGAGAAAGGAGAAATTTTACTAAAAAAAGTTAATAGGTATTATCTACAACCGTCGGGGACTCGGAGAGTGTCTATGGGACTATGGGAACTGCAATAGTTATTATTTAAAGATTAAAAAGAAAGAAAGAAAGAAAAAAAAAAAAAAAAAAAAAGAGCTTCATATGCAATAATAATTTGCAACTGGCTTCACTTGAAAAGATGGATTCTTTATTGACCAATCACTCCTTTTAAATTAATTTTATGGAATAACCTATTTAACTTAAGTAGCCTGTTTTATGGCAATTCAATTGCACATCTAATTTAATAACTAATCCAGCCCGGTTTAATTTCCCTTTCGCCAGGCTGGGTCTGATAACTATTTAAAATATGAATTAAAGCTAGACTCATTTGCAATGGAATATGTATAAAATAAAGATGTAAATTTATTTTTTTTGTTTTTGTAGGCTTTGAATGCTGGCGGTAAAGGGAGGACCCTTAAACGATATGAAGCTTTTTTGTCTCAACAAACTGGATTATATCTTGTATTCGGAGGAGCCTCTGTTCATTGGGTCGTGGAATTTTCCAAAGATTTATGTAAACCTTTGTTCCCAAATTATTGTAGAGACAGATAGGGTACACTCCAGATCTCACTTTACCGAAACATGATTCTTGATTTAGAAATGCTGGTGCATATTTTATTACTTTTCCGAAATACAATTATTTGAGTGTTAGGCAAGGAAAGTAAAATTATTCATGAAATGTTAAAAAATTGCAGCAAACATGTCCCAAATCAATCGCCTCTTGTTCAACTTTTAATATGAGTTACTTATTTTACCAAACATTTTTTAATTTTGCAATCAATTGTACCAAAAATGTGTATACCTTGCATGGAAAAAACTGCTAATACTGAAAAAAAAGGATAATTCTTACCTAGTCCTTTTTTGTCCAAAGCTGCACCTATTCTCAACTACTAATTTTTCACGAGACAAATAAATGCAAACTCAAATAAAATGGGACAACAAACATAAATGGAAGTCTAAAAAAACCTTGCATATATCAAATTAAATGCAATCCAAACAAAATTAAACCAAATAGCATAGTCCAAATATCAAACAAAGAGTAGCATGGTAAATAGACTACCATGAGACCATTAAATCCAAATAGTTTCTAATCAAAGTGCAAGAAAAGTTTGTAATAAAATCTAAATCAAAAGAGCAGTAGATGAAAATTGTAAATCCACTTCAAGTCATCCAGCATCTCCAACAAGCTCCAAGGTGCAACCAAAAAACCATAAGCTCCGTCTAATCAACTTGCGACGGTCCAAGCAGGAGAACCTAAAACATCTATGCAAGGCATATTTATATATATATAAAGGAAAAGAACAAGACATAAGTTAGCCAACAAAAACACCATCAGCTCATGAAATAGCAAAGGGAACTAGGAAATTATAGATGTTAATATTACCCTCCTCAATGTGTTCAACCTCATCCGTTAACTCACAAACCCACCCAGAGTTTGGATAGATAATACATCGAGATACCCGGTGGAAGGTTTTATTTATATATATATACACATCAACAAAAATGTCCAACTTTTACATTATCTCAGGACCTGTGCTTTCTGGATCTTCCCTCAAATCGTGAAAAATTATGCATGGGAGAAGAGGAGCAGACAAGTTCATGAAAAATATATAATAAAACTAGATACAAAGGAAACATGCTCAACACCCGTGAAAAATAGGATAACACCAGTAAATTTGATGATTCCCAGAAGCTGAAAACAAATGAAGCAATCGATGTCCTTTGACGCCCAAAAGTAAATGCTCAGGAAGAGAAATAAGATCAAAGAAATCAGAAAGAGAAATCAGGGCACGTTAGAGAGGAAAAGGAAAGAAATGAACTCACATGGTCAGAGTTGCAAACAACTCTAAGAAAATTAGTACACATAATTTTGAATAACCATCTCGAATGGTCTTAAAAATGCCATAAGTAAACAAGAATATCACCAGTCCCGCAGTAAGAGACAAATTCATGGCATCCTTAAAGGGACCCCGAATGAGGAAAAAAACGAAGTGATGTCACAAGACATCTGGAGTAAGTCCATGAGAAAAGATTGAATTCTATAAAACACACACACACACAAAAAAAAAAAAAAAGAAGGTGATTTTTGAATTACATGAGAAAGGAAAAATTAGTTGTACTCTAAGGGCTCGTTCGGTTTGAGTTTTAAATCATTCCTGAAATGCTACATTCCATTCCAGAAGGATTCCAATATTTGGTTCGGGTTTAGGGCTACGAATGCATCATTCCAAGAAAGAAGAATCCCTCTCCCAACCAAACATTGGCAAGGCATCCTAGGGGCCAAGAGAAAAGCTTTCCAGGAATCTAGATACACTCCATTCCCAAAACTCGAACCAAACAAGCCCTAAAGGATATACTCTTAAACAGGATTAAAAATGTACATTACCGATCTTTTATCACAAAAGCATACTTGTATATAACAAGAAAATGTCATGACAATTAAAAGAAAAAATATTGTAATTAATAACGAAAAAGAAAAAAAGAGATGGATTATGGATATGCCAGCTAATCAACTAAAGATTCAAATTTGTTATCGTACGAGCACTAAAACACAAAATAAATATAAACCACTATTTGGACTACACCTGTACAGCTCTAGAGCTTTTGTGAAATCCTAAATTTCTTCTAAAATTCTATCATTTAGTTAGAATTTTGTATGATAACCCAAGTTCTTGGGACATGAGAATTCCCTCTATCCATTTCCATGTCCAGTGGGGGAAGTTGAGACAATTTTCAAGAATCCTCTCTTATTTCTTGCTTGAAAGAAGTATAAATTACCTCTCTTATGAAATAATTAAACAACTATGTTTTGCAATTTAATGTAACCAGACACTGGTCTGTGCGTGTGCACTTTTTTTCTTTTTCATTTTGTGCACGCACATGATGTTATTTAAAATGAAAATCTAGAAATCATTGGTTCGGTTAGAGGTTGAAGCAAATCCTTTTCAAGGCCAGATCCATGAGTTTGAAACTTATAGCTTACATAATCTCTCAATTTATTAATTAAAACAAATTGATGATAAATAGTTAAGGATATTTGATGATATATCAAAAAGAAACTCAACATAGCAGGAAAAAAGGATTAAAATTACAACTAAACATTTGCAAGTAGCGTCAAATCCAGGATTGGAGTAATCCTGAATATCCAAAATTTGCAAGGCCAGATCCATGAGTTTGAAACTTATAGCTTACATAATCTCTCAATTTATTAATTAAAACAAATTGATGATAAATAGATAAGGATATTTGATGATACATCAAAAAGTAACTCAACATAGCAGGAAAAAAGGATTAAAATTACAACTAAACATTTGCAAGGTAATCCTGAATATCCAAAATTTGCATCGAGTCTAACAAAATTGCCGGTGTTTTCTTCTTTTCTCTCTTTTCTACTGGGTGAACTATTTGCACTAAACCATCTATTATGCCTCCATATCTTTATTAATATAGATATACACACAAATACTAAGGTTCTCAAATAAAAGGGTTAAAGGGGACAATTCATTATTAATGAATATGAGTAGAGAATCTGAAGAAGAAAAACAAAGCTGACACCCCATTTGGTTCGACCGGTTCTGCTATTCCAGTAATTTTAAAGGGCAGCTCTATTGCCAGATCATTATATCTCTACCAGAGCAGTTTTTGTTGCGCATTGACCAAAATACCTTTTTCCCACCCAACCTCATCATCTTCCACTTTTCTCTCAACAGATTATTCCCCCTTCAAAAATTTCTCTCTCCCTCTCTCTCTCTCTCAATTAACAGAAGTTCCTTTCTTTTCTTTTTTTCTCTTTTAATTAAATGATCAGGACCTTTTTTTTTTCTCTTTTTGATTAACAAAATGCCCTCTCTAAAAATATAGATAACAATACCTACACGAGAAAGAAAAGGATTGCACTAGTTAAAAACCATAATTCTCTCTCTACATTCTAATTTCCCCTCTTTTCTCTGTCTCTCTTTCTTTCAATTTCTCTATCTAAACTCTAGATTCTCTCTAAATTATTTCTCAATTCACAGCTTAGGTAAGGATTAGACTAGCTCAATCCTTAACAAATTTTATCCAATATTTTACTTAAAAAGTAATAAACTTGAAGTAGAAATAAATGAAGCAACAGCAAAAGAACACTATCATAAAGGGGTAAATTGAAAAAATAGAATTGTTTGAACAAAAATATGATTGAACATTTAAGAAGAAAGTACCGCGAGTTGAATCATCTATATATAGAGAGAGGAAAAAAATGTAGTAATTCAGAGGGTAGATCGGGGAAGAATCTTAGGGGTTTTGGAAGTTATCTAATGAATTGCGTTGCATAGAGAGGAGAGAGAATTTGGTGCAAGTGTACAACCATTTTTCAGGTAAAGTGGATCCGAGATTTTGACGAACGAGAACTCTCCAATTCTAGTGATTGACTTGTTAATCGAGGTGGGCTGATGGTGAAGATGGTAGTCTTCACATGGCCTTCTTCAGTTGTCTGAACGGTAAATTGACCCGTGGCAGTTTCCACGAAGGAGTAATATTTGTGCCTGAAGGGTAATTTCAGAGAGAGATTTTTGGTGTGGGGGCAATTGGTTAAGAGAAATGGAGAAGAAGAAGAAGAAGAAGAAGAAGAAGAAGATAAGAGATTGGGAGGGAAAAAGGGTATTTTAGTCCATGCCCACAAAAATTGCTCTGGCAATAGAGCTGCCCATATTAAATTGATAAAATTAATCAACATATGATTCATTCATGTCAAGCTCTTTCCTTTGCCAAGTTTCAAGCACAAAGAATAAAGTTTAATTTATAGAAAAAGAAAAAGGAAAAAAAATGTAGTCCACCAGGGACCAAGGAAATGAAAAAATGGTAGGAAAGGAAGCACTAAAAATCCAAAAATAACTACGAAAATAAATAAATAAAGTTGTACAATACCAAAAGGGCTGGAACGTTAGCAAACAACTTTGCATTCCTCTCCAACCAAATTTCCCACAGGATAGTAAAACAAAACACAAGGATACAACAAAATTTACCATGAAATGAAGCCGAGGGAGGAACCTTAGCTTTCCAAATAAAATTAGCTAAGGCTCTTTTTCAAAAGGACTTGAGGAATAAAAATAAGTAGACATGAATCTATAGATAGAGCAAAGTAGAGCAGAGCAATTAATCACTGTGATCCTTTTAGCTGTTCCTGAGCTAACAACTCACTAATTTTGTGCTCAAAGTTTAAGCAGGGGGAGGATAGCAGCCCACTAACATGTGATTCCTACCAAAGCAATGCCATTATATATACATGTATATATATATATAACTGAGTTGTTACTTGTAAGTAACAAGTTTTTATATCTAGGTGAGGGTCTAATATGGAAGGAAGTTGATTGCAAAGTTGAAAAATGATTAGAAAACACTTGATTTTACGACAAACTAACAAAACTGAAGTAGCTAAGGCTTTTTTTTTTTTTTAAAAGGAAGTTGAGGGATAAAAATGAAGTAGGCTTGAAATCCTTGAATCTATAGACAGAGCAGAGCAATTGATCACTGTGATCCTAGTAGCTGCTCCGAGCTAAGAACTCACTGATTTTGTGCTCAAAGTTTAAGCATGATGACGAACTCAGCCCACTAAACATGTGATTCCTATCCTACCAAAGCAATATCATTATTTCTACATGGTAGGGTACAATGGGTTTTTAAATCTTGAAAATGTATAAGGGATAAAGAATTTTCTGGCTAAGTTTTGAGATGTTTTTTGTATGGTTGATAGTGCCGCTTCGACCTAGTATATATATATAACTGAGTTGTTACTTATTAGTAACAACTTTTTAAATTTAGGTAAGTGTCAAATAATTACTCGGTTTCATAGTACTAATAAACTTTGTATACCGAATGCAATATATCTTCTAAACAAAACATCTAGTAAGGCTGGAAAACGAGGACGAAACATTTTCCGCATATGAGTATATGACAACAATATAGAGCTTAAAACACAAGAATATCCCAAGTTAGAAAGTAAACAACATCATCAAAAAGCAACATATAATCTTTTCGCCCAATCAAAGGTTCAACTAATTAATACGATTCAGATAAGCAAAGGCTAAGTAAAAAAATAAACCTGTACCTCAGTCATTAGCTTTCTGTCAACCTTCAACGTCACTTTCCTCAGAGCTTATCTCGTCATCTGGGTAGTTGAGGAAATCTTGAATCGCCAAACGCAGCGCAGTCCAATTCCAGATATCAGTTGGTCGCTTGACTGAAACAAGGCTCCCCCTGTACTTAAACACCCCAAGGAAGCAGTGCGATGTGTGGGCAAGCCCACGGACTCCAAGGTACCTATGTGTGCGGGTTGCATGGTTGTACAAAACAAGCTTTTCTTTTGCACTCTCAATGAATAACTCGTCCTCATTTTTCCAAAAGCCAAGGGGGAAACGGATTCCAATATTAGTATTGTTGCGTCTAAGTGAGAAATGTCTAATCCAATTGCCGTGTTCCCTCATCACCCATCCATCAACGGATACAAGTCTACGCTCCACACCTTCTATTTGCTCCGTAAATTCCATTGATAGTAGAGCAATTGAATCCTCGTCTTTTTGCACCAAACGTCGGTGACCCCAAAGATTACATCTAAGTTCGTCGACTCTAGGCGGTGCGATTACCTCATCAAACACTTCCCTGTCCAAATCAAATGAGATGACTTGTAGGCAGCACAAACACTCTACCAGCCAGTAAATGACGCCATTGAAGCAGGCCCCACTAAAAGTTCTATGACAAGATTCAGGGGTATTCTGACATCTCCAAAATAGGTTACGGACTGAATCAAAAACTTGAACATTTCCAATTACTTTCCAAGCATGATCATCGGCATCGGGGCCAAATGTATACAGTCCAACAGAGGCAAACTCAGGAGGATGATTATCACGAAACATAAGCGAAAAGGTAGGAACCTTCACAGCCACAAAAGCATTTCTGCGGGGGTTAAAACCGAATCCCACGACGTAGGCATTGAGCTCAGAGCTTCGAAAGGGAAATAAGGGTCTCGGTAATTGCCTAAATTCTACCCTGGCCGGGTTCCAAAGGGCTAAACGATCCTTTGCACCACCAATAGAAGAGTGGAGCAAAAACAAGCCACCAATGGGACCGATGATGAAAATCTGGTGCCAAATAGGGTCCCTCTGTGTAAAATCAATCATACCATACCTCATAGTCCTACCCTCCACTGGTTCTAACAATGAGAGGACGAGTGGGTTTTGGGGTTCATCGCCATCAAACCCATCGTCGTCGACGACATCGGCGTCGAGTTCGGATTCCCAACCCAGATCCTCCAAAACCTCATCGGTAGAATAGGAGTAGTGCTGGGCAATCAATTGGGAGGCAGCGTAGGGGCCATTCAAGCGAAAGAGGATGAAATTACGGGAATCGATGATATCACGAAAGTATTTGCATACACACCTGAATCGTAGCAGTTCTGGCACTATAATATTGGCGAGAATGGTCATCAACATCATTTCGGGCAAAGCAGCAACCAAATCAGCCCTAATTACCATATTATTATTATCATTTCCCCTGTGTCTCTTTCCCTCCCTGCTCCCCATTTCTCCTCCACCTCCATCGATTCCCCTCTTTCTGTCGTCCATCACAATCGCAACAATCCAAACAATGAAATGGGGAAATCAAATGGAAGGATCACAGTGGTGAATCCTTCCTTAATTTCACTTAGAACTCAAGAATAGAGAGGAGATAAGAATTAGAAAGAAATTGAGAAAGTTAGAGAGAGAGAGAGAGAGAGAATAATTCTGATTTTTCGTATCTTTCTTCCTCCCCAATGCATCATCAACATATATATAAGCAAGAGAGAGAAAGGAATCTAATCTAACAACGAATAAAAGAGGAGAGCCAATCAGATGCTAGCTCTCGTAACAAATTTCCCGCTCAGCACGAATCAACCTAATTAAGGCTAAAACCGACTCCCCACTAGACTTCACTAAACGACACCAACTCAATTAAAATACTGGACCCAAAACGATAAAACACACATAACAAAACGACATTCAAATGAAGCCTTATTCTCATTTATCACTCTTAGCTGCTACCCATGCATCCTCACAAATGCCCCCTCCAACAACTCCTTGTCATCAAGAAGTAAAATTGGAAAAACTGTTGAAGAAAGTTATGTTTTTATTATTATTAGTTTTGATATATTATATAGATTCGATTTTTCTATTTTAATGAGATTTTTTTATGGATAATTGTTGTATTATGTTATTTGTTTAAATATTGTACAAAATTATCTTTTATTTTATATAGTAGATGATTTAGTGTGTAGAATTTAGCTTGCACACGTAGTATAATAACATCGGTTCTTGTAGAATATAAGTCTAGTGGTTCTCAATCTTATATAGAATTAAACACCTATCAGTATGATTGTAGTACATGTTTTAGTAATTTATTTTGATTACAAGAATTAATATAGTTTCAACTTGTTGTGCTGGTACACTTTGTGTGTATTGAACAAGACCGATTTGGATTAATTATTTTTATACTGACTACATAAAAGATTTTAAAATCTTATGGTTATTATGATTGCTTATTCTCTTAATTTTGAAATAATTAATAGATATATATATATATATATATATTTGTAGTGTTCGTTGTTTTGACTCATTAAGAATGAGATTAATTTATGGATCAATAAACTCAATGAATTAGATAACGACATTATATGTATGATGAATATTAATTATTGACGGAATTCACTTCCTAATATTAAGGGTGTTGTCAGAAATCCGAAAATCGAACGAACAAACCAAACCGATCTGTTGCGATCCGAAATTATCCGAATCGAAAAAAAATCGAAACTGAAATCAAAAATTGAAACCAAATGATTCGGGGTCGGGATTTGGTTTGACTCGAAATGCCCCAAAATTAACCAAAACTTTAAAAAAAATATGCTTACTGCATACGGTATCGTTTAAAAGCGTGCAAAAACTCAAAACCCTACTCGTTCTTCTCATTTTTCTCCCATCTCTCATTCTCTCCACTCCACACCGCTTCTTTCAGCATCTTTCTCTCTCAAGGCTCAAGCTGACTCACCGCTATAGCCCACCGCCGCACATTGCCGCACCCTATCTTACCTCATGTTTTTTATTTTTCTCTAAATCTCAAATCTGTTTTTCTCTAAATCTTCATATGCACATTCATGAGTAGTGTATGTGTATATGTATGTGTGTGTCTATATGATTTATATATATATAGCTATTTAAAAATCTTCAGATCCTTGTTCCATCGAGTGTGTATATGTGTATATATGAGGTTTGTATATATATATATATTCCAATTCAAAATTGTGATATTGTGTTTGTGGTATTATTTAATTATTGCTTGTTCTTTATTTACTATTTTTTTTTCTTTGAATTGTGGGTTTATATGGAAGAATATGCTTTTTTTGTTTATGGGTTTAAGTTTTTGTAGTAGTTTTTGTTTATGAATAATTGAATTCTTGAGCTGTGAAAGATTTTCATGCAAAGGCTTGTTTAGTTTGGGTGAAAGTGAAAGAGTTTTAAAATGATTTAAAAAAAAATTCTTTGATTTTTGTTTTGCTTAATTTTGAGTTTAATTGTGGGATTATTTGGAAAAGTATGTTATTTTTGTTTATGGGTTTAGTTTTTTGTACTAGTCTAGTGGTTTTTGTTTGGAAATAAAGTGAATTCTTAAGCTGTGAAAGCTTATCTTGTGGAATGTTATATTAGGGGCTTGTTTGGTTGGCTGAAAATGAAACATTTCGCCCCAAAAATATAAAATGGTTAAACACAATCTTATCAGTGATGTGTCAAGAAATTAATATAATTTATTATGTCAATTTATAATTTAAATAGCGTATATTATTACTAATATTTATATATTTAATGCTTTTTAGGTGTTAGAAAAGAATTTGAGAGGATTGAGAAAAATATAAAAATTAAAGCTTATGAAGATACCTAAACGTGTTTAATACTCTTGAATGCATAACTTTTTACTCGGAACTTTAAATAATGCTATTCTTAAGCCTGATTTGAAGAGAATTTCGAGAGCTACAACTTTTCAGTTTAGTACTTTTTCAAATTCAGCCATCTCGAGGTTCAAAATTGCGACGCAAGTGCAGTAGTTAAAAAGGACAAAAAAATATTATAATTAATTTATGGGCCCGTTCATATTAATATTAGCAAGCCCAGCTGTCAAAAGAAAGGCCCAGCCACCATACTAAATTAATGACAGCCCACTTGCCATAAAATTAGGCCAGTCTAATTGGTTCAGGCCCATCACCAACCATAATTCCTAAACCTACTAGGAGTTAATATTAGCCTATATAAATTGGGAGAAGCTGTGCACAATTTTAAAAGCAACAGCCGCAGCCAACAGCAGCAGCAAGTCGTGCATCTTTACTTCTTTTCTTTCTTTTTGTTTTATTTACTCTTTTACTTTTAAAATTAAAAATTGAAAAATTATTTTATTAGTTGATTTAATGTCAAATAAGTTTTCTTTTAATTTTGATTATTATTTAATTTTATTCATACTAGTGTAAATTTGTAATAGGGTTAGAATGAGTATATTTAATTGGTTCCCTTGCACGTATTCATGCCAATTAACTCTACCAATTTAATACTTTAATGCTAAATCCAATTCTTCTTATTGGATGCATGTTTTAATTGATAAAAAATAAAGTTGGATTTTCATTATTTTTTCTTGAATTTACTTTATGATTTGTTAAGAGCTGATATAGGGTGTGTTTTGACGGATATAGTGAGTGTTTTGATTTTATATATAAGTTTGGCTGTAGAATAATTATAATTGAATTTTTTTAATTAATTGGACTTCATTGATTTTAATTTATGCATCTAATAGAGTCGAGAGACCAAATTAGTGCGAGATAAGAGTAGAGTTTATGCGCATAAATATTTAGGAAGATGATATTAAATATACGACTCCAAAATCCTTGTCAATTAATTCATTAACTTTATTATCTTGCTTTATATTATTTAATTTAGTTTCATTACTTTAGTTTACTTGCTTTGCTTTATTTTATTTAATTTTCTCTATTTTATTTGTTTAATTATCATAAAATTTCTTAACTAGATTAGAAGTTTAGTGAAACATTAACAAGATAATTATATAATATACTGTTTGAGTCTCTATGGGATCGACCTTACTTACACGCTACACTATAAATTAATTCGTATGCTTGTGAGTATTAAAATTTATCACAACAATCAGCAAGGTTTGTTTGCGCCATAATACTTGTGCACATGTTCAAACCCCCACTCAAAGTGGAAACTACTCAACAATTCAATGGCTATGTGAGTTTGTGACCATATCATCAGTCACTAAAGTCAAAGCAGCTGCTCAACAATTCAATGGCTATATGAGTTTCATTGGCCCATTTTATTGTAATATTATTATATATATTACTAGCCCATTTAATTGTAATGTTATATTACATTAATATATACATATGCATGTATTTTTTATTCATATTCTGTTTCTTTTAAAGATTTAAAATTCACATTTGTATTGCAAGTTGAACACTTTGTTTTACTTGCTATTGCTTCGAGATATTTTAGTTAAATCATATGTGAATCTTGCTTGTTGTCTCGTGCTTTTTTTGTTACTTTGCACAGGGATATAGTATACTATTACTAGCCTTTATTGAGCTATAGTTTTGCATTTTTGTGTCATATATACACCAAAGCTGTAATGCATTTATGGCTTTCTAAGGTAATAATACAAAGTGATGCTAACTTTTTAAAAAATCGAATGAGACCGAACTAAAACCGAATAATTTGGGGAGGGTTTTGGTTCCATAGGTAAGAAAACCGAAACCGAACCGAATTGAAACTGAATTATAAAGTTTAGGGAGGGTTTGGGGTACCCCAATCCCTACCCCGACTGAAACCGAAAACACCCATACATAATATAGGGATTGATGATAACCCCTTGAGAAGCTTATAAGTTTTAATCATGTCAAATCTTGCGGGTGAATTATGTTAATCCGACATATCAAATAAATTAAATGGTAAGGTCAAGGATTAAGAAGTCATTTAAATATAATTGTCAGTAATTTAATTTAAATTACGGTTATCTATAATCTTAGAGTGGGGAGAATAATAAGCATTTAATAATAAGGAACTCGAAGTATAATTTTAAAATAAGGATGGGAGTGCAATTATAATTCCTTAGTGGTGTGAATTATAATTTATGGAATGACTTAATTTATAATCAAATTAGGATTCCAGTTTTTCATAGTAAGCCTAAACACTTATTTATCCTTAGGGCCCTTATCGTAGCCATGTATATATGCCGGCCTTGCCTCTTCTCGTAATACAAAAATTCTCACGAATTTAGCGTTTGTGCCATGAAAAGATGTGAAGGAATTCTTGGTGATACCGCAGCCCACACTCAGTACAAGATAGCACGGCAAAAAAAATACGATAAAAGATCATGAGGTTCCATTGAGCCCGTGTTCTCGATTTGTCTACACTAACTGCTGTTCGTGCTAAGACGATATCAAACTAGAGAGATCTCGAAGATAAAATCCGATTTCGCACTAGGGTTTTACGTAAAAATTTTGTTTGGTCTATACGCAATATTGAACGACCCTAGTATTAAGTTTTCATCAAAAAGAGTCATAATCTTCTCATGTTGCCTCTACTTCAGTCATGTGTGCCCATTGAACAAGCACCTGTACTGTTGCCTTGTTTTATCAATCTCATATTTAAAATTGTCACTAGTTTAGTTCAAATTGCCTCCATCATGTTAACTGGGGGCAAAGAGGATAGAGGAAAGACTTAACTACCCACCTTTTTCTTCAACAATGAAACATGGAATACAGGGTGCATTGTTGCTGTAGGTGGAAGATTGAGCTTGTATGCAACCTTGCCAACTTTTTTCGATGATTTTATATGGGCCATAAAACTTGGGAGTTAACTTGAAATTTCTTCTCATGGCCAATGTAGTCTACCTACAAGGTTGTAGTATAAAGAATGCCCAGTTTCCAACCTGGAACTATTTCTCAAATATGTTTTTATAAGCAAAAAACTTTAGTCGTTATTGGGCATTGGCCAATCTCTCCTTAATTAACCGTAAGATTAATTTTCTCTCAAGCAAAAATTCCTTTACCTCTACATCCTTAGTGATAGGCTCTTGAGGTATGCCAAGTTGTGGAGGTTTATACCAATAGAGAGCCTCGAAGGGTGACATTTGTAGAGAATAATGAAAAGTGGTATTATACCACCATTCAACTAATGGAATATATTTGGCCCATTGTTTGGGCTTGTCAACTGTCATACACCTAAGATAATTTTTAAGGCATTGGTTTAATCGCTCAGTTTGACCGTTTGTTTAAGGGTGATATATTGTGGAGTGGTTTAGTTTAATCCCGAGTAGCTTAAAGAGTTGGCAACAAAATGTAGTTAAGAAGATACCATCTCTGTCACTCACTATTGTTGTTGGTAATCAATTAACCTTATGAATCTGGTCAAAGAAGATGGTAGCAATATCCTTGGCTATGTAAAGATGGTTGATTAATATGAAATAACCAAATTTTGTGAACCTATCTTCCACTACAAATATTGCGCTCTTGTTCTCCGATTATGGAAGACCCTCAACAAAATCCATTGAGATATTTGGCCATGGTTGTCGGGGAATAGGTAGTGGCTGCAACAACCCTGGATAATGCACATGCTTAGCTTTACTTCTTTAGCAGTCTAGGCAACTATTTATAAATTCGATCACATCCTTTTGGAGAGATGGCCAGAAAAAAATTTGTTCAACTCTTTTGGTAGTTCCTCTTCTACCAAAATGACCTCCCATACCATTTTAATAGAGCTCTTGCAAGATTTGGTTTCTCAACACCATTTTCCCTTATACCATTTTAATGTATTACTTCTACCAACATATAATTTTCTCTTGTACTTAAGCATGCCATTTTGATAACTATACCCATGAACTTCTTGACATCCTACCGGCAATTTGGTGACTAGTTGTTGTACTAGTTCATCCTCATCCTAACTTGAATGTATTTAAGACATCCATAAAGTCTAAAGTGCAGAAATAGCCTTAAAGGAGGCTTCATGCTCAAACTGCATTGAAAGTGCATCTGCCATTTTATTTTCTACTCTTTTTTGTATGCTATCATATAATCAAACCTCACTCATCAGCTTGTTAACTACTCTTACTGTAATAGGGTAGTCACATTTTGTTCCAACATAAATTTTAAGTTTTGGTGATTTGTTTTTATCACAAAGCTACGCCCTAAAAGGTAAGTTCTCCACTTGTCGACAGCATAAATCAAGGCCCAAAGCTCTTTCTCGTAGGTGGATAGTCCCACGTTTTAAGGTGGTAGTGCTTTGCTTAAAAAGGCTATGGGTCTTTGTGATTGCATTAAAATTGCCCCTATTCCAAATAAGCTTGCACCAATTTCAAGGATGAAGGGCTTAATGAAATTTGGCAGAGCTAGAACAGGAGTGCAACTTATAGTTATCATAAGCTTTTCAAAGGCAACCATTGCTTCATTGGAACTGGTTTCTTTTCAACATGTTGGTGAGGGGCCTTGCAATTTCACCATAACCTGTACAAACTTTTTATAATAACCAGTGAGTCCTAAGAACCCCTTCAGCGCCTTGAGAGTTAGTGGAAATGGCCAATCGAGCATGGCTTTAATTTTTGAGCTGTCAGCAGCCACACTTTCCTTGCTTATAATGTGGCCCAAGTACTCAATCTTAGACTGACCAAATGAGCATTTTGAGAGCTTGGCAAAAAACTGGTGGTCTTTGAGTATTTGAAGAACTTGGGTAAGATGTTTGACATGTGACTCTAACTCATGGCTGTAAACTAATATATCATCAAAAAATACCAACACAAACTTTTTTAAATGGGGCTTAAAAATGGAATTCATAAGCTCTTGGAAGGCGGCATGGGCATTAGTCAACCCAAAGAGCATGACTAGAAACTCATAATGCCCCTCATGAATGTAAAAAGTTTTTTTTTCGATATTAGGTTGGTGTATTCTGATTTGGTGATAACCAAATCTGAGGTCAAGTTTATAGTAGACAATCGAACCATGCAATTCATCAAGCAAATCATTTATGGCTGGGATATGATATTTATTTTTGATGGTGCTGCGATTCAACTCTCGATAATTAACGCACAGCCTCCATGTACTGTCTTTGTTTCTTATTAACAGAACAGGTGAAGCAAAAGGGTTCATTGATGGTTGAACAATACCACTTTCCAACATTTATCTAATAATTTTTTCAATTTTTGTTTTGTTTTCTGAATATGTGGATACCTGTAAGGCCTCACATTGACTAGTGCACTATTGGGTTGAAGGTGTATATAATGGTCTTGAGCTCAAATAGGTGGTAACCCTTTGAGTTCTTCAAATACCACATTAAAGTACTGTAAAATCTCCTTTATTGCTGGCTCAACCATCATATCAGTGGGCACAGCACACAAACTGGTCAGTTGAACCATCACCCCCACCTTCCAGTTGTTATAATGCCTCTATAGGGTTGTTCGACTAATAAACTTTAGTTGTCCGTCTCTAGAAGACCTGTCATGTAGCTTTAGTGTGGTCCTTTGATACTGAATACTAATACTGAGGGCATTGAGATTCATAGTGATGGGACTGATTGAGCCCAAAAATTACATTTCTAATCTCATAAACAATGCTTAATTAGCTTCTAGTTACTGTCTAAAATCAAAAATTAAATGTAAATTCAATTTTAAGCATGAAAATAAGGCATTGCATTGTATTCCTGTATTACTAAGCCATTTTGCAGGCCTAAAATGGTTAAGAAACAGAGGTTGGATGCAAGAAATAAAGTTGAATGTGAAAAAGTGCAAAAATAAGGCCCGAAAAAAACCAATATCCATTTCTGAGGCCTAAGGCGAGGAAAACTCCGCAAACTACCCCTAAAATACTAGCAAGAAGAGAATAAGCAAGTCCCCAAGCATGAATAAATTAAATGCAAGTGTCCGAGAGTGATTTCAAGAAAAAAAGGCTTAACTGAATCGATTCTTGAAGTTTCTGGAGAAAACCAAGAATTGTCATAAGAAGCCCGAAATTGAACAAAGAATTGTCATAAGAAACCCGAAGTTGCAGCAGATCAAAGCTTTTATCCATTGAAAATTTGAAAGAATGTCTAGAAATAAAAGTTGTAGATCTTTGAATTACCTATATGTAGGAGACATGGTGCATCAATTGAAATTCGGAGCAGAAAGTTATGAGAGCAAAATAAGAAGCCATCAGAAAAAAATGGGCCAAATACTGGCCCAAATTCAATTTTAAGCTTTATTTTGGCCCGTTTCTTCAAAGATTATTCAAACCACAACTTAATACACTTGTGTACCATATAAAAGGTCTGATATCTCATATTTTAGGGTACGATACAATTTAGAGTCAATTTACAACCCTAACTTCTTAGAAGCCTTTGCTCTGCGTCTGACGATCGAACTTAAGAGTTTTACTACTCAATTCCTTAAAATAATTATTAGATTAATTTGTTTATGATATTTTGCTAGAAATTTTCTATAATCAACATTCAATCCATTATTCAATACAGTTTTCAATTCAAGTCTCAATCGCGTACCGGGTAAACCCTAATTTGCTGTTTTCTTTCAATTCGATTATTTTTAATTGTTTGTTTGCTTTAATATTCATAGATTAGTTATTTTATATCAAATATATTATCGAATCAACCTTGAACCCACGTTTTTAGAGCTGGTTCTAGGGTTTATAGATATTTTTTATTGATTTATTAATTTTTCATTGATTTATACTTGATTCTGGTTTTATATTTAAATAGTTTATAGTTTTTCCATAATATTCATGTGTGCTTCATATTTGATCATTAAGAATCTGATTTTCCAGAATTCTTAGGGTTTGGGTCAAGTTCGTTTTGTCGATTTGAGTTTATTTACCGTTTTTTCCGTAAAATCTTTGTTCTAAATTAGAATTGCGAAATTATAAAGCCAAACATTTTCAAATATGATTTTCTATATTATTAAGCATGCTTTTAATATTTTTCATGATTTTTAAGATTATTTGCAGGTTTGCTTTAATTATGGCTAACTAAATCCTTTGTTAGGGGTTCGTATTGAAAGATACTTAATTAATCTTTGAATGTAATCCAATCTAGGTTTGAATCTGATTTTTTCATTGGTTATAGATCACCTACTGAATGAATGAGTATTCTCTTATCTTTGCATGCGTTAAAAACATGTTTAAACTTAGATTTGGATTACCCAATTTGACTAGTTTTGTATTCCCTAGAATGTATTTAAAAAGCCTTTCCGGTAGATAACTTGTGTTTGTGGATTCCCTTTACTTTTACACTTTAGAACTAGATTTTCCTTTAGTTTTAATTTAGTTAATTAGTAGTTTTAATTTCCTTTTTGATTCCCTAAATCTATGATCTTTTCATTTCTTTTCCCTTATTCCCTTTAAAAAAGATAACTAGAGAAATAAATTTATTGCCTTCCATGTGGTTTGACCTTGGACTTTCAAGTATATACTATAAGCTGATCGCATGCACTTGAGTATATATATTACGCGTTTCTGAGCATAGTCAAGCATATTTTTGGCTCCGTTGTAGGGGAGGGTCAATAATTTCATTTGTTTCTTTATAGTTTCTTTCTTTTCTTTTCTATTATAGAATTATATACTAGTTCTCTACCTAGTATATGAAACATTTGCTTCATGGTGCAAACAAATATATCTCAAGTAATCATCGGTACGAGTACTGTGTCATCCCTAACAAGTACAAGTCAGATGACAAATCTTCTGAAACATCTGAGTCTTCCATTTAAGCCAATTATGTTCCTCTTTCTTTTTCCTCTGCTTCTTCAACCAGTACTATCCCGTGGGCAACTGAACAATCAATGGCTAATCATAACGTTGAAGAGCAAGATAATATGGTAACAAATCTTGGAGCAAACAATGGAGTTAACCAAGCAGTTCAAAACCCGAATCTTACTTTATGTGAACTTCTGGTTCCTGGCAGAAATGCTACTCTTTCTTGCATTAATTTTTCAAATAATGCAAACAACTTTCATTTTTAAAATGGCATGAATCAACTTCTACCCACCTATCATGGGTTCAAAAGCGAATAAACCTATTTTCATATTCGAGAATTTGAGGATGTATATGCCACTTTTAGTGAACGGAATTATTCTGAAGATATAATTAAGTTAAAGTTTTTTCCTTTCTCCCTGAAGGATAAAGCTAAGACTTAGTTTATCTCTCTACGCCCGATGTCAATCAACTCGTGGCAAGAACTTTAAGAACAATTCTTCAAGAAATTATATTCTTTACATCTTACTTCCAACTCAAAGAAAGTGATTCAAAACTTCTCCCAGAAGGATGATGAAACTCATTTATAGTGTTGGGAGCTCTTCAAAGATCTTCTTAATTCTTGTCCACATCATGGTTATAAAAAAATGAAGAATCATTAGTTTCTTTTATGATGGTCTAGTTCCCTCAACTTGTCAGTTTGTTGAATCTATGTGCAATGGACAATTTTTGGGAAAAATCCCTACAATGCCGAGACATATCTTGAATGGCTTTCTCAAGTTTCTCAGGAATAGGAACTGAGTGCTAAGGCAGGCATAGCTAGAGCAAAGGTAGCACCAGCTAGTGTGTACCAACTGAAGGATAATAATGAAATCAGCGCTAAGCTAGCTAATATTTGCCGAAAACTTGAATTTTTTAAAATAAAGAAAGGAGAACCTGTTCTTAAGTAGTTTGTGGAGCGAACTTGCAATATTTTCGACACACTTGGCCATCTCACCAGTGACTGTCCGACCATCCTAGCTCTTAAAGAGGTGTTGAACAATGATGTCAATGTTGTCATAGCAATTGGCAAATCTAATTCTTATGAGGATCGATATAACCCAACTTGGAAGAACCACCCCAACCTCAGTTGTTCTAGTAACCACTATGAAGGGAACCCCATGAAACCCTCTCAACCATTTCAACAACCCTAATTGAACCCCAACCTTAGTGCATTTAAGAAGCCTTTTTCGGTAGATAACTTGCACTTGTGGATTCACTTTACTTTTGCACCATAGGATTAGATTTTCCTTTAGTTTTAGTTTAGTTAATTAGTAGTTTTAATTTCCTTTTTGATTCTCCATGTCTATTATCTTTTCCTTTCTTCCCTTTGAGAAAGATAGCTATAGAAATAAATTCCTTGCCTTGTATGTGATTTAACCTTGGACTTTCAACTATATACTATAAGTGGACCGCCTACACTTGGGTGTATATATTACGGATTTCTGAGCGTAGTTAGGGACCTACTTCTTTCATCCATTACACCCTTAACAACATGTCACACCCTCCTAAGGGAAGCAGCCTAGCTTCAGTTTTAAACTCACGCCCTTCTATTATCCATTTGAATTCCGAGCATAATGATGCTGCCTCCATCTGCCATAGTTATTAGCAGCTTGTGAGTGGAAACTGTCTCACACCCTAATCGTTTAGCCATGCTAGGGTTTAAGAAATTATGTGTGTTTCCCGAGTCTATCAAAATGGTGATTGCTTGCTTCTTACTTTTGACTTCAATGATTAAGGTTTGAAAGGAAGTACCACTGGATAAGGCTTGTAGTGATATTCCCATATCTACGGCAAGTTTATTGACTGGTGTGGCCTCATTTTCAAAGTGGGTGAGAGCTTTATCGAATACTTTATTGGTGTCCTCTTCAGTAGTCATCATGAATAGTTGTGCTCTCTTACACTTATGCCCAAAAGAATAGGGTTCTTCACAAAAAAGATATAGGCCTTTTCCTTTTCGGGATTGGATTTCAGTGGGTGTTAGGCTTTTGACAATACCAAGGTTGTTTATAGGTCTACTGTTGATGGGTGTGGCTGTTATAGGTTCTGTTTTTGGTGAGTAAATGAGGGCAATAATACTTTTGGTAGGTAGCTGTGAATAGAATAGAGATGGGTTTTGAAATTTATGGGAATTGGCTGTATAGTTAGTGTAGGTGCTAATGTAAGGCTTGTAGATTGCTTTAGGTTTTTGGTAGTACTTGGTCAAATACTGACTTTTGGAGCCTAGCTAGAGTATGGCCTTGTTGAGGGAATAAGGAAATTGCATTTGCACTGAGTCTTTTAATTCCTTTTTCAATCCACCCGTAAACGAATTAGTAAGCAATCCCTTATTTAGAGCCGGCCACCTCTCCAACACCCTAGACTTTAGTTGTTCAAAATGAGCTTGAAACTCCACCACAGTCCCTATTTGTATCAACTAACTTAATTTGGCCACTATATTTTCATGCCCTTCATTCGAAAATCTTGCAACCAATGCATTTATAAAGAAACCCCAACCAACCCCTTTAATAGACTTGAATTCAGCTAGAAACCATGACCTAGCCCTGTAGCCCACTCATGAAAGTGCATGGCTACATACATAACCTTCTTCTCCTCAGGAATATAATTAGACATAAAGGATAAATTGCACAATTTTAACCAACCTTTAACATCTTCCCCGTTAAATCTAGGCAAATCGACCTTCGAAGCCTTGAAAAACACATTCTGGTTGTTACCATACTTATGATTGTCCCTTAGATCTATGAAACTAGAAGGTGATGAAGTAATGATTACCTTGAGTAGGCAATAATCCTTTTTCTCGAGGGTCTCTTACCACAATAACCAAGCCATGTGCTAGATTTTTTCGAAATTAATGGGTTAACCAGTTTATTTGTTCCTCAAAACGAGTAGATAGTGACTCCATTTGGGCTTAAAATTTATCCATTCGTTTTTAATGTTGTTTTTTGTACCCCCTTTGTTTTCCACTTAACTTGCTTCTAACTGTTCCTTCAACTGATTGACAACATTCCCTCAAGCCATGGTTGCTCTCTGTTGGACCGAAATCCTCTGATACCAACTTGAAAGGATCACAATAGTGAATCGTTCCTTAATTTCACATAGAACTTAATTGTTATCCACATTTTTTTTTGCTAATACGATTCTCCTATTTATAATAAATAAGCTTTGTAAAAACTCTTATGGGAGAAAAGTTCTATATTACATATAATATTTACGAACTAGGCATTAACTACGGTTTCAAATTCTAATGTAAATTTTACTTTTTTATAAAACTAAAGTTTCTTATAAATAACTTCATTTAATAAAAGAAAAATAAAAATACTATATTATATGAGAAATGAATTTTATTAGTTAAGTTACTATGATTTTGGGTGATCGAAAATTTTCATTAATTAATTTGATTATCTAAAGTGCATAAAGAACAAGTTCAAAATAAAAATAAATTAATTAAAAAAATATTTTTATATTTGTTTTGTTATTCGGTAACCGTGGGATAAAATAATACCACCTATAGGGGTGTTATAGTTTTATCCGATTTTAATGTGATAAAGAGATAATTAACCCCGAGTGCAATCATTTTCCGCATTGCACCAAACTTGGGATAGGATAAATATATTCTATCCACCCTTGCACCAAACACATGATATGATTTGTTTATCCTATCCTTTATGACAACAAACACGGGATATGATTAAATAATCCAATCCTACCTCTAATCCCGCGCAACAAACACACCATTATAGACTAAATTCGAGCCACATAAGTATATAATCCTTGTTGGACTATAAAAGGGAAACTAGAACAACGGTGCAAAAGGGAATAAAGTTTCTTGTATCTATAAAACAACCCCAAACAATTAATTAACTAATGTTCCAAAGCCTATAAAAAGTCCCACCAAGCTTTCTTATATACCAATATATTCCTCAATAAATTCTATCCATATACCACTTCTATATTTAAAAGTTTGAACATCAATTGAAAAAAAATATTGTATCAGAAAATAACTTATATAATAATTCAAAAATTCTTTGAAGTTTTTGATTATAATATGTCATGGTTACGGTTAGAATAGTAATACTAAAGTATACAAATTATAATTATAATTCTTCCTTTTATAAAAAACATTTCCCTTATGTTTTAGTAGTATATATAGCTATGCTTAAAAATGAATACGATAAATAATTTTCGTAAAACACTCCATCTTTGAAAACGAAAATATATCTAATCACTGTTGGTGACCGCTACCCGTTGCTAGATCACCGTCGGTCACAGGAAACCTTGGCCAAGTTCTGGTGATGGTTGTCGAAAAATGCCATTGGTAAAAATAAATTGTGAAAAAAGCCTTCCACGTATTATGTAAAATTGGGGTACAATAAATAAAAATAAAAACAATAGAAATAAAAATGGCTAAAACTGTCACAATATGTGCTATATCGAGAATGTCCAAATATATAAAACATAAATTTATTGATTGTTGAAAAAAAAAAAAGGCTAAAAACATGCATCCAGCTATCATCTCAAGTAAAAGATTTGAAATGGGGTAAAAGTACAAAATTCATACAAAATATGTACCAATGGCAAATAAACAAAACAACTCTCTTAGATTTAAGAGTTTCACTCACAATAAGTTTCTGTGTCATAAGATAATTTTATGGGCGGCTGAAATTTGTCCGTAACATTTTTTAAACTTACCGTCTGTTACGGCATCATTTTGCTAACCTTTTTATTTGGGGTGTGAAAGCGAACGTGTTAATTTGTTTTGCTTAGAGTATATCTCCAACTTTTGAAAATTTTTATTTTGTATAAATTTACATAACTCAAAAAAAAATTGATTTTCAGCCATCTTTTAAAAGTTAGCTTTGTGTAAAATACACCCCTAATTTACACTGCTAAGTCAATTTTATCTTTCCTTAATTTTTCTATAAAACTTTAAAATATCATAACTTTTAATATAAATAATAAATTTTAATAAAAATAATATATTTTAATAAAAATAATATATTTAAAATCAACTCATCAAGACATATAAACAAGACCTATTGTAATTATAATTTTTTTATTAAAAAAAAATTCAACAAAAAAATTCTAAAAAAAACATGTATCATATATTGACATCTATTTATTTCTTTCCTTTTCTTATAACACCATTAGCTAAACACAACGTGTTTGGAATTTCTCCTCGTTCCACCATAAATTAATATTATTTATTTGTAAGTTAAATAAAGATATAATGTTTTGTACTTTTATTTTGATATTTTGGTTTTTAGCGGTTAAACTATTAGACCCCGCTATATCTAGGCTTTAGTTTTAGTTCGGAGTGTGAACATTCACACAGGAGGTCACAATTCAATCCCCTCCCTTTCCCCTATGAATCACCCGGATCTCTCATTTCATATTTTAAAAAAATATCAAACTCAACGAGGATATCAACCCTGGAAAAGTTTTAGGTTAGTGAGTCATAGGTCCAACCAGTATGGATTGGTTAAAGTATAGTGAACTAAAATAATAATTATTATATTTAGATTGAATTACATTATTACTAGAGTTATTCTTAATTCTCATTAATTTTAGAATTTGTTCTGTATTTTCAATAGATATGTTTAATTGGCTTAGTTTTTCTTTAACTTTGTATTTATATTTGCATTGTCCTTTCTTTCCACAATTATGACAAATAACTTCATTTTTATATTGTCTATAGTTATTTTAATTTTTTTTTCTTATTAGATGATTGTTTTTTGTAATAATCATCATGCCTATGCTTGTATTTTTTATGCTACTTTGCTTTTTTAATGTGTTTATGTTTTCTTCTTGAAAGAGCAATTGGGGGTAATCCACACTGCTCACAAAATGTGCATAATTCATACTTTGCTTTATTTTTTTTTTATCTTTATTGATTTGTTTACTAATTTTAAAATATATACACATTTTAAGACATGCATGTTTTTTGAATTTGATTTATGATATCTCCATAAGTGAGGTTATCATAATCAATAAATCCCAAATCTTCACTTAATTCTTCTTAAATTTTATGGGTAAATAGACTAGGTAATCTATTAACAAAATTTTCTTTCTAAAATGGTTTATTAATTATTACTATCATCTTTCATCATGACTCTTGAAGCAAATACATCTTTATACCACCTAAAATCACTTAGCATAGGACAAGTGAGATTACTCAATTGATCATGATTTTTTAATTTTTTTTGATGTTACTAGGTGTTTTTATAAAATGTTTTAGTATTATAAATATTAGTGTGTTAACTCCATTAGGGGACCTATACCAATATCTTCATTGAAGATGGGGTTGTCATCACTATCCCTTTTAACTGCATGTATTATAAAATCTATAATTTCTCCAGTGAGATGTTTTTCTTACAAAGATTTAAGAATTTCTGTGAATCTTGAATCTAATAGTTCAACAATACTCACACCCTTCCCTTTATCCTTGAATTATCCTAAATCATTGAATGTATTTACATAAATGCTACCATTGACTTGTGATTTAACTTATTAAGCAATTATGTGGGAGTTATAAATGATAACCTCATTTATGCATACATAAACACAATCATGAATAAATAAATATATATATATATATATATATACATATAAATCAAACATATAGGATGCAAGTTTAAAATGTGAGATACAAAATCAAGCTATGGTTAATAATATAGGAGGTAAATGCAAAATTTCCCAAAAATCAACTCTTTGGGCGACTTTCTACCGAATACATTGGTGGAGAATTTCGAGCTTATCCATTCGTCCACCTTTGGTATGAAAAAAGAATAAAAAAGAAAATTGGATAGAGAAATAGGAAAAGAAGTCCTAATTTAATTTTCTTTCACGAAATGACATGGTGACATGTGTAATATTACTTTGTACGTAAATGACCTAAAATTACAATATTAGCCATAGTTATTAAATCCAATCTGGACATCAACTCGTTAAAGAGACTGGGTCGGCAGATTACTGGTCTAACAACTCACCAACAACAAGCAGATCATCCGACTCATTAATTCCATCATTCTTTATATTAACAGGCACCAACAACAAGCAGATCATCCGACTCATTAATCCCATCATTCTTTATATTAATAGGCTTATCTATGTCTCCATCCAAAATAACACATTCATACATGGGCGGAGCCACGTGGGGGCCAGGTGGTTTTTTTGAAAATTTTCAGAGAGTACAGGAGTTTATGCGCGGGAAGGGAAAGTTGAGGGATCATTGTGTAATTTTGGGAGAGGGGTGTTGTTTGTGATTAAGCTTACAAGTTTAATTAAACTTACAAGTTTAGGGGGAGGAGCTGTAATATAAGTTAAGTAGGCAATGTTTGGTGAGGTGCGTGGGGCTTTGTGTAATTAGCAATATAAGTTGAAGGTGTAAATTTGTAATATATAATAAGTTTTCACTTTTTTTCATTTCTTCTTCAGGCAGCCGTTCTTTACTACCATTCATTTTTTTATTTTTATTTTTTGAAATACAACCTCCATTTTTTTTGGATTATATATCAAAAGATATTTCAAAATATATAATTAATTTTAGTATATTATTTTTAACTTTTCCAAAATATAGAAACATAATGAAGAAGTATTTTAGTAAAAAATTAGTCTGTAAACATAATTATTGAGTTTGATTTGCCTTAAATTTTTTTTGGCCCCCCCTGAAAATTATTTCTGGCTCCACCACTGCTAACAAGTGAGCGACAGATTGAACCGAAAAAAAAATTATTAAAAATAATTAATGTCATATTCAAAATTACATAAATAAATATAATTTTCACAATTAATTAATGAAGCATAAAATACTAAGGCATAAACTTTAAATAAGATAGTCTAAAATTAAAAAAAAATCAATTCAAGCAATCAAAATTAATCAAAATATCACTTCCTAACTGATCTATTCCCAAATCCTGCTTTTCTTCTTTGCCTTCTTGCTCAAACGATACAATTCTTATTGGGGCAATTAAAAAAAAGGGCTTATTAGAGAAAGATTTTTACACTAAAGCCAAGGAATAATTTTTTTTTAAATAAAGGGCCTATTTTTTATTTTATTGATAATATGACATGTGCCTTTTTTTTTCATTATAAAATGACATCCCAACCCTTAAAATAAACTAAAAAAATACCAATATGCATTAAAATATGGACTGCAATATGAACTTTGCAGTCTATATTTTACTGCAATATGAACTTTGCAGTCCATATTTCACTGCAATGTGAACTTTGTAGTCGATATTTTTAGTGCAAAGTTCATATTGCAGTCCATATTTTACTACAACGTGAACTTATTTTTAGTGCAAAGTTCATATTGCAGTCCATATTTAACTGCAATATGAACTTTGCAGTTCATATTTTACTGCAATATGAACTTTGCAGTCCATATTTTTGTGCAAATTTCATAAAAAGGGGGTAATTTAGGTAATACATAACATGTTTTTATTAATTAAATGATATTTAAATTTATTCAAATACATTCATTTAAAATATAAAACAAAATAGGCCTCTTATACTAATTACCAATTAAAAATAGGCCCTTCATTCAAAAAAATATTATTCATTGGATTTTTGGTAAAAATCAATGTATAATAAGCCCTTCTACCTAATTTCTAGATTCTTATTTTTTGGACATCAATTTAAAACTTAAATCATTCATACTAATTTAATTATAAAGTTTGGAATTTAAATTTTAGTAGTTTCCTTTACAAAAATAGATTCCTTATTTACCACAAAATCTTTTAATTTTTGACTTTTAATTTTTAATTTTTGAATTAATTTGATTTACCTGCCTGTTCACTTGCCCAAGTTATTGAGTTTATAAAACATCGGCTAGTTCAATCCGGATTGTATCTGGTTAATTGTAAAGATGATCCAATTGTCACATAGCCCGGTTCACTGACTGGTTTGCTGGGTTAACCCGTCGGGCCGGGCTGGGTCTAATAACACTAATATTAACACATGTTTATGGCGAAAACTCACTAAATATATAAATTAACATAAATGAAAATAACTTTAAACTTTATTCATTTTGTATGTTTGAGTCCTTTTCTTATGTTAATAACTTGTTTACAAGTACACAACAAATTTTATAATTTTAAACTCTTTGTAGCTATAAAGCTTCGGCATTAGAAATGGTAAAATGGTTTGTCCTGGAGAATTTTTAATCTGCCTCAACTTGAGTGAGACAATTTTGGGGCAGCTCTTTTTTTGGAGAGGGTTGGGTTTTTCAAAGCAAAACTTGTATTGAATCGTGTCGAAGTTTAGGTAAAATAAACTCGTTTGACATAATTTTTTTTTCACTTTAATAACTGCTGTAATCTTATCGGAATGGGATGGGTCAAGTTTTCCGATAAAAAAATCAATCACAAATCACATTTAGATCAAAATTATATATAAACGGACCGAATTAGAGTTTCACCAAATCCACCCCCGAACACACCTCCCTTCTAAAACGTGGATTACTAAAAAAATCGTAGATTACTAAAAAGAAAAAAAAATAGTTTTAACAGAAAACACCAACTTTTATTTTTTCGGTTTCCTATTGCATTGCATGTTGGTTTTTGATTGGTCACTGTTTTTCTTCTCCCCCTCTCTCCTCAGTCCTCCTTCAGGTCAGCCCCAGTGGAAAGAACGAGTAAGCGTCCTACTACTACTACTACTCCTCCCCATTATCTGGGCTAGGGTTTCCCTATATAAGAGAAGAGAAGAGAAGAGAACGCCTCTTCACACTTCACATTATCTAGGCTTACGCTAGGGTTTCCCTTCCCTACATATAAGAGAACGCCATCGCAACAGCCCCTAACTAATTAAATAATGTCTGAGATATTGGTAACGTTGAAGAGTAAGGATAATGTTGAGTTTGTGGTTGAAAAATCGGTTGCATTTCGATCTACGACGATTCAGAATCTCGGCGGACGAAGAGACTCTTCTTCTGTGATTGAGTTGCCGGAGGTCAACAGCTTCATCCTACGCAAGGTGATCGAATACCTCCAGACTCATGCCGATTCCCGCCTTTCAAAATCGGATCTGGATAACTTCGACATGCTATTTGCTGAAGATGACGATATCAACGTAATCATAGAACTCATCATTGCTGCAAACTATCTGGACATCCCTGATTTAGTGCAGAAAATGTGTAAGGTGGTCGCAAGCGACATGGAATCCATGTCTGTTGAGGGTGTTCGCAAAATGTTCGGCATCGCCGCCGCGGGTGACATTCCTCCGGATGAAGAAGCCAGGCTCCGGAAGGAATACGAGTGGGCTTTCGAGGAGGTTCCCGGAGAGGTAGTATTTGTATTAATTTCTAGTATATGTTTTCTTATTTATTATTATTGTTCAACTTTTCATTCACTTGTACGCTATAATAATTTAATTTAATTTAATAGTTGATTTTCGTGCACACTTCTGCGATTCTGTTGTCTAATACTCTAATATAATTAAGAAATGTTAATGTTGCATTAATTAGTAAAGTGGTGTTTTACATAATTTAATGAGAATCTATATAATAATAGTAAGTGGTGTAATGACACAATTACACCAAGCTGGTTGCTGCTTACATTATGATGGAGATTTTTTTTATTTTTTTCTTCGTGAAATAAAATCTCGTAAGGATAAAAAATTAGAAATGAGAAAACTTGACAATCCTAATTCAATTACCATTGAAATGTATTTCTGCTTTGTAGATTCGTAATCATCTTTTATTAATAGGTCATTATTTAGATGAAATACAGAACCATATATAGCTTAGAAAAGGACAATTACAGAACCATAAGTTAAAAGGAGAAATTACTCCAAACCTTCCTATGGTTTGTCAGGTTTCCAGGTAGCCCCCCACAATTATTTTCTCCCACACTTTGCACCCTTTATCTATCAAGCATTGGCACTTAACACCATTCCGTCACTTAAGCTATTAGATAATGATAATATCTTCACTTCTCTCATCACCAATTTCATCACATCTTCTTGAATTGTTCAATCACATGACCATTTGTTTGATATTATGCCTAATTCAAAGCCCAATTTGTTGAGAAGAAATTATACTTTAAAGTCTTGAGGAGAATTGAATAGTTATATTTTTGAGCAAGTGGGCTTGCCTAGTTGGGAGAGGCACCCGCTCGCGCTTGAGAGAGATCCTGGGTTCGAGTATCACCGGGGGATTTTTGTTGTTTGAATCACCATTCAAGTGGGCTAACTCCCTTTTTCCTTTAAAAAAAAGGGTCTCGGGGAGAAATTGTTGTGCAACAAACATGAGATTCAAAAGATCACATAGAGTATATTTGATTTGTGTAATTTTGATTTGAAAGATCTTTTGATTTTACATCAGTTGTTGTTGGTACTTATAAACTAATGCTCTTAAACGGTAAACTAATGCTCTTTTTGTTTTGGTCTAAAATATTTGTTGGGAATTGTGTTCCTTTCCAATTTTTGGTTGCAAACAAGCATGAAAACCTTGTAACTTCGTATTTGATAATGATTTACAAATGCTAAAATTAGTTTAGGAAAACTTTCCACTAAAGTCGGTTTTCTGAAGTTATGGATGAGGAATGAAGATACCCAAATAACGGACTTGCAAATATAAGTATATTGAAACACCAAATACTTAATATGCTTCCATAATCTATATGTTGTAAACGTAAAAGTACAAATAATGTCTTCCTGTTGTTGTTGATGTGTTCCAATTAACGAGAAAGCTTGTGAAGTCAAGACGTTTATGTTTCTTTTAAACTGCTGACAGTTTGGAGAAATTGGTTGCATTCTGAATGGTGATGACAAATTATCAACCACGGATATGACCAAGTCAAATGGAGGTACTCCTGCCAAAGGAATTGATGTAGGTGGCATTGATTCGGAACGCCAGGTGAAGAGTTTACCTGAATATTTTGTCCCTTCTATTTCTAGAATGCGAAATTGCCATATGTGGGTTTGAGCTAAGTGGCGCCAAAATTATTCAGCACTTGCTATCAAAATGATAAACTAATGCTCTTTTGTTTTGATTTAAAATATTTCTCGGAAATTCTGTTCCTTTCCAATTTTGGTTGCCAACATGCGTTTTCCCTGTAAATTCGTCTCCGCAATAGCTTATAAACATGGAAACTAGTTTACGAAAACATTCCACTAAAGTCAGTTTTCTGAAGTTATGGATGAAGAATGAAGATACCCAAATAACAAATTTGCAATATAAGCATATTCAACCACCAAATATTTATATGCTCCCATATCCATATGCAAACATAAAAGTACAAATAATTTCTTCCTGTTGTTGATGTGTTCCAATTAACCAGAAAGCTCGTGAACTTTTCTTTTATATTTCTTTTAAACTGCTGACAGGTTGGAGAAATTGGTTGCATGGTGAATGGCGCTGAATTGGAAATAGCAACCAGGGATATGATTAAGTTGCACAGAGGTACTCCTGCCAATGTAATTGTTGTAGCTGGAAATGCTTCGGAAGGCGAGGTAAAATGCTAACCCGAATAGTTTTTCCTTTTATTTCTACAAATGCATAAATTGCCTTCTGTGGTTTGAGCCAATGTAAAAGGCGGTCTGGGGCATGCCTTAATCAGCGCATTCAGGCGCTTTTTACAAAAAAATGCGCTAAGGCTCATTAAGGTAGTGTTTGGGGTGCCTTCCAGATGGACTTTTCCACTGAGAAGTCCATTTTAAATCTAATGTACCATTTCTAAATCGAATTTTAAACAACTCGTATTCCTTATCTTAATCTACCTTTTTCACTTCTTCGCTATTTGTATAAATTTCTCTGAGTTCTCTCTGTTGATTTGATACAATTGATCATATATCATCACTCATGAAAAACAAACAATTTTTGGTTGAGGCTACTGCCCAGACAAAAAAAAATCTTATCTTGTATAGTTAGTGGTGGCAAATTGCATTTTTGGTTATGTGTTTGTCTGACAAGACCCAACAGTGTAAACACAATGACACGAACATGACACGAGGTCATGTTATTTTTAGGTGACACGAACATGATCCCAGCAATTCACATTTTCAGTTGTGTATTTGTCTGATACAACCTGACACCATAAGATCTAACACGAACACAACATGATCGACTTAAAACACGACCTAAATTGACAGACGGGATTGCAATTGTTATATTCTAATGGACATCCTAACATGAGTAAAAGCAAACACAACACAATATGGCACTGAAATCTCTAAACACGAAAATGGAATGAAAACGATTTCTCATGCCAATTTTGTCCCGATTTTGTTTCAATCTATGATGTATTTTTGTATCGTTTCTAAAATAGCCACCATTGTATATACTATTTCTTGTGCACGTCTTTTGTATTCCATGATTGATATGTATTTGTGAACCAAGAGAAGAAGCGATATTTTTTAGTCCAACAATTTTTATAAATTTTATTTTAACAAAATTGATTTTAACATAGATGGACTTCTGTGATATGCTCTTGCTGGACAATCGTTTTTCTTCAAAGCAATCTCAGCAAGTTGGTCCTCTGAAGTTCATCTTCATGGAGGGACTGTTACAAATGGAAGTTCTGCCAAACAGGCTCTAAGTTCGGCGGAGAGCACGAAAGGCTTGAGCTTCTTTGCCGATGCCTACACCTTTTACTGATGTGCACACCTTATTACACATAGGCATTTAGGGCGTACACCCTAGGGTTTTTTAAGCGTCCAAAACGACAATTTAATTAGAACATGAAAATAAATACAAGGAAAAAATTAACATAAAACTCACCCTAACTAAATGCGATAGAAAGGCTAAAAGACAAAGGGTGTAGTTGGGACTCCAGAGGGAGAGAGAGATGACCTCCACTTTTGCTGAATGGGTTCTATGTTTTCCCATTTGTTGCTCACTGTACAAACTCTACGCAGTTGCTTCGTTATTTATTTAAGTTTTTTTTGTGCGTTTCTCTAACTTTTTTTTCAGTTCTATCTTACCTCTATTTTTATGTTGATTGTAGTATTAGTAGTCTAAAGCCTTGAGTTCTTACTTTTTGAAAGTTATTTGCTTTTGGGGGATAACTTACCTTGGTATTGGCATCTATTTAGCTTACTTTGATGCCCTAAAGTAATAATTACTTATTTTTTTAAATATAGAATGCATTGCGCAAAAGGTTTACGCCTCACCGCATACATGCTTACGTCCCGCCTTTGAACATGAAATACCTCAGCCTACGCTTTTGCCTTTAAAACATTGGCTTCAGATTACTTGCCCCAAAATTATTCACCACTTATTATCAAATGTCGAGCAGATTGTGGAGGCTTTCAAAAATTTGACATCGGATGATAAGGTGAAAGCAATTTTGGTGAACATTTTTGGAGGAACAATGGAATGTGATGTGATAGCTACTGGAATCGTCAACGCTGCTAAACAGGTGAGTCTTGTGTTAGATTGGTTACAGTCGTGATAAATTGCAATCTCTTCTAGGTTGTGTTACCAATATTTTTCATGTTATATCAACTAAACTCTCCACGGCTTGTATGGTTACTGTTTTCCTTTTAAGTCAGAATCTAGCATTTCTTTCGTTACTGTCAATCGAAGTCAAATCACCTCTTTCAATTCACCTATTTTTACCTTCAAAATTGATCACAGAACTCTTCCCAATGGATGAACAACTTTTTTGGGAAAAAAATATTTACAGATTTCAGAGTTTGATGGACTGTGTTGTTACTTGGAAGGATGGTAACCTTAGAATCCTTATTTAAAAGTTGTACTTTATCAAAATTGATTTTGATATAATTTGTAATTGATGACAAAAATCAAATATCTTTTAACATAGGATTTAGTAAATGAGAGGCAAGTGTAATTGTCTCCAACGGCATTTAGAAGATAAAACTTTGGTGTAACTACAATGAGTGTTGACTTCCTTGGTACCCTCGATAAATTGAAATTTCAATTTTTGTACGACCTCCGATGTTAGTTGCTCAAGCCGCAACTGCAAGTTATGTTTGGACTTGTGATCTAGGTTGTGCTGAAAGTACCAGTTGTGGTTAGTCTTGAAGGCACCAATGTTGACCAAGGAAAGAGGATTTTGAAGGTAAATTCAAAACCCATCTTTCTCCCATCTCGAAATCCCATGGTTTTTTTATCTCACAAGGTATGCATGTGTGTGCAGGAAAGTGGGACGACCTTAGTTACAGCAGAGGATCTCGATGATGCGGTCGGAATAGCAGTTAAAGCCACCGCTAGTTGATGAGGAAATCCCAATTATCTCTTATATAAAACTTGTTAATGAACTTCAACCAGCTTTGACTCTTTTTCTGTAATGAATCCTATCTACTCTTATTGTTCTTCCCCCCCCCCCCCCCCCCCTGATATGTATGGGGATCGTTTTGAGCTTGATACAAAGAAAATTAGGATAATAACTCTTCTGTTCAGGAATCCTATATAATAAGTGGTTTTGTTCTTTGTTTACAAATTGGAGTTTCTTTTGGTTGGATGTTTTTCGTTTCCTTTTTTTTCTTTTTCCTTCGACCTTATAGTATTTTTTATGCCATTTTTTCTTTTTCATTTACCGGCCTCGAAGTTTCACCTTTTTGAAATAAGGTGATTCAAACTGCAGTGATATAATTCCCAACATTTCAGCTACTTAGAGCAACTCCAATCTTCCCCTATACTTGTCTCTTAAATTTATTTGAGGAGTCCCCATAAATCTCTCCAAATTTTGGAGAATGTATAGGATTTCCAAATGTCCTTCTAAAGCAAAATTTTGATTAATTTATTAGAGAATAATTTCTTGTTATTCCATATTTAAAGAAAAACATGACCGGAAAGTATTTTTTTCAAAGGTTTTCCCCAAAAGTTGGGAAAATCTTCCTCAAATATGATTTTTTCTCAAAAAATTTCCTCATATAAAAAAATTGTTGGGG
Source organism: Lonicera japonica (assembly GCA_021464415.1). Classification (NCBI taxonomy): domain Eukaryota; kingdom Viridiplantae; phylum Streptophyta; class Magnoliopsida; order Dipsacales; family Caprifoliaceae; genus Lonicera; species Lonicera japonica. Next base: position 9,224,371 of record CM038463.1, read on the forward strand.
AAGGGCCGAAGATGCTCTTAGTAATTTTGATTTTTCTTATTGATTTATCTTAATGATCATAATTAGGTCTAGCATTAGAATCAATGCAACATAAAATAAATGTTGAGTTTTGTTCTTTCTATATTTAGGTTATGTGCCCTTAGGGCACATGTTAACATTACTCTAGGAGTATATATATATATATATATATTAATTTACAACGTTTAGGTGATTAGTAAACTGAATTTTACATTAATTATCTTTATAATATTTCCTCAAAGGAAAAAGGTGATTTACAATGACTAAAACTTATCAACCATATTATACAGTAATTATCTTGTAGAACAAGGAAAATGACCCCTAATTTGAAATGTCTGAAAAAAACAAAACTATTAATTTGAGATTGATTCAGAACAAAAATAAAAAATTGAGATTGATCGATTATTTGCAATTATATCACTGTAGAGAATAGATATTTAATCTCTTTCTCATAATTCCAACACAGAAAAACCAAATTTTCAAGAAGGGGAGACAAAAGAATGAGATTGTCTTACACAAATTATACACCGGCAAGTTTTTTCTACAAAGAAAATGAGATTAATAAAAAAAAAACAGGAAGCTTGATTATTTGAATGACACATAGGAATCAATCTTCTAGAAATAAAGGCCTCAACAATCTTCTTTGAGATACAATAAGCAGTTGATTCAATAGTAGTCATAGGACTGACCCCAACAGCACTAGCCAGCAAACTGCCATCACACACAAAAAGCCCTCTTGCTTCCCAACTCTCGATCTCCATCTTCTTCTTGGCACCCATTCTACAATATTAACTACTTACCCATTTGATGAGCAGAACAATAAACAGTCCAGTATTCTCCCTTCAACCTCGGCCCTCTAACTGCCCGCACACTATTAAGAAACTCCTCCAAATCCTTGTCGTTAATACCTTTAGCATTTGATTCATTAATTGCTCATCACTTTGATAAGTGCCCACTTCAACTACCCCCGCCACAATTAAGATTCTCAATGCATGCTTCAAGCCTGTCTTGAGACACTCTTTATCAGTCCCACTTTGTTAGAATGTAATATTGTATGAACACATGGGAACACACCACACCCCTTCTAGATGGTTGGCTTCTAGATGGCCACCATCTTAGACTACATTCCCATTCCCATTTCTTTTGTATATATATATATATGTAATCCTAAGCTCATATAGAAATGAAATAAAGAATAACATTTCTCTCTCTAAATTTAAGTTGGTATCAGAGGGATAATTCCTTCCTCCAACATCATCCTGCAGCCTCCTCTCAAAAGCCTTCTGCATTTGCTCATCTTCTTAGTGGTCTTCATCCTCTTCACTCAAAGCTCATCTCAAAACCCTCTTATATTATTTCAAATCTAGATTCAAAGCTCACATACTACCACAAACTCAGATCTCTACTAATACTCTCAAGGCTCATCAAAAACACAAGGAGAGAAAAAAAAAAAAAAAAAAATCTCTCAAAGCAGGCGCACACTGTTCACTGACGCCGTCAGCACTGTTCACTGACGCCGTTAACACTGTTCACTGACGCCGTTAGTGCTGTTCATTGACGCCGTTAACACTGTTCACTTACGCCGTTAATTAACGCCGTCAGCACTGTTTACTGACGCCGTTAATACTGTTCACTGACTCCGTTAGTCAACAGTCAACAGCAGGTTTTTTCTCTTGAACCGGTTTATTTCCAGAAGCAACTTTTGACCGGTTTTTCAGTTTTTTGACCGGTTCTCTACAAAGTTAGACCGGTTCCTAGGTTTTTTGACCGTCCTGATTGCAAATCCGGCCTCCGTTTTTTCGGATTTCGCTTCTATTTATCAGTACTAGTTATAATACTCAAAAATGACTACCGATCCAACTGCAATCACTGAATCATCGAGGTCTAACTCGTCCCCAATCATCGTTCAAACAGAGAATTCATCATTCAATATCGGGGTTACTTTGGATGAAACCAATTATGATATTTGGTCTCAACTTATGGAGATGCATATTGCGGAAAAACAAAAATTTTCGTTTCTCCGCGGTACGACTCAAATCCCGACAGAGGGAACCAGCGAATATGAAGCGTGGAGTTCAGATAATCAGAGGGTAAAAAGATGGCTTTTAATGTCCATGAAACCGGAGATTATGAAGCGATACATCCGGGTTCCTACGGCACGAGAAATTTGGAAGTCTCTATCTAAAGCATTCTATGATGGGGCTGACGAATTACAGGTTTTTACGTTGAATCAGAAGGCGTTTACAGCTAAACAAAGTGGCCGATCTCTTTCTGAATATTATGGAGAACTTACAGAAATTTTCAGCGAATTGGATCATCGCGATAAAGTGGTTATGGAAAATCCAAATGACATCGAATCCTACAGAAAGTCAATCCAACGTCTACGAGTTCACATATTTTTGGCTGGATTGGATAACGAGAATGAACAAATCCGAGGTGAAATCTTGCGAAAAGATCCCGTTCCAGAATTGGAAGAAACATATTCACTTATTCGTCGAGAGGATATCAGGCGAAGAACTATGAACAGTGACATTGCTAATATCGATGCCACGGCTATAGTTGCTCGCAACCGTGATCAGACCCGGAAAAACTCGAATTGGCAAATGCAAGCAACTTTATCTCGTGACTCACAATCAAGGGACCGAGGAGGCAGGTCTCAATATCCCCCCTGTTCGGTATGTGGACAAACCGGACACTCTAAAAAGGGATGCTATCAAGTAATCGGCTATCCGGACTGGTGGGATCATTCACGGGATCGTCGTTCAAGCCATAAGAATGAAGGTGATGGGAAGAAGGCCTCTGGATTACTTGCCACTGCTCACACCACTGGTAAGGCCTTAAATTCTGCCTCTGTTTTGAATAATACATGGATAATTGACTCTGGTGCTACAGATCATATGACATTCGATTCTAGACATGTTACCACTGTTACCCCCTCATCCACCAATTTCATTTCCACAGCTAATGGGGATCCAGTCCCTGTTATTGGTGAAGGGATAATTCCTTTATCTAATTCTCTGAATTTAAACTCTGTTCTTATAGTTCCTTCACTCAATTACAATTTGATCTCCGTCCCTCAAATTACTAATGTCTTAAATTGTATCGTTGTGTTTTGGCCTAATCATTGTGTTTTTAAGGATATTCAGACAAGACAGACGATTGGTTATGGGATTAGGCGGGGCAAATTGTACTACTTGGACCTAAAAGTGAAAGACACGAACCAGTTACATCAGGCTCTACAAACTGGTACTATCCGAGAAAAGAAAGTTGAAGATGAAATTTGGTTATGGCACCGTCGTTTGGGTCATGCGTCGTTTGGCTACTTGAAAAAGTTATTTTCTCAATTGTTTAAGAATGTCGATCTTTCTACTTTTAAGTGTGAAACATGTGAACTGGCAAAGAGTCATCGTACTTCTTTTTCATCATCATTGAATAAATGCTCAGTTCCATTTATGTTAATCCATTCTGATGTTTGGGGACCATCCCCGAATAATTCTTTGAGTGGTTTTCGATGGTTTGTCACTTTTATTGATGATTGTACTAGAATGACATGGATCTGTCCTATGAAATCTAAGAGTGAAGTCAGTTCTTTATTTCAGCGATTTCATAAACAGATTAGCACCCAATATAATGCTACTATTCAGGTAGTTCGAAGCGATAATGGAGGCGAATATATGGCTACATCTTTACAGGAATTCTTTCATCGTCATGGGATTATCCATCAAACTACCTGCCCATATACGCCACAACAAAATGGGGTTGCAGAAAGGAAGAATCGACATTTGTTAGAGATGGTCCGGGCATCATTACTTGGGGCGCATGTTCCAGTGTCTTACTGGGGTGAAGCACTTTCATCGGCCGCATATTTGATCAATCGTGTTCCATCAGCAATTCTTGATTTTCAAACGCCATTCGATGTACTCCATAAAGCAGTCTCGACTCCTCACGAATCCAACTTACCTCCGCGAATCTTTGGTTGTGTGGCATTTGTTCACTTACCTAAAGAACAACGGAACAAGCTCGAATCTCGTGCAATCAAGTGCATATTTGTGGGCTATGCATCTAATCAAAAAGGGTATCGGTGCTATCATCCTCCGTCACGGAAGATGTATGTGACTAAGGATGTCGTATTTCATGAAGAAGAGACGTATTTTCAGAAGACTGAACTTCAGGGGGAGCATTATAGTGAAGTTCAAACTCTTGATTGTAGTAACAACGACCAAGTTGAGATCTCACCACAAGTTTCGGTAATGCCGAGTTCGCCACAACCATCGTCACAGTCGTCAGAACCAAGTTCACTAAGTCCACAACCATCGTCACAGTCGTCAGAACCAAGTTCACTAAGTCCAAACTTACAATTGCCCCCGCTTGATACAAATGACCAATCCTCTCTCTATGACACGTCTATGTCTGAATATCAGGTACATTCTCCTGAACCTTTTAAAAGGCAACTCCCTCCCCGAAACAATAGAGGTATTCCGAAACCAACATATGAACCCGATCTTACCAGTAAAGCCAAATACCCCATGAGTAATCATGTGTCTTATGATAAGTTGTCTGAATCGAATAAGTCATTTGTATATCAGTTATCCTCTGTATCTATTCCTAACAGTGTGCAGGAAGCCTTTAATGATCCAACATGGAAAGCAGCTATGGATGAGGAGATGAGATCCTTGAAAAAGAATAACACATGGGATATAGTTGAATTACCACCAGAAAAAAGGCGGGTCGGTTGCAAATGGGTGTATACGGTCAAATATAAGGCGGATGGAACCATTGAAAGATATAAAGCTAGACTTGTAGCAAAAGGTTACACCCAGACTCAAGGAATCGATTATCTAGAGACATTTGCACCGGTGGCAAAAATCAATACAGTGCGTGTCTTGCTCTCGTTAGCTACAAATCTGGATTGGCCACTACAGCAATTTGATGTAAAGAATGCTTTCTTACATGGGGATTTGGAAGAAGAAGTATATATGGAATTCCCACCAGGTTACGAAGTCCCTGTGGAACACAGAAATAAGGTATGCAAATTGAAAAAATCTCTGTATGGTCTGAAACAATCTCCCAGAGCTTGGTTCGGAAGATTCACTAGGTCGATGAGGAAATTTGGTTACAAACAAAGCAATTCTGATCATACATTATTTTTGAAAAGGTGCAATGAGAAGATCACAGCACTCATCGTTTATGTTGATGATATGGTAGTTACCGGGAATGACTCACAAGAACGAGAAGCTCTAAAGGAGCATCTATCTCGGGAATTCGAGATGAAAGATCTTGGCGAATTGAAGTATTTCTTGGGAATTGAAGTGTCTAGGTCCTCCAAAGGCATATTTCTATCTCAGAGAAAGTATGCAATGGATTTGTTATGTGAAACCGGAATGTCTGCTTGTCAGCCATCAGAAACACCCATGGAAGAAGGTTTAAAATTGGAAATCGAAGCTGATCAAGTACCCGTCAACAAAGAGCGCTATCAGAGATTGGTAGGAAGGTTAATGTACTTAGCACATACCAGACCTGACATTTCTTATGCATTGAGTATAGTGAGTCAATTCATGCATAATCCTGGAGAGAAACATATGAAAGCTGTTATGAAAATCATTAGTTATCTTAAGGTATCTCCAGGGAAAGGAATTTTGTTTACAAAGAATAGTGATATCTCGAAGGTTGAAGGATACACTGATGCTGATTGGGCTGGAAATTTAAGTGATAGAAGATCTACATCAGGATACTTTACGTTTGTGGGTGGGAATCTCGTTACCTGGAGAAGCAAGAAACAGAATGTCGTGTCTCGATCAAGTGCTGAGGCTGAATATCGAGGAATGGCAATGGGAGTCCAAGAGTTATTATGGCTAAAACTTTTATTAACTGATTTGGGTTATCCACCGAGAGGAGCTATGGTGTTATATTGTGATAACAAAGCAGCATGTGATATTGCTCAAAATCCGGTTCAACATGATAGAACAAAACATGTGGAAGTGGACAGATTCTTCATTAAAGAGAAATTGGAAGAAAACGTTATTGCTGTGCCTCATATACGTTCAGAAGATCAGCTGGCTGATGTTCTTACCAAAGCTGTTTCAAACAGAATATTTTCCAGATTGATCAGCAAGTTGGGCATGTTTGATATTTATGCACCAACTTGAGGGGGAGTGTTAGAATGTAATATTGTATGAACACATGGGAACACACCACACCCCTTCTAGATGGTTGGCTTCTAGATGGCCACCATCTTAGACTACATTCCCATTCCCATTTCTTTTGTATATATATATATATGTAATCCTAAGCTCATATAGAAATGAAATAAAGAATAACATTTCTCTCTCTAAATTTAAGTCACTTAACTGGTAATTGATCCTGCCTCAGATTTCACTTCCTCCCAGCCTTCATCTCTCTACTCAAGGCAAAAAAATCCGCGGTTCTTCAGCAATGGGTTTTAGGTTAGATGATTCTTCCGACTCCAATTTATGGAGTTAAAGTAATTATTCCTACTTCGTAACACCTCTCTTTGATTCTTGACTTAGTTTCGTGGAAGTGTCCCCAAGCCAATAAAACCAGGTGGAGATGAAGATTCTTGCCGATATTTCCATCCTCCAGCAAAATATATAGATCATTACTAGTGGTGTAAAAAGTGACCCATGTGATGAAACTGTGACGCGTGCCTCAGTTTGAAGATCTAGTAATAGAAGTAGCAATAACTCCCAAGCGTCTCTTTTTTGCCATCCATTCTTGTTATCCTCCTATATATATGAATCTCTCCACTTACATCTTGTTAGAATCACCGTACAATTGCCAACAGCGTCAACCAGCTAGAGCTGGCTAGAACCGCAGCTGCAACCCCACCTCCACAACCAGAACCAACCGTTACAACATCTCATTTTACAGTGAACGTGCTGTGGTTTTTGTTCTCTGTCACTTCAAGGCCTTTATTGAAAAGGGATTCAGTTAAGGTTGTTTCATTTTCTTTTGTAATTTCTATAATTCCCTTTTCAAGAGGCTTCTCCTTCATGGGTTTGGTTCTATCAGTTTACTTTTGTTTCTACATATATGGTATCCAATTGCCTCCCGTACCGCCATACGTGCGTGACGGGTTTTTTGAGTTTTCATCAGTTTGTAATAAAATCTAGAAAATAAATTAAATTTTACATATGAGGAGCAATATATATAGGGGTGATTATAGTATAGAGGTACGTGCATAAATATAGCTTTTTTGCAAACCTTTCAAGAACAAAAATTAAAAATATAGTAAAATTTTATATATGAGGAACAATCTATATAGGGGTGATGTATATATAGCTTTTTGCGGGCCTTTCAAGAACAAAAATTAAAATTAAATTGTATAAAATGAAACATAACCGTTTCACATCCCTTGAAATTAGGAACAGAATAATCGGCAAATTGGTGTCCCGCTCTTAGACCAAAAAAACAAGAGTGTCAACTCCTTCCCGGATTCGTTTACTTGATAAAACTCTACGCTAGAATTCAATTTAGTGAGGACTCCCTCATTAATGTACTACATGCACATCTTGTGATGATCGAGTTGGAGAGTTTGCAAATATATTATTTGTTTTCGAAAACACCCCTCAACCATTCTTTGGACAAATTCGCTAGGCTGTATATATGGTTGTATATATATAAATATATATTCTTGATTTTGGCAGTTAATGGTTTTGAATGCAGACATGCATGATTCAAGATTTTTTAAAAGGCAAGGGATTCAAGCGTCCATTACTTAACAACTCAATTTAAATGGTCGTAGATTGATGCTGAAATTATTGGCATATGTATATATACTTACACGTACAACTCAAGCATATATGCACCTCAGTTAGTTTACCGGTGTGATTTTAAAAGTCTCGAGTTAGCAACTAGCTAGGAATGAACTTTAAACCCTCCTGCATCTTTATGAAACATCAGATTCAAACCTGGCTAACACTGATCAATCAAACTATTTGCAATGGTTAAACTCGATCGCCAAGGATATATATACGTATCTTTCAACATTAATACAAATAGTTAGGGATCACAGGCATCACATATATATTAGGGATTCAATTAAATATCGAAGAATTTTCCGTTACATATCTAATGAGTTGGCCTACGCACTTTGTGATGCTTTCGTCCACTTCGAGAATTATACAAAAGATTAGAATTTCAAAACGAATGACTGGAGTGTTATAGCTAAATAAAGCTTATTAGTCAGCCATTCAACCCCTATTGTTGCGAGATCAACTCCTCTTAAACTTGTTCTCGATCTTTCCTATATTTTTTAAGTTTATAATTCTTGAATCCATTCTATTTCCTATATTTTGTTTTTCTTTTATGATTAGGTCCATGGATCCATTCTCTTGGTATCTATCTTCACTCCTCATTGGTTCCATCGAACCATTCATCATCATATTGAATTTCAAGTTTTTCCAAAACTCCCTTTCAACATTAACATCTTCGGGCCTTTTTGTTTTTAGTTCAAAAAATTTGAATTGTTTTGCATTTAACCCACTCTATATTTGGCAATTAAGAATTAACCCAAATGAGTAGATAATTACAAATTTAATGTTTTTTTAATTATTTTTTTTAGTCTTTTATTAATTGTTTTTTAATTTTCTAGATTACCCTTAGTTTACTTTTTAACTCAAAATTAATTACCACCTAGAATTTTGGATTTCTAAAATCAGGGGAATATTTAAAAGATGTTAGTTAATTTTTTTGAATTCTAAACACAAAGATATTTGAATTATTTGCAACTTTATTAAGATTTTCAATCGGTTTTAATTAAATAAGTTAATAGATATATTATAATAGATTTTTATGAAAACTAACAAGTGTATTACAGATTTATAACATGAAAATTAATTGAATTATTCAATAGATATATAATGGGTAAAACATGTAAAACAATACACTTTTATGAAAATTAACAGATATATTACGGATTTATAATATGGAAACTAACCAAATTATCTAGTAGATATATTATGAGATAAAAAATGTAAATATATATAGACATATTGAAACGTAAATAAGAAAAAACATGTATGGTAGTATATGTGAATAAAAAACTTAAACATAATTAAACAAAAAAGTTCATACATGTATGTAAACTGACACTTTTTTAGTAAACCTTCAACAATAATGTCTAAAACGAAAGTGCCAATATATCTAGTACAAAAGCAATTAAGGCTTAAACAAATAAAAGGAGAATTTACTTAATGCATCTTAAATTGGTATCGTAGAACTAGTTGCAATTCTTCTCATAATCTTCTAAGCGCCTCCTCCATGAAGGAAATTTTTTTCTTCTACAAACATGTCTGCGATTCTCTTCAATTTATCTTCTAAGCTTCTCTTTAATCAATGTTTTTTTATCGGCTATATGTACGTTGGAGGAGTCTCTTTGCTTTGTTGATCCCCATGTGGCTATAGTAAATACTCTTTCCTCGAATAATATAATGTTAGTTTGAGTCAGTTGCTCCGTTTAGTAGCAAAAATAAAAATAAAAATTAAGAAGATAAAGCAAAACTCTAATTGTAGCTATCTCTCTCAATCTATATTAATGTCTCATTTAATAACTACTTGTAATTTAAGGCAAAAAAACATATGCATCTAAGAAGGACATGTATGGAATCTCAATACATGTATTGTCATGTATTAATTGAATTAATAATTAAAAAACAAAGCTGATTTAAATTTCAAACTTTTGAGTTAAATACACAAATTTGGGCTAAATACTAATTTCGAAATCGGGCTGGATCCAAGTAAAAACACATCTACGAAATTGGATTAAATACTAATTCCCTAAAGTCTAAACATCTTCTAGATTGCTATCACTATCTGAATCTGTAGCTTGGCTTGATGACCAACCAAGTTATTCAAACTTTATATATATATATACGTAAAATTTTCCATAAAAACTAAATTTAAGGACCAGACCGTATGGAATCAATGGCGGAGGGACTATGTGGCAAGGGGGGGGGGGGGGGGGGGGGCTTAAGCCCCCATAAGAATTTTGGATTTTTTTTAATAGTTATAATAATATATGGACTCTTATGTAGATATTTAAAGTGTGAGGCTGGGTTTATAAAGTCTCAAAACTTTGGGGATAAGAATGTAATTAAGTTTATTTAAAATGCAAAATATCTAACCCACCGCCTGGCAGAACTAGAACAGCATAAGGAAAAAAAAAACTCATGGAGCAAAAAAACCAAGGCTTCATTCTTCTCCGTTTGCTATTTCATGAAAAAAGAAGAAACATTTCGTTTTCTTCTCCGTTTGCTATTTCTAGCTTTGTGTGTAAGTTTCTATTTTATTTTTTTTCCAATATTTAATTTTGTGATTTATTTGAGCCATTGAAGCATTGTCTGCATTATTATATTAATTATATTATTGAGCTGTATTGATTGAGCCATTGAGGCATTGAACATATGTTAACATAAAATATTGACTTTTGAAATTGTGATTGAGCCATTAAGGCATTGAGTTAGGTTAGGGCTTAAGATTATTTATGTCTATTTGATTTTGTGAATGTGGTACCCTAATTGTTTTTTCCCAATTAAATTCCGGCTAATTTCTGTTCCAATTTCAAAGCTCAAAATTACGTTGTAAATGGGAAAGAAAGATAAAATGATAGTATTCAATAAAAGAGAAAGAAGAGCTAAACAAACATTAGACGGATGGAATTTACCACCAAATAAATATATTGGCATACAAAATATAAAAGCTGATCCTTAGACAAACTAAATGGTATGGTGTTTAAATTGTTAGAAACTTTATAGGATACGAATTTAATTCTGTATTCCGAATTGATAATGATCAAAATGAAATCGACACTAAAACCGAGTCCTGTGATATCCACAGTCTCCTTAAAACAGTTACGCCGTCCCTCGGTAGTGCTTGGAGGCTGCCGGACGACGTCTGTTTCCCAGGATGAAACGGTACTTCAGTGTTACCTAAGCACCTCGGTACACTGAACGAACTGAAGACGTTAGAATCTTACCACCGGAGAAGGAAACCTACAAGCTAGAACAAAAGCGAAGGAGGTTCAATGGAGAGGAAATTTTTGAATTGTCGAATTTTGGTTGTGTTTTTTGGAATGAGACAGAATCTCCTTTTTAATTCAATCGGGAATAATGGCCATTAAACAAAATAAAACTGACCATTAATCATTATCAGTTTCTCAAAACTGACCATTAAGTGGTTAATTAATCAACATAAATACAATGAATTCGAAATTCAAATTGGAAAAAATTAATATCTCGAGTGCAAAACTTAGCCCGCACAAGGCTCGCTTTTTGGTCCGGCATTCGTGTCCGCAGGTGCGGGCACACATGAGCCACCATTGTTCTAGGCTTATTTCGGTCCATGATTTGCACCCCCCCCTGCGCCTGTGTGCGCGAGAGAGAGCCTCTTATCTTGCCTCATTCAATAAGGCATTCTCATGAGCTTAGTTATAAACCCATAGAATTTTTCCACTTTTCCTATGTGGGACTTCCCACTTTCATTGCATTTTTCTATTTCAACTTGCTCACTTTGAGTGACAATTACTCATTCACCACTTAACCATTTTGAGCATGTAAATACACGATTTCAATGTACTCACGTAGGAGAACACGAATATATTAAGAACTTTCACATCCGAGTGCAAAGTCTTATTACAATTTTGCCCTCAAAATGGTAGAAAATGTGTTTTCTAATACCCATTTTCTAACAATTCCCCACATGAATGATAATTGGAGACCAAGTGCTCGAAAGAGATGGTGGTAAGACTCAACGGTCGAAACCTGCATAGGATAGGTAGGTTTTACCTTTGAACCCTCCATTGTGATACTATGTTTACTTTACTAATTAAACAGTGGACGCGATGTCCTTGAACTGCTCAGTTGATTATGTAAATGATGACATGGTTCACACAGGAATCTTCCTCAAACATTTCAGTTCTCACTATTATGTTCGTTAATGGCCATGAACATACGCCTGGTTCTGTAAGAGTTTACAAGAATTGTGCCCTAAACAATTTCCTTGGAAGCGGCCCTTCTTCCCTCTTACATAGGTGATGTCTTAATTAAAGGTAACCCGCCTTACCCCGCTCGACTTCTCGACGCATAAGAATCATTAAAAGCTTAGCTTAACCTTCATCCATACGGGCATCACTGTTTGATCATAGGAATGGGTTTGGGAAAAATCCCCACAGTGATCCAACATCGTCTTTATAATTTAGTTGTCCCTTTTGAACCTACATCTTGGGATCTCCAGTCACGTAGGTTGGGTATCCACTATAAAGACTTATTAATTCATGGGCTTTAGCCCCATTCCCCTTGATGATTTCTCAACTAGCTCTCGATTTAACCCTTTAGTTAACGGATCCGCGATATTATCCTTAGACTTTATATAGTCTATAGAGATAACGCCAGTTGAGAGTAATTGCCTAATGGTATTATGTCGTCGACGAATATGTCTCGACTTACCATTATACATATTATTCTGGGCTCTACCAATTGCAGATTGACTATCTGAGTGAATGCAAATTGGAGGCACAGGCTTCGTCCATATTGGAATATCCTCTAGGAAGTTGCGTAGCCATTCAGCCTCTTCCCCACATTTATCCAGTGCGATAAACTCAGATTCCATAGTGGGATCTGGCAATCACAGTTTGTTTTGAGGATTTCAAGAAACGGCTCCTCCTCCTAATGTAAATACGTATCCACTAGTGGATTTGGAATCTTTTTCACTAGATATCCAATTTGCATCACTGTATCCTTCAATTACAGCAGGGTATTTAGAATAGTGCAGTCCATAATTACGAGTAAGTCGCAAGTATTTTAATACTCTCACAATTGCTCGCCAATGCTCAGCTGCGGGGTTACTCGTATACCTGCTTAGTTTGCTCACTGCATAAGCTATGTCAGGTCTCGTACAACTCATTAAGTACATTAGACTGCCTATCACCCTAGAGTATTCTACTTGAGAAACACTCTCTCCTTTATTCTTAGATAAATGTAGAGATAAATCTATTGGTGTTCTTGCAACTCCAGAATTATCTTTATCAAATTTTCCAAGAATATTTTCGATATAATGAGTCTGACTCAATATTAATTCACTTGGAGTTCTTGTGATTTTAATCCCTAGGATTACATCAGCTAAACCCATGTCTTTCATTTCGAATCTTGAATTCAACATGTTTTTCGTAGATTGAATCATCTTATCATTACTACCAATAATAAGCATATCATCTACGTACAAGCACACCATAACATATCCACCTTCAGTGTTTTTGACATATACGCATTTGTCACACTCATTTATTTTGAAACCATTCGCAATCATAGCGTGATCAAATTTCTCATGCCATTGTTTAGGTGCTTGCTTCAACCCATATAGGGATTTTACCAATTTACACACTTTCTTTCCTTGTCCAGGAGCAGCAGAAAACCTTCGGGTTGATCCATGTAAATTTCTTCCTCTAAATCTCCATTTAAGAAAGCAGTTTTTACATCCATTTGATGTATTTGGAGATTACGTAAGGCTGCAATTGCAAGTACCATTCTAATGGAGTTTATTCTCGTCACTGGAGAATAAGTATCAAAATAGTCTAGGCCTTCTTTTTGCCTATAACCTTTGATTACAAGTCTCGCCTTGTATTTATCAATTGAACCATCCGCTTTCCTTTTCCTTTTAAAAATCCACTTAGATCCTAGTGTTTTACAACCTGGTGGAAGATCCACTAGTTCCCAAGTATGATTTTGTAGAATGGAATTAATTTCACTATCGATGGCCTCTTTCAAAAAGGACCTTCCGTAGAGCTTATGGCTTCTTTATAAGTTTGAGGCTCACCTTCCAATACAAAGGTTAAAAAATCTGGACCAAACGATTTTTCCGTTCTAGCTCTTTTGCTACGTCTAGGTTCTTCCTTTTGCTCATCTTTCTCATAAGAATCTTCTTTTTCAAGAGGATCCTCATTAATGATCTCGTGGGGATCTCTTTGAAGAACTTGTATCTTCTTTTGGCTTACATGGGAATACATGTTCAAAGAACGATGCATTTCTTGATTCCATAACCATGTTCTTGTGTATATCAGGTATATTAGATTCATGCACAAGAAACCTATATGCACTGCTATTTTCTGCATATCCAATAAAGATGCAATCAACGGGTTTTGGTCCTATTTTCACCTTTTTAGGTGGAGGCACTGCCACCTTAGCCAACCACATCCCACACTCGCAAGTAATTATATGATGGCTTCCTTCCTTTCCATAACTCATATGGAGTTTTATCTTTTTTCTTTTTAGGTACCTTATTTAAAAGGTAGTTAGCCGAAAGAATGGCTTCTCCCCACATGTTTGGTGGTAAACCTGAACTTATTAACATAGCATTCATCATTTCTTTTAAAGTTCGATTTTTCGTTCAGCAATGCCGTTAGATTGGGTGAATAAGGTGCCGTCAGTTCATGTATAATCCCATTTTTTGAACAAAATTCAACAAATGGTGATTCATATTCGCCTCCACGGTCACTTCTTATTGCTTTGATTTCTTATTAAGTTGATTTTCAACTTCATTTTTATAGAGAACAAATTTCTCTATTGCCTCATCTTTACTTTTGAGTAGATACACATAACAATATTTTGTGCTTCATCAACAAAAGTAATAAAATATTTATTCCGCCTCTGGTTGTGTCATTTTTAAATCACATATATCACTATGAATTAACTCAAGAGGTTGAGTGTCTCTTTCAACACTTTGAAAAGATGATCTTGTTAGTTTTGCCTCAATACAAGTTTCACACTTATGTTTAGAATCGATTTGGAATGTCGGTATATGATTTCATGTTAATTAATTTGCGCAAAGTATCGTAATTAACATGTCCTAGTCTACCATGCCACAAATTGGAAGACTCAAGCATATAAATAGAAGTGCTGCTTTATTCTTATTATTTTCAACCATGGTCATTACATTCATTTGAACATTCCATCACTCATATACCCCTTACCAACAACATTCCACTCTTAGACAAAACAAATTTATCACTCTCAAAGACAAGACGAAAACCGTGCTTACTAAGCAACGAACCGGATACCAAGTTCTTGCGAATTTCGGGCACATAAAGCACGTTGTTGAGAGTTAATTCTTTGCCCGACGTCATCTTTAAGATCACCTTCCCTTGCCCCTTGACTTCCGAGGTAGCAGAATTTCCATGTACATCTTCTCTCCATTTTCCACCGGCTCAAATGAAGAGAACATCTTCTTATCAAAGCTCACATGACGGGTTGCACCCGTATCGATCCACCATTCTTTAGGATTTGATCCTACCAAGTTCACTTCAGAAATAACCGCCGACAAATTAATGTCACCCACATCACGAGCTATGTTCTCCACCACATTAGCTTGATAATTCTTCTTGGGAACCTGCAATCCGAAGACTTATGACCTGTTTTACCACAATTTAAACATTTGCCTTGAAATTTTGGCTGTAATTTAGGCTTAGAGATTCCTCCCTTAGGACCCATATGGATCCCTTTTCCCTTTTCCTTTTTCTTTGAGCTTTGGCCATGTTCAACAACATTAGCCTTAGCTCCCAAACCATTACCATTGCCATTACCATTGCCTTTTCCTCCACCATTCCAACCTTTTTCTGTTTTATTTTATTTTCTTCTTCAATTCGAAGTTTAAGAATTATATCTTCAACTGACATTTCCTTTCGTTTATGTTTTAAATAATTTTTAAACTCATTCCATGATGGTGGCAATTTTTCGATAATAGACGCTGTTTGAAAGCTTTCACTTAGATTCATTCCTTCAGAATGTCATGCAAATTAGTTGTAGCTCTTCAACTTGGCTCCAACAGTTTTAGAATCGACCATCTTAAAATCAAGAAACCGGCCAACAATAAATTTCTTGGCACCCGCGTCCTCAACTTTATACTTGTGGTCCAAAGCTTCCCACAGTTCTTTGGCTGTTTCTTGTCACGATACACATCATAGAGTGAATCTGACAAGCCATTCATAATTGTGTTTTTCGCCAAATAATCAGAATGGTTCCAAGCATCAGCTGCACTGACTGCTTGAATATCTTGGGAACCTTCTTCAACTACAGGTTTGTCCTCGGTCAAAAACCGAGCCAGATTCAACGTGGTCAGATAGAACATCATCTTCTGCTGCCAACGCTTGAAATTCTGCCCAATGAATTTCTCAGGTTTTTCCCCCTTTACTGGAGCAGTCGGTGGTTTAGCAGCCACAGCGGGTACAGCAACAACATTGGTTGGATCAGTCATATTCTCTACAAAAAGCAGTACACAATCAGTTTCAACACGAACACAGAATTACAAAATTAATTTACCAATAACTGTTTTAAGATTGTTAAGATTGTTAGAAACTTTATAGGATACGAATTTAATTCTGTATTCCGAATTGATAATGATCAAAATGAAATCGACACTAAAACCGAGTCCTGTGATATCCACAGTCTCCTTAAAACAGTTACGCCGTCCCTCGGTAGTGCTTGGAGGCTGCCGGACGACGTCTGTTTCCCAGGATGAAACGGTACTTCAGTGTTACCTAAGCACCTCGGTACACTGAACGAACTGAAGACGTTAGAATCTTAACCACCGGAGCGAAGGAAACCTAAAGCTAGACCACAAGCGAAGGAGGTTCAATGGAGAGGAAATTTTTGAATTGTCGAATTTGGTTGTGTTTTTTGGAATGAGACAGAATCTCCTTTTAATTCAATCGGGAATAATGGCCATTAAACAAAATAAAACTGACCATTAATCATTATCAGTTTCTCAAAACTGACCATTAAGTGGTTAATTAATCAACATAAATACAATGAATTCGAAATTCAAATAGGAAAAAATTAATCTCTCGAGTGCAAAACACTTAGCCCGCACAAGGCTCGCTTTTTGGTCCGGCATTCGTGTCCGCAGGTGCGGGCACACATGAGCCACCATTGTTCTAGGCTTATTTCGGTCCATGATTTGCCCCCCTGCGCCTGTGTGCGCGAGAGAGAGCCTCTTATCTTGCCTCATTCAATAAGGCATTCTCATGAGCTTAGTTATAAACCCATAGAATTTTTCCACTTTTCCTATGTGGGACTTCCCACTTTCATTGCATTTTTCTATTTCAACTTGCTCACTTTGAGTGACAATTACTCATTCACCACTTAACCATTTTGAGCATGTAAATACACGATTTCAATGTACTCACGTAGGAGAACACGAATATATTAAGAACTTTCACATCCGAGTGCAAAGTCTTATTACAATTTTGCCCTCAAAATGGTAGAAAATGTGTTTTCTAATACCCATTTTCTAACATAAATTCCCCAATCTGCAGTAGTAGTATATCATAAAGAATTACCGAGAAAAACAAAATTAAAACATTAATGATAACTGCATTTGTATATATGAATGAATAAATAAATATACAAAATATGCAATAGCGCTGCTTTCTATTTGATTTTGTGAATGCGATACCCTAATTGTTTTTACCCTAATTAATGCGCTAATTTATTTGTTATAAATTGGTTGAGTCATTTGAGATATTGAGTATGTATGAATTATAATTATAAAAATATTATAAGTAAAGGATATTGTATTGAATTTGAGTAAAGGATATTGTATTGAATTTGGACACCTCTTTTGATTATAGATGTTTTTTATGAGACATCTCTTTTGGTATAGATATTTTTTGTTGAAGATCTCTTTTGGTTATAGATGTTTTTTATTAGACGTCTCTTTTGGTATAGATATTTTTTGTTAGACATCTCTTTGTGGTATAGATGTTATATATAGTTTTTGTTAGACATCTCTTTTTGTAATAGATGTTTAACATTTTAATATAAGCATATATATATTTATTGTCGTGTTATTATTTCTTATAGTTTTGTTGTTATTTTTTTTTATTTTTTTGCTTGATGGTAGTCAAGCCCCCACCGGATTGAAATCCTGACTCCGGCCACCATATGAAATGGTCCTTAAACTTGTCCTTATAATAAATGCTCCCTATATGTGTGTGTGTGTGTATGAGAATTCATACAAAATTACTTTTCTTAAAATTAATTTAGTGATTTTTTGTCAAAAACATAAAATATGTTCAACATATATAAGCAGAACTAGTCAATGAACTTTATATTCCAAAATGGAAAAAAGTTAAATTAACATGGGGTAATTGGTGTAAGGGTTCATTCCAATAATAACATAATTATAAAGGACAATTACAAATTAGCTGTGTAAATTAAGGACAATGTACAAAAAAGACACATGTACCTTTCCTTATAACATCCCACGTCTCATCAAAATTGTTTTAGCACCGATGGTACTAAATCTGTTTAGCACCAAATATTTAGCACCATTGGTGCTAAAACATTGGTATTAAAATGATTTTAGCACAATTAGAAAACAGAGAATAACAAAATTGACAAGATCAACATCCACGAGATTATATATATATGTATATATATATGGATCGACGTAGGGTTTGTCAAAAAAAAAAGAGTTGCAATCATATTTTTTTTTTCAAATCCCGTTGGGCTGTCGAAATTGGTTGATTTCGATAGCAAAACACTTCTGATTGTCTTGATTTTTTGCATAATAATTGTAACTTTGTCTTCCGAACAACATATCTAACAATTAGCCCAATCCAACGGTTCGATCAGAATTTATATCTGTTTTATGATTGCACCTGCAAAAAAAAAAGAGATGAGAACGGCATTCCTCTCGGTGATACGACTGGAGAGTCGGGTGGTGGTGGGGGTGGTGGTGGTGCAAAAGGTGAGATCATTGGTGAGGAGGTCGGAGAAAGAGGCTCCTGTTTAGAAATCGTAGATAAACAATCGTTGACAAAACCGAAACTCGTCGACGGTGAGATTAAGGAGGTGGAGTAATTGTACTCCAGAGAAGACATTTGAGTTGTCTCCTGTTTTGAGCTCAACAGAGACTGAAAAGGAATGTTGGACATAAGAGTATCATCGGGAGAAAATAGCGGAGGAAACAGAGGCTTATCTTCTTCGTAGTGAGGAATGGCAGAAAATCTCCATGCATCAACATTTATATTAGGAGTATATTTGATCATCAATATTTATCATTTTCTTTAAAATAAATTAATATTATCAAAAGTGTCCTTATTGTAAAACTAAATTACGAAATTAGTACTACTTACATTTATTAAACATGAGTTCATCATCAGAATTATAAAACATTACGGAGCGAGACCCTATAACTCATTATCTCAAGTAATATTGCATAATCAATTTCCTTTTTGTTATTCTTATATTCAAAAATGGAAAAAAGTAAAGAACTTGTCACAAATTTCAATCGTAGAAAAAATTGAAATCAATGTTGAGAAACACGAGTTCATTCTTAATAAGCAAAAACGAAATGGATAAAAGCAAGGACGGAGGGAGTAAAGAGCAAGGGGACCCTTAGAGAGTTAAAAAGTACGCATCTTCTAAAAATTAAAAAAGTTAGTAATAATTTGAAAAAGATAAAATAAAATGTTATTACTAGTTACGTTCTAATAACTTGTGAGAAAAGAGGTAAATAATATGTAATGTTGAGTCTCCTGTAAACTTCCCAGCTCTGCCCAGACAAATATGACTCAGAAAATTTGTTTCTTTAATTAAGTGACTTTTTTGATCCATTCTATTTTCTTTTGAAGTACTTATACATTAAAATAGTTCCGTAAAGTTCATTAAACTATTCAAATTTGAGATTGGTGTAATAAATAATCATTATTCACATATAAATGGATTTTCAAATCTTGAAATTTTTGATGGGTGTGTTTAAATACACCCACAAAATCAATCTTTTTACCTCACTAAAATTCAAAACTAAATCAAACTTAACCTAAAAAATAGAGTTAGTAACATTTTTTACCCCCGAACTATACTAGTAGTTTCACTTTTGTCCCTAATGTTTTGATTTTAGCGCATTAAACCCCCAAAGTTTAAAAATTATTTCAATGCAGTCCAATTAGTAACTTCCATTAAGTCTTTTAACGAAATTAACGTGTGGAGCTATATAATTTCTTTTCCATTTTTCTGGTGAAATTTTGTGTCGCAATTTCGGACTTCTAGATGATCGAATTTGAAAAAATGTTGAACTGTAACAAGAAGCTTGTGATTCAGAGCCTCAGGGAAAAAATTATGCTTTAAAAATTATTTGAGTCACTTTAGGTATCTTTGAAAAAATATTGAAATGCAAACTCAATTTTTCTCTCTCTAAACCTATTTTCTCCATATAATTTACATTCAAATCATTTTATTCAATTTATCTATTGCAAATTTAATGGCTGATCAAATGTACTGAAGCCAATATCCCTGAAGAATGGATATCATCATCATCCATTTTACTTTTAGCCTCCATTAATTATATATTTCCAAAAATTAAGTTTTAAAAATATTAAAACAAAAAAACTTAAAAATAAAAAGAATAATGAAGTTGTAATCGGGTATAACAACCATTAAGTTGACAACACATGAATTGTGTAAAACGACTTGAATATAAATTATATGGAGAAAATAAGCCTAGAGATTAAAAAAAGAAAAATTGGGTTACAATGTTTAACTTTGTTGAATTTGTGAGACAAAATATCTAAAATAACTCAAATAATTTTTAAAGCAATTTTTTTTCTTGAGACTCCAAATCACGAGTTTCTTGATTGTATCACAAAAAGAATTTTGAGTGTTTCAATTTTATAGTTCAACATTTTTTTAAATTCAATTATTTAGAGGTCCGAAATTATGACGCAAAATTTCACCAGAAAAATGGAAAAGAAATTATATGGCCCCACATGTTAATTCCATTAGAAAGCTTAATGGAAGTTACTAATTAGACTACATTGAAACAATTTTTTAAACTTTGGGTTTTAATGTGCCTAAATCGAAACATTAAGGACACAAGTGAAACTACTCACATACTTTAGGGGTCAAAAATATTACTAACTCTTAAAAATAACGTAAAATACTTTTGATCTTCTCACCCCTATTTATATCCTAAGAAAAAAATCGTTGCTATTAACTTCTTTTTCCATGAGTTTTTTTTTCTCCATCGTCTTCTTTTTTATATCATTATAAATATAGCAGATTTAATTAGCCTATTTGTATTTATTTAAGATTCTATATTTGGCTTTTAATTTTGTGTGGTTTTGGTTGCTATATATGTGTTGCAAATGATAATTATATTGGTTTTTTTTTATTTTTGAAGTGTTTATTACTAAATTTTTCTTTAAGGATATTTTTTTGTTCAACCAATTGCACTTGGACATATTTCTATATTCGGCATGACTCAAATTTTTTATTAGTATGATATATATATATATATACATATATCGGAGCATTTCCCATGCAGATTATTATTGTTCACAGACCAACCGTACGAACCGGGCCATTGGCATGCTTCCCGATGTAATTTTTTGATGAATTTTGGTGGGGATGTTCTTTATCATATGTATAACATCTCCACCAAATTTCATCAAAAAAATCAACCGGAAAGTGGGTTAATTACGTGATTGAAAATATTGGTCCAAAAATAGATATATAAAATTCAATATTTTTCAATCCTATAGTTAACTCACTTCTTGGTTGAATTTTTTGATGAAATTTGATGGAAATATTCTGCACATTATGAAGAACATCCCCCACCAAATTTCATCAAAAAATTCTATCGGGAAGCATGCCAAATGGCCAAGTCCATATGGCTGGTCCGTGAATAGTAATCCGTATGTGAAATGCTCAATATATTATATTTATATTTACACACAAAAAAAAATGATCTTTTAATGGTTTTGGTGTAGTGAATTAAGACTTATATTTACTTAATTGATAAAAATAAATTTATAGAAATTTTTGAAATATGAATAATAACCAATGGGTGTAATGAATAGTAAAAGATTATAGGAAATATCACATAATTACTAAAATTGTATTTATCGCAATTAATATTTTGTATTTTCAGAAATATTTTTAATGAAATTTATTAAGAACAATGTAAATTATATTCATTATGTCTTATATATTAATGCAAAATTTAATATTATTTAATATTTTTACTTTTATCGAAACTTTATTGTCCCTGCATTGTTTCAATAAACTCACCTCCACCACTAGGGTGAAATGCAATTTTTTTTAGAAAGTGATTAGAGTGAGAAGAGAGTATTCTCATATTAGGGTGAGAATTCTGGTTTTGTGGCTACATTTAAAAATAACCTTTTCAATAACTTTAAAAGAAATTAAACTCATATTAGTGGACAAGTAACACTATGTTGGTGTGGACAACAAGATCACTGGTAACGAACAAAAGAGTGGCAAAGCGGACACCATAGTCCTAGTAGTCCGAGCATGAGAAAAGGTAGGATCATCCCCCATCTACAGCAAGAAGTGAGCCAATCTCCGAAGATCCAACCTTTCTGGAATAAAAAAAAGCACTATAAAACTTGTTAATATAAATACTAATATTCTACGGTAAACTTTGAACTCAAATAATAAATTTCTTTTATTTATTTTATATAACCCAATAAGATTCACATCGATTCTCTGATTTCTTTCAAAATTATGTCGTTTTCATAAGTACCCCAAGTCTTCACTATCTGGTTAAAGGCCCAAGCAATTCTCTTCTGATCCCCGCGATGACGATATGCGGCCTTTAGCCGCTCTTTGTTCAGCAATGCTAACTTACGTATTGTAGTGGGTTGTTTGTCACATTTGGTCCGCCTAGCTCGTGCGGGAATTGTTCTTGCTTCAATGATATCCTAAATTCGATGCTTAAGGGCTAGACACCTATGTGCCATGGTCTGGAGCTTGATAGTACAGACAATTCTCGTTAAATTATAAAATAACTACCATATAAATTCAAATGACAAGTTTTCATGAAATAAGTATCATTTAAATTTGATATGATCCAAACCTTTCATATTCGAAAATCACATATGTTGTAAATATATACAACTTAGGTCCTTCTTTTTCTTTTTCTTTTTCTTTTCATTCTTTTTTAAGCTTTTTTTAGTTTAAAAGATTAAGGTAAATTGGATTAGTTTATGAACACCAGATTACAAGTATCCAATTTTTTAATTGTGATGATATATTTATGTATAGATACATTACATATATTAAATTATTATGGATATTCGGTAAAAGGGATATCCGCAAATATGGATAATTCACCTCGGATACGGACTATCCAGATTGAATACTATCATTAACTATATACATATATGTTTTCTCAGATATTTAAAAACACTATCAAATCCTTTTTTCGAATATCCATTCGGATAAATATTCATAAAATTCAGATTTCGAATAAGGAACGGATTCGGATTCAGATTTTCAGACATCCATTTATACCATTTCTCCTAATTATAGTTAAATTATTATTTTATAGGGGTGTTTTGTTTTTGGCCCAAAGAATTCAAATTGTTTTGCTTTTAACCCACTATATTTGAAAATTAGCAATTG
Source organism: Lonicera japonica (assembly GCA_021464415.1). NCBI lineage: Eukaryota > Viridiplantae > Streptophyta > Magnoliopsida > Dipsacales > Caprifoliaceae > Lonicera > Lonicera japonica. The sequence goes on from CM038463.1 coordinate 9,247,824, forward strand.
GCCCAAATGAGTATATAATTACTAAATATATATTTTATAAATATTTTTATTTTAGTTTTTATTTCTTTTATATTTTCCCATCTTCTCATTTTTTAACTTTTCAAATTTAAATTTATCATTCACCTAAAATTATATTTAGTTGTTTCTATAATGTATATCTTTTAGGAATTTTTATAGTTAATTTTAAATTCAAATTTGAAAACTTTCAAATTTATAATTTCGTAAATAATGTAAACTAGAAGTGATAAATATTGATAATTATTAATTGCCTTACAATAAATATATACTAAAAAATTAAGAAGTTAACTTGCAGTAAATATAAAATATCAAACATTAAACTTGGGGCATATAAAAGACATATTAGACTTAAATATTGCACGCAATTAAACCAAAAACATAGTCATATTTAAAACGATATTACACAAGTAAAATAAAAAATGTAGTCATATTAAAAAAATATTACACAAGTAAAACTAAAAATACAACATATTAAAAATGACATTGCGCTGCGAATATGACTACTGCTCTACTAAATCCTCTAATAAGACAAGCAATATGAAACTTAGACATATTTATGGATACATCTACCATTCAAATATGTTTGTTCTCAATATACGCGTTTAAGCAGGGGTTGGGGTTTTCTTTATTTTTAGTAAAGGAATGAAAAGACTTCTTCTTCTTCTTCTTAAAAAAAATGCATAATTACGAAGCAAGCATGCACTAACATGCACTGACATACATGAGTTAGTGCAAGGTACAAACAGTTAAACATGTGTGTACATATTACAAAACAAATAGGATGCTGAGATACAAAAGCATTAAACATTGATCAAGTATAAAAAAAAGTATATTCAATTGTGGATTTTCAACTAAGATGAGTAAAGTATCTATATAATACTAAGATTAAAAATGTCATTATATAGAAATTTATGTAATAACATTTATAGGAACCTCCAAGAAATATAGACAAATACCAATTCTTATCGTCACATTCCATTAAATTGGGGGGTAGGAATTGATCTGAGTAATTGAGATGGAGCCAAGGCATACCTCAATACATGAATCCAATGCCAATGGTTGGTAAACTCCAAGATTTATCTAATTAGAGGGCGGGGTTCGATTTATTTTTTAATCACCGAACTGTGTTATCCTTTATGGCAATATAGAAATTTGGTGGAGAGAATGACATATTCTAGGTGGGGTTAGTAAATTTGGACTTGCATGAATGTAGATTACATATTAACTGAACATAATGGACAAAGTTGAAATAGGAGTAAAATATAGAAGAAACCCTAATCAGTTAATAAGGGCAAGTAAGTCAGTTGGCGAAAAAATTTATCGAATTAAATCACAAAAAAAATATTTTCTGGATTGGGATAAATTAGTGTTTTAAATAGCGTGCTGTGGCGCGCTATATAGTGCGCTATAGCATAAATTTTGCTCAAAATGTTACATGGTGTGCAATAAATAGTGTGGATTTTTTGGTGACGTGGTACGCTTTTGATGACGTGGCACGCTATAGTGTAAGCTATTCCCGCTATTTACCAAAAACGCACGCTATTCAAGAAAGTGAAAAACTAGGTCTAATAGTTAGTAAGCAACTAATAAAAAAGATGACCAAATCTACAGACAACTTATAGATAGCAGCGACCTAGAGAGATAGAGAGAACTTATACTATAGATCGAGAGAGCAGCATTTCATCTCTTCTTTTTGGGGCATCGATTTTGTACTCTCCTTTTTTTGTGAAAAGAAGACGACTTCATGGCTATTCTTTTTTGTGGCATTGATGGGAGATGAAGTAAGTGTGAGGCAGCTGTGGTGTAGTGTGGTTGTGTGGGTGTGAGAACGAGAAGTAGGGTTTTAACTTTTAAGTGATAAAATAACTTAATTCACCTTGGTCATGTTATATATCTACAAAACTATTAATGGGTCTATTAAATTGATGCTTATTTATTATTTCTTAACTCATTAAGTTGGGTTTGGACACAACACTATTAAGGAAGAGAATTCTTAATTTTAATAAGTACAACATTTACCTAAATTATTTTTATTCGGCACTTTATCCCTTAAACTAAAAAATTTGACAGAAGATGGCACAAGAAAACTATTTTTATGCTTCCACAAAGCTTTCTTATAATATATATAATATTTTTTAAGAACTATAAATTATTCTCTCATGTTTTGGGGGAAACATTTGGGAAATTAATGAAAATAATTACATTTATATGAAGAATATTTTTTTTTATTTTTTTGTTATTGTTATTTGAAGTGTTTTTATTGAATTTTTACTAATGTTCTTTAGTATAATATTATTTTTTATTTTTTTAATTATTAGGCTATTTAGGTCCCAAATAGCTTACGCTATACGCTACACTATTTGCGCTACGCGCTGCCAGAACCAAAACGCTATTGCCCGCGCTCTCACTTTTTAAAACATTGGAATAAATGCAAAAGAATGGGCTGAATCCTAAATATTGGGGTGATAACTAATTTGGTAAATGAAGTGGGTCTGAGTAAATAACCGTTTGGAAACATAGGTTGAATCCTAATTTGCCATACTTCATAAGCACCCAAGAGAAGAATGTGTAAAAGCAAAAGCAAGCAGATGATTTTATTTTATTTTAAGCACAAAAAAAAAAAAAAAAGGCAATTCTCGAGGGAATAAAAGAACTATGCCTTCACCATTTTTGAAGAATATCTTCCTTTTCTTCAAAGACGATTCAGAGAACTTGTGAATAAATGGTCATCTTCATTCCAAACAAAACATGCCCACATCGCAATAGTCAATTTATTTTTAAGGCATAATTATAACTCAAAACGTACAAAAAATTTCGATTAAAGTATAATATCCTAGTGAATAGATCGAATAGCAAAATTAAAAAGGGAAAGATATTCTTACAGATTCATTAACTGAATATTCATATATATCAGGAAGATTGAATCGATGATAAACCTCTGTTTGATGAATCTAGTAACTGAAGTAGTGGTAATTTGTTACTAATAACTCGATCAAATCATAACACCTTTTTCCCTTTTGTTTGAGCCCAGGTTTCAAGATTATAGAAAGATCAAGGGAGGCCTAAGGCACGTCATGTAAATCCATGATGGCAGCTGCTTCTTGGCTTGACCATTCATCATCACATTGAATTTCAAGTTTCTCCACATAAACAGCGCTCCGAATGAGTTTTGTAGCAAAACCTCGATTTCTCTATCTCTCTATTCCCCTAAATTCCCTTAACAAGACTACTCTCATGCAAGGTGGATTCACATAATCAAACAACTCTCCTTCCTTCCAAAACATCCACTCTACATGATCATCTTCTGGATTGCTATAACCTTTTGAATCTGTGGCCTGATCACCAAACTACTAGTAGTTAAAAGTCTATATATGTGACGCCCTGAGTGATGAGTACTCCCTTGTGTGGAGGAATGGTAGCTCAAAGGGGGCATCCCACACCGGAAGTTGGGGGATCCTTGGAGACCCATATAAGTAAGAAATGGTCGCTAATTAAGTACGAGGCCTTTTGGGTAGCTCACTGGCTTCGGATCCCATAAGAACTCCGAAGTTAAGCGAGTAGTGGACCAGAGCAATCCCAGGATGGGTGACCCCCTGGGAAGCTGGTCGTGAGCTCCCAGAAACAAAGCCGTGAGGGTAGATGTCCTGGGGCTGAGGCCTGGCTAGGACGCTACCCAGAGCGGACAATATCGTACTGAGGTGCGACCGGGTCGTTACAATATATATGTATGTATATATGAGAATTTGCACAAAATTACATATTAGAAAATTAAGAGCATAGAATATGAAAAGCATACCAAAATAATCAATGAACTTTTATATTTGGAAATGGAAAAAGGTTGAGTAATATTGCAGAATCATTTTCCTTTTGTTGTTCTTATATAATTTCTTACTTTTGATAAAAATCAACCGTAGAATAACATTGAAATCTATCTTAAGACCCCCTTAAAGTTTAACCGCTTTTGCACATACTTTCATCTATGAAGTTCATTTTGCATCATTTAATTTTCTTTCTTAAAGTTTGCTCCTGTGGGAGCATAATTTCAGAATGTCACTTGGGCCGAATACTAAGACCCAAGCCCAGGCCCAAAGGGGTCAGCCAGAAGATGAAAAGACGAGGCACATTTAACAGAACTGGGATAAACAATTTGAGATTCGTTGACCACGTGTGATGTCCCAGCCGAGTATGGCTTCGAGCTCGGCAAAGAATGGCGACGCCGAGATGGATGCGTTAATGAATGAAGACGTGACACTTGTAAAGGAAGGTACTACAAGTGTTAGTTTCTGATATAGGCGTTCTAACAAATGAAACCCATACCCCTGTAAAGTACTATTTCCCTCTGGATAAAGAGGGGGATAATTGTTGATCAAGTAAGGTCCTTTTTTGTTATTTTGATTCTTAACCTAGCTGGGCATTATAACCCTAATTCTATGATTATAAATAGAAGGGGATAGCTCAAGACAAGAAGAGAAATAGATGATCCATGTAACAAACATTTAAGTAAAGAAAGAAACACAAATACACACACTAAGGGAGGACGTACCACTGGATTGGAAATAACGGCCACCAGGGGAACCTACCCACACAACCCAAAAAACTCAGTCTCATCCAGTCGGTAAATTTACTGTTCATCCGCCACCTTTTAGTATCTATTACTGACTCTACCTGCTTTGGGCCGATTCCTTCATCTACAAATTCATTCTAGGCTTGGTCAGATTTAGGCTACCCACAATTGGCGCCATGACATGAAGGTCACTTTCCGGTAATTAGATTCACTTTCTCTCACTGCAGTTCATTTCATAATATTTTCTACATTTTCAATAGTTCTCTGCTTAATGTGGCCATTTAAGTAATGTTTGCACTAGAACTTTCAAAAATGGTTCAAACCAGGAGCCACCAAATGGGCGACCACAATAGCCCAGATATAATCCCTATTGCTGACCCAAACGTTCTAGCACCAACCACAAGTCAAGCCATGGCCCGCAATATTGACAGACCTAGACAAACAAGCCAATCCCATACATAATCCTCTTCTCCCTATGACCTTAACTACGCCAAAAAAGAGACCGTCGCCTTAACTAAGCAACAACGAATAGCCCAACTAGAACATGAGAAGAAGGTCCTGTTTAATATGCTTAAAGAGCAAATCACAACGAACACTGCTCGTGAGCCGTTTAAGATGGCAGTCCCAATTGGAACAAATGTCTCCTCAACCAGAGAGGAACAAACTAATGGTGAGGTAAACTCCGCTTGCCGTGGCAAGGGCAAAGCGAGGTTGGTCGGAGAGACAAGGCCAAAGGACTTTAGGTTCCGAACCCGCCCCCCGGACTAGTTTCATCCGGTCGACCCAGTATTTTTGATCGCCTAAGGGATAAACCAGTCAGAATAACCCCAAGGGTAGAACGCGTTGAACAGGCAGGAAGGCTTGAGAGGGATCAGCAATTAGATCGGGATGAGCAAATGGAAAAAGTAGAACCCCGACCAAAAAATTGGGCCAAACGGGACCTACGAAAGATAATATACTCGGCAATTGCCGATAAAAGAAAAGATGGCAAAACCACGATCGAATTGGCGAGAAAAGCCTTGGGCGAAGATTACGAATCACCCTTCACAATAAGGATATAGGACGCACCCCCACTGAAAAATTTTAAGCAGCCGAAGTTTAACATTTATGACGGCCGATCATGTAAGGCATTATAAACAGGTGATGGACTACTGGCATAACGAAAAAGCGCTAATGTGCAGGATGTTCCCGGCTAGTCTAGGGGACACAACTCTCTAGTGGTTTGATAAACTCCCGCCATGTGGGATAGAAAATTTTCGGGACCTGGCCGAACGATTCACGGCCCGCTTCATAACGAACAGTAGAGTAATCAAAGGCTCAGAAGCCCTAACTTATTTGAAGAAAAAACACAATGAAAGTTTAAGGGAATACTCACAAAGGTACTGGGCACTATTCCAAGAAACGGAGGATTGTGACGAGAGATTTGCTGTCAATACATTCAAGTTTTGTTTGCCGTGGGACGGTAACGACATCTATAATGATCTGACCAGGAGACCACCGAAAAGTTTCAATGATCTTTTGGCAAAGGTAGACGAGTTCTCACGAGTGGAGAATGATAACAGAGCGGCCAACATGTCAATTAACAAGAGAAACAGGGAAAGAAATGGTAACGGAGACCATCGTAAGGATAGCAGTGCAAAGAAAAATCGAGGAGAAAACTCAAACGAGCCAAAGAAGGGTGAAGCATTCCGAGGAATAAACACTATTTTCACTAAGTTCATACACAAGATAATGTGAAAAATCAAGGAGGAACAATTCTTCAAGTGGCCCAAGTTGATGGGCGGTGACCCCAGCACCAAGGACGCCAACAAAAAATGTTCCTATCACAATGACCACGGTCACAAAACTGAAAACTGCAGGACCCTGAAACTGTTTCTAGAAAGACTCGTCGAACAGGGTCTTCTGACCAAATATGTGAAGACCGTTGAAGCCAAAGATTAGAAAAATACCAAGACCGAGGAGAAGACGGTCGTAATACCTATAAACAAACCTGTAGTTGGAATGATTGAAGCGATTCACGGAGTCGCGAACAAAACTGAGGCAACAAGAAGTTACTTACGAGCTAGATTAACTCGAGCTCAGCTCTGGGCAGAGGCCCATCTAATCAAAGAGGTATTAACGGTGATGGCGCCCCCAAAGAAGAAAAGGGACAGTACTTTGGTATACCAACTATCTTTTGGGGAAGAAGATTTAAAAGGGGTGCACATACCCCACAATGACGCTTTGGTCCTTACTGTCAATATCAAAAATTTCAATGTCAAGGCCTATAATTAGTTAAGGCCATTCATCTCTTTAAAGAATATCCGGTCAGTTGATGCGCCGATCTACAATTTCAATGGGGATGTAGTGTGGCCAATCTGCGTGATAAATATTCTGATTAGGGTCAAATAAATGGTAACTGTCATGAATTTTTTCGTTATGAATGTGGACTCGCTATACAACGCCTTCCTCGGCCAAAATTGGTTGGGAGAAATGAAAACTATCGCTTTACTCTTCCATCAGAAACTGAAGTTCACTTCCCCTGAATGGGTAGTTGTTGTCAGAGGCAAGCAGAAAGATGCGCATTTTTGTTTCAACTTGGCGATCAAGGGGTCGTTGTCTGAAAAAAAAGATGCCAAAAATACCTAACAAGTCAACTTGGCGGAAAAATTGGAAAAGCTGTTGAAAGAGATCAAGAAAAAGCCTAAACCCTCGGAGAATGGAAAGGGCAAATAAACCGAACAATAGCAATCATAGGGAGGTCGCCTCCGAGATGGTGGGAGAAGATGGCGACCTGAAGAAAGGGCCTTTGAGGACCTAATCCAAATTCCCGCAGTTCATGATCCAGAGCAGAAAGAAAAACAATTCTTAATCGGCAGCATTCTCGATTTTGACGAAAGGAATGAACTGTCCAAATTCCTAAGGGCCAATATCGATGTCTTTGCATGGCAACCATATGACATGCCAGGAATATCTGTAGAGGTAATATACCACAAGCTCCACATAAACCCTAATCTCAGTCCAACGAAACAAAAACCCCGTCGAGTATCCCCTGAAAAAGTAGCAACGATCGAAGAAGATGTGCAAAAACTACTTAAAGCAGGAGCAATCCGAGAGGCCGAGTTTCTTAAATGGATCTTCAAACCAGTTGTCGTGAAAAAGAAAAATAGAAAGTGGAGAGTATGTATAGACTTTACAGATCTGAACAAAGCTTATCCCAAGGATAGTTTCTAGTTGCCAAAGATAGACCAACTGGTAGATTTTGCGGCCGGTCACTAGAGGTTTAGTTTTTTGGATGCATATTCAGGGTACCACCAGATACCATTTTTTGGGACCTGATCAAGAATCCACGGCGTTTATCACCATAATGGGTATGTATTGCTATAAAGTCATGTCGTTCGGATTGAAAAATGCAGGGACCACTTATCAGAGATTAGTTACCAAAATGTTCAGGGATGAAATTGAAAAATCCGTGGAGGTCTACGTCGATGATATATTGGCAAAAAGCAAGTTAGCCGCCGATCATGTTCGGGACTTGGGTAAAACATTCTCTATTCTTCAGCACTATCGGATGAAACTAAATGCTACAAAGTGTACCTTTGGGGCCAGCTCGGAATTTTTTTGGGGGTTTATGGTAAATCACATAGGGATAGAAAAGATTCAGGCAATATTGGATGTCCAGCGGCCGACCAACCTGAAAGAACTGCAAAAACTCACTGGTATGGTTGCTGCCCTAAATAGATTTATTTTAAAATGTTCTGACAAATGCATGCTACTGTTTAAATTATTGAAAAGAACAAAAAAAATCAATTAAAATCTAGAATGTGACAAAGCTCTTGACGAGTTGAAACAATACCTAAACAGTCCACCCTTAATATCTATCCCAGAACCCAATGAATAGTTGTATATGTACTTGGCTTCCTCTGATCGGGTGGTAAATTCAGCCCTACTCAGAGAGCATGAAAATATTCAAAAACATGTGTATTTTACTAGCAAATATTTAATTGGGTCAGAATTAAATTATTTGCCTTTAGAAAAACTTGTGCCAACACTAATCACAGCTTCTAGAAAGTTGAGACATTACTTCGACGCCCATCCCATCAAAGTATTAACAAGCAGCCCCATAAAGGCAACTCTCAAAAAGGCCGATATTTCAGGTCCAATGGAAAAGTGGTTTGTTGAGTTAGGCCAATTTCACATTAAATATGCCCCGCGAACATCGATTAAAGGTCAAGTCCTTGTCGATTTTATTGCCGAATTCACAGGAATCAGTGAAGCTGATACAGACAACCAGTTGTCAGTCCCAGTTCGGGGGCAGACTGACGGCAACCCGGAAGAAGTCGATTATGGGCAGAACGAAGATTATGGGAAGAATGAGCAAGTTGTAGAATTTTCATCAGCCGAAAAGCCGACCTCTTGGATATTATACATTGATAGGTCATCAACAGCGAGATGATCCGGCGTGGGCATAGTGTTTAAAACTCCTAAATAAGGAATTATTGAGCAGGCAGTCCGATTGGGGTTCAAAGCCTCCAACAATGAAGCCGAATATGAAGCACTGATCATTGGCATGAAAAACTCCAAAAAGCTCGGGGTCCAAGATCTGACGATTCTATGTGACTCTCAGCTAGTCGCCAATCAACTAACTGAGGAATATTTGGCTAAAACGAAAGAATGGCGGCGTATATGAAACTAACCCAGAAACTTATGAGAAACTTCAAATTGGCATACATTGAAAAATTCCCAAGGACCAACAACTCGCATGCAGACACCTTAGCAACTTTGCCATCGGAAATAAACTCTAAATTAAAAAGGCATGTGAAAGTCGAATGTATGCCGAACCCGAGCATAGAAGAGGGGGAATGACTAATCGTTTACGACATATAAACAAATTTAGGGGTCAGCTGGATGGAGCCAATCACTAATTATCTGAAAGATGGGTTGCTACCTAGCGATAGCAGTGAAACATATAAGATCAGAGCCCAAGCGAGCTGGTTTTGGTTGTCTTCGAAGCTAAAGTTATATAAGAGATCTTTCTCAGGGCCTTATATTTGCTGCGTTCATCTAAAACTGGTGCAGAACATCTTTTTCAAGTTGAATGAAGGGAGTTGTGGAAGCATACAGGTGGCCGGTCATTGGCTCACAGGGCTAGAACCGAGGGTTATTGGTGGTCGTACATGCAAAAAGATGCTGTAAAATATGTCAGAAAATGCGACAAATGTCAGAAACATGCTACCATCATTCACCAACCTGCAACGGACCTTCATTCAATAATCAGCCCTTGGCCCTTTGCGATGTGGGGGCTTGATATAATGGGACCGTTCCCTCGAGGACCAGGTGGCAAAAAGTTCCTCCTCGTCGGCACTAATTACTTTACCAAGTGGGTGGAGGCAGTTCCCCTGGCCAATATCCAGGAATCTAATATCAAAGCTTTCCTTTGGAAAAACATAATCACCAGATTCAAAATCTCTAGGGCACTTGTATCTAACAACGGAACGCAATTCAAAAATAGGACGATCGAAGAATTTTGTTACACCTATGGGATTAAACAACATTTTTCAAGTGTAGCCTACTCACAAAGCAACGGACTAGCTGAAGCGTTAAACAAAGTTATCCTTAAATGATTGAAAAGAAGGTTATACGACAAAAAAGGAAGATGGATACATGAGCTGCCCTCTATGCTTTGGGCATTCGGGACAACTCCATGCTGATCAACTGGCGACACGCCTTACTCTTTGACCTACGGGACTAAAACCATCATTCCTTTAGAAATCGGCCTACCAACCCAGAGGACGACGTAAGCTGAAATTGGAAATAATAAGAGGGCCCTTGAAGAGGCTTTGGATTTTTCCGAATCAAGAAGAGAGGTGGCAATGATCCACATGGTGAATTATCGTAATACCTTGGCCAAACAGCATAAGGCCATGAAATCAAGGGAGTTCAAAGTCGGAGAGCTGCTCTTAAGGAAGGTTCCCGGCACTACTATCGAACCGCGTCATGAAAAACTCGAGCAGAATTGGGAAAGTCCCTATATGATAACTTCGGCTAGCGGAACTGGATCTTATCTCCTCCAAAATATGGATGGTCGGCCAATCCCCAATCCATGGAATGTAGCCAACTTAAGGAGCTATTATCATTAAATGTAAATCCTAAGTTCGGATCTCTTCTGTACAGTTGATCAAATTAATGAAGATGTCTTTTTTACTTTAAATTGTTATAATTAAGACCTTGCTTGCCCAAGGCAATTACAATAAGACTTTTTCTTATTAGGGCAATCATATAAGACCTTGCTCGACCAAGGCAATTACAATAAGACCCTTTCTTATAAGGGCAATCATATAATACCTTATTCGGCCAAGGCAATCACAGTAAGATCTTTTCTTATAAGGGCAATCATATAAGACTTTACTTGGCTAAGGCAATTTTAGATGAAACCTTTTCTCATAAAGGTGGCCACGCAAGACCTCCACTAGTTGGGGGCAAAAATAAAATATGTAAGTCCTTTCTCTGTCAAAGGCAAAATCAGTTCAGAAACCTCCCCAGATTACGAAGACGAACTTTAAAATGAAATTTGCTTCAATAAGACTTAACACGAAATCAATCTCTGACTTTCTTCACCGACATATGCTTTCCTTGTTAGCCTAGCCAATTAATTGATCAAAACTCTTATGTTTATGAAAGGAATCCTTAGCGATATTCAATATAAGACCTCTTTATTGGTCAGAGGCAAAAATAGTGTATAGAGCCTTAATCGGCTAAACTTATTTAGCTGTCATTATTAATAAGAGGTTTTCCTTATCCATTTTAATGAAGAATTATTTTGGTTTTCTACTATTCAGAATTAAGTGAAAAAGAATTCGGCGCGCTATTGGCCGATTTGAAAAGTAACTTGTTTATTCCAAGATTACAAACAATCTGCTCTATGGCTATTTTAAATATCCCATAAATAAAGGCACTACAGTAGTTCAACGACAAAGATAAAGTATGTATTGCAGTTATGGAGGATTCAGAATTACATAGTGCAATTTTCATTAATTCAAAAACATTTACATTTGGTGGGGCTTTGAGGCCCATTTACAATGAAAATCAGCCGTTGGCTACCACAAAACCTACCACTACTTACACAGAAGCCTGCTGCAAAAAAAACAAAAAGAGAGAGACAGAGTAATAACTGTTGGGGAGGAAAATGAAATTGGAAGAGACTAAAAAAGGAAAGTGAAAAGGAAAAGAAATTGAAGACGTGAGAGGATGGAGAGGAAGCAGAGATGGAAGGTGAGTTTGAAAGGGGAAGGACACAGGGAGATCGTTTTTGCCTTACCACCTCTCAGACCCTGCCTCCGAGCCTATCTATGTCTTCTAATGTGGCGGCGTACCGGTTTTTCAAGCGGCGATAATGCCTCCTAAAGCGGCGAAGCTTTCTCTTCGCACACCAAAATTTTACAACCAAATTAGGAACAATATCTTCTAATCTTATGAGTATTTCATTTAAAGCCATCCACCCTCCGGCGGACCCATAACTGGAGTTGGCGGGATGCGTCTCACTCCTCTCAAACATAGAAGGATAATTAGAAGAAAAAGAAGAATAAAGTCAAAATTGTGAAGAGAATGAACTTGAAGAAGACCCTTTTTATAGAGAACCCGAAGCCCTAAAAGCATTAAATGGGCGTTTGTTGGAAATGGGGGAGACGTCTCTTCATTTGAAGAGACGCCCATCATTGGAAACTGCTGCCCCACAAATCGGCGCAACTGACCAATTGACAAATGGCCCGTGGCACAGTAGTTTTTTAAAAGATATGAATGTCCCACTAGACATGTGGGAATTGTTCGATGAAATAATTGCCAAGTATGGTCAAATCTCGGCCTGGGCAGAGGCTTAACAAACCTATCGAAGGCATATATTCAGCAAGACCGTAACAGAGGACGACCTTACGTCGAAATGGGAACTATTACAAAATAAAAGAAGTCGACTTTTAACAACAATCCACTTAGATCGACAATAAAACAGCTAAAGAAAAGCATCGGTAAATTCCCATTGATTAACCAAAAAGAAGTACATGCGGAAGGGCTTCATGGCCCATGGATTAAAATTTGAGAAGAAAATAAAAAGAGTGCTAGGCCTATACGTTATCATCCTTGGCACGAACTTTGTTGCTCTCGACGTTGATATCGCCAACCAGATTACCATCGATGGCTTCTTTATTGGCTTCTTGTTGGGCCCCATCAAGCAAGTTTGGTGGACAGAGGATTACCTTGTCAAACATGGCATCACCGTTGGCTAGGGGTGGGTTTGGTTCGGTAACCGAACCGAATGAGACAATACCGAACCGAACCGAAGATTTCGGTAATGCAAAATCAAGAATCGATCCCGTACCGAATTAAAGTCGGTAACCGATGTTGCGGTAACCAAAATTTCTGTTTGGTATAAATAAAATTTCAGTAATACCAAAAATTCTACATTTCTTAATTTGGGCAACTAAGCAAATTGCCAAATTCTACATTTCTTAATAGGCAGCATTATACATAGCCACTGAGCCACACACATTGACACACTCACACACATACAAAGACACAAAGGCACAAAGCAATTAAATAGAGACTAGCAAACTGCTGGCAGCCCACACACAGGTACACAACAGTACACACAGCAGCACGCATCAGCACACCCAGCACCCAGCACCCAGCACACAGCACACAGCAGCATACAAAAAAGGGGATTTCGAGTTTTAGGGCTAGATCTTACTTCTTAATATCTTACGGTGGAGATGTGGAGGGGAGAGCGTAGGAGAGAGCCGAGCAGAGGAGAGAGCCGAGTGTGGAGGGAGAGAGTCGAGTGTGGAGGGGTGGATGAGAGACTGAGAGTTAAAGTGTTAAACTGTGAAGTGTGAACTGTGAAGTGAACAAGTGAGTCGTGAGTCTCATGACTACATAAGCTGAAGGAATGGAACCTTTTCTTTTCTTTTCTTTTTTAAATTTCGGTTCGGTTCGATTTTACCGAACCTTCTACCCGACATACCATTTTCTACCGTTTAATTTTCGATAACCGAAATTTGGTTACCATTAAAATTCGGTTCGGTTCGGTTTTATATTTTTTACGCAACGGTTCAATTTTTTCGGTTCGGTTTTCGATTTTTCGGTAAAAAATGCCAGCCCTACCGTCGGCAACACCAGTGACAGTCAGACTAAACTTATAACTAGTCTTGTATAGAAGGTCTCTAATCTTTAACATCTCATCAGCTGCCGAGCTTGTGGCCGCATCCCAACCCTGAAGTTCGGCCGCCTTTAGCTCTTCATCATGCATCGACTTCAGCTCTCGAACCCGATCTTCAGCCCCTTTCTTCTCTTCTTCCCTGGCCTGATGGACCGAGTCGCCCCTAACTTTATTGGCCTACTTAAAGGCATCCTGAAGCTCGGAAATTTGGGTCTGGAGTGTTAGATTTTTATTTTCCAACTTGGCCCTGGCTTCTTTGGCTGACCTCATTTGAGCTTCGCGATAAAACTAGCACTGGGAAAGTTTATTCTTAGCCTCATCGACCTCTTTCCTTGCCTTTGAAACCCTAGCCTTCTGGTCCTTCACATCTTTAGCATGACGAATGGCCAGCTCGGTGAAACACTGTCCAACCTAAAAAAATGATGATGAATGAAGTAAATGGAATAAGCCAGTGAAATGGAGATAATGGAAAGGAAATACAGCCAAACAGTCAAATGAAACGACAAACATTATACCTCGGTAAAGCGCTGGAAGGTCCTGCACTCCAGCTCTGAAGTTTTAATGCCCTTTAGTATTTTGTCATCCTCTAGCAGAGTTATACTCGAGACTAGGGCAAAACCAACCCTGCTATCTCCCACTACGGAGTCTTGTACAGTAATCAGCCAGTTCTTCTGTGGGATGTACGGCCTAGGAGTGAATAAGTCGGCAGTCCTATCCCCGTGCTGATCGCCGCCGGTAATGTTTGCAGCCTCATGTCGAGTAGGCGAGCCAATAAAATCTCCAAAGCCCAACGATTCTAGAGTATCAATGTTGAGGAGGGACCTCAACAATTCCCCTTTGGTTGCTCCCTTCCGATGTAGGGGTCTCAGTCCCCTCAAAAGATGACCTAACTTGTACTAGCCTTCTCCTTTTGATGGGGGCGACGCCGAACTTCCCGAGGTACCAGTTATAGTAAAAGCACCATCTTTGTAGATATTAGCATTCATGAGGTCCAGAATTGACCTACGACCGGCCATGTCTTTGGTTTCGGAAAATTGAGGAGATGGAGGAGGCAAAGGGGACAGTCTTCGTAACCTCATCCTCAATAGAAGGTAGTCTGCTTCTTTGAGAAGCTCCTCTACGATAGGATCGGCAGTAAGTGGCCGATCACTCTCTTTGTCTGAAACCGAAACCACTTCACCACGGCCCCTGAAAAGCGAAATTGTAATGGGGACTTGGGCGGTCCTGACGCTCATGCTTACCCACTCCGATGGTTCGGATATTCAGAGGGGACGGTTGGAATCTATGGGAAAGGCAAGCTCGACTGTCGATCCCAAGTCAGCAACGGGTTATTTGCCTTTATCCTTGCGGCCACCTTTCTTCTGTTTTTTCTTCCTTCTGGAGGTGTTGTCAGCAAAGGCCAAACTCTGGGGTTTTTTCGTGAGCTAGGAGATCCCTTATTACGTCTTCTTTTTGGGAAGTCCAGTTGTTGACGATGTGAAACTTCTTGAAAAGATCGTATTTTTCCTCGTCAGAAGGCGAATTCCCAACCCACTTAACGATATTGGTGCGACTAGAGAAGGAAAAGTATGGGAGTGTGTAGTCGAGTAGGATATGTGCCGACCTCGAGTGATTAAAAAGGGTCCTAAGCTCGAGCCCGTCGTGGTTTATGATCGTGTTCAAATGCTCGAGATTGAGATCGTCTGTCGACAGTCTCTCAAAACACCTTTTAGCGCCTCCAACTGCCAGAACGAGGGAAACTCATGTTAGACATTGAGACGAAATTGATAAAAGTTAAGCATACGACAGGTGAAGTAGCGAACATGGGAGCCGAACTGTCTTGGCACTCATTTATTCACTGGGTCGGGCTCTATATTTCCAACGATGATCACTATATCTTTATACATTGATTTATGGGAAGAGGCTAGCCCCTCAATCAACGAGGGCAATGTAAGCCTGGCCATCAGATTCCATTTATCCTCAGACTGGCAGAGGAGATAACAGTATTTTATTTCATTCAACCCTAAATTAAAGTTAAACCTACGAATAAGTTTAGCCACCCCAAGAATGATTCTAATTAAATTGGGGGTTAATTGACAAAGATGGAAGCGAGTATCTAATAGAAAATCAACCATAAGTGGGTGTAAGGGTAATCTAAGCCTTGCAGCCCTAAAAAAATAAATGAAGATGGGATACTGATTCTCAGGCATGGAATCAGTCAGGCTACCCCTAAAAGGATCTTTGCCACTACCACATTCTCTCCAAACAACCCCGTTAGGGATGAAGGAATCCTCAAACTCTAACCTACTCAACTCAGAAAGAGCGTATTTACCCATGGCAAAAGGCGAAAAAAATCAAAAAACGCGACTGTGAATCATCCCGATAGAATGAAACTAGAAAGAAAACGGAGAACGAGGCTGAGAACAACTTACAGAAAATCAACCACTTTTGATTGAAGTGAACGCCAAGAATATTGATCGCAAAAGATGTGAGCCTCGGAAGAAAGACGATGATATCCCTAAAAAAAACTAAAATCACGAAGGGGAGATAAAGAAGATGATGGAAAGATTAAATGCAGGGAAGTGGAAAAGTACCTTCTATATATATGTGTGTGAATCCTCGGGAGTTTTCTCTCTATATATCTCTTTTTCTAAGTTCAAACGGCGCATTTCCTTTTGAAAAATCACGCCCTTGATGATCCTATTTAATGAGACATGATAGCCATGCGCGCCCACACTCAACCTCTGGGGGGTCGACACGTGTCCATAACTGGCTTGCATTAAATCTGCGAGATGGCCGATTTAGCACTGACACAGCGAATTCAAGCACCCAATGCCATGAGTTCAGCAGGACTTGGGCACTTAGGGGGCAACTGTGGGAGCATAATTTCAGAATGTCACTTGAGTCGAACATCAAGACCCAAGCCTAGGCCCAAAAGGGTCAGCCCGAAGATGAAAAGACGAGGCACAATCAACAGAACCGGGATAAACAATTTGAGATTCACTGACCACATGTGATGTCCCAGCCGAGTATGGCTTCGAGCTCGGCAAAGAATGGCGACACCGAGATGGGTGCATTAATGAATGAAGACGTGACACCTGTAAAGGAGGGTACTACTAGTGTTAGTTGTTGATATGGGCGTTCTAAAAATGAAACCTATACACCTGTAAAGTACTATTTCCCTCTGGATAAGGAGGGGGATAATTGCTGATCAAGCAAGGTTTTTTTTTATCATTTTGATTCTTAACCTAGCTGGGCATTGTAACCCTAATTCTATTATTATAAATAGAAGGGGATATCTCAAGACAAGAAGAGGAAGAGATGATCCATGTAACAAACATTTAAGTAAATAAAGAAACACAAATACACACACCAAATGAGTACATACCACTGGATTGGGAATAACAGCTACCAGGGGAACCTACCCACACAACCCAAAAAACTCAGTCTCGTCCAGCCGGCAAATTTACTGTTCATCCGCCACCTTTTAGTATCTATTACCAACTCTACCTGCTTTAGGCCGATTCCCTCATCTAAAAATTCATTCTGCGCTTGGTCAGATTTAGGCCACCCACAGCTCCACTTTCACTTTACTCCAAAATCCAAACCGCTGTTGGATTTTTAGACGAAAAATATTGCCACATGTCACGTTGATCTTCAAGCCACGTTAGCTGCATATGGCATTTTTTCGTCCAAATAACAAACAGCACATTAGGTTTTGGACTAAAGTGAGAATTGGAGAAAATTTTAAAGATGAGCATGATGCAAAATAAACCTTTTGGATGAAAGTGATCAAAGTTCAAAGGGATAAAATATAAAGGCTTAATGACATATTTGACCAATGAACTTTATCACTTTTTTTAATTTGGCCAATAAACCTTTTTTTTGTCTAAAAACCCACTGAACTCCCAATAACATTTCAATTTGGCCAAACTACTTAACACCGTTAACATAGTTAACGGAAAAATTGGGGGAAATTTGTGTAAATCAAAAATTATTGATTTTTCCTCAAAATTGGTATGCATAATTGCTTTTATATGTTTTTTGAGTTTTGTTGATCGTCTTCTTCAACATATTTTAATTTAAGTGAGTCTAGGGTTTAAATTGAGAGTTTGATTTAGGTGAGTCTAGGATTTAAATTGAGGGTTTAAGTTGAGTTGTTCCCTCAATTTAAACCCTAGACGATCATCAAAAAAACATATAGAAGTAATCATGCATACCAATTTTGAAGAAAAATCAACAATTTTTGATTTACACGAATTTTCCCCAATTTTTTCGTTAACGGTGTTAAATGTTTGGGTCAAATTAAAATGTTATTGAGAGTTCAGTCGGTTTTTAGACAAAAAAAAATTCAGTGACCAAATTGAAAAAAGTGATAAAGCTCGTTGGTCAAATATATCACTGTCCCAAATATAAATAATTCAAGAAATACCAAATATATATGGACTCTACCGGAAAAAAAAGGATAAAGGCAAGGGCTGAGGGAGTAAGGAATAATGGGGCGCTCGGAGCAATAACTTGGAAAGAAAAATATTATGTTATGGTGTTTTCTTATTAGCTATGATTGCCATCATATCTTTAGTTGCTAATATAGACTTCTCATATGTGATTGTTGATGGACTAGTATGACCTTTAAGGTGCTGGATTGCTTGACCTATACAAGGAACTAAAGATTAAAGTGGCAATCCTAGCTAATAAGGAAACACCGTAACATAATGCTGAAGGCAAATGATTTCGTAATGATGCCTATTAGTTGGCCAAGAATGGTGTTCATAATAGACTGTAAACAAAGAGAAAACGATCAATGCTTGGCCTATAGTTTTCAGTTTTCAAGCAAACGGGATAGTTGTGGGATAGTGTTGGTATACGTATTAGAATGAATCCACCGGAGCAAGACAAGCCGTAGGAAGCTAGAGAATAAGTATAATACTCCTAGAATACCATTTCCTAGGACATCGCGTACTCGTAGAAGGATCATATTTATGAGTTTGTAAGAATAGGGCTGGTTAGTACATGGTATAGCCTCCGGTCACTAGGATGGCGATCTTAGTGGGGTTCGGCATGCATTTGTGTCTAGATTTCATTGCATATCTTTGTTCTCAAACTATCCTAATAAAGTAAAATAATTACCTTCTATACATAACTCTATAGTTCCCATTGAGCCGGATTTGGCTCATTCCCCTTTTTAACAGTTTTGCAGGTTCAACTTTTGGGGTGGCACGTGGCATACTCTATAGAAAGCCTCTAATGACCGTGGACTTTTGTGATCCTTAAATTAAAGACTAAGTTGTGTATTCTTTTGGTTTTGCAAAATGTATATAAGTTTTTACTTAAGCATTTGATATCGGTTCTGATGTATGAACTTTATTCTATGTAAACTTGTACAAAAAAGGTTTTTCATACATGGAGGGTTTTAAATGTGGATTGATTGGGCTGGTACTTCTATGTATTTGGCTTTTTTTTACAGGGCAGTTTGCAATCAAAATAAACTCTACATGCCGAAATTTTATAAAACAGGATTTCACTTAGATCGAATTTTGTTTAAGAAAAATTGTAATTTTATTACTTTAAACCTACCGTCGTGCACGGCATACATGATTAACCAGGTCCCGAAGGTGAAAATCTCATAACGGGATTCGGGGCGTCACATGAATACATTCTTAACAAAATAGCTAATCTTCAATCGTAGCGGCCAATATTTTCGACATTGATGACATAATTTATCAAAATATTAGACAACTACTATTACCGTTGGGAAAAAAAACATACCTAAAATGTAGAATAAGTATAATCTAGCTACAGCCACAGCCCCAATAGCATCTATTATATCGTCACTTCCAAGATATTTGGAGCTAATAGCACCTTTTATCGCTCCACATTTTACTTCCTCTATAAAAATAGAAAATAAGTAATTAATGTCTCATTTTTTTCGATAATGTCGAGTCCTCATGTACTTGAGGAAGTGGTAATTTTTCACCTCCAATGGAAATTCCTATTTAAAATAAAATTTATGATACATTAAAAAATTCTTAATATATAAATGTAAGTATATATATACAGTTAATATATTATATAATAAATATTATATAATAAATATGTTATGCATATAATTTAACTTTAGAGAATTATATGTGTACCTGTTAATATGGTGAAATCAAGTGGTGTGAAACCTAACTCGCACATGGGCAAGTGGAATGTATGGGTGGTGTCCCACAAACGCGACAACACGCTTCAACAACAGTACAATCGAAATTTGACATTTGTCGTTTAAATAAAGCACACAATCCTGTATTCTTAAACAACATACTAGCCTGTTATATTGTCTACTTGTTGTGTGTCAAGTTGACCTTATGTAGAATAAACTACCTTCAGCTGTTCTTTT
This sequence comes from Lonicera japonica, assembly GCA_021464415.1. NCBI lineage: Eukaryota > Viridiplantae > Streptophyta > Magnoliopsida > Dipsacales > Caprifoliaceae > Lonicera > Lonicera japonica. Next base: position 9,267,954 of record CM038463.1, read on the forward strand.
CATTCTCTAAATATGTTTTCTATCATCAACAACCCTTCTATTATTAGCAATGGGGGAAGACAAACTTGCTGGCTAAGTAGGAGGAGCTTCATCATTTTCGGGCTGACTAAACCCACCTTCATCGGAAGAATTTGAGACACTAGATCTCCCGAAATATCTTTGAATTCTTTACATTATCCTGAGACGAAATATTATAATATATATTAATTACATGTTCATTTGTTCAAATATTAAAAATATACAACATCAATATTTATATATATATATATATATTTAAAATATGATTATATATTAATGAGATGAAAAATATTGATGACATGAAATATTTATATATATTTTAATAATATCACATTGAGTGACAATATGATTATATATTAGTGACAACATGAATATATATTAACGGGTTCAATTGTTAACAAAATATATGCAGTATAAACAATAATATTAAACAAATAAATTATTTAATAATTAATTAAAAACAATAAGATAAGATAATTATACCTTGGTTATCTACCAAAATAACTTCTATAGCTTGAATCTTAAAGTTGGTAAATATTTGATGAAAGTTAGTCTATATGTATGAAAAGTGAGAAGAATGATAAAATGAAAAATTTGTGGGCAAATGTTTAAATATGGAAAAAATGGACCGTTTGAAAACTTACTGTTAAGGAGAGGAATTGGTCATTGAGTAACGGCAGGCATGTCTCCCAAGACATTTTGAATGTTGCGGGGATGGTGCTGACGTGGCACGTGTGACATTTAGTGTGTCGTGCAGTGCTAACGTGGCAAATCCTCCCCTACGCGTTGTAGCTCTGTGTGAAATGTGTATGGTATTATGCTAAATTTAGACTACAATATTAACAAGTAGATTGGAGATGGCCTTAGTGTTAACAAACAAATGCTAAAAAGCTAAAATTTGAGCTTCTAATTTTATGATGGGTGTATCTCTATTTAGACCGTTTACGGTTGCACATGACGCACAGAGCAAAAGCCGGGTCAACTGACAATATAGATTTTTTGTACATCAATCAAAATAATTAAATTTTATATTTCTAAATACTCATTGGAATATCCTAGCTAGTATGGCATTCCTCTCTAGCCATATACAAAGTAAATAGTAATTGATCAGTCTTGGATTTACCCCTGAATTTTTCGTTAATTATTGCCATTTGAATTTCTAGTCAACAACTTTTTTTAGGACAACAGACATATATATATATATGGTGATGTTATAAGCACTCTTATTTTGTAGTCAAAATAGTAAATACCCGCTTCAAGGCATGACAAGTCAATGTACCCCAAAAATCTAACCACTACTCATTACAAAAAAAAAAAACGCGATCCAATCTCGATTCCCTGCTGCCACGGTGCCAAGAATAATAAATCCCCGTATGCTCAAGCTGTGTTAAATCACAATCAGAGATCATACAAGCAAACTCATCACACTCTCGAACCAAAGTCCGACTGACTCCACGACGATCATCAATACTAAGGACAGCATTAAAATCACCCATAACAGTCCAAGGCTTAGTAGGCCCACTCAAACTACCAACTCAGACCAGAGATCTTTGTGACAAACTAGGTCATTAGTAGCATATACAAAGGTCAGAAACATGGGCGTAGACGCCATAGAAACCATAATAGAAACCCGTTGAGATGAAAAACTAATGAGTTTCGGGGTATTAACCCTGAAAGAACGAAAAACCTAAAAATACGGTAAAATAGTCGAACCCCTATAGTTCAAGCCCTTGTCATTAATCGCCACTAAAGCCAACTAAAAAGTATTCCAATAACCAACTGGAACAAAAGAGAACAAAATTTTTGGCTCATCAATGCAAACATAATATAGGCAATGCTTGATACAAAGAACTTACAGTTGACTGAGATTGAGATATGCATGGGTGAGAAAATATATTGGGATTCATGTTACAATCATCTTAATAATAACTAGGTCCTTTCTTGCAGCAGTGCTTGCACACTCATTTGCGACAAGTCAAGAGAACATGATTGATTCTATTTTAATAGACACACTTACGTTAAGATTGTTCAATTTGCGAATATGCGGTATACAACTGGAACAGTAAAATAGAGGCTGATTATGGAGAAACTGAGGACAAAAATACGATCAAAACATCTGAGAGCCCAAGAACCAGTCCAAGTTGTCTGAAAACCGATCATAATAGTGTTGAACCGATATATTAAAAAACTAGAGATTTGGTGGTGTATAATTGAATTGTAAGATGGAGGCCTTATCTAATAAAATAGAGTCTAAAATTGTGATCAAAAGGGTCAAAAACCTTACGAACTGGTCATAACTAAGTGAAAACTGGTTTAAGAATGCATTAATCGGGCTGTAGAAAGGACTGCTAAATCGATTTAAGTGAACCAGTTAAAAAAATAAATAGATGACACGTGGCACAAAAAACAGATGATATATACATGCAGTGGCGGATCCAGAAAATTTCCTTCCAGGGGTCAACGTATAAAGGTGAAAAAAATATTATACAAAATATACTCATAAAAATGAAATGATAATATTATAATTCATAGAAAAAAACCACATTACAATTGTCCACGACGAGTTTTCATATTCTGAAAACGCAACATTACAGTTTCATTATCAATACAAGCAAACACATCTTTCTCAATATAAACAAGTAAGCTATCACTCAACCATTGATCTCCCATTCGGTTGCGAAGTGGACCTTTCACAATATTCATAGCAGAAAATGCTCTCTCCACAGAAGCAGTTGCAACCGGTAAAGTTAAGGCTAATCTGAGAAGCAAATGAACATAATTATATGTTCTATGTAACCCTTTCTCCACCATTTTTCTAGCAAGGCTACCAATCCCTTTCAATTGAGAAAAATCGGTCATTGTACGCATATGAGTAATATAAATCTCAAATTGATCTTCAAGTGTCAAGAGATCTCGGGAATTAAAATCTTGAGGATAAAATTCAGCAAAACGAAGTAATTTTTGTTTGTCAAAAGCTATGAATGAATCATCCGGGCTCAAACATGCCAAACAAAGAAGTAACTCAGTATTTACCTCACTGAAGCGATGATTTAATTCCGCAAGTTGCCACTCAATGATTTGAATAAAGATGTCCACACGGTAATGATGGAGGTGTGTGATTACAGGAGCTCTCCGATGTGATCTCCATTGAGCTACATATGCATCATCCATGTTTGGAACTAAGATATCATGTTTGCCACAAAACGAAGATACTTGATCAAGCAAGGCTTCAAATGCATTCTCTCTCATGTGTTGTAATTGGTCCTTGCAAACTTTGACTAAAGTCATTGCATTTCCAATATCTTGGTCTTTCCTTTGTAATGCTTGTGACAAGTCATTTGTGGCTCCCAATATAGATCTCATGAAAAATAGGTGAAATACAAACTCAAAAGATTGTATTTCTCTCAGTGACCTATTTGCTTCACCTAGATTATCAGTGGAGCCATCCTCAATAATCAATTTCAGCACTTTCACCACAGATTTAAACATGGAGATGATACTAAGTAATGTACCATAATGTGAGTTCCAACGTGTATCACCAGGACGCTTGAGACAAGTTTCTTGATTTAAGCCTCGCCCTGTTGGAAAAGTATCATTTTTTAGAGCTTCCGCAATATCCTTTTGTAGTTGATCTCTAAGCATGTCACGACGCTTACACGATACTCCAACAATATTAACCAAGCTATTGCAAGATGTGAAGAAAATGGCAATATCAGCATTTCCCTTTGCCACGGCCACAAGAGTTAATTGAAGTTGATGTGCAAAACAATGAATATAATAGGCAGAAGGATTTTCTCTCAAAATCTGTGTTTTAAGACCATTGAACTCACCCTTCATATTACTAGCTCCATCATATCATTGTCCTCTCAGCATGGAAATGCTCAATTCCTCTCTTGCAAACAATGTGTCAATAACCTCCTTGAGTGAGTTTGATGTAGTATCGCTAACATGTTGAATGCCCACAAACCTCTCAATTACATCTCCTTTTTTGTCCACATAACGAAAAACCACCGCCATCTCTTCTTTTACTGACACATCACGTGATTCATCAACTAATAAAAAAAAGAATGCACCATCCATATCCTTGATGATTTTCTTAATAGTTTCAGTGGCACAAGCATTCACAAGATCTTTTTGAATTGTTGGATAACATAGGATACTTGATGCTTGATGCTTAAAGAAATAGGATAACATACAAGAATATTCACTAATTAATTAAAGCGCAAAAAAAATAGCATTTACTGCAGCCCGACGCACCTGCTGCCCGACGACGGACGACGGACGACAGACGAGTGGACGACGGAGGCTTGGAGAGTTGGAGCTTGAAAGTTCAAACAAAGAATTAAAGATTTGGAGGTTGAATGTTGGAATTGGTGACTTGGAGTTAGGGTTGAGAGTTTAGATAGATGCAAAGAAATTTGAGGGAAGAAATGAAGAATGGTCGACGGACCGCTGCTCTGTTTTGTGTAATTTATTTATTTATTTTTTTTTTTTTATTTTTTTTTGCAAAACGACATCGTTTTGGCTCCAGCGAATTAAAAAAAAAAACAGGCGCGCTGCGCGCTGCACAAAACCGAACCTAGCCCAAAATTTAGCCCCATTCAGGCATTTCGTCGAGCACCTTGCGGGGGTCACCTTGGACAGCTCTAATGGAGGTTTTTTGAGTTTACGGGGGTCAATTGACCACCCCAGCCCCTCTGTAAATCCGCCCCTGTATACATGGCACGTGTTAGAAGCGCACTTGGGTGCGTTACACGTATCGCTGACATGGCAGTCAATGCTGACGTAATGGTCAACGCTAACGTTGTAAGTGGCAAGTGGTGTGGCGCTGATGTGGCAACTGACGTGGCATTGACTTTGACAGTAACGTGGAAACAGCGCACAAGAAGGTGGAGCAGAGGAGGTTTGGTTTGAGCGGCGCGTCGAGTGATGGTTTGCGATGACTTTTACCTGGCTCGAATCGTTTGGTCGAGACGAATACAATGGTATCTAATTTGTAATGGTTTGGGTCTGGCAGCAGTGATTTGTAAGTTCGGTGACGTTGTGGATCTATTTTGGCTAAACTGATTCTGATTTGGCAGGGTTATTGATGATGTTGAATGGCTCTGGATACAAGGAATTCATTGGTGATGAATTTATGATGGTTTGGGTCTGATACTGATTGGGGCTGAGTTCTGGTATATAGATTTTGAGGGATGAAGATTTGTTTTGAGTTGATTTAAAAAGAAGGGTGCTCGATGGTATGACCTGACCGAACTAAAAAAAGAACTATGATAGCAAAAAAATGGCGGGACAGTTGTAGAAGGATCAATTACAGCTCTGATAATATGTTAAGATGAGATAATAGAAAATAGATAACTGTATTGAATTAATTGAATAATACAAAAGAGACTTTATATTTATGAGGTTAGAATTACAATAGAGATAAAGAAAGAAGATAAATATAATTAGGAAAAGATGTATACAAGAAAACTAAATTATATTTGCCAACTGACATATATATATGTATGCTAACAATTTTTACACTAATTGGTTGTTTTTCTTGATAACAATAATTTTTTCATTGCAGAATTAAGCCGAGATTGAAGAACCACATATACAAGTATCTCTAAACAATCAAATTAGTAGATTATGCAGACCCTAATTTGTCTATCATCTCAATGACCTGATGAAAAATCAATGGAGAACTTGTCACATAATGATTCTACAAACCCTTTCCTCTTCGTCACATTGTGTTCTATTTCACTTGTCACTATGGTTGATAAATCAAACCTCACCCTCAAATTGTGTGATTAACGTGCATTTTCTTTCTCCCTCATACAAGATTTAATTTTTTTTTATCCACATTTAGACTTTCAGGGAATACTGCACTATTACAATATTTGCCATTGACTGATGAATCTAGTGGCGATTTTTTCACCCCTTTGTATGAATGATTGGTCCCCTTCTCTTGACCATTCTCTTCATGCTGACGTGGCATATTTTGATCACGGCTTTGATGCTTATGTGTCATGCCAGCGCATGAATTTTGAGGCAAATTTCGTTTAGAAAGTGAAACCTTTTGATCATCCTCAAAAGATTGGCCTTCAGATTTTAATAACTTATGGATTGTTCTATTAGGGACAATGTAGAACACTTGCCCGGTTATCAAAACGGACTCGGGTCGGACCCCAACCCACGGTTTCTTGAACAAGTCTGGTCGGGTCACGCTGTGCCTCGGGTTTTTGCTCATGATCTCAGCAGCTGCATTGGGGTTGTTTGTGAATCTCTACATGCCTGCGTGGATGTACTAGTTTTAGTACACCTTTTTCTGTAGTTGAAGTTCCCATTTAGAGATGTTGGATACAGGAGGTTTCCTCGTGGCTGTTTGGATGCAGAGAAAATTTATGGAAAAGAGAGATTGTGAGCCAAATAATTAGAGTTCCATTCTTATAATGTACGTGGGTTGATTCATAGATTGAACAAAAATGGCGGTTGGTCCAATGAAAGGACTTTTGGACAATATGGGTGTCCTTGTTCTAGGACAATTCCTTTTTGATAGGATAATGTTTGTCTTCTTTTGTTTTCATCAATCCAAATTTGTTGAAAGTGATTTCTATTAGTAGTTGAAGAACCCTCTTCTTATTTTATTAGATGATTAAAATACGGAGAAATCCATTTCTCGTTGAAAAAAATAAGGTTTTTATTTTATAGACGTGTCAATTCAGTATTCGCCGAAGAGAATAACTCGAAAGTAATAAATGATTATTTACTCTAAAAAATATAATATTTTTTATTGTTAACACATGTCAAGGAGTAAAAAAAAAATAATAATAAATTTTTTTTTCAATGGTGAGGGATCTCCCGAATCAGCTTGCAAATTAATTTTGGCCAAAAAAGTGTTCTCACCAAGAATAAAAAATTCACGAGACATTGCTCACAATCCAGTCCCAAAGAATTGTTTACACAAGGAATAAAACATTACTGTTTCAATTTTGGTCCATTTGTTACAGGTGTCAAAGAATTATTTAGTGAAAAAAGAAAGAATGAAAACTTAAGCAACTATTGTAGTCCATTTTTTGTTATTTATTCACACTGGCCTCGAAAATATAGGATTAGTGACATAATCATTCTTTATAGAAAAGGCAGAGATCATTCTGTACAGAATGATAAACATATATACAATAAACACATTCACTCGACAAACTAATCAACTACAAACAATTATGGAAAATATCTCTAAATTTTGAATTTTCTTTTTAATTTTTTGGGGATGTCTTAGAAATTGCATGTTTAGACAAAGCAAAAAGTAAAAGAAAAGAAAGAATATTAAATAAACTATGATTAATGGTGTTGGCACGTCTTGTGTTTAATTTAGGCACATTCTATTAAGGTAAAATTTATTTTTTTACCACTTTAGTAAGGGCACATCTATTATTTAAAAAAAACCCTAATTTTGTATCCATCTTCTCCTTATCCTTTTATTCCACTATCCCCTTTCTCTTCACTTGGTGATCTTGCTCCATTTTCAATTGCTATTCAAATTCATGGACAATTTGATTTCTTCGTCATTGTAATGCCAAGTAAGTTCAAGTGTTCAACAAAATTAAAAAAAAAAATTCACAAATTTCATATATATTTTATTTATCTTTACGAGCATGCATTATAATAAACATTGTTAACTCAATTTCAATGCAACTTCCCATTGACCTTATTTGACATCCAGCCCAGGAATACATATATGGACGTATGTTAAATCTTTACCGACATGTATTTTCAATTGCCATGTTTGTTTTTAAATTTTAATTTTTAGTTTTCACTTAATCATTGTTGCGATTTGCAACTTGTAACATTGTATCTTTAAGTAAATATGTTATGTTGCAACTGTAATGAAAGGATATGCACACAACTAGTATGATATATAGTCTTAAGTTGTCCTTATTGATCTACTACTTGCAGAAATTTTGTAAACCATACATATATGAATGAGCATTGACACATGGATAATTATGCTTTAATTAGGATAATTTATTCTTCTAGTAAGTTTTTAATTTGTTTCTTCTTGTTTTGCTATTATTTTCATATGAGATTGCTCAGTTAATTGACTAAAGTATGTCTTATATCTAGAAAAAACAAAAAATAACCATGTAATATCTTATTAGTGGTGCTCCTACATATTTAGAAACCTCATCTTTGTTTTATATAGATGAGAAAACTTATTGATTTTTTACATATTACCATTGCAGACGACTCTAATTGTTTAGAAACTATTTTGTTTTTAGTGTAATGTTCAAAAAAAATTTGCTTACTAATAGTATAGATTGTGTCCATATTAATAGTAAATTAACTTGGTAAAAGACAAATTTTACTTTAATGAGATGTGCCCTAATTAAAAACTAGATGTGCCAATACTATTAACCATAAACTATTTGTGTGTGAGAAAGAAGGCAGTGGTCAATTTAAACAAACTCAAATGGACTGGGGCGCTTCCATCAATGATAAAACAATCGGTATAAAAAATTTTGAAAGGTGGAATAATTTTGTTTGACATCTAAGTTGAATAATTTATGAACAAAGACAACTATATATATACTTGTTTAGTTGCATAAATTATTTAATTTTTAAATTAGTGCATTTTAAATTTTTGCAATTTAACAAAATGTTGTGTAATTTGATTTTTCTTTATGGATAGAAGTGTGTTGAAACATAAATATTTATGAAAAAAGATGTGGAGCAAGCTAACGGAATTATAATCCATTGGTATCTTCTTTGTCCTTGAAACATCAATGTCCTGGGTTTGATCCAATAGATGTAGTTGTTGCACTTTTTGTTGTGCCCACCTAATGACTCATTGGGATGTAGCAAAAACGTTGTATTGTGAAATCGTCACTTGTATAAAAAAAATGTGCGACAAAAGCTCTCTAAAGGTAACAAAGATTGAGGAAAATGCTTCACAAAACAATTCTTGATTTGGTATTTGGTTCACAAAAGAATTAAAAGTGCTTTGAATTAAGATATAAGAATTGGTGTTTTAAGTCATTTTAGAAGGATTAGGTCATTAAGATTTCCCAAACATCTCTCATAAACAAGCAAGTCCATCTATGTGATTATCAAATACCTGGATTTCACATTATGTTCAACCATTTGGAGTTAAAGATGGAGCTAAAAAGTTAACGCAAATACCGACTAAAAGTACTACGGATATTTTCAAGAATGGCAATTTAGACTTGAGTATTATTATAATGAACGAAATTAGACTCGGATACTTTTTTGTTTGAAAATTAGATTTTGGAGAAATTATGTCGGTCTCTGTCCAAAACTAACAAACACATGAAAATCACATGACTTTTAGTCAACCCATCCCAACCTTAGTTAACTCATTAAAAAAAAAGGAGGAATATTAACAAAGACATTAAATTAACCCATAATTCCACTTCGTTCTCTACGCACCAAAATCCCAAATCCACTAAAGAACCTTAATCCGCTTGTAATTCGACCAAAACGAACACCGTTGGTTGATTTTTGTTGACAATCAAAGATAAGAAGCACAATTTTTTCATAATGGCAAATCATAATAGATATGTTTAACCTCAATTCACTGATTATCCTCTTTGGTTGTTTTTCTCCATTTTTGTTGATTTGTACCAAAAAATTTTGGACTTCTACTACTTCTAAAATGGTTTTGCATGCATTTTCCCCCCTCGTGGTCATCAAATTGAATGTTAATAAGTTAGGGTTTTTTAATTAAAAAATAGGGCTAACTAAATTCGAATTAAGGTTTATTTGTGCATTAAAAATTAGGGCTTGTTCATATAAATGCAGGTGTTGATAAATTTCTTTATTTATTTGTTTGCTTTATTTTTAATTAATTCAAGGCTACTTAGGCACAAGAAATTTGATATATACTACAATGGGTACCAGAATAAAAGAACAGCATTATGAGTTCCTAAGGGTCCGTTCAATAACGTTTTTAGAGGTCTGTTTTTGTTTTTAGAGCCCAAATATAAATAAAAAAATGCATTCGGTGGGATGTTGACAAAAATACGGAAAATGTTTTCGGAAAATGAATTCACGCTTAAAGCATAAAACACAAAAATGCCAAAATGACGTTCTCTCCTTTCTCACTCTTGCAATCTTCGTTTTCACTGTTTTCGTTCTCGAAAAATGTTTTCACTGTTTTCATTCTTGGAAAATTCTTTTTCTCATTTTCATTTTCTAAAAATATTCTTAGAAACATTATCCAAAAACGTTACCGAACAAACCCTAAGTAAATTTGACAAATATCCTATAAAAATTAACAAGTATTATTATTAGACTTGGGTATATACTGTAAATAGTTATTTTAACAATAGGTACATACTATAAATTATTAGACTTGCATACTTTAATGGAAGCTTAAAAAAAAATTGATGTCTTCATTATTACTCCAAATTTTTTTGAATGAGTTAACTAAAGTTGGGATGGGTCGGTTAAAAGTCACTTGATTTTTACATGCCTTTTAGTTTTGGACAGAGAACAATAAAATTTGCACCAAAGTCTAACTTTTAATCAAAAAATAAAAATTACCCAAGTCTAATTTCACCCATTATGGCATTATCCAAGTCTAAGGTGGCATTTGATAAAACAAGTAAAACTAAAAACTGAAACTGAGATTATAGCATTATCCAAGTCTAAAGTGGTATTTGATAAAACAAGTAAAACTAAAAACTGAAACTGAAAAAATTGTTTGTTTATTTCTTAAAATTATATCTGAAAAAAATGTTGTTTTTTTAAATACAACACATCCTCAAACTGAATTTTTTTTAATATGCAATTTTAACCTTATTAGTTTATTTAAATCACATGTAAATGAGAAGCAAAGAAGGTAAAATATATATTTTACAATAGGTTGTTCTACGTTTTCAGATTTAAATACCAAATTTGCTACTTAAAATTTTTGCTCCAAATTTTCATTTTTAAGTGGCAAACCACTTATTTTTTCTGGTAAACAAACAACTTTGAATCCACTTAAATTTAAAAACTTAAGTTTTCAGATTTAAGTGAACAAAACAAACAACCCCTAAATTGCCCTTTCAAGAATCAGCATTTTCTAACCACGAAAAAAACCCACGAAGAAATACAATCTCAAATACTCGAAAAGGACTAGCAAATAGGGAGGGGAAAAGAAATACATGTAACATTACCGGATGAATAAAAGTCGAACCACCTAATATATCCCCATAATTTAGTAGTTTCAATGTAGAGGGGAAACAAAGAAAGGGGCACTAATATAAAACTTATTATGAACGGAGTTCCATTTCCACAGCACACAGACAAACAGACCCTGTTGTTAAGCGGATTTGGTGTAGAAGCGAATACCAACAGCCACGCCCAAGATCACGAGGGGAACTAAGAACTGAAGGAGCTTTATGATGAAATCTGATGAGCCTTGGTTGGACTGGACTGGCTTTGGAGGGGTATACTTTTCCTGGGTTGGGATGGTTTCCGAATCAATGTCACCCACGTAAAATTCATCCATCATCGATCTCGCGCTCGTGCTGTGGCCCACATCCTCAAAATCATCGGTTGCGTCCTTTCCTGCAAAGTACAACCCATTCAAGCATCAAGAAAACTAGGCGAACCTTGTACATGTTCTTGGAAGGGGACCATTTGGCCATATAAGTTTAGATCCCACTTTGTGACTGTTTTTAACAAGCCCATTTGGATTGAAAGTGAGAACAGAACCGAAAAGAATGGAAATGGTAGTGTTAAACGTTATTTTCATTTGGATAGTTAGTAATGGAATCAAAAGGAATGGATTCTTGCTTGGAAAAGTGGATAAAAGAAAAGAAAAGAAGGAAATTTAATTTGTGTTAGTTTCCATGTTTGGATAGTTAGTAATGGGATCGAAAGGAAATAACTTTTGTTTGGAGAATGGAATACAACAAAAGAAAGGAATCCAATGTGAATTAGTTTCATTATGTGCCATTTTGTATTAAGGATAAATGTCTATCCTATTTTTATTAGAGAGGATTATTTTGGAATAAAAAACGTTCCATTAAAATGGTTCCGTACTTGCCTTGGATATACTCTAAATTTTGGAAAGAAAATTATAAGGGTTAATAGATATGTAATTGCTTCCATTCCATCCATTTTCGTTTAAAATATCAATCCAAAGGAAACAAAATAAGGGTTCATAAAGAATTATGGAATTATTTCCTTTCCATCCATTTTTCTCCATTTTATTTGAAATTATCGATACACTTAATTTTAAGGAAGAACAAGTCAAATTTCAGCTTGATAACAACCAACGGTCATCACATGCATGGAGACAAACATTTCATATGATTTGAACAGTAACAGAAAAAACAGATGCACACACACATATATATATATATAAAGTGTCGGATAGTGCATCGAGGTGTTGTACCTGTGGCTGTCAACAAAACCTCATCACCACCAGGATGGTCCTCCAAGAACTTCGTCACATCATACACCTGTTCCAAGAAACACGGATGAAATTTGCAAAAGTTAACAAACTTATGATAACATCTAATATAAAAGACAACAATCAATCTCGCGTTAGAATTATTCTGTAAGGCATTTTCTAACAAAAGGAAATTCAGAAACTGGTAACCAAATGTGCACTTTAAATTCAGAAAGCTTCTAAGGAGTGTGCAACGTGAGCACAGTGAAAAAGATCCCAATAGTCTGACTCAATTTCAAAAATATCCCAAAGAGGGACTAAAATAACAGACATTAGAGACTACTTGTATATGGTGAAGTGGTAATCAAATATAAAAAATCTTGAAAGCAATAGGAGATTTTCAAAGTAGCACAATAGCTGAAACTTAATGTAGTGGAAACTGTTTCTGATGTAAAAGGCTATCATGCAAATAAGAGCTCTGAACTATGCCTATTTGATTGGTATCAAGAAATTACGAAAATCCACTGTTTGCATCAAAATGTGGAAAACTGTGTGAAACCATTTACAAGACCAACCAAACACACCGTAAGACTTGAATTATATAAGCGGGAATTCCGCATATCAGACTTTTTTATGATCTGAATTAAACACAGTGGCTTTCAAATTTCAATTTTCGACATGCCAATCTTAGTTTAACATCACAGTCCATAGATTCCCAAATATACAGTTTACAAGATCAAATCTTTTTGAGGGAAAAAATGCACAAAGAACTCATTATCCCAACGTCAAAAACATTTATTTTCAGCACAATGATCGTAGATTCAACTGTATGATCCCCAGCTGCATCCAACTCAAATTTATAGGGATATCAGATAGGTCTGTATACAGATCTGAAAACTCATATTCACACAACATAACTTGTAAATTATCAAACCATAAGGATTAAAAAACACAAAATCATTCAACCAGAGATAGTAAATTTACAGCGTAAATTCGCAAAACAAAAGAACCCAATAAAAAGATCTAAAAGAACCCAGATTCAAAGGCATGTCAAAAATCAAAGAGGAAATCTTCTACGAATTCCAAGATCACGGTGCTAACAAAGAGATCAAACCCAGAAAGAAAAAGTCAAATCATAAACAGATCTGGTCCAAAGAAATGAAATTCTAAAGCAACACAAACAAAAATGGAATAAATCTGTGGATATATATATATATATATATATAAATAAACCTTGCCGCCGATGAGGAGCCAACAATCCTTGTTGGTGTTGTGGTTGGAGACCTCGGCCAGAGTAAAGACCTTTCCATCACCGCCCATTTTGTGGAGAAAGAAAAAGAGATGATTGAAAAGGATGATTGATCTCTCCAAAGCCCTTAACAGAAAGGACTTAGAAGAGAAAAAAGGAGATAGATGTGTGTTGTGATTGAGGAAACAGAGAGAGAGATGGGTTGGTGGGTTAGTTTTGATGAGTGAAGAAAGAGCGTTGGTGCGGGGGATGTAATATATATATATAATATATATATTTATTATATATATTAAGTGGTGACTGACCAGGGGGTTGGTGAGTAGCTGGGGCTATGGAGTGTGTCAACCATACAATACATATAACACTTTACTTTTCAGATCTCCTTTGTATTATTATGAACAGCCATTTTTAGGATGCGAATATACAGTGACGTGTTATTTATGTATCGATAAATAATTTAATTTTACACATTTTCCTCTTGCCCTTTTTACGTTTTCATCAAAGTTCTGGCTTTCTAGATTACGGTTTTGGGTTAAATGGTTGAGTGCTGGTCCTATTACATGGATCACCGCATATAAATAAATTGGTTTAGGAAAAGAGACTAAGGGGGAGTGTATTAAATACAAATTTTAAAATGTTGTAATTGATTTTTCAAAATATGTCGATTCTGTTAAATATATGAATTATTTTAAATTCTTATAGAATTTGATGGATTTTAATGTACATTAATTCTTTTGATTTATGCAAATTTTAATAAATTTATGAATTTATGTAAATTTAATCAAGTTCATGAATAAAAAAAATCAAAACACAAATAATAAAATAAATTAATTACTAGATTTTGCCGTTTTGGTCTCTTTCACGCTTGCCGTTTAGGATTGAGGATTTAGATTGATAAGGTTTGTGAGTTTAACTCATTGTTTTTCTCTCCTTTTTTTTTCATGGATTATTTCACTTATATATATATATATATATAAATATTAAAATGATGTAGTATACACTAGAAACACTTCACATACCTTGAGGCATGTGCCTTGAACTCGCCTCAAGCTAGAGAGGTGTAAGCATCATATTTTGCCCTAAAATTCATGTCTTAAAGTGTTTTATTCACGCCTTGCTTGTCTCGAGCTTCTTTTGAAACACTGGTCTGAATTACGTATCTTTTGTTGTCCTTTAGTTGTCTCAACCTGCTAACGTGAATGACTGATGTGAAATAGATGTTTCTATCAAAATTTTAGTCCAAACAGTATTGCTGGGGTGAGATAATGGAGAGCGGTTCTAGTTCCCAAATCCCGAGAACAATATATATCGAACAAATATGATGATAATGACGATCTTGACAACTTAAGAATATGTATTCAGTTCATATTTTAAAAGATTTTTAAGAATTTTTTAAAATCTGTAAATTATTTTTAATATATATATAGAATTTAACATATTTTAATAAATTTATACAATAACATGGTATAAACTCTTTAGTAATTCTATATATTTTAATAAATTTACTTGATTCTTTTAAAAATAATGAGAGTTGAATTCTCTATAAGTGAACTAATTGCACACTTGTACCATAGTTGATTTCCATGAGAATTTTATACCATACTAAAAATAATAATAATAAAAAAAAAAAGTACGCATTTCCTACCGTGATCAAGAAAAAGCTTTGGCTACTAAATTTGGATTTTCCAAAATCTAGGAGTATTTTATAAAAAATTGAAAACTAGAAGCGTGCTACCGCAAAAGAAAAATAAAAAATGTCCATGATTTCCTCGCGTACACATAAGAGGACAAAAGAGCAACCAAGCCGACGTTTCTTTCAAAAAATTTGTTTTAGCAGGCTGCATTTGAATTTTGAAAAGGTAAGGCTACTGCGGTACGTAAAATAAAATCGTTTAATTTTATCCATTTTAAATCAATTGGATTTGTCGAGTGTAAAACTATTTCTAAATGATTGTGAGCTTGTATGATTAATATTTTAATAGAAATAATTATTTTATTAAATATTTATGAGTTACAAATTAAATTTAATAATTATTATTATGTTATAATTAAAGGATTTATGTAGTTTTATTATATTTTAAATATTTGAGTTAATTTTACTATTAATTTTGTGTAACCTCTATGCTAATGTTTTCTCATTTATGAACCCATGATTTTTTTTTTATTTTTATGGAAGGGAAAAATCAACTCTATAGTCTTCTCTCTCCACATTTTTGTATATATATACATATTTTTGAGTTTGTGGCAATATGTTTACATTGATTCACCCTATCTTCTTGTGAACAAATAAATGGAAGAGACAAAGTTACGAGTTTTACGATTTTTATCGTAAAGATATTATTGACTGTAAATATATACATACACGTAGGGAAGCAATAATATCTTTAAGATAGTGACTGTATTGTGACTCTCAAATGCCAACATTTTTTCCCTTAATACTATTTTTTATATTAAATAGTGTTTTAAGTATTTTACCTATTTGAGTTATTATTTTTAAAGAAATTTTGAGAAATTATTTCTTATAAAATAAAATACAAATTAAAACCTTATTTTCCAACACAATATTCAATGGTAACTCTCTCACTTGGTACGATGGAAGTTTCTGGTTGGGAAGGTGCAAAGTACAACAACAAAAACATTAACAATAAGTTGTAATAGAGACAAGGTTTTAATTGCTTGTTGTGTTTTATAAAAGTGCTATCAGAGCATCTCTAATATGTATACGTAAACCAAACTATATAGGATTTGTGTAAAATTTATATATTGTGTATATTTTTTGGTGTTTTAATGATGTTGTGTAAAATATGCCACATTATCTTTTATGTAAAATGTTTGTGTATTTTACACATCCACTTCATCATTTTCTCTCTTCGAACTTTTTACAAAACCTTCAAAATAGTATAATTAAAAATTAAAAATATATTTTGTAATAAAACTTACATATTTGAATTCTACTCATCAAGATCTTTAAATTAATACCCATTTGACTATTTAATTATAAATAAAAAATATCTATAAAAAATGTTGAATATTATATATTCCACTTATTTCCATAAAATTGGTGCATCATAATTTTACACAAGATTATAAGTATGAACCATTGGAGCAAAAATGAAAATGTATATAATTTATGCGTAAATCAACTTTTTAACAACTTAAATGTCAATTATTTATTAGTCCACATATTTTTACACATCAATTTTACATATTGCTATTGGAGATGCTCTCAGTTCTATGGAGATTTCAAATTGAATGCCTTAAGCATGTGATTTAGTGGGTAGATTTGGGTTTTATCAACGATAATTCGGGATGCTATGATTTAATTCCCTTCTCTCTTCTATAAAGAATCATCTAGATTTATCATCGTTTATATATATATATATATATATATAGTGGGTCATTTATTAAATGCTTATTTATGTTGTGTAATACGAAAAATGAAAATTTTAAAATATACTATTAACTAAAAAAAGGTGAATGATGTTTTGCTAAAATCATCCTCGAAAATTCATTTTTACATTGAAATTGACCCTGCTTGACCTTACTTTTTATTGTGCTCTAGCTAACGACTGTTGAGGTCAGGTTTATTTTTTATCTCGTATATTTTTACTATATTTTTCATAAATTGAGTGTGGTCTATTACATCTAACCTAGTCTTGCCCTTGTATGAATTTACATGATATACTAGAACTATCATTTTATTGCAATGCTAAAAATTAGTTTAGGCTATATTTGGTCAGTGAAAAATATTATAAACCAATTATTTAGTTTGTATTAGAAATAATGAAAATCAATTACATATATTCTAGTTTGAAGTCGTAAGTTTTGCGCAAACAAATGCATAGTTTTACATTTTACTACTTACAAATTAAATATTTTTACAACATATATACGTAATCAAATATAACTTTAGTTAATGTCACTCTCCACTTCTCCCTCCCTCTAAATAGAGGGCAGATATAAATACTTACCATATATTTGTTAACATTAATTATGACCGTTAAATTTAGACTTTTAATTTGAAACCCTATAAAAATAAATGATTAGTTTTTGTAGGACAATTTTACCTAAAAATAAGACATAACGTTAAGCATCAACAATAGTCTATTTAGTGTCTTCCCCCAAAAAAAAAAAAAAATCTCTTTAGTGAAAGTGTTTTCAGTGGGGTTTATTTTATTCACAAAAAAAAAAGGGAAAAGGAGAAAGGGAAAAAAGAAATCAACTTACCATTGCATGTTACATGAGTCGTGTAGTTATTAAATGGATACGGTTGGTTGGCCATCCACTTCAACTACCTTTACTACCCCTCAGTTTTTTTTTTTAATTAAAGAAAATGTTTGCGTGAATATATGTTTGCGTAAAAATTTGCCTTGTATGTGACAAGTTTTTAGATTTTAGTTTCTCGAGTTTCCGGGCTTGTTTGGTAGAGGTTTTTTTTTAAAATTTTAAAAATTTAACTCAAAATTAAATTTACTTTTATACTTACTAAAATTTATATCACTTTATATTCTCTCTCTATTTTTTTAAAACGCTATAACTTTAAATCCAAAAATCAAAATTAGATAAAAAAATATATATTTGAAACTTACTTGTTGAGATCTATAAAATAAGATCCATTGTGACTATTTTTTTAAAAAAAATTATGAGATTTTTTAGTTTGTTGAAAAAAATTCAAACAAAAACAAAATTCACTTTTCAACATACTTCCAAATTCTACCGAACACCATATTTTAAAAACTCAACTTAAAGACTCAACTCAAAATACCAATTCAAACATCACCGGATGTCTTTATTCATTCATGTCAATTTCAACTATAAATCTATTCAATAATTATATTTATATATATATATAAAGCTATGTATTAATTGTATTTGAAAATAAAATATCAATATAAATATAAGCACCTATTTTATCAATCCTTGTGAACTAATTAATGTGATGTATGCGCGCATATGTATCCCATTTAAATTTCGTGTCTAATTTAAAACAAATTTAGGTTTTGTTAAATAAGTTTGTTATTGTGGGTGGCCTAAATTTGACCAAGTCCCATAATGAATTTGTAGATGAGGAAATCAGCCCAAAGCAGGTAGAGTCAGGTAGTAGATTTTAAAAGGTGGCAAATGAACAGTAAATTTGCTGATTGAATAAGACTGAATTTTTTTAGGTTGTGTGGGTAAGGTTCCCCTGGTGGCTGTTATTCTCCAATCCAGTGGTACATCCTCCCTTGGTGTGTGTTTGTGTTTCTTTCCTTACTCAAAAGATGTTTGTTACACCGTTTTGCCCCTCCTCTTTTTGTTATCCCCTTTCTATTTATAATCATAGAATTAGGGTTACAATGTTCAGCTAGGTTAAGAATCAAAATGACAAAAGAAGACCTTGCTTGATCAGTAATCCTCCCACTCTACACGCGTGTTGTACATCCTAATCCAAAAGAAAATTATACTTTACAGATGTATGGCTATCATTCGCCAGAACGCCTATATCGGCAACTAACGCTAGTAATACCTCTCATTTACATATGTCATGCCTACATACGTCACAGTACCGATCTTGGTGTCACCATTCCCTACCGAGTTCGAAGCTATATTCGGCTGGGAAATCACACGTGGTCAGCGAAACTCAAATTGTTTATTCTGGCTGTGTGGGCTGTGCTTTGCCCTTTCGTCTTTGGGCTTGACCCCTTTGGGCCTTGGTTTGGGTCTTGGTATTCGGCCCAAGTGAACATTCTGAAATTAAGCTCCCACAATTGCCCCCCTAGCGCCCAAGTCATTGCCGAACTCATGGAGTTGGGTGCTTGAATTCGCTGTGCCAGTGCTTAATCGGCCATCTTGCAGATTTTGGTGTAGCCAACTGTGGACACGTGTCGACTCCTCAGAGGTTGAGTGCGGGCGGGCATGGCTGTTACGTCTCATTAAATAGAGTTATCATGGGCGCGATTTTTCAAAGGAAAAAACGCCATTTGAACTCAAAATGAGAGATGTAGAGAGAGAAAACCCCAGAGGATTCACGCATATACATATATATAAGGTAATTTTTCCACTTCCCTATTTTTAATTTTTTCTGTCGTTTTCCTTATCTCCCCTTCGTAATTTCATCTTTTAGGGTTTTTACCGCCTTTCTTTCGCGACTCACATCTTTCGTGATCAACATTCTTGGCGTTCACTTCAATCGAAAGTGGTAGATTTTCTGTAAGTATTTCTCAGCCTCGTTTTTCGTTTTCTTTCTGATTTCATTCTATCAGGTCAATTCCCAGTCGTGTTTCTTTGATTTTCTTCACTTTTTACTATGGGTAAATACGCTCTTTCCGAGGCGAGTAGGTTAGAATTTGAGGATTCCTTCATCCCTGACGGGGTCGTTTAGAGAGAATGTGGTAGTGGCGAGGATCCTTTTAGGCGTCGAAGTAATGTCTCAACTTTCTGGATGTTGTGATTAGTGCTAGCACAAGTTTTTTTAGAGGCAAATAATTTAATTCTGATCCAACTAAACATTTGCTTAGCAAAATACACAGGTTTTTGAATATTTTCATACTTTTTGAGTAAGGCCGAACTTACTGCCCGATCAGAGGAAGCTTAAGTACATGTACAACTGTTCATTGAGGTTCTAGGATAGAATATTAAGGGTGGGCTGCTTAGGTATTGTTTTAGCTCGTCGAGAACTTTGTCACATTTTAAATTCTAATTGAATTCTTTTGTTCTTTTCAATAATTAAAACAGTGACATGCATTTGTTAGAACATTTCGAAATAAATCTGTTTAGGACGGCAACTATACCAGTGAGTTTTTGCAGTTCTTTCAGGTTGGTTGGCAACTGGATATCCAGTATTGCTTGAACCTTCTCTGGATTTGCCTATATTCCTCTGTGATTTATCATGAAACCCAAAAATTTCCCCGAGTTGACCCCAAACGTACACTTTATCATATTTAATTTTATCCGGTAATGCCGAATAATAGAGAATATTTTACCCAATTTCCGGACATGATCAGCGGCGAACTTGCTCTTTACCAATATATCATCGACGTAGACTTCCACAGATTAGTTTTGTTTCCGTGTAATCAATCTCTAATAGTGGCCTGCATTTTTTAATCCGAACGGCATGATAGCAATACAGAACGCGGTGATTTTTGGTCCGAAGAGTGGCGTGGTAACCCGAATATGCATCCAAAAACTAAACCTCTGGTGACCGGTTGCAGAATCTACTAGTTGATCTATCTTTGGTAACGGGAAGCTATCCTTGGGGCAAGCCTTGTTCAGATCCATAAAGTCTATACATACCTTCCACTTTCCATTTTTTTCACAACAACTGAAGAATTCAACAAACTCGTTCCTCTCTTGCTTTATTTTTTAAACCCTTTTTCGATTGCTGCTGCTTTTTCATACTTGGCAGCATGTGTATGGGCTTACCTCTGTGAATTCTTGAATATCAGTGCCACGCGACGACATCGATTATTTGGATAATTCCTCTTCTCATCAGGAATGCTTCACCCTTTCTTGGCTCGTTTGAGTTTTCCCCTCGATTTTTCTTTGTACCGCTATCTTCACGACGATCTCCATTACTGTTTCTTTCCCTGTCTCTCTTGTTAATTGACCTGTTGGCTGCTCTGTTATCAACTTCCACTCATGAGAAATCGTCTACCCTTGCCAAAAGATTATTGAAATTTTTTGGTGGTCTCCTGATCAGATCATTATAGATGCTGTTACCATCCTATGGCAAACCAAACTTAGACGTATTTACAACGAATCTCTCGTCGCAATCTTTCGCTTCTTGGAATAGTGCGCAATACCTTTGTGAGTATTCCCTCAAACTTTCATTGTGTTTCTTCTTCAAATGAGTCAGGGCTTCCGGTCCTTTAATCACTCTGCTGTTCGTTATGAAGCGAGCCGTAAATCGTTTGGTCAAGTCCCGAAAATTGTCTATCCCACATGGCAAGAGTTTGTCAAACCACCTAGGGGTGGGAAAATATACCAATAATACCGTACCAACTTGTACCAAACCGAACCAATACCAAAATATACCGAAATTTGGTAATGGTACAATACCAATCGGTATTGTACCATACCGATTTTTTTTGGTACGGCACTGGTACTCAAATTCATTACCGACGATATACCGTACCGTACCGAAATTTTGGTATTACCATGGTATACCGTACCGAACCGTACCAAGTGTACCAATTATACCAAATACATTAAATTACCAAATTAATTACCAATAGTCTAATTATTTATATATTTGTGTATTTCAGTATCTTATATATTTGTGTATAGATGCTATAGAGTTAATCCCATGTTAGAGTATGAAAATAAATAAAAAATAATACAGTTTGTGTATTTATGTTATATATATATATATATTTATATATATGTAATCAGTAATCTGTGTATTTGTATATTTATTAATTTATATATATCTCGTAATCTTGTATTTTTATATCTTGTAATAAAGACAGATATATATATATATATATGTTTATTAATTGCATGTAGCATTATTAAACAATAGATGCTAAAAAAAAGAGTTATGATTTACAATGCATAGGAATAAGAGTGTGTATGAGCAGTTGAGCACTCATCTAGTTATTAGTTGATTAAATTAAAAATGAACTTGATTACAATTTAACATTATTGTGCTTGTGATAGGATTTTGTTTGCTTTGTTTTTTATTTTTTTATTTTTAAATAATGATAAACTGACCTTGTTTGACAAATTATAAATGGTTTGATGGTTGTATTCATTTTTAGTTTGATAGTAAATAAGTACCTTAAAATGTTTAAATTAAAATTGTTAATAGTAGTTAAAAAAAACAATTGGTTAAATAAGTTGCTATGCGTGTGTAATAGTGCTTAAGAGCATCTCTAATTGAATGTATTATTAAAATTGGTTAGAATGTTTATTTTTCTCAATAATTAAAATTGTGGGATCTATTATTTGTATAATTGGATTAGTGTTTATAGACTGTTAAGGGTATGCAATCTTCTTTTTTATTTTTTAGGATTGATTTTTTGGTAATGTACCGTACCAATCCGTACCGTACCGATATTTCGGTATACCAAAGTTCGGTATACCGAAGTTTTGGTATGGTAATGGTAATAGATTTTGGCGTACCAAATTTTCGGTATAGTACTCGGTATACTCGGTATGGTACGGTATTGTACCAAATCCACCCCTAAAACCACCTGACAGTTGTGTCTCCTAAACTAGCTTAGAACATCATGCACATTAATGCCTCTTCGTTACGCTAGTAGGCCATCACCTGTTTGTAATGCTTCACATGATCGGCCGGATCAGATCGACTATCATAAATGTTGAACTTCGGCTATCCAAACTTTTTCAGCAGGGGTGCGTCCTGTATCCTTGTTGTGAAGGGTGATCCGTAATCTTCGCCTAAGGCTTTTCTTGCCAATTCGGTCGTGGTTTTGCCATCCTCTCTTTTGTTGGCAATTGCTGAGTATATCATCTTTTCGGAGATCCTGCTCGACCCAATTTTTCGGTTAGGGTTCCACTCTTTCCATTCGCTCATCCCGGTCTAACTGCTGATCCTTTTCGGGCCTTCCTGCCTGTTCTTCCCTCGTGGTTATTCGGACTGGTCTATCCCCCAGGCGATCAAAAATACTAGGTCGACCGGATGAAACAGGTCCTCGGGGACATGATTGAAAATCAAAGTCCTTTGGCCTTGTTTCTCCGACCAACATCTCCTTACCCTTGCCACGGCAACTGGAGTTTACCTCACCATCAGTTGGTTCTTCCCTGGTCGATGAGACATTTATTCCAGTTGGGACCACTATCTTAGACAGTTCCTCAGCAGTGTTCACTGCGATTTGCTCTTTAAGCATGTTAAATAGGACCTCATTCTCATGTTCTAGTTGGGCTATTTGTTGTTGCTCAGTTAAAGCGGCGGTCTCTTTTTCGGCGTAGTTAAAGTTATAAGGAGGAAAGGAATGTGTATGGGATTGGCGTGTTTGTCTAGGTCTGTCAACATCGCGAGCCATGGCTCGACTTGTGGTTGGTGCCAAAACGTTTGGGTCAGCAAGAGGGATTATATCTGGGCTATTATGGTCACCAATTTGGCGACTCCTGGTTTGAACCATTTTTTGAAAGTTCTAATGCAAGTATTGCTTAAATGACCACACCAAGCAGAGAACTATTGAAAATGCAGAAAATATTATGAAATGAATTATAGTGAGAGAAAATGAATTTGATTACCAGAAAGTGACATCCATGTTGCGTTTCCCATAGACGGCGCCAATTGTAGGTGGCCTAAATTTGACCAAGCCCATAATGAATTTGTAGATGAGGGAATCGGCCCAAAGCAAGTAGAGTCAGTAGTAGATTCTAAAAGGTGGCAAATGAACAGTAAATTTGCTGATTGAATAAGTCTGAATTTTTTTGGGTTGTGTGGGTAAGTTCCGCTAATGGCTGTTATTTTTAATCCAGTGGTACGCCCTCCCTTGGTGTGTGTTTGTGTTTCTTTCCTTTGCTTAAAAGATGTTTGTTACACCGATTTCCCCTCCTCTTTTTGTTATCCCCTTCTATTTATAATCATAGAATTAGGGTTACAATACTCAGCTAGGTTAAGAATCAAAATGACAAAAGAAGACCTTGCTTGATCAGTAATCCTCCCACCTACACGCGTGTTGTACATCCTTATCCAGAAGAAAATTATACTTTACAGATGTATGGCTATCATTCACCAGAATGCCCATATCAGCAACTAACGCTGGTAATACCTCTTCTTTACATATGTCATGCCTACATACGTCACAGTACCCATCCCGGCGTCACCATTTTCCCTGCCAAGTTCGAAGCTATATTCGGCTGGGAAATCACGCGTGGTCAGTGAAACTCAAATTGTTTATTCTGGCTGTGTGGGCTGTGCTTTGCCCTTTCCTCTTTGGGCTGACCCCTTTGGGCCTTGGTTTAGGTCTTGGTATTCGGCCCAAGTGAACATTCTGAAATTAAGCTCCCACAGTTATACTTCAAAGCTTTGGCATAAAATAATTGAGTGAGAATTGGACATGAAAAATGTAACTTTCATTTAGAGCCAAGCTATTTATTATTGTACTTGATTAGATGGAGTTAGAGGTGAAAAAATGTACCATTTATACCGTACCAAATCGAACCATTATCAAAATATACCAAAATTTGGTAATGGTATAATATCAATTGGTATTGTACCATACTGAATTATTTTGACATAGTACCGGTACTCAAACTTATTACTGACGGTATACCGTATCATACCAAAACTTTAGTATTACCACGGTATACCGTACTAATTATACCATTATACCAAATATTAAAATAGTATCAAATGACCAATACCCTACAACTAAAAAATAAAAGAATTGGTAAGGTTATTTAGAGTATGAAAAGAAATGAAAAATAATATAATATATTTAAATTAAAGATATGAATGGTCGAGATGGAGTAACCAAGAATAGCCATTTGTGTGGTTGATCTTTCTTCTACAGTTTGTATTTTGTGTATTCATGTAATTAATTAAAATTGATTGTGCAATCATATTTACATAATCTTCTTAATTATTCAATAACTAACTAACATTAAAATATTAGCTTTCTTTATTATTGAGCTTCAGTCTTCATAAAGAATTAATCACCCATTATTTTTCTATATAAAACATTATAAAAATAGCGGATTCTATTTCTTTGAGGAAGTATTTATTTATTAAAAATGACTTTTGTTTTTTTAAGTATCCTAATCTCGTTCTTAAATGTTTCAAACTGATTTTTATCATTTATGTTCTCATGCTTGCTTTTCACCTACAAGAGGAGGCTCTGGTGATTACTTTATGGGCTAGGATGCATAAAAAAATTTTGACATGTGAAATGTCCTATGCATTGCCTATTTTGTTTTGTATGTGCACTACGAACTTTCTACAATTCTACTATGTTTGTTATTGTTGGCATGTGGTGCTATTGTTGATTTGTTGTAACTGCTTGTAATGCTACTGGACTGTCTACTCCACTTTCGGTTTTTTATTTTTTTTAGATTAATTTTTTGATAATGTACTATACCATACCGATGTTTTGGTTTACCAAATTCGGTATATCGAAAGTTTTGATATGTCAATGGTAATATATTTTGGCGTAGCAAATTTTTGGTACGGTACACGATATATTCGATGTGGTACAATATTGTGCCAAATCCACCCCTAGACAGAGTCAACTTACAAATAGTTATGGAGTAAAGTATACCTGTGTTATAAAGAACTAAAGAAGAAATGAATATATGTATAATAAGGAGTAATGGTTGATGGATTTTAAAATTGTATTAAGAATAAAGAAGTGTATTATTCAAAATATTTTTAAATAGTGGATAGTGTTTTTATCACATGTCATGACTTAGTGTGTACATATACATCAAGGGAAACCACCTAAATTTATTAATGTTAAACAAAATGTAGAAGCATAGAAGGGGCGAATCAAACTTCTTGGAAAAAGTTAAAGAAAACTAACCAAAAAAAATAATAAATAAACAACTATTTGTAACAAACAAATTTTAGATATATATATATATATTTTTTAACTTGCCACTCTTGCTTTGGATCATCGAAACAAACTTACTCCAGAAGCAACTAATCAACTTGGCAAGGCTCCAATATAATAATACTCGGGCGATTGTTGGGTTGTGATAAATGGTTAGGTATGGTGAAGCACACTAATTTATGTAAAATTCTCCGTTTTATAAGAAAGTTGAAAAATAATAGAAAAATTAATAATTTGCGTTAAAAGTTAGAAAATAAGTTATGTAGTGAGATGTTTTTTTTAATTTTTTTTGTTTGGTATATAAAAAAATTCTTTGGGCATTGAGAAAGAAAAATGTTCCCCAAAATATAAAGAAGAATGTGAAACATCTACTTATAAAAATAAATTTAAGATGAAGAGAATCTCAACACATCATTTAATTCATTTTTCAACTTCTCATTAAAATATTTGATTTTGCTCTTATTTCTTAACTTGTTATGAAACGAAACCTAACATTCTAAAATTTGTCGCTAGTATTTAAAATTTGTTATTAAAGATGCCTAATATATAATTCTTAATTTGGGATGGTAGCATAGACCTCGTCTCTAAAACGGACCAGTTCATTTGTTTAGATTAATTTGAAATTGTACCAATTTGACTCTAAAACTGAGATGTAACATAATTCATTCTCTATCTCAAATATTAGTCACATTATCTTTTTTAAGATGTCTTTGGTGCGAAACGAATTTATTTCTACAAACTAACGTAATTAATGCATTGTATCTCTTTGATGCTAAATTCATTATATTTTTAGGTTCATTAGATGAGATTCAAACTCTAGGTACTCCGAGACTGAGACTTGAGAGGATAACATTGTTATCTAGGCTAGTCTGCCATCAAATTCACTATTAATTATATTAAATTTAGTATTGGATTAAAACTCCAGTCTTTTAGACTCTGTTTGATAGCAATATGAAAAATGAAAATAAAAATAACTAATTTAAGTGAGAAGATGGAAAATAAGTTGAGACATATGATGAGATACTTTCTATCTTATACTCATTTTTGTGAGTATATCTCCCACGTCCTCCTTTAATATTTTGTAGAAAATTTTTCTCCACTATCACCAAAAAAATTTTTTTATGGAAAAACGCAAAAAGTAAGAGTTAACCTCATCAGATCCCTCAACTTATTTTTCATCTTCTCATATAAATTAGTTATTTTTATTTTTATTTTCTATGTTACTATCAAATGGAGCATTAATAGAAAGAAGTGTTTGGAAAAAAGTAAAAAACATGCTGCCCAGGGCACAAAGCTTCCTAATTGGGCTTTGAGCCCATCAGGAAATGGGTTAAGCCCAAACTCAATTGTCCATCAAAGAAATTCATGCTTTGAGCCCTGGGCCTAAATCTCCAAATCCCATTTCCACGAAGTACACAGAAACAGAAAAAACCCTAGTTCCTTTATATCGTATATCACCTCTCAAAAAACGCAGCCACTCCATTGCGCAGAGAGAGAGAGAGGGGAGAGAGATTTTCTAGAGAGAGGAAATGGTGTCCGGATCGGGAATCTGCGCACGGCGAGTGGTGGTCGATGCTCGCCACCACATGCTCGGCCGGTTGGCCTCTATCTTGGCCAAGGAGCTACTCAACGGCCAGAAAGTTGTCGTGGTCCGGTGCGATGAGATTTGCCTCTCCGGCGGACTCGTTCGCCAGAAAATGAAGTATCTGCGGTTCCTCCGTAAGCGTATGAACACCAAGCCTTCTCACGGTCCCATCCACTTCCGAGCTCCGGCTAAGATCCTATGGCGCACTATACGAGGGTCCGTCTCTCTCTGCTCTTCTCTGTATATCATGTTCTTTTGTATTTGTTCTGTATTTATGGCCGTGTACTACATTTATGTGTGTTGATACTTGATAGTGAGCAGTGAATTAGTAATTGATTTGTTTGTGTATATTGTGGTGCATATGATGATTCATCATATCTCAGTATTGTGTATCTGCTCTGTAGTTATGGCCTTGTACTACATTTAGATATGTATAGATATGTATTGATAGTGAATAGTGAGTTAGTGATTGATTTGTATATATTGTGGTTCATAGGAGGATTCCTCACTAGACCCATGCTACTGTGCATTTGGGTTTGTTTTTACAGTGAGTAGTGAGTTGGTTATTGATGTGTAATATTGTGGTTGATGGGATGACTAATCATATGTCAATATTGTGCATTTGTTCTGTATAAATGGCCGTATTCTGTATTTAGGAACCTGCTGATAGTGAGTAGTGAATTTGTCATTGATTTGTGTGTACTGTGGTTTATAGGATGATTACATATAATACTCGTACTCTTGTGCATTTATTCTATATATGCCTGTGTACTGCATTTTGTGTACTGCATTTAGAAATGTCTTTATAGTGAGTAGTCAGTTAGGGATTAATTTTTTATATATTATGGCTCATTGTATGACCCTTATATCTCACTATTGTGCATTTGTTCTGTATTTGTGGCTGTGTAATGTATTTGGGAATATGTTTACAGTGAGTAGTTAATTAGTGATTGATTTGTAATTTTGTATATATTGTTGATGATAGGATGATTCCTCATAAGACTAAGCGTGGAGCAGCAGCTCTTGCGAGGTTGAAGGTGTATGAGGGGGTTCCTCCGCCATACGACAAGATCAAGAGGATGGTTATCCCTGATGCTCTCAAGTGAGTTCTTCTACCAGGGTTCTTTTTTTTCTTTTTAGAATAAATGTTTGTGGATTTGGTTATTGATCATTTTTATTGATGCATGGTGTTGTGGTTTTGCAAAATGAATGTAGGGTTTTGAGGCTTCAGGCAGGACACAACTACTGTTTGTTGGGCCGGCTTTCATCTGAGGTTGGATGGAATCACTATGAAACCATCAAGGTACATTTTGAGTTCTCTCTTTATGGCTTCGTTGTATATGCTAAACTGAATCTGTGTTGTGGGTGATATAGACGTTATTTGAAATTTTCATGTTGGCATTGATACATGTAGCATTCTTAATTTTTTTCAATATTGAATAACATGCTTTGAATCTGATACATATTCCTCTCCTATTTTTTAGTTTTGATATAGTCCAAACTTCAATCAGTGTTTTGATATTGGTTTTCTACCAGTATGCTGTATCTATATGATCTGTCACGCTGGACATTGAACGAGTATTCTCACAAGTATTGATTTTGAAAAAATATCATCAGTCACGTTTCCTTCAATTATGCATTATTCTGTTCTGATCAAGAGCTAAATGTTGTAGGCTGAAAAACACTGTCTTATTAAAGTTTGTTCACGTTAAATACTTTTGTATCCCTTGTAATATGCTTAATCCATGTTGGGTCTCAAATAAAACGTTCAGCTTTCTGGTCTCGGTCGAGACTGAAAGCTTTAATTGAATAATATACCAAGTGAGCTTCCAAATTGCGTCTCCTGGGCCTGTTATCCCACAATAATTACTACGTGTACAGGTCAAGCTCTAACTGAAATGCAAGCTCCTAATTACGAAACCTAAAGCTAAATGCGCAAGTTGGGTGGTTTTTCGGTGTCCTTCCAAATCCCACCTTAATTCTATAAGTAGTATATTACCTCTTTATATATATGCAAATAAATCTGTGTAGCGTATAAGTTGTATGTGATTTTATGTTGAATTAGATTCAGTTTTGTTAGATATGTACATGCAGTTTATGCAATGAAGATTCTGTGAATAAACAAGCAGCAGTCCAGGAATTTGTTTGTGAATCTTTTTGATTGATTAGTTGTGATTCAATTTACTTTGTTGCAAACAGGAGCTGGAGACGAAGAGGAAAGAGAGGGCTCAGGTGGCATATGAGAGGAAGAAGCAGCTGACGAAACTTAGGGTCAAGGCTGAGAAGGCTGCTGACGAGAAACTTGGTTCCCAACTAGAAATCCTTGCCCCTGTTAAGTATTAAATTTGTTGGATTTCAAATTAGTTTTTGCTAAGATTTTTGTTGAGGATAGTGGCTTTTGTTGAATTTCTCTATTCAAGTTTTGATTTTATTTTGATGAACTTTTTAAGTCGTATTTTGTTGGGTGCATGTTCTGTGGTATGATATATGTAGCATATTGGATAATGAGTTTTGAGCTATTTTTCGGAAATCTGTTTAAATAGATTAGTTGTAGATTGCAGGTTTAACACAATAGATTTTATGCTTTATGTATCGATTGGATTGAGGGAATGGGAATGGGAATTGGATAGTGACTTATTCTTTTGGGGAGGGATTTTTTTGATGAATTATTTATCTTATTTCAAATATATCTTTTATTAGCAATATATTAAATCACATTTTTTCTGTTCAAACTTTAGCTGTTTGAAATAGCTACTCAAAATATTTTTCATTCCATTCTTTTTTCTGTTAATTAAAGATCGCCATCTCATTCTCTGTTCCAAATTTTTGAAAGGCTCGTATGCTGCTTACGCATCTTTCCTCGAGAAGGGTGGAGATCAAAACGGTGTATGGAGCTCATCTATATTGAGTTTCGTTAAATGTGCATTTTAATTTCTTGAAACTTGTAATGATCTTCTCAGCTTAAATTAATATTTCTTTTATGGCACTTCTCAAAGATGATTTAGCTGGTTGACGAGGAAATTAATCCATCTTCACCCTTGAACGTGGTTATTATTTTGATTTTGCAACAATGAGAATCCAATATTTGTTAATTCTTGCTGTGATTGGGGCATAGTTGAGAATCCAATAATTGACGTATTATCCCTTAAAGATGTTACTCATAAAATGTGAGGTTACCACGTGCATCTTGCCTGGTATACGAAGAAATCTAATGTTCTAAACTCTTCACCAAGTATCCTAAATTATTTGGATGCGAATGCCTTTTCAGCCATACATGTTGGTAGATTTTTTACTTGAGAATCACCCTATTTGGTCCGTACAAATTATTCTGGCTCGCACTTGGCAGAAAGAGGTCTAGAGAGGAAAAAAGGTGACAGGTGTAGAGAGTGGACAACCTGGAAAAGGAGGAGTAAGGTGGGTAGACATTTTCATTAAGGAGACCTTTCCAACTGAAGGGCACACGATAGCTTGAATAGAAATATATATATATATATATATATTTAATGACTAATGAGAACTACTTATATTTTATCATATGAAATGCAGACATTTTCTACTTATATATAAATATTTTACATTTGTCCTTAGATCTCGTTTGATTCAAGTATTAGAATTAGTGGAATTAATAATACTAGTATTAATAGTACTGGACTATTAATCATAATATTAATTTAATACCAATACCCTATTTGATTAATACAATATTAATACTGGGATATCTCATGTTAATGTTAATACTGTATTTGGTTCTGTAACTCGTATACGAGATTATATTTTGGATTAACAAAATTAAAATTAAAAAAAATTAAAAAAAATGTTAAAAAAAAAAAATTTAATTTTTTTTAAATAAATTAAAATAATAATAATACAGGGATATCTCATGTTAATGTTAATACTATATTTGGTTCTGTAACTCGTATACGGGATTATATTTTGGACTAACAAAATATAAAAAAAAATTTAAAAAAAATGTTAAATTTTTTTTTTTAATTTTTTTTAAATAATTTAAAATAATAATAATATAGTAGTAGTAGTAGTAGTAGTAGTGTCATTTTTGAAAATATTATAGTAGTAATGGTATTTTTGAAAACATATGGTTCTTTTTCTTAATCCTGGATAAACAATACCACATCTCCCCTGGTATTAAATTATACTACAAAGAGTGGTATTAAGTTAGTACCAGTATTAGTAATCCCAGCACATTTGTGCGAATCAAACAAGGTATTATAAAAAAAATGGTATTAATAATCCCATCTCACTTTTTAATACCCGAATCAAACGAGGCCTTAAAGTATACGCTAACATAACTCTTTATATATATGTATTGTATACTAGCAATGATCAATCATAAATGTCCATTGGTTGAATTTAAGGGAGTAGTATTACTTGACTTATAAGTATGATAAGGTGCTTTATCAACTCGATTTACCTAGTTCCGAGTCTCTCATTCATAAAGAGTTATGCATGTTGAGACATTTTATACTTATATATAGGTGCTTTAAATAAGCATACGTTAACATAGCTCTTTATATATATATATATTGTATACCAGCAATGATCTATCTATCATAAATGTCCGTTGGTTGAGTCTAAGGGAGTAGTTGACGAAGAATAGTTGAACTTGTAACTTGACTCATAAGTATAACAAGATGTTTTATCAACTTGATTTACTTATTTTTGAGTCTTTCATTTCTTAATAACTTGAAATGGAAGGAAATTGATAAAGTACTTGTGTACTTTTTCTCTAACCAAATAGGGAGAGTTGCGCAACATAATTTCCGCCAATGTTTATTTGTGTATTTTTCATTTGATCTTGTAAAATAATATGTAACAGTGTGGACAAGAGCATTTGCAACATACCTTGTTGAAAATAGGGTTATAATCAATGAGGAGGTATATATAGGGGGTCATCTCGATGCATTGAGCGATACACAAAATTTACCGTAAACATATCCGAGTCTTGATCATGCCTATGTAGTATTTTAATTGTTCTATATGTATTTATTTATTTTTCTGATCATAATTATTCTATAATTCTATATATATATATATAAATTCGCCAATCTTGGCAATTTGTTTGAGTAGTAACAAATACCACTTGCTCAAAATGAAAAAGTAATATATATATACCACTTGACTTGCAATCTTATATAATATATTACATGAATCTTTCACCTTATTACAAAAACTTGCTCACCAACTGCATATAATTGGTGGCAACTACTTTTACATTTAATTTTTGCTAATCTTAGTCAAACGTAAGCATGTTACACCCCATTTTTCTTGCTTGATTCAAAAGAAAAATAAATTCTCTAGTTACACACCCAAAAGTACAAAAACTAAAAAGATTAATTAATAATTAAGCGAGGAACAATTTTTTTTCGAAAATATATACAACGAGTATGTACATAAATCCGTGTTACTAGTATTACCACAAGTACCCCCCTAAAAATAATAATTTCATAGTCTCGTTAGTTGTGATGTATAGCTAGAAAAAGAATTGAATTCCCATATTGTTTAATTATACAAACTTCCACAGTCTAACTTTCCTGAATTTATTAAAGAACAGAAAATACTCAGTGTATTAGTTATAATACATTCTATCATAATGTTGTACGTGAATTCTTTTCATTAGGAAAAAAGGAGTTACATTTTTTTTAATAAAAGGAGGCAGTAAATGGGGCAAATAAATTGTGCCGAAACTATTCGTTTATAATATTTTTGTGAAGCAATTAAAAGTACACATAATAATAAATAGAAAGGGTTAAATCGGACTTAAATTCAAGTTCTTCCTTCCCAAATCACTAGATCTGGTTAAAATAAAATCGAAATAAAGACATTTAACATTATAAATTTTAAGAATGAGGAAAAGAACATTATTTTTTTGACAGGGATGGTTAAGCTACTAGAAGGGTTGGGACAAGAAGGCAATAACCCACCGACTGAATATATTCTCTCTGACTTGTGTTTGTGTTAGGGTTGGTAGTAAAATGATAAATAACAGTAGACTAAATTGTATTTGTACCAATGCCCCCTAAACTATAAGAATAT
This sequence comes from Lonicera japonica, assembly GCA_021464415.1. Classification (NCBI taxonomy): domain Eukaryota; kingdom Viridiplantae; phylum Streptophyta; class Magnoliopsida; order Dipsacales; family Caprifoliaceae; genus Lonicera; species Lonicera japonica. The sequence continues at coordinate 9,301,745 of CM038463.1, forward strand.
TTTAGTTTGCACCCTAAACTTACTATTTGTTTCAGACAACTTCCTTAGGACATCTCCGGCCAACAATATAACCATCGGCCAGCTTGAACAACTGGGGTTGAGGACTTTTAACTTTAAGCATAAGATAAATCCTATTTACAAAAACATCCACATCACATCCTATATGGATCGCTGCACAGATCATTAACAATGCTAATAGCACAATTGAAATTTTAACAGCAACGAATCGCATCAATTTGAAGTTGATGGAGATTTCTGTAGAGGATTTAGAGGGTAACAATTGATAAAGGAGTTTTAAGCGTAAGATAAATCTTATTTACAAAAACATCCACATCACATCCTATACGGAATCGCTGCACGGATCATTAACAATGCTAATAGCACAATCCATATTTTAACAACAACGAATCACAACAATTTGAAGTTAACGGAAATTTCTATAGAAGATTTAATTAGAGGGTAACAGACTGATAGAAGAGTTTTAACGGTTATAATTGGGTTTAAGATTTTTAGCCGTTTCGTGTACTACGTTACAATGATTTTACTCTCAAAACTCTTCCATGCAAGTTGATGGTGTGGTCGTATATTTTGCTAGAAATATCCTGAGGGTTTGATTGAAATAAAATTGGAAGTATAAGGTGCAAACTGTTGGAAAATTTAGTTTGTGGCGCAATACAAAATCTTCTTATAGTTTGGGAGGACATTTGTACTATGGTGAAAACGAAACGAAACGAAACAAAACAAAACAAAATCCTTGGTATTATATTATAACGTAGCATCTGTCTGTTATTGACGGCAATACATACAATGAAATGAAAAGTCAGAGCATCAAACAAATATGCTGACCGAATCGCCAGCCCCAAACTCTACTTGACGGAGTTTCCATTTCACCCCTCACTCTACCTAAATCGGCCGTTCCACGCTCGCGACTTGTCTCTCTAAGAAATGACATTCTTTACATTACAGCTACCGCACCAGCACTCCCAAGGTACATTGACATCTCTCTCTCTCTGTATTCTTTACTTAAAAAGAAACAAATTACAGATTTGACATGAAAATTAAAATAATATGGCTATTAATTGAAAAATATATAAATATTATAATATAGAATGTAGAGAGAGACTTGCCTCGTAACGAGAAAGCTACGTCATCGACGCTTTCACGAGAAATGTATTTTTTAGTGAGAGAAAGTTAAAAAGAGGGAGTAAGGAGAAAGCTATCTCTTCTTCACAGGAATTGAATTCAGGATTTCTTTTAGTGTCAATTATTTAGAGAGAGAGAGAGAAAGATTATCATTCGTTTTTCTCTTTAGCTCGATCACCTTCTTTGCGTGAATGAGGCATCTCTCAATTAAGGTAAGCTACAATTATTCCATTGATACGATCATGTGAATTTCGCTAATGTTAAACGATCTTCAATTTCTGCCTCTGTCACGAGATTGCTTGGAATGTAATTACTTTCGCTAGGGTCATTGTACTGAATTTTGTCGGTGTTTTGTCGTTTAATTGATGTCAATTATGTCTAGTTTGGTGGTTATAAGTTTCTGCCGGCAATGTTTTCGATCTACGATTTCTTTTTTATTGCCAAGTTTTTTTTTTTTTTTTTATTGATTTCACAAGTTTTTCATTCTTGTTTAATGCAGAGCTATTGCAAAATCGTATTGTGTCCACTTGAAACGCAATGCCAGGTAATTCAGGTTAATCCTCAGATCGATTTTGTGTGAAATGTGATTTAAAAAAAAACGTAGATCAAGGCTTGCTAGTGCATTGTATTGAAATATTTGATATGTTGACATTAGGAGAACTAGTTTCGATTCGAGCTAAAAGATCTGATCTTGAGACCTCTGAGGTGGAGAAGAGAACTAGGATCAGGTCCTTGAAGAAGAAGGCTATGGATACTTCAAACCGAATTACGCATTCTATCAGGAAACGTAATAAGCTTGTTGCCAATTGCCGATTTGCTTCAATTTCGATTAATGATTTTCGAGATGAGAAGGAAGAGGAGGCAGTGAATGCGTTTCGCTGGGTATTAATTGAGAAAGATCTGCTTGTAGCTCGCCATGATGATTACCACACTATGTTGAGGTGAGTGAATCATTTGTATTTTATTGGTCATAGAATGGAAAATGCGTGTCTTCTTACTTCTTAGCCAATGTTAACCAACATTTTTGCTTGTGATATTTCTTCGAGGAATGAATGCATGTAACCTTTCTAGTCTCTCAATTATATAGCTCTCGATTATGTTATCATCGAGTTTTTCTTCTGTATGGTTTGCGTTTCCAACTCTCAGTTGCTCATTACGTGAGGGTTTGATAAGATTCATTACATGTCCTTGACATAGAAGAAACAGCTAACATCATCATGTGTAGGCAACATTTCGTAGGTTAGGCAGATCCTTACTAGTATTAAATAGGCCTAATTTCATCATTACATGGAGCTTCATGACGACTTTTAACTTCTTTATAGGATAAGGAATTTTTATTCTACATCAATGTCAAAAAGAAGGATCCAAATAGTGGAACTTAATGTTGTATATGAAGAACTATCGCGGATGAGTAGCCAGTGGTAGCGTAAAATTCAGGGGATTTGAGGAGCAATCTTAGAACGAAGGGAAGGCAATGCATGCTATAGAGAGGGAGAGCAAAATCAGGGAATTTCAAGATTACTTTTGTAATGAAATATGAAAATCCACTGTTTTGAAATATTAGAAACTGCAATACCTAGTTGTCTGTATGCACCAAGTTGGAAGTATATATAACTTGAGATTCTGGTCGGGGAGATTCATTAAAACTAGCCAGTATTGTTGTACTCAAGATGTTTCATCTCTCAACTAAGATATTCTAGCTGCTGCCGGGTTTTTTTTTTTTTTTTTTCTGTCTTGATAATTCATAGCTTCAGGAATTGGTGAATACAACTTAGTTGACCTTTTCATACTTACAATTTCTTTTGGTCTTCCCTCAAGATGTTTCATCCCTCAAGGTGGTTAGAAATTCCTGCACAATTATGAGCTTGTGTGAAGTCATTCTGCTTGCAACTAAACAGTCTACAAAAGTTAGTTTTGTGTGAGGTCATTCTGTTTAATCTGTGGAGACGTGAGAAGTTTGTCATCGCATATCCTTTTAATTATAAAGGATTTATGTACCGTGAGAATAACTTAACTTTTATGTACTATGAGTAAGATTAGAACAAGAACCTACTTTAGATGAAAATATTGTGCATGTGCAAGTGGATTCCTAGTTAAGTTTGTGTTACCCATGTGTGAAATTTAATGAATTATATAGTTTTCTGCAGTCACTGAAATCCCCATTGGCCCTAAAACATGTGCTAAGTTTGTTATTTTATTTTCATAAGGTGCTGCAAGCCTTTTATGTTTAATACTCAGAAATTGAAAGATCCATCTCAGATCATCTTTAATCACCTCCTTTGTATGAAAATAGCTATGCGGGTACAAATGTATGTTCCGTTGCCTTCTTCAAATTGGAATGAAACTGTCAATTTGGTTTTACATGCACGAGCCAAAATGGCTGTTCTACAGTTCCAGCATGATATAGAGATTATGTATGCTGCTATGTTTAATTCTAGAAGCTTGCAGCGTCTTGAATATTTTGTATCCTGAAAATGTCAAGCTTATTATCTATTTAGAGACTTTTTTCCTGTCATTCTGTTCTTTTTCACTAGTTGTTTGAGGAAGCATGAATGTTTGCAGATTCTTAAAGGCAAGAAAGTTTGACCTAGATAAGACAGTCCATATGTGGTCAGATATGCTCAATTGGAGGAAAGAGCATGGAGTAGACTCTATTGTACAGGTGAATAATATATTATTATTATATTTTCTTTCTTGATTGTTTTTTTTTTCCCTATTAAAAATAGTTGGGGGATGCATCTGGTCTGAATCTTGGCCAAGAAGAACACTTGGAAGGAAAAACTGAGGCACATGACCTTGTTTAAGATTAATCTGGGCCTCATTTATTTGTGAAAATTTGTTCTAGTTATATTTGCTGTACAAAATATTTTTAATCTGGTCAACATTAATGTAGAATGGGTCCAATGGGATATCCTCACCCTCTGCTTCTGAAATAAAAATAAATGACTATAGCCAAATTGGCCATATTTGTCTAATTAAGATGCGGTTTATGATCTATATGCCTATATTGATGTAAGTACAACATTAAATTCATGTCCTTTATCTAGAGTTATTAGATCCTTGCCCTCTCTTTTTTTCATGGGTGGGATGTGCTTATACTACTTTGTACAGTTCTGATTTTTTTTTAATCTTTGTATGTTCTTTCCTTATCATTTTGTGTTTTAACATCCTAGCTTATCTATATTCATGTTCCTATCAACATTTTAACAGATACTGTATTTTAATGATCCATGTCTAGGACTTTGTATATGATGAATATGAAGAAGTTCAACGTTATTATCCTCATGGTTACCATGGTATAGATAAAGGAGGACGGCCTGTTTATATTGAAAGACTTGGCAAAGTTGAACCAAGTAAGCTCATGAGTGTCACCTCAGCCGACAGGTTCTTAAAATATCATGTCCAGGGATTTGAGAAGACTTTTGCTGAGAAATTTCCAGCCTGTTCACTTGCAGCCAAGAGACACATAGATTCTACAACTACAATACTGGATGTGCATGGGATGGTTATTTTTAAACCTAAAACACTTCTATTGCATTTATAGGCAATATTTACATTTGGCTTAATTTCAGTGCCTCTCTTTTGTTTGTTAATTGTGCAGAACTGGATGAGTTTTGGAAAGGTTGCACATGATTTGGTTATGCGGATGCAGAAAATAGATGGTGATAACTATCCTGAGGTGACTACATATTTAAGGAAAAAAAAACCTACTTAAAAAAAAAAATTCTTCTTCATGGACCCTATTATGATATCAACTCATTCTCCACAGACATTACATCAGATGTTCATTGTTAATGCTGGTAGTGGCTTCAAGCTGCTATGGAACACAGCAAAAGGCTTTCTTGATCCAAGGACAACTGCAAAGATACACGTAAGAATGCATCTTCCATTGTGCATTTTTTAGACTACTAGAGATCAAGCGAAACTATTCGTAATTGACTTTGATGTCATCCCGATACCACAGGTTCTTGGCAACAAATTCCGGAATAAGCTGTTGGAAGTTATAGACTCCAGGTTGGGATATATATATATCTCTGTGTATATGTATATATATTGGCTAGTGTCTTTTATTTAGAGGTTTCTGACATTCTCATCTTTCTTAATTTACTTTCTTTTTTAATAGCCAATTGCCAGATTTTCTTGGTGGAGAATGCTCATGCCCAAATGAAGGTGGGTGCCTTAGATCAGACAAGGGACCCTGGAATGATCCAGAACTGATGAAGGTTTGTTCCTTGTAATTTAGCAGTCCCCTATTCAATCACAAATATGGATAGATGAGCATTATGGACTTCAAACCTTGACATGTCCCAATGTTTTAATGACAGCTGGTGCATATTGGAGAAGCAATATACTTGGGGAAAATTAGTAATTTTTCTGATTGTGATGATTTTGAAGTCAAGCCATTTGTTTCCAAGGTGAGATGTTGATAAAATAACTAAACATGTTAATTTTTCAATTATCTTCTAGCCATGTACATATTTCTGTCTGAAACCTTTCTTCGTTGTCAGGTTCCAAATAGTGAAATTATTTCTGCTGCGTCGGAATCAGATACAGGGTTATGTGCTTACAGTGTCATACAACCAACACCACTTCGTGACAAAGTAGGTTCTGGTGAAATAAAAAATAAAAAAAATGGTTCTATATTAATATAGGGTCAGGTTCAACTTACAGTAGATGTAAGAATAAGTTGTACACCTCTCCATACCTATTCTCTCTGGATTTATGATTTTTTTTTTCATTTTTTTTTGTTTCTTTGGGTTAGGAAACAATGAGCGCTCCAACAACTACTGACAGCCTAGTTGAACCAGTTAATGGCAATTTTAATCTAACAGGTAATTATCATTATGAACTGAGATTTCTTCTAGATATTTTCTCTGACTTCTTTCCTCTGTATAAATAGAATTGAAATGGTCTGAATCTATATAAAAGAACTCTTCTCCTTTGATGAATCTCTTCATAGATGACCTTACTGTTCTATAACCTGATGTCATATAAGGATCATTGGTTTTTCATTATTAAATGAGTGATGATAATTCAGTGCAAAGCATTTACTTATTATACCTGTCATTGATCCTTGCAACAGATTTAACCAGTGATGATACACAAAGAAGGCTGTCAAAGAAATTCATAACTAGCGTGGTTTACTTTCTATTCAAATTAGTAGCATGCATATATCTTGTATTTCCTATGTTCGGGAAACTTTTTGTAAGAAATAACGTCGACCAGCAGCAGCCAGAAAACCAGCACACACCTGAGTTGGCAGATTCGAGTTCTAAAGACAGCATTTTGCTAGCTGAAGAAGAGGACATTCTCCATCCATGTCGGCTGAGGTTGCAACTGTTAGAATCAATGGTAACTGAGCTGCTCAATAAACCTACAACAATTCCTCAAGAGAAAGAAGACATGCTTCTCGAGTCATTGAGTCGTATAAAATCCATAGAGTATGACTTGCAGAAGACAAAGAAAGTAAGAATTATTAGATATCTAAATAACTTTAAATTCTGATGCTACTCTTCATGTTTTACTGTTATTAGTGGAACTAAACTCTCCGTTTTGTAGGCCCTGCTTGCCACGGCATCAAAACAAATGGAACTTGCTGAATCATTGGAAACTTTAAGGGAAAACGACATACAGGTAACTTTCCTATCGACCTTGGAATAATCAATTAGAAATTTATGCATTCTAGTATCATGAAAATGGAGGAATAGACCAGTGATTTTTCAATGAGCCAAGCTGTTACATTAAAGAATACCTAGTGTAAAATATGTCATTTAGGTCTAATTAATATGACCATCTCGTCAATCAGTGGATCTAAAAAGCTGTAAAACCTCAATAACACAAAACTACCTTGTCAAGTAGATTCCCGAATTTCTTTACATTAATGTCTTAATAAGAGATTGTTTGCAGCACTAAGTTAATTTCTCATGCTGATAATCTTGATTTGCAAATAACAGGAGACAAGGTCCTGCTGGCTTAGAAGTAGCAAGTCTCTACCACGAAGATGACCATCATTGATTTGACACAATCTTCTTTCAAAAGCTTTCATTTACCAATGCCTCTTACCTGTGGAGAATGCTTCACCTCTAAAGCTTTTTCACCCTAGTTTAAGACAAAATATTGTCCTGAAGTTTTGGGTGGATTGCAGTCAGAAGACTTAACGGGGTCCAATCTAGGTAAATAAGTCTCTCTTCTAAATTTTGTTGTTGAAAGATCATCATAACTTTCATCATGACCATCATCACTTCCTCTGTTTCTTGGGTACACCAGATCTATGATGAAGATCCTCCAGAGTGGAGTAGTGAATCTGGATCGTTAGCTCTTAAAAAATTGAATGAGTTAGACTTTGACAAAATAGTGTTTGCCTCTTGTGATAACTCATTTGATATAAACTACTCATCAAAATATGAACCATCTAATTTTAAACTAATTTCAGATTTCTTCAACTGTTCTCTATACTGATTTACATCACTCTAGAGGAGCCTGATACCTGAGGTAATGGGCAATATGCATGTTAGGTGCCAAAGTCGTGTGACGCTTGGCGCTTCCCCGCTGTGATATCCCCTCCCATGATAAATAAAGTGTACCCAATATCGTCTCCTGTATTGGGCAAAAGATTTAATGTTTCTTTCTTTTGCAATTTCAGGCTCTTGAGTGCGTTGTGGAGGTACTTGCAACTCGGTCGTGACCTCGGGGCTTAATTATGTGGGGGAGAATGTAGTTGAGTGTGATGTGCTTGCTTATAAATTTTCTTCATTTTTTTCTCGTGTATATAGTATTAATTGACCTTGGTAGTTTCTAATAGCAAAAACTAATAAGATTTAAAAAGAGAAATGACAGATGAAAGTACAGGGGCTTGCAAAATATTTGACACATTTTCATCAAAAGTTTCAGTTTGGAATTTAAAGAAACCATTTGATTTCTGTGTTGTTCATTGATTAACAAGATAGCATGCGAAGAAATAGCTAGTGGAATTACAAAAAATGTGATGAGAGCCTTTCAAAACAAATGCCCTGCTTTGGTTTCCTTAACTGCTCTATTCAGCCATGCAGGAATTCTGAATTGGTAACTCACATATGAACTATATATCGTCAATCCATATCAAGAATTTTGAAATGTAATGAGCTACATAACTACGTGAAATTGCCAATTTTAACTTCTTGAAAAATATAAAAGGTGTCCCATTTTTTAAGTACCCATGCTTAAATTTTAATTTAGAAAAGGCACCCTTATTTATTATAGCACCCTAAAGAAAACATGTAAAAGACTTATTACACAGTATTTAACTTGCCTTCTTTATCATGGGAGGATGGAGAGTTGTTATCATTACACAAGTCAAACATTTTTATTGTGAATTATATCTTCTCTTACTAGACAATTCAAGATTTTGCCTACTCATTTATTATAATGTCGCTATGAGCTTCATATTTGTTAATCATATCGCAAACATATGATTTGCACAATTGTGGGTATCAAAATAATAAGATACTTCTCTTTAATCAAATTTATGGCCAATTGTTGGTCATATCATAGACAAAGAATGTGATTTTTTGATTGGTAGGAGTTCTCCCTTCTAAAAAATATTTTCATTCTCGTATGGATTAAAAATATAAGAGAAAACACCAAATACCTCATGAGCATTTTTTTACTAACACTTATGTGAAGTTTATGTTACTCTATTATCTACTCTCAATACAATAGTAAATGTAAAAAAAAAAAAATAACACTAATATACATATATATAATTTATATGTAAATATACATTAATTAATTATGTTAAGGTAAGGAATATTTACCCTTCACGAAGAAGGTCGTGGGTTTGGATGTCATTCCCTATTGGTGTTTTAAAAAAAATCTACTTGTTCCAATTAAATTACCAAATGCAAAAGGTAAAAAAAAGAGAAAAAAACAAGAGATCAAGTGTATCATCAGTGGAAAAAAAAAACTTAATTATCATAATTGCGCTTTACATTTTTCTATTGGCCGAGCCTAAGATGGAAGCCTCTCTAATCATGAAGGAGCATGAAAAAGTTAAGAAAAAATTGGGTGCCTTCAAAGTTAGAGAAAGTAACTATATTTCTTTATTTTTTTTTTATTTTTGTTTTAAAAATAAGTGTTAAAATTGATTTTTTAAAGTGCCTATACTAACACCCAAATATAAAAGCTCAAACCAAAAAAAAATTGCTCGTGTTTGTTACTCTTTTTCCTAACCGATTTATACCGACAGTGTTATCTGCCTTCAAAGAGTGTTGTTCATGCTTACAACACTATTCATATTACAAATGACTAGTGCTTACAATTCTGTTCATGTTTAAATCAAATTACACATTCCTATATATGCACTATCAATGTTACAACTAATGTATGGCACTGTCATTATTACAAATTAACATGTAGGGATAGCAAAAAAGATCAACCTGAATTGATTAAAATCGGGCTCCTTCTTCTATATATATTTTTTTATTTTTTTTAGAGTGGCGAGTCTTAAAACTGTATCTATGATATTGCCCATGTTATTAATAGTACGCGTATAAAGAACTATTCATGCATACAAAAAATTATTGGCTATGGCATTGTCCTTGTTACTAATAACACGCGCTTAAGGAACTATTCATACATACAAAAAATTATTATACAAATTTATGATAATTAAATGGATAAATGTTATTTAGAAATGTATATATATGTATATCCACATCTAATATTTTGTGTATATATATATATTTATTTTTTTTTGGTAATTTGTATAAGATTGACCATAGTATTTTAGAGCGAGAGAGTTGTGAATAGTAATCCGTTGAGATTGCTCCCTAAAAAATACATTTATTATGGAATTTGTACTTTTTTAGAGCGAGAGAGTTGTGACTTTTGAAAAAATACATTTATTATGGAATACTTTGTTATTATAAATTCGATGTTTAGATGAGTGTAACATTATTATAGAGCGGAAATATTGGCACACCCGATATCTATTGGAAATACTTTTGTTGTGTTTGGCTTGTAATCAATGTAAGCAAGTATGGTGCAAAAGAGTTTTTGCACCAAAAACGGTGCATGCGGATTGGGTGCAAAAGATGTTTTGCACTAGACAGTAAGTACTCGAAAAGGGTGCAAAACACGTTTTGCTTCTAAGCGGGTAAAAAGGTAACAAATCTATTTTTTCACTTAGTATAAATAAAGATGTTTATTCCTATTTATTGTGTGGTGCATTTGCAAGAGTGAGAGAGAGAGAGAGACTTGTTTTTAAGAGGGATATTTCTTGTGAAAGGTTAGCTTAGGGTTTAACTAAGGTTGAGAGGGTAAACATTGGAGGTTTGATCTATTTATTTGAGTGAGGATTATTGAGAGAGAGAGAGAGAGAGTTGGTGTAAATTCTTGGTTGATCTATAAAGTTGCTCCCATTTCAAGTGGAAGACCCGAAGGGTTCCACATTGTCTCCGGTGTGTTCTTTCTTCTTTGCTTTGCAATTGGTTGTCATTATTCTTTATCTTTTATTCATATTGCTTGTTATTGTTTTGGTCATTCCTGGTTTAAGCAAAGATCCTATTGCTTGACAATTTTCGTCCGCTAAGTATTCGTGAAAATTCCCAAAAGGGATTTCTCGGGTTTATTTGTAAATTTGGGACCTAGTTATTGTTCCCACATCCACAACAACTTCAACTTTTCATTTAATCCTTAACAACTGAGTAAGGTATATGCTACTCGGTTGTCATTGACCGAGTATAATTTTGACAATGGCTTATTCGGTTGCCAAGGATCGAGTATATGGCTTATACTCGGCCCTCAAAAACCGATTAATAGACTTACTCAATTTTGAATGACTGAATACAAAATATAAGTGCTATTAAGTGTTTTTGGGAGTGCCAATATCTCTACCCTTATTATATCTAATGTGTGCTTTGATTTTTCTAGTTAGAATATTTGGTGCAGTTGTTTTTCTAGTTGATGTAATATTTTGATATATTAATTCAAAAAACTATTGGCAATGAAACATTTGTATCATGTAGAGATTTATAATGTATTCTTATTGTATAATAAGATAAAACATTCTTACGAATAATGAAGAAACAGTTCCATTCCAAATGAGACTCAAAATCAAAATTTTCATAATTCACGTAGGTGCATTTACTATCAAGGTAACTTACATGTACGTATGTATGTACAATTGTACATGATGATTTGTATAGACTTATGCCACATATATACACATTCAATCATGCATGGTGACATAGCCTCCCGACGCATGGTGGCCCACTGTAACGTTGCACCCAACAGGAGCCATTTGCTTGTTACAACCTACGAGAGAAAAAATAAAAAAATCACGATGACAATGGTTCGATTATCCTAGAAATTTTTTGAGTAACTCAATATATATAATTGAATTTAAATAAAATTTATACATTTGTAATCTATTAATCAATATCAAGAAAAAAAAGAGTTCATTATCATTATAAATTTATATATAATTTTTTTCAAGAAAAACTAATGAATATTACACTTAAGGATATACTTTGTGTGCGTACATCAGTGCTCATTTCAAATGGTATGAAATACTTATTGTACAAAAAAGGAGAGTATGAAATAGTCCATAAATATCCATTACAAAGTAAAAAAACTCACTATTTTGTATCCGGATGTGTGCATGGTCCGGTCAATCTAATTTTTGGACCATTTTCATATCGAATTGAACATGGTTAGTTTTGAAATACAAATTTTCGATCTGCTAGGTTGGTTGTTTACTTTCATATTTGGCCCATCAATTTTTAAGTTTAATTTAGCATCTAACCAATAAACTTTTGGTCACATTTGAAAAGAAATATAAACTATGTTTAAGACTATTCTAATTTGCTAACATGTAATATGAATAAAAGAACCTCTATAAATTATTTTAATCGCATATTATTATTTTTGAACTAATTATTTGCACATACTTATTTCATTTAAGTACATTTGTAGATTCAATTATTTTTTATATGCTCCAATCACCCCTTCCTTGGTTTAAATATTTTTGTCAGCAATTATTGATAATGATTTGAGTAGGAATCATTTTCTTCATTAAATTAACTAGCTAAGTTGCACTATTAATTTTTTAAAAAATTTATTTAAAACTTAATTGTACAGTTTTGAGATTTTATATGTGATCTAGCTTTTGGTATTTACAACCTGAAAATCGGACCTAAGTTTTGAGTATTCAAAATACGTGGCTTAGAAAAAAGACTGACCAACGTGTGCCGGTTTGGTTGGTTATTTTATTCGTCATTTCACTGTGATTAAGTATAAAGTCTCAACTTCACATAATTTTTATTCCTATCATCTAATACATTTTCTTTTTTTCAGTTGTTAGTTTTTTTTTCCTTTTTTTTTTATTTTATAATGCCATTTGGCATGGGTGTATCCTAATAAAATATAAAGATATAAGGGCTACTCCACCCATTACTTAGTTTTTGATTGGATGCTCCAAACTCTAACCCAAATACTAGCCGAAAATCAGAGGTTTGATTCTAATCCAAAGAAGCGGGCTTGGGGTGAAAACATGGACAAATTTGGTAGGATTAAAGTTCAACGCGAATCCACTTCAAGTTTGGCGAACCCGGACGAACTTCACTGTTGAAATTACTATGGTATGTTCTGGGGCTCGAAAATTTAAGGTGACTGCGATCTCAACCTCAACTTAATCAAATGGAAATTTTTTTTCTCTTAAAATCAAGTTTGTTTGTATGACTCAAATGCTTTAGTGGTTGTTGGTTTGATTATCTTAATTAATCACGTTAGTAGTCGACCCAAAAAACTTGTACGCAAGCATGCTTGTTTTAAATAATTATCTTAATACATATTTTTTGTAGCCTATAGGATGGTTGAGTCATGATTGAGTCGTGAAATAATTTGCGCTGCTTCTTGAGATATTCTAGTAGGCTTTAGTGTTTTTTCAGATAATCCAAGTAAATTTTGGGGTGTGTTTTGCCCCTATTGACTGAAAAAGTAAAATAAAATAAGATGGTTGACAATTACATACACCCGCCTAATCTCTTGGTACGTAGCACGTGCTCTAAATATATAAAATAAATATGTACATTACTAATTAGCACTCTATATTTTTATTGTAAACACTTCATATTAACTATTTACAAAGTAAGATTAACTAGTTAACATAAATCATAAATCTAAACCCCTTTAAACCTTTATCAACATCAATCAATCATCTCTTACACCATTATATATACACATACACGTGTATGGATTGACACTATAGCCGCCACCATCTCCACTCTACTATCGCCACAATCTCCATTCTACTCGACCCATGTTAAACGAGTAAATTTGCATTTTTTAATCCAATAAAACTCGACCGATATCAAGCGTGTATTTGTACACTTATTCAGCCCATAGCAAGCAAGTATAAATTTACTCGAACTATGTCTAATGAGTGTTTATATATTCATTTGACATGGGCCAAGTAAGTTTATATGTACTCATTTGACATAAGCTAATAAGTATATAAATATACGCTTGACATCGGTCGAGTCGTGTCGGATTAAAAAAGTACACTTACTTGCTTGACATAAGCCGTGTAAGTATTCATACATAGTTAGCTAGATGAGTGAAGATGATAGTGGCACTTTGACTATCAACTTGTCCTATTTTACATATAAATTTGTATGTCTGTGTGTGTACATGGGTGGGTGGGTGGGTATGTTGATGGTGGAAAAAGAGATAGAAATAGGTGAGGGAGGAGTGGAAGTGGAGACGAAGGAAGGGGAGGTAGAAGGTGAACAATGTTGGGGGCGGTGAATTATGGAGATGGAGAGAGATGAGGGATATTGTATTTAAATTATATTTTAATGTTACTTAATCTAAATTAAAGAGAGTGATCACTTAATGAGTGTTACTAAAAAAAAATTGCTTGTTAGAGTATTAGTCATAAATAGAGTGTTACCATAAAAAAAGCAGGGTATCATCATAACAGCCCTAAAATAAAGGGTTATGACACCCCTAAAATGTGTCACAAACACCCTATATAAAAAAAGGCCCAACATTATTTTTGAACACCCAACTAATGTGTCACAAACACCCACTACCTTTTAAAAGATTAACCCAATAATTAACTAATTAAATATTACTTAATTAACATTAACTCAATAAATCCAAAGAAATACCCCACCTCGATTACAAACATCATTATTGAATGACCACTTTTCCATCAATACAAGGATTTTTAAATCTCTGCCTCATCGACCGAACATTGGACCTCTCAGAAAACCAACATCCGATACCATGTTAGGAATCATTTTTCTCAAAAGCTTAAATTGTTAGGAGAAGGAACTGCAATGAATATCATACTTAACATATTTTTAGTGTAAGTGTTAACTTTAAACCATTCGACCCAATCTACTGTGCATCTTTATCTTGTTCGCTTCACGTGAACTAAGTATCATGTGCTACACTAGGTTCATTGAGCTCTGTTGGTTTTTAAATTATGAAAGCCTTACTTGGCCTATGAGAATTGAGTGTCAATGGTCAAACTTGGTGCATATGAACCGAGTAAGATTTATATGCTCCTACATATTCAACTATGAATTAGGTTAGGGTTTTTGTTTTGTTAATAAAGGTAGGAGAGGAGTGAGGAGAACGTGTGTGGTAAAACAGAAAGAGGCTTTGTGCCATGAGGGAGGGCTGGAGGAGAGTGCTGGGGGGTAAGGCGAGTTTTGTAAAAGGAAACCATGGATGGAAACACGTGTGGTATCAGCAGCAGGAAAGGTGGGGGCATGGTGGGTGGGGGGTGGCAGCAGGAATGGCAGGGAGGTGAAATCACCACTGATGGTGCCAAAAATGGTATGAGGAGAGAAAAAAGACGATGACCCAATTGTGATTCCATATCCAGAATAATATAAACCACATGCAATCAAGAGGAACAATTTAATTTTCATTAACATATAATAAAGAGAACATGGAGACAATTATCAAAAGAGAGAAAAATACAAATTTTTTTACATTTATGTTATCTATTACATAATATTATGGAGGAAGTTCCTTCATACCGTCATTAATATGTATTAAATTTTAGTTCGCCGAATTTACAGTACAATATGTATTAAATATATTCATTTCATTAATATTTATTAATTGTATATATTTCAATAGAGTAAACAGCCCATTTGGCCACTAAACTTTCAATTTTGCACCATTTTGCCCACTCAACTTTAAAACAAACCATTTTAATCATCAAATTTTCTAGTGAGTACCATATTGCCCATTCCGTCCAAATGAGGTGTTAAAAGTGACAGAAATTAAGCCATGTGCCTAGCACATGACCTCATTTAAGGGCAAAATGGTCATTTGCCACCAAGTTTTTTCTTCACAAGGTGACCATTTAGATTTTGGATTGAATGGGCACAAAAACACAAAACAGAAACTCATGACTCAATTTGCAGTTCATAAACAGAAAAATAAAAAAATCATATTGAATGCTATAACTAGATATCATTACATATTGAGAATTAAAGGAAATTACAGAAAAAATTCGGTTACTATTTCATATTGAGAATTAAAGGAAATTCGAGACAAAATTCTTAAGGAAACAAAATTGTAGTGTGCTTGAATGAAAAGCAGAGAAATACCTTAGTGTGTGAGAATAGAACATTTGGTGATTCTATACCGAGCACAAACTCCTTGGTGGCAACAGAAACTCTGGTGCTCCAAGTTAAGCAACCCATTCGAAAAAGGAGAAGGCGAGGATGTTGGCATGGTGATGATTAGAAGTCATTGATGGTGATGATTAAGGGGGTTCCATGAGCATTGAGATTAGGGATTTAAGGTTAACATACTTGCTGATTGGGGTACTTGAAATTGGGAATGATTGAATTTGGATTCACGGAGGGGTTCGAATTAGGGTTTTAAGGGAAGAATTGGGAATTGAAAAAGGATTTTGTTGGGAGATTGTCCGGTGGCTTCCTATTTCCTCCTCCTATATAAGAGTATGACTTCGTCTTTGGCGACGGGGGACACACAGGTGGTGCCGAAATTTGAGCACCGTTGAGTTTAGGCGTGGAATACCTTTTTTCCACTATCGCGTCTATCTCCATGTCCATTTATTAATTTTCACTTTATATAAATACACACACCAAATCATCCATTTGTTTTATCTAATTTAGATTTCTTAAACCCTGGAATGAGGACTTTAAACTTGTGTGGAGATCTTAACAGTGAGAGATTCCGGCGGGATGGTGGTGATGGTATATATTTGTGTAAAATGGCCATTTTGCCCTTAAATGAGGTCATGTGCTAAGCACATGGCTTAATTCCGTCACTTTTAACACCTCATTTGGACGGAATAGGCAATATGGTACTCGCTGCAAAGTTTGATTGTTAAAATGGTTCGTTTTAAAGTTGAGTGGGCAAAGTGGTACAAAACCGAAAGTTTAGTGGCTAAATGGGCTGTTTACTCTATTTCAATATTTACGCTACTTTTTTTTTTTTTTAATTTTTTTTTCATCTTTTAAGAGTCTAAGCCCCTGCTTAACACAAAACTAAAAATTAGTTGTTTTACCAAAAAGTCAAACTTTACTTTCACGCTTTTCAAAATTCACTTCATTTTATTTTCTCTCTCATGAAACTTTTAAAATACCATAGCTTTAAATCCAAAAATTGAAATTGAATAAAAAATATATATTTGAAACATACTCATCGAGTTCTATAAAATAAGATTTATTGTGATTATTTTTTGAGTTTTTTTCATGGGTTTTCTTGAATTGTTTGAAAAAAATTGCAACAAAAACCAAATTTAATTCAACTCAACTTTTCAACCTATTTTCACACTTTAATTTCCAACAAAAAACTCAAAACCTCCACCAAAGAAGGCCCAAGGGTTTCAAAAATTAGAATTATCTAATGAATAGTTCAACCAACATAAGCCTATTCGCTTTTTCTACCTCTTTATCTTCTTCTATTTCTTCATCTATTTATACATATATTACATGTGTATCTCCAAGGAAAAATATCATCCAATTTACCGTCTTTACAATACACGATGCACAAATTATATGTACTTTGATCAATTCCATGCAAAATAATCATCCGCTTCCTCAGGTAAGCACCAACCTTTAGTTTAGTTTTTTTTCTTTTTCCATTCATATTTTTAATGTTATTGTATTTTTGATATTATTATTATTATTATAACAAAGAAGAAGCCACAAGTGAAAAGTTGATCATAACATTAGCAAATACGAACAAGCAACGATGATAGCAAAATGTGATGTATAATGGTATTTTACTGTGAATTTTAGTTTTCTTGGTTATATTGGAGATTGGAGTTTTATATCAATGCTAGTATTGGTTATACCAATCTTTAGCTCATACCCACCAATTGAAAGTTTTAATGTAATTCACTTGTCATTCAGTCACAAGGTTATTTCTATGCACATTATATCTAACAAGTAAAGAGTATCAAGTTTTTTTTACATAAATAATTTATTGCAGTGTACGTGTGTGTGTTTTATTTCTTTATTTTTCTATATCACGTTATTTACATTTTTTATCAAGTATTCATACGAATCAAATTCAACAATTGAAGATGATTTATAATTTTTATATTATAAATAAATTTGTAAAATGTGAATAGTCTCGTATATAACAAGGGTTAAAATTCAGTATTAATAATTATTTAATAATTGATGTTAGTTAATCTTGATAAATGCCTAAATGGGATGGTTTTCACTTTTCACCGGGGTGTGAGACAAAAAAAAAAAAAAGGTAGAGTATTTATGACTAGTGGGGGAAGTACCTATTTTCTCGTGGTCTACCCAAATGTTTTCCGAGTCGGATCCATTAAACCCCAAATCCACCCGGCGCATTTTAGAACTCACCCTCCTTACTCAAACCTACACCAACAACCAACTACTATTACCACCTCCAACCAACACCCACCCCCACTCGTCTTTCACCCTTCACCACCAAATCCAACACAAAACTAAAACCTAACAAAAAATTTAAAATCCCAAAAAGTATAAATAAGAAAAAACCCCTCAAAATCCCAAGCCCTAATTCCCAATCCCAATCCCCTCTTTCTCCCCGCCCCCCCCCCAATGGCTTCACCCTCCTCATCCGCACCACCACCACCCCCTCCCCTTGCTCTACCCCTACCCCCACCCCCTCCACCACCCTCATCCCCACCGGACCAAAATTCCGACCACCACCCACCCTCACCATCCCCCCTCACCACCACCACCACTTCACCACCCAAGAAAACCCCGCCACTCCCCTGGACCCACCAAGAATCCATACACCTAATCCAAGCCTACCAAGAAAAATGGTACTCCCTCAAAAGAGGCCAACTCAAAGCCTCCCAGTGGGAAGAAGTTGCCGTCACCGTCGCCGCCCGCTGCGGCTACGACGAGCCCTCCAAATCCGCCACCCAGTGCCGCCACAAAATCGAGAAGCTCCGTAAACGTTACCGATCTGAAAAACAAAAGACTCATCCGTATTCATGGCCTTTATTCGAATTCATGGATCGATTAGAACGGGGGCCCTTGCCTATCTCGGCTAGGCCTATCGCCATGGTTGAGTATGCTCAAAACCCTAATTTAGGTGAGGATAATAGTGATGATAGTGATAGTGATACTAACTATGATTGTGATCGAAGGAAAAATAAGTCCAAGAGCATAAATCACATTGTTCGAGGGGGGAGTCACGTGAATGTGAATAAACCTAATTTCAGTGGTACGGATTTTAGGGTTTTGAGAAATCCAATTCTGGTTCGGAAACGAGAGGATTTTCTTGAGGAGGAGGAAGAAGAAGAAAATGATGATGATGATGAGGATGAAGAAGAGGGGGGCGAATTGGCGGAAGGATTGGCTAATGAAATCAGGGCATTTGCAGAGAGATTTGTGAGGATGGAGAATAAGAAGATTGAGATGATGAGGGATACGGAGAGGTTCCGTATGGAGATGGAGAATAAGAGGATGGAGATGATTATCGAATCGCAGCGGAAGCTTGTAGATACAATTCATAGGGCTTTTAGCTCCCATAAGAAAATGAAGATGGCTCAATAAATTCGGAAGGTGAAATCTTTCTAATTTTGTTGTTTTTTGTTTGAGGTAATAAATAATTTTCAAGATGGTTGCGTAATAATTAGTTTACGACAAAAGTGTTTATTGTTCATTCTTGGATTTATGTCGCATAGTCAAGACTCGAGATTAGAATTAATAAAATTTTGAATCTTACGGTTGGTTTGTAGATGTAGCAAGACAAGCTTTGTGGTTTGCTTTCTTGGTGTTTTTGTTATTTATAAATTTGTTGAGCAGCAATTTTGAATGATCTCTTTCGCAACGTACATGATCAAATCAATATATTTGTCTTTTTCCTGGATTTACCATTGAGTCTATTTCAGAACTTCATGATTCTTGATAATGCCCTATATATTTTTTTGACCAATTGCAGATTCAAACTCTTGTAGAATAATATTTGTATGGAATTTTCATATTCTGCTGATCCCATATGAAGTTCTTCTTAGTTTATCTGCGAATGAGCTGAGATATTTATAAACGGGCTTGGACTTGCTGAAAGAGTCTGACATGGCTCTTTCGTCATGTAAATGAACCAGGTTCAAGGTCAATATCCAAGTTCGTTTGCTTAACGAGCCGAGCTTGAACAAGATGAGATCTTTTTTCAGCTTGTGAAGAACATGAATATTTAGCGTCATAGTAAATAAATGAAGCTTTTCTCATTTTTTTTCCCTTTTGTTTTGTTAATCAGTTAGCCATTGAATATAACCTTATTTCCGTCTATTATACCATTTAACAAACTTTTGTTAAATTCATGTCATGCAAATCAATTTTGTGAACTTCTGTCATGAGTGCCTTCTTTTTCCAAACCAAACTTCTATGCCATCAAGAATTGTTCAGAAATTTATTTAAGTTGAGCTTGTGAGTTCTTGACCTCGGCTTGGATTTGTTCATTATTATGATGATACCTAATTGAGCTTGAAATCACATTTTTTATGGGCCAAGCATGAAGCTTGGCTACACTTGGTTTGGATAGGTTCACTTGTAGCTCTCTGTATCCTCCAGCTTAAATGGAACGATTAGTTTTTTCCATTATCCTCTTGCTACCTTGTTATTATGGTTTTATTTTGTGTGTGCACACCTTCATGCTAGTTTATTGAGGGAGGGACATATCATCGCTGTATGATAGTATCTTCACAAAAATTGTCTCGTTTGAAAACCAACTAAAGTGCACCTTTTTCTTTAACAAAATCTACCCTCTGTGTGATTTCTATTGCTTCCCTTTGTCCAACTATGCAGCATCATTATTGTAGTTTGAGTATTTTAGCATCAGTTTTTTATTTGGAAAACTGTATGTCTGTAGAAGTCCGTCGGTCTAAGAGGAATTGAAAGTTTCCTTAAACTAAGGTGAACGTTTCATTTTCATGCTTAGTTTGCGAGGTAGATGATATGTTTTGGTTGTCCTAGCATAGAATCCCCAATCCTTGTGGCATTTCTATGACATCTTTAGGGGATTTCTTTTGGGGAATTGCATGATGGAGCCATAATTTAGGAAGTACTAATAGTTCTATTAGCCCTCGCTTCCTTTCCAGATGTATTAGTAGTAGTAATTTTTATGGCATTTTACTGTTTTCTAAATGCGTCTTTAGGCTGCCTAAGTTGCCACTACAGCATGTTGAATTTATTCCTGGAGATTGATCTGCAGACGAGTACTCACTGATAAATTCTTGCATGGTTACATTTTGTTTTGCTAAAAATAGGACTTGTAAGCAAAAAGATATGGCCAAAAACACAGAAGTTGGGCAAGAACATTATTAGCAGCATTTTTGTCAAATTTGATCTTTGAATTCGTTTCTTGAACCGAATTGCCACCAAATTGTTATGGATTGCTAGCATATCTTCAATACATAATTCAAATACACATGAATACATCTATGTGGAACTTTGGTATAATTGATTAGGTCTCCTATTATTTCTCCTTTGATATTTTGCTGTCTTTATTTCCTTTTCTATATGCTTTTTGTGCAGATGTTGCTTATTATATCTGTAGAAAGGATCCATGGTTTTGCATATGTGAGTTTCTATTTTATTTTATATGCGAACAAGCAGCACATGATAATAACCCATATCTATATAATGAGCAATGGTTTTTGAATCTTGAAAATGTATTAAGGGGATAAAGAATTGTGTGACTGATATTAAATATGCTTTTTGAATAGTTGGTAGTACCTTTGCCACGGGTTACAACTTAGTCTATATATGGAGATGTGATTTCTAGTTATAATCAAGTGTGTTATTTCCTTTCTATCCTTTAATGCATTCATTATATTCCAAGAATCACATTTGTCCTTTGATTTGATTGTCCCAAAAACCAAGACCCGATCGCAAAGACAATCGGTGAAAATTTACCCTATAGTTGCAGTGGATAAAGACCTAGTTATGTTGTCTTGTTTTGTGCTCTGCAAACCCGACATACATCAGCAATGCTGATATAGCGAAGGAAGTGCTTTACGTTATTGGGGACACAACACTTCCAAATTAAATTCCACTCCTCACAGTTTGATTATGAAGATGAAGCTTCTTAGCAATTTGTTGCCGCAACAAATGCTATCTAGATCTAGATGTATATAATTCGCTGTTAGTGTAGTGAGGCAACACAAGATTATCTTCTCCAAGCTTGTATATATTATATGTATTTGGCTAAAAAAATTTAGTTTTTCCAGAAATTCGTTTATTGTATCTATCATACACTATCCCAACCTATTTATATGCCATAAAAATTTGACTCTCGATTTGGTGATTACTCATTAGTTGAAATAAATTTGGATAAGAATGAATGTGATATGACCCAATGTCTAACTAATATATGTGATGGTCGTCACCTCATTAGTTGAAATATAACACTCCTATAACTCCAAATCCTAAATCTATGGTGTCATCTCAATAAGAAGCCCCGCTCTCCAAATCCATAGCACCTGGACCTGTATTAGTTTGTGAAAAGGGATGGTGTGCCCAATAGGGGATCCCGCTATCATCAATAGGCTGAAAATAAACAAATCACATGGAAAGATCAGTGGTATAAGGAATGCTTTAGTTAGCGGTAGTCATGCACCTCGAGTTGAGATTTGTTAAAGTGCACAAAAACTTGTACATACATCTCGTGGAATATCCCTCGGAAAAAGAAGGTAAAGGTCAAGTGGTTTCATGTAACAAAGAGCGCAGAGGAGAGAGATCGTCACAACCTAGTA
Source organism: Lonicera japonica (assembly GCA_021464415.1). Lineage (NCBI taxonomy): Eukaryota > Viridiplantae > Streptophyta > Magnoliopsida > Dipsacales > Caprifoliaceae > Lonicera > Lonicera japonica. The sequence continues at coordinate 9,324,129 of CM038463.1, forward strand.
TGTTGTGTATTTAGGCTCCGTTTGATAGCAACATGAAAAATGAAAAGAAAAAACAACTAATTTAGGTGAGAAGATGGGAAATAAATTGAGGGATGTTGTGAGATTAACTCTTGCCTTTTGCTTTTTTCCATGACAAAATTTTCTTTGAATGATGATGGAGAAATATTTTTCACAAAATATTATAGAAGGATGAAGGACATATACTCACAAAAATAAGTATGAGATGGAGAGTATTTCATCATATGCCTCAACTTATTTTCCAACTTCTCACCTAAATTAGTTGTTTTTATTTTCTTTTTCCACCTTGCAATCAAACGGAGCCTTAGTCACTAAATAGTGATAAAAGTTTTGACAAACTGTTTCGTTGTAAAATCAACCGAGCCAAATGTTTGTAGTTACCTGTGTGGTCCTTCAACGATTGCACGTTTTCAATCTGACATCCGGCTTTGATGAGTTCAAAGGCCCTTATACTTTGTTGGTTCCAGTTTGGCCCTCAATTTTATACATATTTTCCTTTCTTCCCTCTAACTTTTATTTTCAGTTTGGACCTCAAGCTTTACAAAATTTCATTTTGGCCCTCTAACTCTACTAAATTAATGAATGGGCCTCAACCTTTGGTATATTAATATTACAGTAGGGTCCCAAAACCTAAAAAAAATAAAAAACTATAGCATGTTCAAGCATCTTTACAAAATTATAGGTTCATTTTAAGCTTGAGTTACATTCAGTTTGAACTTAGAGATTAGACATCAATTAATACGGTTCAACCTCCCAACTTTAGTTAGTTTTAAGTTTAAGACTTTAAAGCCTTTGATAATTGATATTATTCAGGGTCATCGTGGCCCCCAGACTTCGCATAAATACAATGCAGACCTCGAACTCACTTTGTTTCGGTTTGGCAATCCGATTTGTTTTTTTAGTTCGGCGCTGCAACTTCACTGTCCTTCCACATCAGTCCCCCAGCTTTCTTTTATTTTGATATTGACCTCAACCTTGATTGGGTTTCTCACTCAGCCTTCAAACTTTGGTCTATTTCAACGTGGCCCTCAAACATCAATTGCAACTAATAGCGCATGAAAATTAAAACTCAATTTTTAACATAATGTTAATGCCAATAATAGTAACATGTGATAAACGGGCAAAAATATTAATAGAAAAAAAAATTAGAAACAAAAGTTGATGTTTCCTACTACTTTCGTATATATTATTTTTTTGTAAGACTGAAAAAACGAAAAGAAACAAAAGAACTCATTCAATTACAAGTATCGATCCAAGTTAAAAAAATGGGTATTCTAGCATATCAAGTTACATACGCTGCTCACTTTGACATGAAAAATTATATTTACACTGTAAAAATTCTTTAAAACTACCATATGTTGAAAAAGTACAAAAAAAAAACCACCCTCAAACTACCGCATGTTGAAAAAGTAAAAAAAAAGAACTCACACCACACCTCCTTTTTTTAATAGTAAAATTAAGAAAATTGTGTGGTGTGTAAAGTAAAAAATATAATATTTAATTTTTGGTCAAATTAAGAAAAACCTTGTGGTGTATAAGCATATGGTTGTTGGCCAAGCTGAAAAAATTAGACATTTTCGTCAACATGTTACCAACAAAATATGATATATACGACAATCAATTGCCGGGACATTCAATTATATTTGGTGCAATATTGCTAAATTGTACCTCAATTTGCCATTTTTTTCCTTAAGTTGATATTTTCTTAAATGTTGCATCATGTAAGGTTCATTTTTTGTGTTAAATTCATTCAATGATAATTACAAAACCTTTACCAAAACTCAAGTTTCGATTGAAGTAAATCATTTTTTGCTCATTCTTAAGTCCAAGATCAAGGGAGTTTAATTAGAATTTCCCCTTTGACGTAGACTTCCGCATTCCTAAGTCCAAGATTAAGCGAGTTTATCGTTTAACTTCTACACACTTTCAAAGATACTAATTTAAGGACTCATGTTTATGATAAGTAAACTACTATAGTGTATAATATATATTAATTCACATGCATTATTAATTCTGTTTCTGCAATGCAATTCAGAAGGCCATACTGAGTTGCCCAACTCACTGCAAAAACATTCTCTTACGCAGGTGAGATATTTTTATGTTCTAACCTATGGTGATAAAATGGAAACTATTTTTACCTATATTAAGTGAATAGATACACACTCTTATCTCAAAATAAGAATCACATTTTGTACTTCATATTTATTTAAGAACACAAATTCCAACCAAATCAACGCTTAATAATACAACTTTTATCTATAGCAAAGTTTGGTACTTTGATTGTGCCCCCGGGACGAAATGAGACTTAATGCGTGATATCCCGAGAAGGAAAGTACGCTGTTAGTTTGAGACGGAGAGGAGTATACAACTATGAACAAATGCACATGATTACCCAATCTTACCGCTACACAGGCGTATATTCACAAAATTTCACCATAGGCCTTAGCCGTAACAATGATTGACTACCTCCTAATACAAAAGGGGCAATAATACAAGGGCTAATCTATTTGGTCAAAAGAAATAAGGCCCCTCCATACAAGAACCGAGGGGGGGCACACAAAGAAGTAAACCAAAAAAAAAAAAAAAAAGGACAGATGAAACTACTGTACACATAACTCTATATCCGGCTCTACCTGTCCGAGGTCCAATGGTAATGGTAATATACATGATGCCCAAAAATCAGCCCTCCCAAACTCCCTTCAGTTTACTCTATTGTAATCCATAGACAAGCAATCAGCACCTGGAATCAAAATCATCATCTGCACAAAACAGCATTGTGCCTTAATTAGCCACAAACTTTGTAATCACATACGACACTTGCAATCTTATGGTCAAAAGGGCATTAAGACGCAAGATGTGCAGCAAGGCTAAAAATTCCATGTCTTGAACAAAGTCTTTTCCTTGTCAAGGTTCTAAAAACCAAGGGACCAAATCTCATGTAGCTTTTTGTTCTTGACTACTGATAATGTAGAAAATAGTGTCTTCTTTCCCCTTTTCTGATTGCAAGCGATGATCTTACCCTACCTACACTACCGGGGTGAGGAATACGAGCCACTAATCACTTAACCAGCAAAGTGGAGCTAAAGGTACAAGCTCCTCTTTCTTTTTCTTTTTTACTTGCCACCACAAACACACCACTTGGCTAGCCCAAGATGGTGAAATTAGCAAAAGCTTAAAGTGTGAGCTTTATATTGACTCTTCAATTAGGATGGGGGGAAAATAACACTGGCAGATACAAATCAGTGCATGTAAAAGTACAGCTGCAGATATGGAAAATCAAGGAACTTACCCGTACAATGCTGTTGGAGGGGCATACCAACCCAACCCAAGAAGGACCAGCGGCACCAGGAATCACATAATTGGTGAAAGAGTCGTCATTCCATTCTAGAGCTACCGGAGCTGACATACAAACTATTGTTTCCTGATTGCAGAATCTGTGTCTGATGCTCCTGGACCGGGGACTGCAATGTGGGAGTTTTTTGCTGTGTGACCCCATCAGGCCCAATAGGGGGCAAACCACCCAATGACTGCCTATGGCCTAGCCCTTGGCTCACTTGAGGCTCGGGTTCAGCCCCCACAGAATTTGTCAATGGTGGATCCCCAATGGTACTCTGTTGAGTAGCACTGGGGGAAGAAACAACAGGTGGTGGTACATTACTTGATATACAGGACTGAGGTGTTGCCACCGTTGCACCTATCTGAGCTTGGTGCTGCTCAACTTGAGCTTCTTTGGCTTGCAGTTTGCTGGGTCGGTTGGAGTTCACTTGGCGGTTACTTTGGATCAGTCTATGAGCAGTTGGGTTATTTTGATTCACTAATTTCAGCTGAGGTTGTGACAATGTAGGACCACCGGTGACTGATGAAATGTGATTTTGATTACATAAATGGTGTTGCTTCGATGAAGAGGTTGCTTGGCCAGAAAACATGTTTTGGTGGGACTGAAACTGATTTGAAGAATGAGGTGGTGGCCCTAATTGCTTTGAATACAAGCCCTGAGCGTGCATCAAATGCATAGCCTGCTCTCCTTTCTCTGCAGATTGGTTTACTGGAGTAACCGAAAGACCATTTGGAAAAGAAGAATCATTAGGAGTCCCTCTTGCAACTCCCTTCACATGTTTAGCCAGAGGCTGACATTGTGACTGTTGCTGAGGATGGTGCCTGCCAGCTGGCTGAAACTGCTGATGCTGTCGCTGCTTCCCCATCTGATTGGGTAATCCACTGCCACCAGCTTGAGGGTGGTTCCGGCCAACGCCATGATGTGGCACCTGGTGGTTCTGTGGAGGCTGCGACATAGGACTCCTGGCCGGCGACATTGATACTGGTGGGGAAGACGTTTGTGTCTGAATATGGGAACTATTTTGTGGAGATGACATCGGGAGTTGAGACTGTGACTGTACACATGGCATCAAACCATTGGATGAAGCAAGTTGTTGTTGCTGCTTCTGCTGCTGCTGTTGCTGTAACAATAAACGCTGCTGCTGTTGCTGCCTCTGTTTAGCAAAGCGGACTGCATACGCTTGATGCTGCGTATTGGTTGAATGATTATTAGGTCGCTGAATATGAGGATGATGAGGATTATTCAGCAAGTGTGACCGTTGAGGGGAAATTGCATGTGGCTGCTGGTGATGGGCTGGATATGACTGGACAGGTGGAGCTGTCTGATTGGAGAAAGAGGAGCTTAACCCGCTGAAAGCAGTGACGCCATGGTTGTTACCTTGTGAAACCTGCTGCACCTGAAGTTCAGGCACCATCATTTGCCTTTGATTCTCAGGATTCTGGCTAGGCTATAACAGCACATAAGAATAACTTTAACAAAAAATCTGGAAGCACAAATGGAATAATCAATGCAATAAATTACTGCCTTAAAGTTTCAGAAGTAAAAAGCTACAAATGCAGACTCTGCGAGACATTTCAATTTTCAGGTGAAAAATCTTAAGATTCAAGACCTAAAATAATTATCATTATAAGCTGTCTGATGTTTTCTCTACAGCTCATGGTTCCAAATATGAAGCTTGTAATCACAAGCCATTCAGATGTGAATTAAGACTTTATATAATTCTCATTCTTAGAAGTTTCTTTGAACATTCTGATATGCATTTAAAAGTTTAGTAATTGTATCATTCATTAATTGGTTTGAAAAAATTTGGAGCCACTGACATGTCACATGTTTCAAGTTTCAACCAACATTTTGTTATCTAATGTCTAACCCACAGTATTTTTGTATATAAGAGCAAGAACAACAGAACTTTAGACCACTAAATTAACCAAGATACGGTTGTAGGATTTAGAACTTCGATTAAAGTGGACCAGATATACATACAATATAGGCAACATCAATGAATCCGAAGCTTCTGTCTAAGATCAATAGGAGCTCAAATTCCAACACTTCATATGTGCAGATTATTCGGCTTGAAATCATACTTTTGACTTTTCTACTCATTTCTTCAGAACATAAAATGTAATTTTTCCCTTAAGCAATCTTAATATAGAAAAACAAATTACTGGATTGAGGTGACTCACCCGCATCATATGCAATGCATCACGAGGTCTCAACAATGGGTTCCCTTGACCAGGACCACCTACAGGACTTGGCATAGCCACCATGCCAGATGAAAGCATACTAGGAGAATTCATCACAGGCTGAGAGGCAATTCCTTGAAACCCGGGCCTTGTCATTGGCAAGCTTCTATTCAACCCACCACGCATAATGCCCATACTATTTCCACCGGGTAAGACACAAACAGGACCAGGTAAACCTGACTGTGGAACATTTCTACCAGGTAACATTTGATTATACTGTAGCGCTCTCTGCTGTTCATCAACTGATAGTGCCGCAGTTTTTGCAATGCTGTATCTACCATCCCTATGGAAGTACAACACCCAAGCACCATAGTAAACAAATCAAAATGTGATAAGTAGACAGATAATCTCGAGTTATATATAGCATTACCTTACGGAGGCATTGAGTGGACCAGATTGAGTGGATACATTACTACCAAGTACCACACTTGAAGAACCTTGTACTGATGAATTTGCACCAGAAGCCTGATTTGAAATAGGTAACCCACTAGTGTTGGTAACGTGATAACCAACAGATAGAACATCCGGGCTAGATGCAGTTGCATCGCAGAGATCCAAAGGCCTTAATCGGAAGAATTAAATAAAAACGGTTATGATGACTTGTTGAGCAAGATAAAATGGGTTCAATATCTATATATATATATATAAGATAAAAATTTAGCATTGATGGAATGATGATTAATATAATACAGAGGTATAAGAAAATGAGCGCCAAAACTTACGTGAGGCAAGGTCCTCCACCCAAGTTATTAGGGCAGGCTTGGGAAAGAGCAACTGTATGAGAACTGTGAGGCTGCTGTAATTGCTTTGGCTCCAGATTACCATTCTTTTGAAAAACAAATACAAACCAAACCAAAAAAATTCATAACTAAAAGTTAGTTCAAAGTGCGTTAATGGGCTGCATACTAACTAAGTTAACTAGTCGATAGCCTTAGATATTACTTCAGTGGTTATAAATTTCCATAGCTATTAAACACCTTGCTTCTTATAGAAGTTAATTCCTCTTTCTTTTTTCCTTTCTTTTGGGTCATGTTAAAGTGTGCCCTAACGGCACATGTTAAGAACATATTTATAGAAAGAACAAGGTCTCAGCATGCATTGAACAGGAGTACATGACATATTCTCATAGAGCCTTGTTCTTTCTATTCACAGTATCCTTTAACATCTGCCCTCAGGGCACAAGTTAACATCTTCCATTACTGATATTGGAACATGACTCAGGAACCATCTGGAAAACAGAATTTCCAAAATCATAAAATTTAGGATTTGAAGAGACTGCAGTCTGAGAAGATAAAAGTGAAGATAGATATGACCGAAGTGCAGTTTTCTAACCCAAGGTCAATTCAATGGCTCCACATGGGATTCACACTGATATCAAAGCTTTATAACTACACCCGCACAACATTTTCCCTTTCGCATGTTTCAAGATTTCAACAGGGACGTACCTGTGTTCTTGGATAGTGCAGTTTTTGCCCAATTCTAATGATTTTCTCAAAATGAGATTTGAGGGTATCCTCTTCCACTGGCCCCTGCAAATGTTGAAATAATTGTCTGGCACTGCCCTGTTTGACAAATATACAGGTGAAATGGAAAAAATGGCTTTTAAAAAAGGGGCAGGGGAAAATAAATAACAAAGAAAAATAATATTACCTTTGGAATGCCAGGTAAAGTAGACGGGTAAGGCTGAGATGATCCTGAATCTTCAGCACTATCAGCCCCATCGGCAGTGGTACTATCCATTAAAACATTGTGGCGCTCCTTGCATTCTTTAGGTTTACGGAAAATGCTCTGCACATTATTGAGCAAGATGAGAATATTTTCCAAGAGAGTAAACAGAAAATAAAGAACCAAAACGAGAATCGTCGCAAGGTACAAATATGAATGCAGGATTAATGAAACAAGGAAATTTAACATACATTTACCTTGAAACGCAAACTGCTGTTAATAGCATCACTTATAAGCTCCCAATTCGGACCCATGTCATGTACTAGGACGATTAGGGCCTAAGACATCAAAGTGGAAAACATTATATACACTATCCTTAACAACTAAGATTTTCTGTGAACAATTTAAGAACGTATGAATTCTCTAACAACGTTCTCTCTTTTTTTGATAAATCTAGACGTGAGATAAACATATAACCTGTTCTTCAAATTGAGACCAAGGGCTTCCCAAATCTAGCTGCCCAGCAGGCATCTGCATCAAATTTTATTCATGAATACATCTGTTCCTATTTTTTGCATAAAATTTGATCTATGAATAAAATTTTATTTATGATACCTTCACTGCTTTGGCTTTCCTACGGCCAACAAGCACTTTCATTAACTTATTTGGGTTGGACATATTACTCATTTGGGAAGCCACAGGTGACGGAATCGAACCAGCCATTGGAGTAAGATTGTCAAATGAGTTATCTAGTGATTGTCTCATCATCTTCGGCTTCTTCATTACATGTTGGCCAAATAAACCTATATAGAACGATGGAATACACATATATCAAACAAAAGAGTGTGAAAGATTTAGCTATTCATTATATCAATCAATGATTGAAGCATATATGAGACGAAAAAGTGCTTTACCACTGCTTCCATTAGAATCCGGCTGATAAGTCTCTGATCTCCTTTTCAAATGATCCCTCTGCATTTCAATATAAAATGTGAAGAATTTGATAAATAATCAAGGGATTTAAAAAGTTTATAACAACACGCTTTTTTTTGGCTAATCAACTTAATGATTCTTGAACAAATAAAGCCTTCCAAGAAGGGTATTAATATTATTAAGTAGAACAAATACTTATTTCTTAGTTTTTTTCTGGGGGAACTAGGGTTAAATGTACTTCTAAAACAAACAGCAAACTAGTTCCAAATTATTGGGAATAGCATTGATTTTAACCAGTAGGAGAAAAAGAATGGGCACATTTTTCCATTGAAGAGCACAAACACATCAGCCAGTGTAAGGTCATCAGTCAGGTTGTACATCTTCAGGCAATCTCACAAGTAAGGTGCCTTTACTGATTAGCTAAAAGGTGGGGTATAAGTAGAATTTATGACCAATCAGCATACAGTTATAAAAAATTTACTTCTTAACAAATTTGCTTAGTTGATTTTTCAGAGAAATCAGCAAAAGCTATGTTCTAAAAACTGCTAGGAGTTCCTAAGGCGGCCAGGGGGGACTAGTGCCTAGGGGATTAATTAGAAAAATGATTTTTATATATATTACTTATTTAAATAACATACTAAAAATAAAATCTAACTTTACTTCTAAAATGATATTGAGAGTTCATTAAACAAATATTCCTGTAATTCAAACATGAAAAGAATAGTTTTTACAACAAAAAGGAGTGAAAGACTACTATTCCTGCCGAATCGCCATGCCGCCTAGCTGGGCTGAGCGCGCAGACCACAGCCTAGCGCATAGGCAGGGACTAATCGACCCTAGGTGGGGATTTTTAGAACACTGAGCAAAAGAGAAATATTCACACTAGTGCAACACATTATTGGAGATGAGTACACCACTGACTCTTTTGTTTTACTTTAAAATTCATAAAATGCAAAACAAATCGCCAACTTACAGATTGCTACGGTACTAACTACTTCTAATTATGCTGATTAAATTAGCCAGAAGTATGTTCAGAGGATTGAATATTTCATAAAAATTGCAAGCATGCATTACACATCAAGCCTCTACGTTTGACAAAGAATCAAAACTTACCTGCACATTGTGAAAATTAGAATCAAGCTGCCATCTTTGCTCATATGTAGAACCCTGCCCAAATGTAGTTCAGCCAATAAGACTAGAGAAAATAAGACTAGAGAAAATTACCCTCAACTTTCCAAGGAAAATTAACCCTCAAATATATATGTATTTGCCGAGAAATATGACCAATTACATACCAGATGTTTTGCCTTCTTCTTCTTTTTAGGTTTATTTGATACTTCTGTGGATTCATATGGCAATTTCTTTTCAAAGTTCCCCATTGACTCAACTTCCAGACTGTTGGGGATTTGAAATCCACCGTGCAAAGTACTCTGTTCATCCTGAAAAGAATTGGTATCACCACTTGAAGCATCTGTCTTATTTGGCGCCCGAGGTCCAGCACTGAAAGGACTTAAAACCTTAGGTCGGGAAGCCGTCCGCATACGTTTTGTATGAAAAGAAACATTAAGGCTATTTCCAGGCCGTTTCCGGATTAACCCAGATTGTTGACCACTGAATTTGTTTTCCATGCATTGCTTAAATGGCAAGTTCTTCTGTTTCTTTTGCACAAATTTCGATGACATGCTACCTTCAAAGGCTCCTGGCAAATAATATGTGCTTGTTTCTCCTTCCTCCTCAAACACATTCTCTTGAGATCCAAACTCTAAATACAGAACTAAACTTGTCAAAATACACTTAATCGAAACCAAATCAGAAAAGGAAAAAAACATAAAAGTCTCAGAATACCTGTGACAGCATTACACCCAGATGTCTCCACTTCCTCTTGCGTGCTACTTCCAGTTTTCTAAGGAATAGGAAAACATATACTGTTTATGAAAGCACAAATAACAACCACATGCAATAGATATTCTCAAATTCATTACTAATATGATGTAAGCTGTCAGAAATTAGATGCCTAGAGGACAAAAGGTTCAAATAATTTTTTTCTTTCCTAAGGTCTGTCAAGAATTTCCTCTGAAGAACCATTTTACTTCCCCTTTTTTTTGCTTCGCATATGAACAGAGCCATATCTTCAACAATTGACCTGTGCTACTAGAGCTGGTTGAATAATCCCATCTTCATAGCTAATGTTAGGAAATATCTCTCCCCAAAAGCTTAAGCTATTGGGAGAACGAACCGTAATGAATATCATGCTTAACAGCTATCAATTATCCATGGATTTCACTGAACTACTGCCACATGCTGTAACATGGTTCTCCAGATGGATCTTTTCAGAGTTTCCAATCGAAACCAAAATATATTTGGAGGATCCTAGTCTACGATGTTATCTCGTTCCTTAATCCACATAAATACTATGAATTGTCCTAATAAGTATTGCCAAGCAATCACGATTTAGGAGAGCTACACTATATGCTTCAACGATAAATACAAAACATTTTTGGCGATACATCCGACAGATTACTAGGTAGCCACGCAATTTGTTCTGCGCTTTATACTCTACACAAACCGGACTCCCTGCACTGGAAACTTTCTTTGCTTTCTTATCATGAGACATTAAGGCTTTACTTTTATTTCTTTTAAATAACTTGTTTTATATATTAATTTTTGTGCTTTTAATTTATTTGTATGAATAGATATTTGTTAGGTGATTAAGGAGTATGAACAATTACATTTATAAATAGATTAACATTTCTTTAGGTTTGTATTAATGGGCATAATTGGGAACTTATATTTTGGTTCCTAAATATAGGAGGGGTGTTGGCACTCTAATTGTAATAGTCTTCCCTTAACAAGATAGAGTAGTTTTTGTAAAGAATGTATTGGAAGCACAAAAGAATAGGATGCACAACAGATTTACTAATTTATTCAAGTGATTTTCAGAGGCTGGAAACAAGTCAATAGGAGGATGAGAGCAGCAACTCCCTTTCATCACATATAAAAAACTTAATGATGAGATGAGCACCAAATTACCTCACAGTCTAGTATATGAGATTCAATACATTTTCTGTAGACTTCCATTGCCCCAGGGGGAATTGTATAGAAAAGGTTCTCCTGCAAGAAGAAAGCCTCAGTTACGGTAAAGCAATAATCAAGAAAGAGGCAAGTAAAATAAATAAGAGAATGTCATCAATTATAGTCCATACTTCTGTCAAGTGATCCTCCCATGACATGTCCAGAACCCCAAAATCATATATCTTGTCAGGAGTGACAGGTGCTTCTGGTGCACAATGCTGAACATGCGAGCTATTATTATGTTGCAGAAATCTCATTGCATAACCCTGAATTGCATGCGCAAAATTTTTTCCAGGACATTGCTGCAACTCCAGCTCTTTGCTTCTATCCTGTCAATACCACCACATCCAGCAAAAATAAGTACAATAATCACAAATGATATTAAAACCCTACCTATTTCTCTCAGAAGTAAAACTCAAAACTAGGTGAATTCAAGCAAGGATATTGATATATGATCAATCAACTGAGCAATTTCACCAGAACACAGCATCGGGCAGATCACATGAAAGCCAAGCTCAAAAGTTTGGGCTAGTGCTACAGAAAAAAGAACAAAAAAAATCAAAAGGCCCAGAATGTATCATCAAAGTCAACATCCATAAGCATACTGCCATAGTAGTCAAAGGTGCGCCTAGGTGCAAGGCTCAGCGAGGCGCACATATAGGGCGTCTATTTGGTGAAGGCGAGGGTTTTATCGCTTGGGCACAAGGCTCCAGGCACACAAGGCGAGGCTTTTTTGAATCAAGTCACAATTCTAATTTCTCTTTTGTATTTTTTTCCCATTTTTTTTTGTTGATTAACTTTAAGTCCAATGTTTTAAAAGGCAAAGGCATTTGCTTGTCCAAAGGCGAGGCATAGGCCTCAATGCTGCGAGGCGTAAGCCTTTCGCGCAAAGCATTTTTATATTAAAAAAATAAGAAATAATTAATATAGGCACAAAAATATTTTAATGTCATCTTTTTGTCAATTTTTTTTGGTTAAAGGGGTAAAGTGTTAAATAAAATAACTTCAAGGGTCTGTTGTAATTTATCAAAATTAAGACATCTCCCCCCTTAATACTCGTGTCGAGCACCACACTCCATCCAAATCATATGGCTTCATACTCTCTCTCTCTCCCCCCCATAAAAATCTCTCTCTTAGTAAAAATCAACGGTTTCTCTCTCTCAAAACCCAAATTACACTCCGTCCAACACAATCAAAACCAAATCAAGCCCTAATCTAGGACTGCAAAGAGATTTCAGCTCAAATCGATAATTCCATCTACAATCTAGGGCTTAAAATGTGGTGTGTGTTGCTCTGTTCCTCTATGGCAAGCGACTTATTCTCTCTATCTCGTTTCAAATTCTCTACGTTAGCGCTTGAAGAGAATTCAGGTTTGGTGACTACATAATCTATTTTGAGGATTTTTTCAGGATTTTTCTGTGATTGTGCATCTTAAAAAAAATGCACAAAAAGTAAGCATTCAACGCCTAGGTGTGAAAGGCGTTTGCCCAACCCAAAAGGCGTAAGTCCAGGCCAAAAAGCGTAGGCCTAGTGTGCAATCCGCAGTTCGCAATGGGCTTCACTGCATTTTTCTGTCTAGGAGCATCAAAGCGCGCAGATGCTATTTAAAACACTATTTAAGTCGTAAAATTAGTTGTACTTTAATCATAACTTGTATACAACAAAAACCTAAACAAAACAGCAAGAGGGAGAGTGAGTGAGCGACGAAACTCGAAACCCATCTTTGGGAGATCGACTGATCGAAGACAGCCACAAAACTACTCCTTTGGGAGAGTTCTTTCTACTCCTTCCTCAGACCTTGGGCCAATTCCCCCTTCGCACTACCAAAAAATGAGATTCTTTCCCACCAAAATTTGCCCGAAATGTCCCGATGACGTTACAAATGAAGTTAGAGAGATAGCTCAGGAGAGTTCTTTCTACTCCTTCCTCAGACCTTGGGCCAATTCCCCCTTCGTATTACCAAAAAATAAGATTCTTTCCCACCAAAATTTGCCCGAAATGTCCCAATGACGTTACAAATGATGTTAGAGAGATGGCTCAAAAGAAGCAACAAAAAGATAATATTAATATGGTTCCAATTTTGATGACATGGGAGTTTGGAATGATGAAGACGAGGAGGATGAAGTAATGGAAGTTTCTAGCAAGCAACAACAAACGGGTAGTTCGAATTGGGGGAGTAATAACCCTAGTATGCCAACAGGCCCAAAACAAAAGGGGCCAACGAATTGCTATTTTACACCTAATACTGAGACGGTGGTGCAAAGAAGGAAGAGCCAACAAATGAGGTTGGACAAAAGACGGTGGTGCAGAAGTAGAAGAAATTATAAGAAAGAAAGTAGGGTTCCAAGTTAAAGAACAGGATTTTAAGAAGAAATTATAATGAAAGAATTAAACTAATTCTAACACCTAGAAACGACAAAATTCAAATCAATTAAGTCCGTCTTAATTGATGGGGATTACAACTTAGTTATAATTTTACTCAAAAACATAATTCAACTATTACCAAAATTAACTCAATACTGTAATAATGCTACTTCCATCATATTCTTCAACTCTTTGTGCTACTTTTTTTATTTTATAATATGAACAATCTAAAATAATCAACCAATTAATTATGTGCATTTGAGTTGTGTGTTTTCGCGTGTATATCATGTGTTTGTAACTCTTTATCCTGTGCATATTATGAATTTGAGTATTTATATATATAGAGTATTTACATATATATACATATGTATAAACTCTATAAGTGCAATGAAATTACGATAATCTACAATAATAGAATACAACATGAGAAAAACATACTATTATAACAATATATACTGTACTTAAAAGTTTAGAATTAGAATGATAATACGATGAAATATAAATGTGGGTGATAATAACATAAGATAATAAGAATAAGCTTATCATATTTAAGAAGCTGCATAAGTATAGATTTTCAACATACAATTTAAAAAAATATTTTATCATAATACTAGAGCTTTGATTGTTGGAAAGTATATTGAAAGTGTGCTGTGAGCATGAGCAGAAGAAAAACAAAATAATAGTGATAATACTTATTGAAGGAGAAAAATTATAACTAAGTTGAAAATGCTTACTCAAAACCATAATTTTATTCAAAACCATAATTCAACTATTACTCAAAACGGAAATAGCCCAAATCTATGGTCTAAGTAATGACTATGTTTGCTTGCCCGTGCATTGCACGTATTAGTACTAATCACCAATATCTATAAGTACCTGTACTGAATGCCAGAACTCCAACACAGCTTTTGCCAAGGTATGAGCTAATTCCTTCGGCTTCCAACATAAATTTTGTTCTTGAATTCTTAGCCTAGAGTTAAAAGCAACTTGATGGCATATTTGAGCAGCAGCTGTTATCTTCCAAAGACGCTCCTATTTTGAAGAGGAATAAAAATTGAATCAGGGAGGCAGGTAAAACTTATAATAGGTATTAAGATTTCATGTGGGAGAGAAAAAATGGGTATCAACAAGTAATAAGATACATATCGCTGCCTGCATAGACATTTTTAGCAAACAGAAAGAAAAGAAACACTATAAGCATGAAAATTCAACTTTTGACAAATCAGACCTGCGCAAAATCATTTGCCAGCCATGCAACTTCCTCAAGAACAAAATCCCAGTGAGATTTTTGACGATTTTCAAGCCGTACTGTACCAACAGATAGCTCAGCAATCCTTTTTCGTTTTGTCTGCTTAAGAAAGCAATGATAAGTTCAATTCATCTTTATCAAAAATGTAGTTCATAAAATATACTGGGAACATCAAGGAACTACCTCTATAAAGTCGGCCTCTTCCAGAATAGAGTCTTGATGCACCTTGTTATCAAATTTCAAGTTGATCCGAGAACAAATTTGTTGCTGGGGGCCAACAGCGAAGGCCCCAATGGACAATTTAATCTCAGAATGCTCTTGATTAGAGGAATCCAGTGGACCCTTATGTGTACCAGAGCAAGCATTTTCCTCTAGGGGAGCAGAATTGAAACCCAACAAATTAATTGGCTTTATTTCCGTTTCCGAAGCTATCAAGCAATCTTGACCAATTCCCTCAACAGTGACAGTGTTCTTTACTGCATTTTGCGAGCCAAGGTTCACTAACTTCTAATTCTTCCTCTAATCTAATTACAGAACTATCCTCCTCATGGAACTGATCAATAGAACAGTGATCGTCATTAGTGATAGCGCAATTCTCATCACCTTTGATTTCATTCTTTTCTTTAACCAATTTATTGCCTTCCATACTTGGTGTCTCTAAAGTTTCTTCCTTAGTCTTACCATCAGAATCAATATTTCTTAAAGTAGTGCACATTTCACTATCATTATTTCCATCTAAGCTAAGGCTGGTTTGGGTGCAAGATGACTCGGAGTCCAAGCCCTTTGTGTTCAATACTGCACTGTTGGTTTGACCTTCGTTTGGTATGCTTCTTCTATCTCTTTTAGTGTTCCTAAACCCATTCATCTGACCAGAAACAGCTTTATTATCAACTTTTCTTATAGCCACAACACAATCAAGTTCCCCCGAAGCCAGATCAACAGGGGTTGATTCTACACCAGGCACACCATCCAACTCCACATTAAACTGACTGTCAGAATTTACAGTTTTGACAACCATACTGTCATTCAGGCTTGTAGTAGGTTTCGTATTTGAATTTGAAGAAATTTTACAGTCCTTTGGCTCGTCAGCATCAATTATCAACCCCTTTGCATCCTTGGGAGCATGGCGAGTAGATAACAGTGAGGCTTGTCCCCCACAAGATGGGATTAAATCAGTAGAAGTTGATCGAGCACTGTCACGATTTGGCCGGGACCTGATTCTTCTCCTATATGCTTTTCTTGGGAGGCCAAAAGCAGCAGAGTTGCCCAACTCTTTGGCATTTTGAACCCCGTCAAATAACATGAGATTATCAGCACTATTGGGTTCACAAACTGAAGGCGGGCCCGGTCTACCACTACTTTCAACAGAATCTCCATGAGGTGAAGCGGTCAATGCAAAACTACCTTTAGCTTCACTAAAGTTCCAGAATGAAAAATTAGATAGTCCACAAGAAAGAAATAAGAGAACTGGAGATATTCCAAATGTCCCTATAGCACAGCTGGAATATACCTGGTCACAATTTGTTCGGGATGTTGATCTGTCAGCGAAGTAGACTGCACGCTAACTGAAGCTGCATTCCCAAATTTGAAGTCCAAGGGATTACCACCCTGCAAATAAGAAGCAATTAATCACCTAATCTATGTTTAAACTGGGACCCAATCCTTTAAAGAAATCAGAAAAGCAAGAAAAGAGTCAAATAGCCATACTTTCTCAAGAAATTCCAACTCTCTTCTCCTGTTCTCACGAACACCATATTCCTGCCTGTGACAAGAAGAAGATTTTCAACATATAGTAATTTGAAGTATGCAGCTTATGATCTTGAATGAGCAATGGCATATTATTACCTAAGCTCTATTTGAGCCTTTTCAATTGCTGAACGCCTCGGAGAGGGCTTGGTAGCAACACCATCTCCGCCATCAACAACTCCTCCCATGGAGTCAACCTCAGCATTGACTAGGAGAACAGATCCTGAACTACATCCGTGCATACCTACCTTGACACCTGCAGGTGTTCCCCTCTCATTAAATGAAGACCTATATTAAGTTCCTTGAAACAGAAGATAAGAATAATCAGAAAACAACAAGCAATTACAGTTTTAAAATGAAGAAGTATGTACAAAATAGAACTTTGATATTGATTTCTTACGAGTAAATTTCCTCCTAGAATTGGGATGGCAAGTAGGCAATAAGAACAAATTTTTACCAGAAAAAACTTACTGGTATTGTACACACACGATACAGTGAAAAGATTGGGGATTGTATTCAAGTATACTTCCTTGTATAATCTTAACACAATACAAATCATGCAAGTTTACTAGCCAGTTGCAGGTTTTTCATCTGATGACAGGTTTATGGTAGTGGCATGACGCCACAAAAACATGCATATAACATCCTATTCCTACATGGATCTTCTGATATAAAAAATAATTAATTGACAAGAAAAAATACAATATCTAGGAAATAACCACCAATTTTAGGGGCACACATAAACTATGCAAAAAGAATAAGTAAAATAGTTGATGCCACAACCAGTATCACAAGGTGTTTACTTTATATTACTTAGTTGCAACTTGCAATCACATAAACAGAGCAAACTTGCAAAGCACTGGATAGACATGTCTGCTTGTTCAGTAACTTGCTTACTCAAAACCCTCACTATAACTATTACTTGTAATCGCAATTCAACCCATAATCCATTGCTCACTTGTTGGCTACATCCAAGGTGAAACCAGTATTCAATTAAGTAACATGACTATGCAAACCCAACAAACCAATGTGTGCATCAATAAAGTTCAAATTTTGAAATATTGGCAATCTACAGCTCTTTGCTCAGTGTACTTGATCAGAATTCTTACCACATTAGCTTTCAAAAGATGAACAAAATTCAAAAAGCACAAGTCTTGCACTAAACACAAACTCAATATCCATCCACCTGCTAGGACACAACGAATTCTGACATTAAATTAAATGAGCTCCACCAATAAAAATGATTTTAGTATGCAAAACCACTAAGCATTCAAGCACAATGCACAATTTCACATTCATTCATCCCTAAACTGCAATTTGAACACTGCCCCAAATTCTAGGGTTTACAGAAGATGGGAATAACACAAATTCTAGGGTTTGAGAACCAAAATGAAACAAAAGTACCTGAATTGCGTGTACCTCTACCCCAATTGCAAGCTAGGGCTAGCACTGAGTCCTCTCTGGCACTTTCTCTCTCCTAGGGTTTTACTTTGATGCAAGCAACCTCAATTCAAAGCAATATATAATTTGCCCTAAAGAAACCCCTGAAAATCAAACCTCTCTCGCTCCATATTATATATATATATATATAAGTGTGTGTGTGTTTGGGCACGTAAATCTTTATATGTGCGTATATATGAATATATGTGTGTATATATACATATATTCGTTCTGGTTCGTCTTCGTGCTCGTTCGTTAACTCAGATTGAAACTATTCGCTCCTCTGCGATTAGTGGGCTGGACATGCAAACGACGACGAAGAGGGCTAAACCTTTTCTTTTAAGTCTTGAGGGTTAATCATACAATAAACCCTAAAATTTGCGTCAAATTATATTCGTATATCCAAAATTTTAAAAGTTATAAGTGAAACTCTAAAGTACATTAAGTGATATATTTTACGGTTCGTTTAAATTGAAGGGGAGTGACAGAAAGGAAATAGTTAATTAAGAGGAGAATGAATGGAATAAAATGAAAATAAATAAGTTTAATTTTATTGTTATTTAAATAGCTAAGAATGGAAAAGAATAAAATGAAAATAAATTTTATTTGGATAAAGAGAAGAAAAAAAATGAAAGGAATGTGATTTAATATATTATTAACAAATTATGGTTAAATTTGAAAAAACGTGAAAAAATCATTAAAATCTTGTTCTTTTCCTCTCGATATTGGAAGGAAACAAAATAAAGGAATATAGGGGATTGGCATTCACTCTCAATCCCTCGGTTTCCTCCCCACTTCCTCTTATAAATCTATCCAAACGAGTAAAATGCAATAATTCCTCCTCTTTTCCTTTCATTTTCTTCATATTCCCTCAATCCAAATGAACTGTTAAACTTTTCGGCTAACCCCGTTAGGTTTTTTTGACAAAATGTTGATGTGGATAGTATAATGCTGATGTGGCTTACAACTTGGCCAAAAAAAAATAGAATAAAGAAGAAATTAAGAAGAAAATAAAAGAAGAAGATAAATAGAGAAAGAAGAAGAAGATGCACAGTAAACCACCCTCCCCTCTACCGCCACAACCTCTCTCTCTCTCCCCCCTCTTTACCGCCACTGCCCCTCTCTCTTTCAAATTATGTATTGAAAACCATCTATTTGGCATAAAAATTGGATCTCTAAATCTATTGATATAATCCAATGGTGGGTGTTTAAACTTTTGGGTTAAAAATTATTCAATCTGGTGATAAAACTTGAATCCTCAAACTTTTGATGTATTTTAATGGTGGGTGTGAGATTGGAGAGAATAATTAGATGAATAGATTCAAATCGCGATTGGAGTTGAAATTGGATCTTACAGAGAGGCAAAATCTGATTTGTAGGTTAAACTCTACAATTGGATATATATGTGTGTGTGTGTGTGTGTGCATATATATATATATAGGGGAAGGATCTAAAGATGACTATTTATTTGGTCCTTAAATGCGGACCAATCATTTTAAGGGGGTAAACGGATGAATTTTTTTATGAAATTTGGTGAAAATGATCTCCATGATTAGTAGATCATCTCTACCAAAATTTATCAAAAAATTCAACCGGGAAGTGAGTTAGCTAAACATCTTAAATTTTAACGGTCAAAAAAGTGCATATATATCAATTTTTTAATTAACCCTCTTCCCGATTAAATTTTTCAATAAAATTTGGTAGAGGTGATTTACTAATCATGAAGATCATTTTCACCAAGTTTCATCAAAAAATTCATCCGTTTACCCCCTCAAATTGATTGGTCCGCATTTAAGGACCAAAAAATTGGTCCTCTTAAGATCCTTTCCCTATATATATATATAGACATATGCTTTCTTGTTTAGTTTTGATAATAAAAGATGGGAGCAATTTGATTATGCCTATGGCGGTGGTGGTAAAGGGGAGGGGGCAGGGGTTGATATGCTACTGTTGCTGCTTCTTCTTTTTCATTCACTATCTACCTTCTTCTTTTCTTTTCTTTTTAATTTCTCCTTTATTCATTTTTTTTTGCCAAGTTGTAAGCCACATCAGCATTATGTTATCCACGTCAGCATTCTGTCAAAAAAAAACTAACGGGGTTAGCCGAAAGGTTTAAAACATGTCACTTAATGTACTTTCCAGGGTTCCGCATACAACTTTTGAAACTTTGAGTAAACGAATAGAATTTGACCCAAACTTTAGGGTTTATTATATCATTAACCCACGTTTTGATCAATTTGGGCTTCTTCTTTTTTCCCCATAGTTATACATGTAGTTTAAATTTGCGGGAAAGACTATTTATAGCATGGTTAAATGAGAACTCGGTAGCAAAATGGCTCGATTATTTGAGTTTTTAATTTCTCCTAACTTAAATGGGATGAGATTGAGTTGCATATTTTTACAATCGGATTAGAATTAGGTTTGACCAAACTTGTCCCAAACCCGGCTTAAAAAAAAAGATATCTAAAACCATGGTTTGATTAATCTCACCCTTGTTTATGTACCTTTGATTATAAGTTTTTTGAACCCCAAAAAAAAATTAGGGTTAAGTATAGTGCTATGATTAGAATAGCTTTTATTCTCCGTGAAGGAGGTTCAAAAAAAAATTACAATTACTATAGTGACATCTCACATTCGTTGAGTATCTTCCATCCCGTTGGGAGAGGGGTTTAAAAAAAATTAGAATAAAGGACTTACTCTATTTGAAGGAGTAATTTTAGGGAGGACTCAATCTTTCAATTTAAAAGAGTAATTTTATTGGTTGGTGGGAACACAAACTCTTAACAATCTATTTATTGACCAAAGTTGTGTAGTAGTTTCAATGGAATATTGTTATCTAGATAAACAATTTTAAGTGCATTAATAATACTTAATAGAGAGTCAATAACAGCATATCTTATAGATAACATAATTTTAAGTTCGTTAACAGTGTCACCTCAAGCACTTTTTCATCTACTACTTGACACCTGCAATTAACACAAGAAAAAAAAATTCAAAAGCTTCCAATGGAACTATTAACAAGAGGTGCGTTTAATTTCAGATTGTAGGAGCTGCGCAAGGTCAATTCAATATGTCAAATGAGTAGTACATTTGAGAGAGAGAACGTTGAAGGTAAGATAATTGTAACTTTGCTTATGTAGATTGCTCGCCAAATTGTATGATAACTATCACGAGTAAATTAACATCTGCCACACTTTTGTGCCAAATAACACACCATTAATAGTTTCAATGTAACTAGCGTTGTCCCTGTGGATGTACTGGTTAGGCAACTACAAGGCCCAATATTAAAATAAGGCCTAATGATATTATATTCAGGGGCCTTATACTTAAACTTGTAGCAATCTTTTAATAATAAAAGGACCACAAAGACTAATCGGAGCCTAGATGAGTTGGGTTATACATATATATATATATATATATTTAATTCTATATCAACCCAAGTTAAACTCCTCGTCACTTCATAAATTTTTCTCATTTTATATTTCCAACATCTATCTCTTTTTAGGTCTATTTGAAAAATAATGTGCTTCTTTTTTCCTCTCCCTCTCAATTTCTACGATGGTTTGTTTAAAAATTCTCAGTATAATAATTTTTCGATAATTTTTTTTATCTCTCTTTTTTAAATTCAAAATAATTTTCACTATTTACTTCTCCCACGCTATCTAAGCATATATATCACCCTCTAAAATTTTACGTAATAGTAAAACAAGTAAGCATAATACCCAAAAAAAAAAAGTTTCAATATGTACAACATTTTTTGTGTTATAAAGTAATATTAAATTTATGATCTATTTATATAGAGGATTATGTAAAAATGACATATTTTAAATTTTTCATACAAGGCCCCTCAAATCATAAGACCAACCTTGATTGTAAAAAGATTTGGCCCATTTAATGACGTCTAGCTTTATGTTGACCCCTTTATTAAAGATACTCTAAGTTATTTACCTACCTTTTTTTGTTACATTGAAAGAAATAAAAATCCATCACTCAAGAGAGGTCATCAAACAACAGTTGCTTGACTTCCATGGGAGGTTGAGAAAAACCCTTAAAAACTAGCCATGTAGACCTCCTAGCTTTGCCATAGCATAAGCACAAAAATTTCCTTTGCGCCATGTATACTAAAACGTTTCTCTTAAATGGTTCAATTCATAATATTCTTACATTCATCAATCACTTAGTTCATAGTGTCAGAGAATATTGGATCCTGACTTTGTGTAGACTTTGTGTATATAGATTTGTGTAAGATTTTCAACTTAAATCTCTTGAAATCTAGTTGATTGATTCTCAATCCTTTCAATTTATCCAACCCATTGTCTTATAAATAAGACAATCTCTTGTTGTACAAATCACATAAAACATTAATACAATACTCTTTTATCTATCTCTTTAGTTTTTTACATGGTATCAGAGGGAGTTTGATCCTCGTTACCTCATAATCTCCTTAGGCACCCTACGCCCCCGCCGACGAACCTAATAACCACATCAACTACAGTAGTGGCAGCGGATTCTTCTTTCTCCTCAGCTTCAGCTCGCTCGGTTAACGCTAGATTCAGCAAACTCGTCTACAAATCGCAAATCAATCTCCGTCGAACACCATCACCGTCTTCCTCTCCTTTACAGTCACCGGATGCCGGTCAAGCATCAACCGAAGCCCTCCCGATTGTGTAGATTTAAGCTCCAACACCATCAGACAAGTGCTGACTGTGGACTGAAGAAAGGCCATAATGGTTCCCTGCAAAGAATTTTCAACTAATAAATATGACTTTTACCACTATAAAGCAGAGGTAAAATTACAAAACAAAGGAGGGGACCAGCAGTCCACTAAAAGAACATCTTTCCCAGTACCCCGTAAAAGCTTAGATAATACTTCATTTCTTTCTTGCAGGTTGCAAGCTGTTAACATATATTCTGCTTCTATTATATTTTAATCAAGATTTTTGTTAAAAGAAAAAAAATGCCCTAGCCACCACGTGTCTGCCACGTCACCGCCACATATCTGCCACGTGCTCAGCATTGACTGCCACATCACCCTTACTCAAACTTTTCTACTATTTCAAAATTAACCCCATATTTTTTGTTATCTTTAAATTGACCCTATATTTTCTAGATTTTCCCAAATTAACCCCGATCTTTTCCTAAGAGCATCATGGTTCATCCAGAAATCTTTCGACCTATCTCCATCACCCTTAATGGGCCGAACTACATTCATTGGGCTAACTAATGGCCAATTTTCTTCAGGCTCATCGAGTTTGGCAAACTACTACATGAGAAGTCAAGGCACCAGTACAAAAGGAAGGTGAATCCGACGAGAAATTTACAGATCGAAAAGATGAATGGATAGGAAAGAATTGTGATATCGTCAGTTGGTGTCGTAATACCTCAATTCCCACCATTAATCAACAATTCAGGGATTTTCCACAGCAAATAAGGTCTGGGACTTTTTAAAAACTCGGTATACCATCAAAGATCTTGTTCATCAATATCAACTTTTGATTACTCTGCACTTCGAGAGGCAGCAATTTGATCAATTTGTTGATGATTTTTTATTCGAGATGCAAGCCTTATGGGACCAGTTAGCTATCTGGTTATGTTCCAATAATACTGCCAAATTTGAAATGTATAGGAATCAACAAAATATGATGACACTTTTCATGGCTCTTCATGATTGTTGTTGGTGCTAAAAACTGGAAGGATATTTTAGACCATGCAGTTAAATGATTATATCAAATAATTAAAATGGTAAAGGTGCTGAATTTAAAGGAGTCAAAGATTTATAAAAGAGGTTGGCCTAGTATGAAGATACGGGTTAGTCTTCCCCTGTGGAATAGAGCTAGGAGCTCAGTTTGCCTTGTATTGATGGTTTACAGACAAATATTACAAACTCACAAAGGTCTTTTAACCTCATATATTCTTACAATATTACAACAAGAAGAAGGCTAAGCCACCCATAGTCTAATCTTTCTAACTTGAGAGCTCTAAAACAAGTTATGGAGCTCTGGGTCTCTTTATCTCACACATATGGTAGTGCATAATGATTCCCTTACTTCTCTCTAATTGTTACTATCTTAAAGCTTGGTTTTTTTTAATTGGAACTTGGTTATTGAAAAAGTAAATACTCATTATATATATAACTGGAGGAGATGTGTGGCCAGAGCTCCCATAGCAAGCCTAGGGCCATGCTTCGATCACTACCAACTCTAACATTGCTTCTCCATGAATTTTGGTGCATTAAATGCAGTTGGTGTGCATTTAATGAAGGTGAGGGGAGTTCCACGCGCTCTACAGAGCATGTGGCAGTCATCCATACTTCTGCTAACCACTCTGGCAAAGTGGTTGGGTGAGAGGGAGCTCCAGAATTCGCCGAAAGAGCTCTAGGGCCTGGGCTTCACAATTCGTCACACACAATCAACTCTCGAGCAGGTATTCAGTTCTTGAGGGGCTCTATCCTTCTTAAGATGTCTCAATAGGGCTCCTCCGAGCTCTTTGCGCTGAAGTAGGCCTTATAGCGGATGTGGACGGCCACGTGTCAACTCGGGGCTAGCGGGGTAAATTGAGTTAATAATTTGCGCCATCAAGTACCCCCTATCCTTGACATTTAGCTTAAAGGAGCTAATTGGCGAGGATAAGAGCTCTTGTTCAGTTCTAGAAGGATTTCTGAGCTCTGTTTGATGGACAACACGTGTTGGGAGCTCCTGGTGGAGGTCGGGTTTGGTATCCATATCGAATCTGGTGAATATCCTGAATATCTAGGTCTCTGACCTAGTTTGAGGACCTGCCTTTTGACCCCGAGCTCTTTGAAGTGACCATTACAGTTAGGTGAGATTGCGTGCGACCGTTCTGTATTCTTTAGAGAACGTGTAAACGTGTGACAATGGATTTTCAAATGGACAATTAAGGCTTTTAAAAAGACACTTAACTTCTCTTATACACCTTATAAAAACCTTCTACCTTAGAGGGAATTTTTACTTTCTATTTATTCCCTTCTTGAACCTTAGGCACTTTAGAGCTCTCAAAGCCTTCACTCACCACATTCTCCATTATTCTGGCTCATAAGCCTTCTCTAGACCACAACTTTAGAAGATTTTCGAGTGTTTCCTTGATAGATTTCATTGACCACATTCTGTACTTTGCTCCTACCACCTCCCTACACACCCTAACCCTTCTCATGGATCACTTTACACACCATGGCCAAAACTTGGAGATTCCTATCAATACAAAGCAGGGCTCTCGTATAAGAAATGAGGGCTCTTCGGTAGGAAATATACCCACTCTCCCCGAGGTTAGGTCCATGGAAATCATGGACAACAAGGAGAAGGTAGCACGTATTTGTTTCCCTCCTCCTGTATCAAACGGCGCCAAGGATATCAAAAAGTATACGGAGTATCTCAATGCCTTGGCTGCTTTCCGTATTCCACCGAACTTTTTTGCACCCGAAATCCCCAATTTAAAAAAAAAAGTACCAAATTCCCGATTCAGTCAGGATCAAGGCACCAGGCCTGAGGAGGTTTGCTTTTACGAGGCCGCCTTTGAGCACGGGCTAAGGTTCCCCATAGACGACCAGGTCAGAGAGTTGTTGGTGACCATAGATCTCACTCCAGCCCAGGTCAGTCCAAACATGTGGTCCTGCCTGGTAGGATCAGTGCTAATCTTTCGGCCTGTCTCTACGAAGAGCCACGAGATGTCAATTGAAGAATTCATCACCCTATTCCAGTCCAAAGATAGCGGTGGAAAGAATAAGGGAGTTTTCAACTGTCCCTCAAGGTTAAGGTCCTCAAAGATTATATCCGGTCTTCCTGAAAGCATTCCTAACTGGAAAAAGAGATTTTTCTTTGTCTCTAGAGTGGATTGGGAGCACAACTCGAGATATCCCAGCGTCCACAACCTCAAACGTTGGGTTTTGGAGCTAGACTCCATTAGTAAGTCCTCCTTATTTCTTCTAGCATTGCATATCTCATTTTATGCCCAAAAAAAAGAGGTAGGATGACCTTATTTTTTTGTTCTTTCCTTTGTAGTTAAAGAGAAGAAGCCCGGCCTAGTGAAGTCAAGTTGGATTGATGACGCCAATGACTTTTTCTTGAAGTATTATGCCGATATCGTGGCTCCCATGATGCTGTGGAGGTACGGGCTGGGTCCCAGAGCCACTAACACTGACCCTCATATCCTTGTAGTGGAGGACCTTCCACACTTGGACGTGCTGCTGCCCTTAGAGTGCAACGACCCAGGGTTGATGGCAACCAAGAGGGAAGATATGTCCAAGGCCTCAAAGGGCCAGCTATTATGGAAGAGGTTAAGGCTGGGAGTGATCCAGCATAAGATGGTGATCAGGAACTTTGCCCCTCTTCAACAGGTGCGCGTGATGCCCAAAAAAAGTAAGTCTCCACCTTCTTGTTCCTTTTCTTAGCATATGAAGAACTTGGCTATATATTTAACTCATGTCTCTGCCTTATGTTTCAGAGTTGGTTTTCAAGGTGAACACTGACGAGACACCAAGAAGATGAGCACTTTAGCTAGAGGGTTACTCCCTTCCAAGAGGTCAAAAGGGCCCGCGGGAGGTTAAAAATGGGCTTCGACCCCACTGGAGAGCTCTAAGTTTACAAAAATCACGGTTGTCAAAAATGGAGTTGGCGAGCTTCTTGCTCCTACAAGTTCCCCTGGCTTAGAGGATGTTCATACCTTGGTGGGCCTAATGGAAGCTCCCATTGAAGGATTGTAACTTCTCAGCCCAGAGAAGACAACCTTGAAGAGGACAGAGGTCTCAGAAACCAGCGCCCAGAGCCCCATCACCGTAGCTGTGGGAATTGAACAGGAAGTTGTGGGCGATAATGAGGACGTCGTCATAACTAGGTCCAGGGTTGTTCCTAATCGGACCAGCTCCCAGGGGGTCGAAGGACATGTGCCAAAACTCGAAAAGCATGACGGTTCCGCCTTTTTCGTGAAAGGCTTCACTCTTTCTCCTTTATCGCAGAAGGTCCTGAAGCAGGTAAAAGAGAGAGGGACAAGCTCGTTGGCCAGCTCCTTTAGTCTCCACATGAGTCTACGTGTATTTCTCGTTTTGAGTTTTGCTCCTCAAGTTCTTTGAGTTTAATTTGTTTCTTTCATTTCTTTGCAAGCCATGAACCTCTTTTTCTCAACCCTCCACCTGGCTAAGGAGGGATCCAGCGCTGTGGCCAACTCAGCTCTTTCAGAAGAACTCACCAGGATGCAGAACAAGCTCTATATTGTCAATAGTAGGGGTGTTCAAAAATCGAACTGTACCGCCAAACCGAATAAATCGAACCGAAAAATTGACTGATTTGAACCGGACCATTTGAATTCGGTCCGGTCCGGTCTAAATTTAGAAAGATCAAAATGGTTAAGTCCGGTCTTCGATTTTTAAGGTTCGGTCGGACCGGACCGGACCGATATTAATAATATTATATATATATATTAATAATATATAATGTATTTATTAAAATTACTATATTTTTAGACTAATCTGAACATTATATTTTATTCATTAATAAAACAGATCTGGAGATATTTATATATTGCCCGATTATTCATAATTTTTTTCGGATTGTAATTGGAGATAGAGCAAAGTACAACCCATGGACATAGTATTTGTATTGTTAAACAAATCTATAATTTACCTAAAATGCTAGTGAATGGATAATGAATATGGCAAATTTTGTGTTTATTCAGTTGTTTTACTGCTTGCTAAAGGACTATAAAGGAATTGTGACCTTTAACATGTTCTATGGGCTGTGGATTGAACATTAATGATGCTCATTTGTTAATTAAAAATTGACTTAAACTCAACCTTTCCCATTTTAGTGCCCTGGACTCCTTACCAGTAGAATGAAGAGCCCCCCTTATGATCACATTATGGTGCAGCTCTCCAATATTTTTGTAGATTA
Organism: Lonicera japonica; assembly: GCA_021464415.1. NCBI lineage: Eukaryota > Viridiplantae > Streptophyta > Magnoliopsida > Dipsacales > Caprifoliaceae > Lonicera > Lonicera japonica. The sequence continues at coordinate 9,352,095 of CM038463.1, forward strand.
AAAATAAAGTGGAATGCAAAGTCTATCTCTTGGGCCTAAAAATAAAATTCATATTATTATTGCGCAAAAATTCCTTTTTTATCATAATATAACTCTTAGGCCAAAAAAAAGCCCAGACCGAATGGACTGACCGAAACAGGACCGAAATGGTCTGGTCCGGTCTGGTTTAGGCTTAACAAGCATTTTGATCCAGTCCAGTCTTTGAATTTTTAGGATCAAAATATTTGGTCCGGTCCGGTCTTATGCTATTTGGTCCAATCAATCAGACCGTGCACACCCCTAGTCAAGAGTGACCTGGAGAGAGCTAAAAATGACAAGAAAGTCATGTTGGACCAGTTAAATAATGCCCTGTCAGATACAGAAGGTTGAAAAGGCAAGGTGGACAGCTTCAATGACATGTTCCGCTGATTGGAGCGTGAGTATAAAACTTTGTCCTAGGAACACGAGGCCAAAAAATAAAAGGCCTTCAACTTCAAATATGAGCTGACCCAAGTTAGAAAAGAGCTCCATAATGTTGGGCTTACGTTAGAGAAGAGCCCGAAAATAGCGGATTTGGAGCGCAAGGGTAGAGAGGGTGCTGAGAAGGCACTAAAAGATGCCCAAGCTCAGCTGATGGCCAAGGAGCTCGAGCTAAAGGGGCTGAAGGAGTCTATCTCGGTAGTGAAGTCCCAAGTCATTGAGGAGTTCTGTGCCGCGGAGGGGTCCCTTGCTAAGGATCTCGGATTCTTTTATTACCGGCTTCTATAAGTGCAAAGAGTTGGCTTTATAGAGGCCTGAGGAGTTTGAAGATCTAGAAGTACCCTCAGAGATCGATGTAACTCCTGAGCTAGAGGCTAAGATATCTGAGAAGAAAAACGATGCTCTGGCTATTTTGCAACTGATCAGAGCTGAAGAGCCTGACATACTGACCAAGTGGGAGACTGGTGAGCCCTCTCCTTCAAGGTTTGGTGCAAGAGCTGGCGATGACAATGAGGAGTAGTTTTGATAGGTTTTTCTTTTTTCTTTTGTATAGAAATCTAGGGCCCATGTAATTATCTTTCATGTAAATGGAAAGAACTATTTTTGCTTTGTTTGCCTTGAGAATTGTTTATGGTGCTTACCTTAATTCTTGTTATTTATTTTATTTAAGTTGTCATGTGAGATGTATCAATAATGAGCTCCTCTATAAATACTCTAATGCCCCCACAACGTAGAAAAAGCAAAATAAAATTCAGAAAGATAAATAACATGCCTCAAGGGAGGTCTTTATTAAATTAACAAGAGGTCATCGACCTATATCTCGCTGAACTAGTTATATTTGGGTCTCCTGGACTCCTTAGTGTATAGTTCTCAGCAAACTTATTAGTTAGGTCTTTTATGGTTGGTGAACGACCTATATGGTGATAGGAATTTTTTTGAGGTCTCTGGTGTTTAAAAAGGAAGTTTTGTTTTATTTTGGCTAAGTCTTGAGTAGATCACCCCCTTCTGACTTAGGCAAATTTTGATATTTTTTTATTCTTTGTTACCAGGCCTCTTTAATTGAAAAACTGACATCTTTGTGATAGGTTTTTGCACAAAGTGCAAGTGTGCTACTTGCGAGCTGAGCACTTACTAAACTGACCTCTTTGTGAGAGGGTTTTGTATAGAGTGCAAGTGTGCTTCTTGCGAGTTAAGCACTTACTAAACTGACATCTTTATGAGAGGTTTTGTACAGAGTGCAAGTGTGCTTCTGCGAGCTGAGCACTTACTAAATTGACTTCTTTGCGAGAGGTTTATTTTTGTACAGAGTGCAAGTGTGCCTCTTGCAAGCTGAGCAATTACTAAACTGACCTCTTTGCGAGATAATTTTTTATACATAGTGCAAGTGTGCTTCTTGCGAGCTGAACTTACTAAACTGACCTTTTTGCGAAATGGTTTTTTTTAATAGAGTGCAAGTGTGTTTCTTGTGAGTTGAGCACTTACTAAACTGACCTCTTTATGAAAGTTTTTTTTAACAGAGTGCAAGTGTGCTTCTTACGAGCTGAGCACTTATAAAACTAACTTATTTACGAAAGTTTTTTGTATAGAGTGCAAGTATGCTTCTTACGAGCTGAGTATTTACTAAACTGACCTCTTTGCGAGAGGTTTTTTGCATATAGTGCAAGTTACAAGTAACGAATTACCAAACATAACATTTCATATACATTTCCTTGGAGGCAACTATTACAAGAATACAATTTGTTCTAGTGTGAGAATCTGAGCTTTCGACCCGTACTTTCTCGATTTTTTTTGTTTTAGAATGAAAACTTGTTTTGTAGAGTCGCCGTTTGTTTTACGAGAAAACAAACAAAAGGTCGTACGAAGGGCAATTCAAAAATGAATTATCTTTCATACGTTTGAAACCAGAGATTTATTAAAAATTTACTTTGCTAGGGTTCAGGAACTATATTATGAATTGGGAAGGTGTTAGGCACCCAATTCGCCCTTTCGGTCTCTTAATGGATCATGTATTTAATTTCTATTTTAGACATCTTTCAAGTAGTATGAATAGTTTTCAGAATAGTCCTTTCCGGATGAATTTAGTTTAAAATTATATTTTAAAATCAGACTCGAGCTTTGCGAGCGCTTACGTATTCATTCATAGAATGAAATCAGAGTCTCGTAATTCCATTTTTTTGGAAACTGTTTTTATATTTTTGTTTTGTTTTGAAAACGTGCTAAAATATATTTTTAATTTTCTTGTAAAATTTATAAAAGACTTGTTTTAAAAACAATGAACTTCTTTGCAAGTTGTCTAATTTTCTCAATTAAAACTTGTATTTAAATGCAGTATAGAAATTTAGGAGAGCTGTAAAGAAATATACCTAGTGTGCTTGAAAAAGAACGAATGTCGCTTGCTTGCTCCTTTCTCTCTCTAGAAATTATCTCTCTAAAAATCACTCCCTCTAAAATTTTCTCTTTCTAAAACTTTCTCTCTCTAAGAATTCTTTCTCTCTAAAAATTACTCTCTAATAATTTTGACAGAGATTCTCCTTACTAAAAAATACTATTGAGTGTCGATGCCTTCAAATGATACCCCAAGGGTCCTATTTATAGGGAAAATCCCGCCAAAAATGCTCTAAAAAAAGCCAGCCACATGGGGTGCGGCTAGGGCTTACAGTTGGGGCATGTGGTTGGTACTTGCGGCTGGGGCGTACGGTTGGGGCGTGCGGCTGGGGTGTGCGGCTAGGGCATGCGGCTGGGGCTTGTAGTTGGGTCCCAATTGCACGGTTGATAGGTAGTCGTACGGTTGGAGGGCTGCGGCTGGCACTCTGAAAATGCACATAAACACCTAAAAAAACTCAAAATTTCTAACGAGGCGCTCCCTGTCCTAGTAAGCGAAGAGGCAACAAAGGTTGTATCAGACTCTCATCGGATTCGAAGTTGGAGTCTTTTCTAACAGTCTTCTATATGCATGATGACTTAGGACTAAAATGCAAGATGCTCATTTTGTATAAAAAGCATATTCACATGAGAGTCGTGGATTGGGGTGTTCACAGACCCTCTCGTCCCGAAATTCTTACCCGTAAGAATTTTGGGATGATAAGAAAACAACGATTCACGACTCTCGTGTGAATCTTAATGTATTGATACTTGAATTAAATATACCCTTCTGGCACATGAATTCCATTATGTCTCATGCGATGCAATCCATGACCACTCCTTTCCTTTCGGCTAGGCAACACGATACATCAATCTTTTCTTCTGCCTACCCTCAGTGGCGCATTTTTACCTTCGGTGTACTGGATTTTGAACAATTCGTGCAGGGAGTTTTTGACATTTCGTCTGAATCCAGATGATTATTTGTGAAAACAGCGCTTCAAAAAAGGTTTCCCATCTTTTGGGGAAAAGCGGAAAAAAGATTATTGTCTTGTAATTCCCTTCATGGGGACTTGTGCTAAAAGAAGAAATTTCCATCTTTGAAAAATGTAAAGAAGATTCTTATCATGGGGAATGTGTGGACAAAGTTATTCCCATCGTGAGGAATGTGAGGTAAAGGTTATTTCCCTTCGTGGGGAAAGGGGATCAAAAAAAAAATGCGAAGAATTCCTATCTCTGAGGAATTCAAAAGATTCTTTTCGTGTGGAATACGTGGAGTCGTTATTTTCCTTCGTGAAGAAAGTGATTTTGGCAAAAAATTTCATCGTGGGAAATGCGAAGAATTCCTGTCTCTAAGAAATTTGAGAAATTTTCTTCGTGGGGAACACGTGGAGTCGTTATTTTCCTTCGTGAGAAAAGTGATTTCGGAGAAATTCCCATCGTGGGGAATGCGAAGAATTCCTATCTCTGAAGAATTCGAGAAATTCCCTTCGTGGAGAACAAGTGGAAAGTGTTATTTTCCTTCATGGGGAAAGTGATTTCGGAGAAAAATTCCCATCGTGGGGAATGCGAAGAATTCCTATATCTGAGGAATTCAAAAAATTTCCTTCGTGGAGAACACGTGGAAAGTGTTATTTCCCTTCATCAAAAAAGCGATTTCGAAAAAATTTCCATCGTGGAGAATGCGAAAAATTCCTATCTCTGAGAAATTCAAAAAATTTCCTTCGTGGGGAACACGTGGAGTCGTTATTTCCCTTCATGGGAAAAGTAATTTCGGAGAAATTTCCATCGTGGAGAATGCGAAGAATTCCTATCTCTGAGGAATTCAAAAAATTCTACTGAAACTAAACACTGCTTTATTAATCGAACACTGCTTTGCTGGTTTTTCAAAAATTGATATGCTAGAGAGAATTGCTTGTAATTTGAAGAGCTCTTTTCCTTTTATTCCACCCTTAGTTTTGACCTTTGTGTTTATTGGGAGTCATACTTTTGAATCAACTTTATCTAGAAGATTTCGGACCGTTATGCATGGATTTTTTGGGATTTGGATCTCTCTACCCTCTGTTTTATTCTCTTTAGTCATGCGGATAGAATTTCGTTTGGAATTCTCAATTATCCTTGAGCTATCCTCTGACTTTTCACAGTGAAGATGCTGGTCGTATATCGTTTTTTGTTTTTCGATACCCTTATTGCTCCCTCTTTTGATTATTTGGCCTTTTATTTTGGCGTTCAAATTTTCTTGATTTTTTCTTTCTTTACTTTTTCCAAAATAGGAGCCTTACTCACCTAAGATGTAGCCCTCCGCCTTTTGGCACAACTGTCACTCTTAGTGTGGCTCTCCCTGTCGATTTTTCATTCATTCTATTTTTTCACTCTTTTTTCACTTGGACTAATGGGATTTTTTCCTTTTCTACTCATTCAATTTTTTCTTGTACCCGATTCCTCTTTTACATCTTCCCCATTTATTCATCGGATTCTAGCCTTTCGAAAAATAGATCCATCCTTTTGAATTTTGGTTCCTCCACAGACTCTAAAGTGTCAGACTTTGGGTTTTGATCAACCATCTCGTGCATGTGTGTGAGTCTTGGTCCTTTGTATCGGGAAAAGTTGATTCATAATCTGTCTTTCCCACTTTTTTTTTGCAAATTTGATCAAAATTGAGGGGGTAGCCGCAGGGTATATACCCCCTAGCCATACGGTTGGCAGCCAACCGCACGGTTGGGGGCTAGCCGTACAGCTAGCTAGCCTGCGGCTGGCTCCAGATTTCTATATATAGGCCACTGTTTGTATCACTTCTCTTCACTTCCACTTGCGATTTCTCTCTAAAGCATATAAATTTCTGTTTTTTAAAAACATTTAGCGAGTGTTCTTTAGTAGCGTGAGTGATGGCATTTGCGAGGCTATTTTCAATTTTCGTGATCATGATGATGGGGGGTCCACCTAAGGGTGGAGAGGTGTCGAAGCACCTCCTGGGTGATGAGGTGGAGGCTATTACGACTACTGTGGATGGGCATTTGATCTGCGCGCCACATCATGACGACTGGGATGGTGTGGCATGGGAGGGGTCACTGAGGGCAGACAGGTCATTGCAGCGAGCGATGTACCGTGACGTGCCATTGATCTCACCGGGAGAGGGATGGGAGTGATTGCTGATGGAGCCTGCGGCACACGAGATCCGTCGTCAGACTCGGGTATGCTTTGATTCTCAGTACTTTACTTATTTAAGTAATTTTTTTAGCAAAAATGCAATGACATGATATGCATGACATGTGATACATTTATTAATTACTCGCCATGGTAGATGTACTTAACATAATGTATTTTTCAAAATATTACGTGGTATTAACTTAAAAATTATTAAAGCATGAACCATATAATTTATTTGAAATATGTGATGTAGCAGAGGATTGGTCGTTGCCGTAGGATCACACGTGCGGCTCCCAAGCTCTGAGACCAGCCACCCTCGTTGGTGAGGGCAATTTGAGTTCGACCCCGTTTGGGCGGTTTATAGAGGTGTTGCTAGGTGGAGAGTTCCAGCGTTCGGTGAGTCTGTTGACAGTTTTAGGAGAGAGATGGTGGGACACGACGCACACCTTCCATTGGAGTTAGGGAGAGATAACATTGACCCTGGATGACGTGTTTGTGTTGACGGGGTTGCCGTTTGGGGGACAGGCTTTGGCACCTAACTTACGGGTGCAGATCACGATGGATGGTATGGGAGCGGCGTTAGGGTGGAAGCCTAGTCGAATAGTGGTGGATGGGATACCCCACACGGCGATGGTTCATCATATCGAGGCAGAGAGTGAGAGGTTTGGTGATGGACCGATGACACGGCAGGAGGTGCGGCAGCTGTCTCGGTGCTTTTTGTTATTAGTGTTGCACGACTTCTTCTATGCACGTGGCGGAGATAACTTGCGACTGTGGTGGTTGCCATATCTGAGATTCTTCGACCAGCTGTACACATTTGCATGGGGAGGATACGTGTTGGCTGTGTTATACGAGTCGATGGATTTGGTGTGTCGACATATGGAGCTTAATCATCGTGGGCTTGTCACACTTTGGGAGGTAATTAATTAAATTATATCCGCACTTTACTTTTATGAATAAAAATGTGTGGTTTTTAATAAAAATGTGATGGTTTGTAACAGATGTGGTTTATAGCTCATACCCAGCAGGGTATAGGGCAGATTCAGTTGCACGCTACACATGCTGATGAGTTCTCCCTATTTCGATAATTTTATAGTGGGAACGTCATTGGGTTATACTGTATCTGACACCGGATCTAAGCGCGGGTGACGTGCTCGGTATCTAATTTGAGCAGGTAAGAGAATGTGTGATCAAATTAAATTAATTTAGTGACATTTGTAAAAACGTAACTTATTATATATTTATAAAACAGGTACAGTGGAGCCCATGGCCCGCGTTCGTTGCCCAGCAGTGGGGGTATACGGATGCGTTGGCGGCAGCGCGTTCGAGGAGACTTTTTTCCATGAGTATGGAGTTGCATTCTACTTGGGGGAGCGGGTGATCCGGCAGCATACCCCGGCGTTGGGAGTGATGGTGCCGGCGTGGCCTCCAGTTGCGATGAGGTGGCCGGGGTTGCTGTCTGTAGAGGAGCAGGCGGCTTTTATGGCTGGGGTTTTATGAGATGGTTTTTTGGTTGAGGGGGATTATGAGTTGTTCGCACATCGGTATTTGATGAGGGAGATGAAGGGGGTGCGCGGGTGAGTGTTTTATGCTAAGTATGCAGCGATTGGAGAAGATCCGTTGTTCATTCGGGGGCAGCTGTACATATCTCAGCGGGTGCCGCATCAGCCTGTGCCAGCCCCGAATAGACGGGCTAAGGGTATTGCGAATTCGGATGACGAGGATTCGAATAGAGAGAGAGAGGTAGAGCCACAGCCAGTAGAGGGGAAGGATGATGAGGCATCGGAGGAGGTGCCATTGGGGAATGGTAATGGTGGGATTGCACCTACGGAGCCTGGATTGGCTGCGACAGCAGCTGTATCACCCGGTCGAGGGAGAGGGGTGAGAGGAGGTAAGAGTTCGAGCGGGGGGAGGAGTCCGATATCGAGGCTGCCCATTCCACCAGCCATGTCGGGGAGGATTCCTCAGATGTCTGCGAAGATGGTAGCGCAGGTGGTGGAGCAGTTACGAAAACCGGAGGGACGAGAATCTTCAGGATGCGGGTCCGTTCGGGTTCATCGCCCATGTATGGGCCGGGGGACATGGATTGGGCTCAGCACGTTTTCTTCTCGCCATTGCTGCGTACTCCTGTTGGGTCTCCTAGTGCTGGATCTATTGGCTTGAGGCCCTACTCGTTATCTACTCCATCATCGGGTGCTGCTCGTGGTATTGTTTTTCGAGATGTGGGAGAGTTTTGCGGCTCAATTGGGGGCGGATACGGGTATAGGTCAGGCTTCGGCGGGTGAGGAAGGTGATAAGGGAAAAGGGAATGAGGTGGCTCCAGAGTCGGAGATAATTGAGGAGTCTGAGGAGGACACCCTCCCGGTGGGTGGAGGAGTTGGTGGAGTCGAGGCTGGTTCGTCACATGCCGGTGGTGCGTCGACATCTTATGCAATCCCCGAGTACCCGCGAGACATTCCTTACATGGACTTCGCCCGGCTGAAGCAGTACCGGATTCCTGATGTACCAATGGATGACGAGTAGATGGGGGCCTTGGCGCATGTCTCGGATGAAGAGGTATGATTTTAATAATTGTAAAAAAGTATATTATACTTCGTGGCGTTTATGAATAGTGATGTATTTCATGATTTGTAATTAGCAGATGGGTTTGTTCTGGCTTCGAGAGGTGGCCGAGTTGCTGAGGAGCTACTTCAACGCCTACGAGTTGTTGACCTTCGTGGCTCCCTTCCCGACAGAGTACATGGGGAGGTATAGTAGGCGTCTAGCGGGTGATGTGACAGCGACCTACTATCCATCTCGCTCATGGTCCAGATCGGCGGTGCCTTCTCAGTCTGTTCAGCAGTCGGGTCGGATGTTTAGGCTTGCTCCTCCTCCTTAGGGTCGCGGTCGTACAACTTTAGAGAGTCTGGCTGAGGGCATTGGTGAAACAAAGGCGAAACGCCCGCGTACGATGGATCCTCCCCCTTCCCCTCAACGTTGATGGTTTTAGTCTGGTTTAAGGTTTTTGGATAACAAACTTTAATTAGTTATTAATTTAGATGTATTTGTTTTTATGAACAATTTGGTTATTTTAAGTGAATGTGACTGGGTTTTTATTTATTTAATAAATGAGGTGCTTATTTTTGAAAAAAAGTATGCTTGTGTGTGATGCTATATGTTTTAAAATATGAGAATGTGACAAATTTGTTACAAATTTGATTGTGAAAATGGTTAAGTACGTATGTTGGCAAGTAATTATCAAACCTATATGCATGCAAATGATGGATCGTTCTTCTTAAATAATGTCTGGCAATATCTTTGTCATGATAGATTGTAAAAGTCGAAAAATGTGAACAAGGGTGAGGGCCAACCGCACCCTCTAACCGCAAGGGGTAGCCATACGGTTGGCTGCTAACCGTACGGTTGGGAGCCAACCGTACGATTGGGGTCCAGCCGTGCAGTTGGCATGTACAGTGTGCTATAAATAATGCGCGAATTTGTCATTTTTCTCACTTCACATCTTATCCATTCCACATTTTTCTTCCAAAAAAGCTTCCCTTCTTCTTTTTGTCACAATGTCTTCTTTCCGTACCCGTCCTGCCTTTACCCTCTTCATCGATTATCTTGCTCTAGCTGAGGCTGACTGTAGTTTGAACTGGGGTGATCTTAGTCATTTACATCGTTGGTGTACTCATGAGATCAACTGGTCTTTCTTACAAGGGATAGTAGATTTATGGGACCCGAAGGATCATTGCTTCCGTATCGGTTTGGACGAGCTGTGTCCGCTATCGAGGAATTCACCGTACTGATGTGGCAGGATGTAGCTTGGCCATTGGTTTCTTTGAGAGATAGCAGGAGCCCTCAAGTTATGTTAGCGGAGTTCTTGGGATTGCAAGAGGGTAAGTGTAGATCTATGATAGTAGAGGGACAGCTCCATCTAGGCCGGATAGTGGAGTTCTTCACACGACAGGGCGATGATCCGGCATATTATTCGGGATGTACTGCGGTATGTTTCCTTTGTGCTTTTTCTTATATGTTGTTGGTTACGGGAGATGCTGTTTTGGTTGACCCCTTGATCGTTCGAGTTGTATCGGAGGCTAGGCATCAACATTTGGTGACTCCGATTCTATTAGCGGAGACGCTTAATGGTTTGGATGCGATGGTACAAGGTCAGAGTGAGGTTTTTCGGGGTAGCCCATTTCTGTTATACATGTGGTTGACGGAGAAATTTTGATTTCTAGAGCCACGCTTGCCTTGGGACACACGAGATTTCTTTCTTCGGTATGATCATGCTATAGCTTCTCGTCGGACATCTTTTGACTGGACCATTCGGTTCTCAGAGTTGGCGTATGTTATTCGATGGGATGTTCCATGGTGGAGGTTGAGGACCATGATCATGAGCATGAATGGGCAAAACAATCTTTGATTTCGTGGTTTGAGGGAGATATAGTTTTACATACCCGAGCGATTGACTAGGTAGTTCAACGTCCCTCTCAGGGTTCCTCTACCTTTGAGAGACTTCTCTTCTATTGCTCTCTCGATTACCCCACGACTAGAGATGACGTTACGAGGTTTGTGGTTTAGTCATTATACTCGTCGATTTCATGGTGCGGAGTTCGGTACTACCTAGGTGACACGATCTGATGTGGTGTTGCATATATGGCGTCGAGTTCGTTAGACCATGGAGTATGACCCGATGCTGATGAGATGGTTTAGGTATGCAGATACCTTAGTGGCAAATGAGACTGTTCTTGCTTCATATCATGCCTTTAAGAGGGAGAGGATTTTGCATGCTGCTACTGATTGATGGTTTTCGGGGATGGTTAGGTTTTGTGGATGGCTTTTCTTTTGAAAGCATTTTGGGTTTAGATGGGAGATATGTAAGTGAAAAGCATAGGGAATTGATGTATGTAAGTAGGTTCGATGTAGGTTGTTTCTATCTGTCTTGTATGAAAAACTTTGGCTATGGAAAATCTCTTTCTGTCCATTTGTCTCAAAAAGAATGAATGTTATTATAAGAAATAGACCGGGCCTAAAATTTTATCTCAGGTTGCCTACGTTCCCCCTCTTTTTTTTTTGGGGGGGGGGGGGGGCTCAGGTCTTCGTAGTTCATGCTTACAATTTACTGATAATATTTTTTCAATCGATCGAGGTTGACTGGTGAGTTTAACTATTGGCCATCAATATCGGTAAGGTGATCGGCACCCCCGGACAGTATCTCAGTGACAATGTAGGGACCTGTCCATTTTGGTGAGAATTTCCCTCGTGGGTCTCGAGCCGATTCTCGGATTTCTTTGAGTACCAAGTCTCCAACTATGATTCATCTAACACGAATTTTCTTATTAAAAGCTTTTACGACACGCTTTTGGTATCCTTGATGTTTATATGAAGCTTTTAATCGCTTTTCGTCGATCATTATCCAATCACTTTCAGTTACTTGATTTTCCAATCACTTTTAGTGACTTGATTTTCCATCTGGGGTATCGACATTATCCAATCACTTTCAGTGACTTGATTTTCCAAGATAACCCGTAAAGAGGGTATTTCCATTTCTACTGGTAAAACAACTTCCATTCCATATGTAAGAGAGAAAGGCGTTGATCCTGTAGAAATTCTTTCAGTGGTACGATACCCCCAGAGTGCATATGGGAGTTTTTCGGGCCAATCTCTGCCGGATTTCACCATCTTGCTAATAATGTTCTCTAAATTCTTGTTAGTAGCCTCAACAGCCCCATTGGTTTGCGGGCGGTACGGGGAGGATTTGTGGCGTTTGATTCCTTATTCCTCCATAAGCTCATTAGCTTCACCTTCAAAATGTGTCCCATTATCGGATACGATTTCATGTGGTACCCCATATCGGCATATAATGTTGTGACGGATGAACCGAGCTACCTTCTTGGCATTTAAATCTTTGTAAGATTCAGCTTCAACCCATTTAGTGAAGTAGTCGATAGCAACTAAGATGTATTTGTGACCATTGCTACCTTTTGGTGAGATTTTAACGATTATGTCGATACCCCAGATGGAAAATGGCCAAGGAGATGTCATAGGATACAATTCTTTTGGTGGGAGCTTCTGTGCTTTGGCGTATGTTTGGCATTGATGACAACCTTTGACATATTCAAAGCAATCTTTTTGCATTGTCAACCAATAATACCCTTGACGGACTATCTTCCGTGCCAGTGTATAACCGCTCATGTCTGGGCCACATTCTCCACTATGGATTTGTTCCATCATTGCTCGAGACCTTTCCTTGTTGAGGCACTGAAGATGTATACCATCGTCATTTTTTCGGTATAATTTTCCCGCACAAATAATGAATCGAGATGCTAGTCGGCGAAGTGCGATTCGAGTGGCTTTATCCGTATTTGATGGGTATTCATTGTGCTTAAGTAGTTGCCAGATATCATAATACCAAACACTTGGTTCAACCCCGTTTCCACTTTCAACATCCAGCGATAGACAAAATACTGGATTCGCTCGCTTCTGAATTTGGATCTGAATTTTTTCTTTCTCCCTCGGAATTTCAATCATCGAAGCAAAAGTAGCCAACGCATCAGCGAAGTTGTTCTGCGTTCTTGGAATATAGAAGAATTCAATAAAATCAAATTTCTCGAAAGTTTCTTTGAGTTGGGCTAAAAATGGTACGAGTTTTTTTTCTTTGATCTTCCACTTTTTTAGAATCTGATGAATAATGAGGGCAGAATCCCCAAACACTTGAATCTTGCAAACCCCCTTTAATAATGTGATTTCCAACCCGACGATACAGGCTTCATATTTCGCGATATTGTTAGTGCAAGGAAACTCCAAGCGAGAAGACATAGGGGCATGGGTCTGATCTGGAGAAATTAATAGGATCCAGATTCCATTTCCATTTCGATTGCAAGCACCATCAAAGTATATTTTTCATTCGTCATTTTTTGTAATCTCCATGATACCTTCATTGGGAAATTCAAATTCCTCTAACTTGGTATCGATGATAGGGTTTCCAGCTAGATGATCTGCTATGACTTTCCCTTTAACGGCCTTTTGGGTTATGTACGAGATATCGAACTCTGAAAGCAAAAATACCCATTTAGCCATTCTATTGGTCAATATCAGCTTCTCAAACAAGTATCGTAAAGGATCCCTGCGAAAGATTAAGATTACGAAAAAATCCAACATGTAATGCCGCAACTTTTGGGTGGCCCAAACCAACAAAGCACATGATTTCTCTAAAGCCGTGTAATTTCGTTCTCCCGGAGACAGCTTTTTGCTTAGATAATATATTGCTTGTTCAGTTCTTGTTTTTAGCAAATGTTGTGCTAACATTGCTCTTACTGACAAGTCGTTAATAGACAGGTATAATATCAACGGAATGCCCACTTAGGGATGTGCTAGGACATGAGGTTTGGATAAGTATTGTTTGATCTTATCAAATGCTTCCTGGCATTGCTCGTTCCATTGTCTATCAGAGTTCTTTTGAAGCAATTTAAAAATTGGCTCTCATGTTTGAGTTAGTTGTGAAATGAATCTGCTTATGAATTGCAATCTCCCAAGAAAACCCCGAATTTCCTTCTCAGTTTTAGGAACTGGCATTTCTTGAATAGCTTTTATTTTTGCTGGGTCAACTTCGATTCCCTTTTTTACTGACTATATATCTCAGCATCTTGCCTTTAATGACTCCAAATACACACTTTTGAGGATTCAAGCGCATTTGAAACCGTATCAGCCTCTCAAAGAAGGTACGAAGAATTGGGACGTGATTCTCACGATTTAAGGATTTGATGATCATGTCGTCAACGTACACTTTTACTTCCTTATGGATCATATCGTGGAACAAACTAGTTGTCGCTCGTTGAGATGTAGCCCTAGCATTTTTTAACCCAAACGGCATGACGGTGTAGCAGTAAGTTCCCCAAGGTGTGATGAAGGCTATCTTTTCTTGATGATCAAGGTGCATTTTGATCTAATTATACCCAACAAACCAGTCGACGAATGATTTTAAGGCATGATTTGCAGTGTTGTCGACAATGAGATCAATATTTGGCAGCGAAAAATCATCTTTTGGACAATCGGCATTCAAATTATGATAATCAACACAAACCCTTACTTTTCCGTTAGGTTTTGGTATATGCACGATGTTGGCCGACCAAGTAGGGTATTCAACAACCCGTATGAACCCAACATCTAATTGTTTCGTCACTTCTTCTTTTACTTTTAGGGACCACTCAGGTATTAATTTTCTCAATTTTTGCTTGATGGGTTTACATTTGGGTTTTGTGTGTACTTTATGCATCACAATGTGGGTATCCAAACTTGGCATATCAGCGTATGACCAAGCAAATACATTGACGAATTCTTTCAACAAATTTTCTAAATCCTTATTTTCAACATTATTTAATTCAGCCCCAATTTTTATTTCCTTTTTATCATCACTGGTGCCTAAGTTTATTGTGATAGTGTCCCATTCAATGAGTTGTATTCTTTGTTCTTCTCTTAAATTCTCATTCATCACTTCCACATCATAAAAATCAAAGTAAGGAGAAACATTGACAATTTTATTGATAGAAATATCATTTTATACAGATAATATACATTCTAACTCTTGTACATCTCTATCAATATTATTTTATTTCTTCTTATACCTCTTTTCTTCTTTAATGGGGCGTATGAGGTGTATAGGGTCCCCGAGGTAATCTTCTTCAAGTGCCATTACCTCGAACATTTTTTTGAACATATCTTCTTCTTCCAATGGCTCGACAGGCGGTTGGGTGATCTTTAACTGAGATGAGAAGGTGTGAGTAAAACCCTCGCTTATATAAAAATCTTCCTCGAAAAAGATTTCTAACCTCGGTTGCCTTTTTCCTTCTTTATTAACCCATGGCTCTTGAAATTCATAATAAGGGAAGTCTTCGCCCTCTTTCACAATCATCCATTTAACAAGCTATCGGTGAATATGGTGCTTTTTATTTAGCTATCATCTCCCATATACCCTAACCCAGCAAGAGGACTCGGTTATTGGTGTGGCTCGATCATTTGTGCAATCCCGGCTTTATATTTTCTTTGACCAATTCTCGGTAAGAATTTCATCTTCCTCATCATTTGCACTACTCGTGAGTTGATGGTTGACATATCATCGGGAGGTAGATATTTCACATTTTGGGTGGTAAGAGCTTGTACTTTCGGTTCATATGAAAATCCCCCGAGTTGGACGTCTTGGCTACCAATCCCTAATACAGGCGAGTCTTTGGGCACTATCGTTCTTTCGGGATCTCCCTTAATGATAATGACATCCCCGATGAAAGGTATTTTTATCTTTTGATGAAGGGAAGAAGGGAGTGCACCAACTTTATGCAACCAAACCAGTCCCAGTAACAAATTGAAACTCGATGGAATATCGATGACTTGAAACTCGGTCGTAAATGTAGCCGGTCCCATTTTCATATCCAGCATGACAAAACCCAATACTTTTCGCTTTGTATTGTCATATGCTTGAACCGTGACTGGTGATTCTTCTAATGTGGTCAAATTGATACCCAAACGGACTGCAGTCTTCAACGGGCATACATTAATCGTAGAACCATTATCGTCGAGAACATATGGTATAGACATTCCACAGGCCACAACGGTGATATGTAAGGCTTGGTTATGATCTCGGCCAAGTGGTGACAGGTCTTCGTCGGAGAACCCGATCATCTGTTTTTGCACTCCCATTGAAGAGATAATTGTTGTTAATTCATTCGGGGTAGCTTCGAAAGGAACAACTGATTTATCTATCATTTTCATCAATGCCACACGGCGTGGTTTGGATGCAACGAAAAGTCCCCATATTGAGATTTGGGCTTGTGTTTTCTTCAATTGTTCCATAACACGCCCTTCTTCCGGATCTCTTGTCAGTGCTTTGGAAGGAGTAGTAACAGTAGTTTGCTTGGTGCTTGGTAGTTGGTAGACTTTTCCAGAGCGAGTCAACTGTTGAACCCATGTTGCTACCGGATCAATCATTTCTTCAGATGGCTTCAATAGAGGTTGTTTGCGCCTTCTTTTCAGCTTGAGAGACTTCGTTCCAGTCGAAGGTGATCATATTTATTTGTAATGGGTACTTACTTTGATACACACCCTTCCTTATTGCTCTTCCACGGTTATACCCAAGGCCTTGTCTTCTCAGGTTATCTTTGAATTGAGGAAAGTAAGCAATTCCTTGGTTTTGTTTACCGAGCCCAAGTCCTGGTATGAATTGCATTCGTTCCATCCATCCCATGACTTTCGGATTAACCATTTCTTGTGATCGCAGGGTAGAAGTTTCATTAACGCATAATCCCAATAATGTTTCATCTTTGGTTTCCTCGACTGATTCCTGGGGTTTTTCAGGCTCATGTTCGATAACAGCAGATGAAGGCTTTATATAGCCAAATTTCAACACTTCAACATTTTCCACATCCACGACAGGTTTAATCAAAGATACAGGATCTGGCAAATCCAAATCTTCCTCAATAGCATTGATTCGGTGATTAGGGAGAGGATTTCTTGCGACATTTAGTGTTGATGGATCTGGTATTCTTTTGCTATCAATTAGGTTTTTAATAGCATATCGCAGGGCCATGCAACTGTCCGTAGTGTGTTCGAACCCTCGATGGTACTCACAACGCTCGTTCATATTTTAATGGGATGGTATTTGTTGCGGTAATGGCCTTAGGTTCATGGGATATATTATCCCAGCTTCTTTTAACTGTTCAAATACCTTTCCCAAAGGTCCCGGCAACTGTGAAAAGTATCTATCTCGTGATCAATTTTGGCCGAATGTTCTAGGATTGTTGTTGTTGTTACGGTACCCTGGTGCAGAATAATTCCCAACATTTTTTGCAGAGCTTTAATCATAGGGATTGTTAGAATAACCCCTACCAAAAGTCCCGTAAGAGGTGACTTGATTGATGGTTGAGGTAGAAGTCTTCTTATATTATGATGCGGACTTCTGGGTTTCAGCTTGCTTTGCTAGTTCCTCCTCAATCTCATTGCCAACGTGAAGTAAAGCTTGGAATCTACCAAAGAATTGATGCCCCATTTGAGCTCGAATTTCCGGTTTCAAATTCTTAACAATCATTCCTAATTGTTCTTCCACATCGAGACGTTCTACCATTTGTGTAGCTAATTCCTTTTATCTCGTAACGAACTCGCTAATGGTCTCGCCTTCTTTTTGCTTAGCCATTTTTAGGAGTTTTCTCGTAACCTTGAGCTCCTTATTAGTCTTATACTGGGCTACAAATTCTTAAATAATAGCGGACCATGATCTAACACGGTGTTTCTCAAGTTTCAAAAACCAACTTTGGGCTGGCCCCGCAAGAGTAAGGTGAAAGGAATTGGCCAATTCAGCCTTGCCAATATCGTAAATCCTCATTGATCTAACGTAAGATTTCAAATGGAGTTTCGGTGGCATAGTTCCTGTGAATTTCAGGATGGAAGGCATTTTCAAACCCACCGGGTAACAAGCTTCAGGGTACAGGTTTTAGCTTTGCATTTGAGTTAAGTTATTCGAACTCTCGGCCACCTTTTGAGTTAATGCTCGTAACTGTTCCTTAAGTTCGGATAGATCTTTGTCTCCTCGATGGGTTTCCATCGGTGATGGGCTTTCTCCTTGAATACTCATTGACCGTCTTACCGGTTCATAATACGAATCCCAATAAGGTTCAGGTATTGGTTGTATCTGCAGAGGAACTTGATCGATTGGATCTTGTTGTAACCAATTACTGACCAGATCATGCATACCCTTTGGTTGGTTCAACTGTTTGAACGAAGGTGGTACTTCGGTGTGGATTGAGAGTGGTGGTGGTGGTGGCATAACCGGGGCCTCTTTTGTCGGTTTTGATGCACGTCCCTTGGCTAATTCCTTCAATTTGGCCTGAGTATTTCGATTGTCAGTTAGGAATAGAGTCATGCTCTGGTTCAAATTCATCAACATTTGATATAAATCCTCTGGACTGGGCACCGGGACATTCCTACTTGTGCTGGCTAAGTTTGGATCTGTATTCTGATAAGGTGGCAGACCCCCCATAGTATTATTCTGTGGTATACCCGAGTTTGGGTAGAAAGGACCGGGATGCGGATCCGCTGCGTGGTTCAACTAGTTGATTGTACCCCGATTTAGTGTATTTTGATCCATTAAGTCAAAAGAATCTGGTCTGACTAACCTTCCAGTACTATCTCTTCCAGCCCACGCTGAGGCCAGATTGAATGGGTATCCGGTGTGAGGAAAAGGGCAAATCCATGGCGCACATCCCCGGGAAAAAGACAATAATATACCATTTAGAAATTGCTAGACTTTATTTAAGAATACATCGATCGGGAAGACGCTAAAACACATAAAAAGTTTTTTTTTAGGTGAGATTGAAAATAGACCAAACAATGACAACTTGAGAGCCCCGTACAGAGGTAGAGTAGGAATATGCATTCCTTGGGTTCCCATACCATCTGAATTTTGAAAATTATTTGGAAAAGATTTTAATGAAAATCGTTTGAAAACACAGGAAGTTCTCTCCTCATGAGTTGCTTTATTCATGGAACCCGCGATAGGAAAATTACGAGGACTTTTAGTTCTTGTGAATTTTTACGGAGGAGGTTGGACAACCTTCGGCCGTACCTCCCAAAACCACGACGGTATGAATGACAGGGCCTTTGTTCACTAGGTTCTCACAATTACTGGTCATTAAAACAATGCAGAAAATCTTTGTGTTCTAAGCTGACTCCCTTATATGCAGCGTGGTTTAAAGGGGTGAGGTTTAAGGCTCCCTCCTATTTGGCAGGTCTTACGATATACCTCAAGAGCACAGGTATGTGTAAGGACCTTTTAATATACATCCCGGGTACATAAATGTTCTCGTCACTCGATATACCTCGGTAAGTACTTAGCCAAGGAGAGTGGTCCTATGCGCTTTCGGCTAGTGCAGACCCGCAAGTCCACGGCCTAATTACGACTCTGGGTCTGAGGTTGATAGGGTAAAATTTACACTCGCGAAAATGCATGATGGTATGTGAATGCGTGCGAAATAACAATATGGCAGTTTATTATTGATCAATGCTTTATGGTTTGTTATGATAATTTACCCAATTTTAATTATGAAAAAGATTTTCCTCATATAATTAGTTAATAAAGGCATCAAGGTATCCACCTAAATCGCTTCTATGTTATCCTAAAACTAAGGCTTGCAATCCTATATCTAATAAAAAATACGAATTAAATATATGATCCATTATATTAGAGCTTAGTTCTCGACATTCCCCAGCAGAGTCGCTACTGTGAGAATCCGAGCTTTCGACCTGTACTTTCTCGGTTTCTTTTTATTTTAGAATGAAAATTTGTTTTGTAGAGCAGCCAGTTTGTTTTACGAGAAAACAAACAAAAGGTCGTACGAAGGGCAATTAAAAAATGAATTATCTTTCATATGTTTGAAACCAGAGATTTATTGAAAACTTACTTTGCTAGGGTTCGGGCACTATGTTACGAATTGGGAAGGTGTTAGGCACCCAATTCGCCCTTTCGGTCTCTTAATGGATCATGTATTTAATTCCTATTTTAAACATCTTTCAAGTAGTATGAATAGTTTTCAGAATAGTCCTTTCCGGATGAATTTAGTTTAAAATTATACTTTGAAATCAGACTCGAGCTTTACGAGCGCCTACGTATTTATTCATAAAATGAAATCAGAGTCTCGTAGTTCCATTCTTTTGAAAACTATTTTTATATTTTTGTTTTGTTTTAAAAACGTGTCAAAACAGATTTTTAGTTTTCTTGTAAAATTTAGAAAAGACTTGTTTTGAAAGCAATGAACTTCTTTGCAAGTTGTCTAATTTTCTCAATTAAAACTCGTATTTAAATGCAGTATAGAAATTTAGGAGAGCTGTAAAGAAATATACCTGGTGTGCTTGAAGAAAAACGAAGGTCGCTTGCTTGCTCATTTCTCTCTAGGACTTTCGCCCTCTAGAAATTCTTTTTCTAAAAATTACTCCCTCTAAAACTTTCTCTTTCCAAAACTTTCTCTCTCTAAGAATTCTTTATCCCTAAAAATTACTCTCTAATAATTTTGACAGAGTTTCTCTTTACTAAAAAACACTATTGAGTGTTGATGCCTTCAAATGATACCCCAATGGTCCTAGTAAGCGAAAAGGCAACAAATGTTGTATCAGATTCTCATCAGATCCGAACTTAGAGTCTTTCCTAACAATCTTCTATATGCATGATGACTCAGGACTAAAATGCAAGATGCTCGTTTTGTATAAAAAACATATTCACATGAGAGTCGTGGATTGGGGTGTTCACATCTAGCTCAAGTATAGTATCTTTTGAGCTATTCTATATTCCATGGTTTCATGAGTTCCATGCCATCCACGGTCCTTAAATAGTAAGTGCCAGGTCTACTAACCTTGGTGACCACATAGGGGCCCTCCCACTTGGCAACGAGCTTGCTATATTCAGAAATCTTTGTTGCCATAGTGACCCTTAGAAGTACTAAGTCACCTACATTCAGACCTCTATGGTTAACCCTTTTGTTGTAACTTTTGACAATACTTCTTTTATAGGCCTCTTCCTTGATTCGAGCTTGCTATCTATTTTCTTTAAGGAGATCCAAGTTAGCCAGCATGTCTTTATTATTACGAGCTAGGTCATGATAGTTGATTTTGTAACTTGAGACTCCCATTGCTACTGGAATGAGTGCTTCAATTCCATAAGTCAGGGAAAAAAGGGTTTCGTCTGTTGGACCCCTGTTAGTGGTTCTATAAGCCCATAGTACTGAGGGGAGCTCTCCAGACCAATTTCCTTTGGCATCATCGAGTCACTTCTTCAACGAGCTCAGTAAAGTTCTATTGGTGACCTCTGCTTGGCCATTGGCCTGAGGGTGGACAGGCGAGCTGTAGTGATTTTTGATTCCATGCCCTTTACAGAAGTCTCTAAAGAGGTCGCAATCAAACTACTTTCCATTATCAGTGATCAGCACCTTTGGGAGACTAAAACGACATATGATATTCCTCCATACAAAATTATGAATCTTCATGGTAGTGATCGTTGTCAGCGTTTCAGCCTTAGCCCATTTGGTGAATTAATCGATGGCCACAACTGTGAACTTGATATGTCCTTTCCCTAGAGAAAAAGGCCCTACTATGTCCATACCCCATTGAGAAAAAGGCCAAAGGCTACTGACAAGGGTCGTGAGCTCTATTGGGAGCTGCTAGATGTTGGCAAACCACTGGCATTTATCATATTTTCTCACAAATTTATTGGCGTCTTGTAGGATAGTAGGCCAGAAATAACCTTGCCTGCCAACTTTGAGGGCTAGTGAGCGAGCTGCCGGGTGCCCTCCACGTAGACCTTCATGAATCTCTAGTAGGGTTGCTTGGGCTTAGTGAGGGTGTAGGCAGACTAAGAAAATGAGGACGTACCCTCTTTTGTACAGTTTTACTTTGGTGACCACATATCTATTGGACATGTATTTTACTTTTTTGGCCATCTTCTTGTCTTCAGAGTGAGATTCGTTAGTGAGGTAGTTTAGAATTTTATCAATCCAGCATTTGAAGATCTACACTGGAGCCGTGTCTAACTTCACGGTTTTATCTATGGCTTTTCTTTCTAGGTATTCGATGTGGTTTCCACTTGGTATGTCTGAAGTCATGGCAAGTTTGGCCAGGTGATCTGCCTTGTTGTTCTGAGCTCATGGGACCTTAATGAAAATTAGGTTAGAGTACCTCCGAGCTTCTGTTTTAGTCTTCCCCGGGTAAGCAGCCACGCGATCTTTCTTTGCCACATTGTGACCAAGTATCTGATCGACTACAACTGCGGAGTCATTATAGACCACCATCTGCTTTGCCCCTAGATCACCAGCTATTCTCAAATCCAAAATGATGGCTTTGTATTCAGCCTTGTTGTTGGAGGTGTTAAAGGGGAATTTCAGAACTATCTCCATGGTGTTGGCCTCATGAGTGATCAGCACCAAACCAGCTCCAAAACCTTACAGATTGGAAGCTCCATCAGCGTGTAGGACCCATACGGGCACTCCTAGCAATAGGTTCATCAAGGTGGTAGGGGTCTAAGTATTTGGGTCTGGGAGTGGTACTAGCTTTAGCGGCTCACCAATCTATTCTTCGGTATAGATGAACTAGGCTATGAAATTTACCATCGCTTGTCCCTTGATCGAGGTTCGAGGTTGGTAGTTAATCACAAATTGTTCGAGCTCAATAGCCTATATAACCAGACAACCTGATTGCTCTGGCTTGTCGAGAATTCTTTACAGCGGCTAATCTGTTAGCACATTTATGGTATGGGCCTGAAATTAAGGTCTCAGCTTTTGAGATTGATGAGCAGGGCATAGTGTCACGGGGCGTCCTTTGATGGCACAAAGGAGGCCGCGTGAGCGACCGTGCTAACCGATAGCCTGGTCGAGTTCAATCGAATCTTAATTACAATCAACGAACAACTTGCAATAACAGTAATTTGAAAAGAGCTTGAGCATAAATTGAAATCACTTCATTGCATTAAACTTGATTACATGAAAAGCTATTACAGTATGAAAGAAAGTAAGAGCTTGAAACAGAGTGCTAGACAACGTGCACTGATAGGCAATTCGGGTGTGAGGCAGATAGTCTTATCCCCACATATAACCACTTAATGAAAATACCAAAGTGGTAGCAGTGCACGTTGGCTCACACAAATTACAACAACATGATTACAACGGAAAGGAAAATGCGATTACAAAGGAAATTCCTAGATCTATTTACATGGAAACAATATTTACATATGAGAATACAATTCTCCAAAAAGCTAGCCTAAGCACAAGTCTAAAACTAGATGATGCTTGACGACCTGGTTGTGCTGGTGCTTGATCTCTTGTTGGGCCGTGCTGCGCTCGGGCGCGTGCACGGTGATAGTGCAGTGTAGTCAGTCACGAGTGCTATTGGGAGGCAACCCGTGACATCCTCCCCCACCAGAGCTGTTGACGCCCTCGTCGACTGGTTGAGGTATGCTGTGATCTGGTCCTGGAAGGCCGATAGTTCTGATGCTCTTTCCCAAATGTTCTCTTCTGGGTCTCTTCCTACCCATTTGACGAGAAACTCTTGGTGTTGTTTGCGAGAAGCTGTCACAACTCGATCGGCCAGGATGGCTTCCACTGACTGCTTTCCTTCTGCCCTCTGCTTTAGCCCTGGACGACTAGACTCTCCTCGGGATGGATCGATAGTATTAGCAAAGTACGGTTTCAGCATGCTGACATGAAATACTGGGTGAACCTTCAACCAACTAGGGGGTTCAATCCGATAAGCCACTTTCCCAATTTTCTTCACAATCCTAAGTGGCCCCTCATATTTTTGCAGGAGGCGTGGGTCTCGACCCCTCAAGAACTTCCTATATTGTGGGAGGAGCTTCACCATCACGAGATCTCCTACCTGGAACTCTAATGGTCGCCTTTTCTGATCTGCATACTTCTTCATTTGATGGGTGGCCTTCTCTAGGTGCGAACGAGCCAACTCAATATTCTGCTTCCACTCTTCTGAGAAATTACTAGCTGTAGGAGATTTTGAAACTGGCATCGAGTTGGCGGTGTGAGGAAGGATGGGTTGTTGTCCTATAACGATTTCGAAGGCGCTCTTGCCTGTCCCGAAGTTTTTCTGGGCGTTGAAGCAAGTTGAGCCACGTCCAATAACTTGACCCAATTTCGTTGTGTCGCACTAGCGAAGTGGCGCAGATATTCCTCAAGCATCGCGTTGTATCTTTCAGTCTGTCCATCGGACTGAGGGTGGTAACTGGAGCTCATACACAGCTTGGAGCCGAGAACCTTGAAAACTTCCTTCCAAAAATTTCCCGTGAATTGTGAGTCCCTGTCACTAACAATGCTCCGAGGGATCCCTCAATACTTAACCACATACTTGAAGAATAGTTGTGCAGTCTCCTCCCCCGAGGTGTTCTTTGGATACGCAATAAAAGTGGCATACTTCGAAAAACGATCAACGACCATAAGGATAGTTGTTAAGTCCCCCACTTTGGGCAGACCTGATATGAAATCGAGCGAAATGCTCTCCCAAGGTCGTTCCGGGATGGGTAGAGGTTGTAGTAACCCTGCAGGCTGTCTCCGCTCAATTTTGTCTTGTTTGCAAATCAGGCAAGTTCTAACATAGCTCTCCACATCATCTTCCATTTGGGGCCAGTAATACCTTTGCTTGAGGAGGGCCAACGTCCTTTCTTGCCCAGGGTGTCCCACCTATAAAGTATCATGACTTTCTCGAATCAGGGTATGCCTCAAATCACTTACTCGAGGAACAAAGACTCGATTTCCCTTTGTTGAAATGAATCCGTTGTCTAACCAAAACTGCCGCGTCTTCCCTTTTTCGATCATCTTCAATATTTGAGCCAAAACGGGATCTTGCGGTAGTGCGTTCTTGATTTTGCTTCGAATTTTGGTAGACACTTGACTGTCGATTCGAAGAATGGCGTTGAGGAACGCGTTAGCCTGTTGGTTGAACTCAACCCTGCAGCTCAAAGCATCCGCTACTTTATTGGTCGAATCCGCTTTATACTCCATCCAAAAGTTGAATTCAGCAAGTAACTCTTGCCACCTTGCTTGTTTAGAACTCAATTTTGGTTGACTGAGAAAGTGGCTAACCGCAGTGTTATCCGTCTTCACAAGAAATCGAGAACCCAGAAGGTAGTGCCGCCATAACCTCAGACAATAGACAACTGCAAGTAACTCCTTCTCGTGAGCAGAGTACCTCATCTCGGTGTCCATGAGCTTACGACTCTCGTATGCTACCGGGTGACTCTCCTGCATTAAGACTCCTCCTAGGGCTACATCCAATGCATCGGTGTGCATTTCGAACGGCTTGGTCACATCCGGTAGAGCAAGAACCGGGTTTTCAGACATAGCCTTCTTCAAGGCATCAAAGGCAGCTTGGCACCCTGTTGACCAGTTCCAAACGTTCGCCTTCTTTAAGAGTTCCGTTAGGGCCATTGCAATACCGGAGTAGTCTTTCACAAACTTCTTGTAATAATTGGCCAGTCCCAGAAAAGAACGGAGTTCTGATACATTGGTGGGAGCCTGCCACTCTCGGATGACCTTGACCTTAACCGGATCCATCTGTACTCTTCCCTGTTCAATGATGTGGCCCAAAAACTTTATGCGTTTCTGTGCAAAGGAGCACTTCGATAACTTGAGATACAACTCATGCTTTCGAAGTCTTTCAAATACCCTCCTTAGGTGCTCTTCGTGCTCCTCCATGCTTTCGCTATAAACCACAATATCATCGAGATAAACCACGACAAAATCATCTAAGTAGTCCCTAAGAACCTGATTCATCAAAGTGTTGAAGGTTGCTGGAGCATTCGTGAGTCCAAACGGCATAACAAGGAATTCATAAGCTCCGTATCTTGTGACGCACGTGGTTTTTCCCTCATCGCCTGCTGCGATGCGAACTTGCCAATATCCGGATCTAAGGTCGAGCTTTGTGAACACTTTTGCTCGGCTGAGTTGATCGAAATAATATGCCACAAGAGGGATGGGATAGTTATTTCTGATGGTTACCTTGTTGAGAGCTCGATAATCGACACACATCCTTAAGGAACCGTCTTGTTTCTTCTGAAAGAGGACGGGGGCACCATATGGCGATTTGGCCGGTTGCACTAAACCTGCATCCAATAGTTCCCTTAGCTATTTTCGAAGTTCGGCTAGTTCAGGCTGAGACATTCGATAGGCTGCGCGAACTGGAGGCTTGGTACCCGGTACAAGTTCAATCTGATGATCTATTTCTCTACGAGGAGGTAACTTCTTTGGAAGGTTATCGGGCATCACATCCTCAAACTCGGTTAACACCCGTCGAATGGATCTCGGCAGGGGTCCTGATGTCTCTTGAATTTCATCCCATTTCAGTGCAGCCACAAAAGTGGGATTGTCTTGCTTGAGTCCCTTCTTTAGTTGAATTGCTGATAAAAACTTCCCACTACTTGAGGGGGTCATCACCGGGATGACGCATGGGTTCTTACCAAGCATCATGAGGCTATTCGTGCTGGGCATAACGCTAGCTTTAGTTTCTCTTAAGAACTCTAACCCTAGGATAACCTTGAAGTCGTCCATCACCACGACTGAGAAGTTGGTTCTCCCTTCATAAGGACCCGCCTTCACTAACACAGATTTCGCCATTCCAGCGACAGGTTGAGAGGCCGAGTTAATGGCCTTCACACGGCCCACTCCTTTCTCTAAGATAAGGCCTAACCGTTCGACTTCGATACTTGCCAGATAGTTGTGCGTTGCGCCCGTGTCCACCATGGCCTGAATCGGCTTCCCGTTGATTTTGATATCAACATACATTAAGCCGTTTCCTTGAGGATTCTTCCCAACACCTGCTCTCCCATTTGGGGTTGGTTCTACCTTCCCTTTATGTCGATGATCTTCTTCTAATGTCACTGCGTTATAAGAATGCATGAACTGCCCTTGATAAGCACTAAGTGAAGCTCCTTCACACTCTTCGGTTTCTTCCTCAGACTCTGCGTGGTCATTTGGCTGGATATGAAAAGGTTGTCCGGAGGCAGATGGTATTTTGGGAAACATGCCGCCACCTCTGGCAACCAGAGCACTTAGAAGTTGCTTGTCAGGGCAGTTAGCCATGAAATGATCACCACGACACAAATGACAAGGTCTAGGAGAGAAGGGCTTCTTCCCACTACTGCCAGCTTGGGAGTTCCCGGTGAACTTATTCCCATTCTTGAAATTATTTTGCTGATTAAACGACCTGGTGGGTGCATTGCCTCCCCCAACTGGTTTGGCTTGATAATTTTGCTTTCTCTCCCCCGCATTCTTCGCTTGTCCGTT
Organism: Lonicera japonica; assembly: GCA_021464415.1. Lineage (NCBI taxonomy): Eukaryota > Viridiplantae > Streptophyta > Magnoliopsida > Dipsacales > Caprifoliaceae > Lonicera > Lonicera japonica. Next base: position 9,378,854 of record CM038463.1, read on the forward strand.
TCTTGGTGCATTAGTTTTGGGAGCTGCAGTATAATCTTGCAAGCATTCCGCAGCTGATATGGCTTGAGGTAACGTCTTAACTTGCCTTCGGTTCAATTCATTATTGTCCCAAGGTTGCAACCCAATCATGAAGAAGAAGAATTTATCAGCATCATTCATATCGTGGATATCTAACATGATGGTGGTGAATGCGTTGACATACTCCTTGATGCTTCCTGAGTGTTTGGTTTGAAGTAGTTCTTGTCTCGCATTATGGGAAGTGTTTTCGGGAAGGAATCGCGCACGCAATTCTCTTTTCAGGTTTTCCCAGGTGTTGATCTCGTACTCGCCAGCTTGAATGTCATTGTACTTATTCCGCCACCATAACTTGGCGTCCCCGGACAAGTACATAGATGCAGTGGATACCTTGACGTCCTCTGCATCGACCTTTGTGGCACGAAAATATTGTTCCATGTCAAACACAAAGTTCTCTAATTCCCTAGCATCACGAACACCAGTGAATGCTTTGGGGTCGGGCACTTTCATCTTAGTGCGCTCCCCACCCCCAACTGGTGAGTTTGCAACCGCCATTGACACAATAGTCAATTTATGATTGAGCTGATTGATTTCGTTTCTCATCTTCTCAATTATCTCCCCAAAGTTTCCTCTCGGTGGGATTCCCTGAAGGTTTTGGAGGCCTTCCTCCAAATCTTGTATACGGTCTACGAGAGCGGACGAGTTACTCAATGCACCCTCGGGTGGGACAGTTTGGCTGAGTGTCTCCAAACTTTGCACACGATCGACAAGAGAGGGTGTTCCACCCATCTTTTTCATCAGTATGCCAACATTCCTTTTGAGGGCCTCGATTCGCTGGCTATTAGTTCCCATCGTAATATCACCAGATAAACAGACTAGACTTCACAAGGCAGCAATCGAAAACAATCCCTCTGATACCAACTGTCATAGGGCGTCCTTTGATGGCACAAAGGATGCCGCGTGAGCGACCGTGCTAACCGATAGCCCGGTCGAGTTCAATCGAATCTTAATTACAATCAACGAACAACATGCAACAACAGTAATTTGAAAAGAGCTTGAGCATAAATTGAAATCACTTCATTGCATTAAACTTGATTACATGAAAAGCTATTACAGTATGAAAGAAAGTAAGAGCTTGAAACAGAGTGCTAGACAACGTGCACTGATAGGCAATTCGGGTGTGAGGCAGATAGTCTTATCCCCACATATAACCACTTAATGAAAATACCAAAGTGGTAGCAGTGCACGTTGGCTCACACAAGTTACAACAACATGATTACAACGGAAAGGAAAATGCGATTACAAAGGAAATTCCTAGATCTATTTACATGGAAACAATATTTACATATGAGAATACAATTCTCCAAAAAGCTAGCCTAAGCACAAGTCTAAAACTAGATGATGCTTGACGACCTGGTTGTGCTGGTGCTGGATCTCTTGTTGGGCCGTGCTGCGCTCGGGCGCGTGCACGGTGATAGTGCAGTGTAGTCAGTCACGAGTGCTATTGGGAGGCAACCCGTGACACATAGGCCAACTTCTCTAATCTTGGGTAATTTAGTTCGGCAGTGTGCAGAGCCCTGATCATGTAGTACACTGGTAGTTGAGCTCTTTCCACATTCCTCATCAGTGCTGAGCTAACCGCTGTTCGTGATACTGCCAAGTATAAACTCAAAACTTCCTTCTTTTTTAGAGAACTAAGGAGGAGAGGGGCTCCGAGGTATTGTTTGAACTACTGGAAGGCCTTTTTCAGGGTTTTAAAAAAATAGTGGCATTTGTCGGTTACTCTGGATATGAACCTGTTTAGTGCCGCCACCCTTCCTGCTAGACTCTGGACCTCTTTCGGCTTAGATGGAGACCTAATATTGATAAGGGCTTAAATCTTTTCTGGATTGGCTTCAATCCCCCTCTGAGTGACCATGAAGCCCAAGAATTTCCCCTACTTAACTCCAAAAGCACACTTGGCTAGATTGAGGGACATACCGTTTTGCCTGAGTATGGCGAAGCCTTTGCGTTTCGTAGGCTGAATGGCATGGCCTTGTAAAGTACGTGCATTCATTGGTGATAAATGAGGTCTTCTCTTCATCTTTTGAATCCATTATAACATGATTATAGCTGGAGTACGCGTCCATGAAGCTCAACATTTCATGGTCCGTGGTTGCATCTACGAACTGGTCGATCTTTAAGAGTGGAAAGTTGTCTTTTGGGTAGGCCTTATTGAGGTCTTTGAAGTCCACGCACATTCTCCACTTTTCGCTGTGCTTTTTCACGAGCACTATGTTGGAGAGGCACTTTGGATAAAGGACCTCCCGGATAAAACAAGCCCGAAAGAGCTTATAGACCTCTTCTTTAGCTACCTAATTCCTTTTCGCAGCAAAATTCTTTTTCTTCTTCCTCACAGGTTGAAAGTGGGGTCGGTGCTCAGCCTGTGCACCATGACCTCCGGGTTCAGCCCCTTGATGTTGTCGTGGGACCATGCAAAGATATCGATGTTAGCTCGTAAACATTGAGAGAGCTCTTATTTAATCTTTGTACCAAGCCAATTACTGATTTTTAGGATTCTGTCGGGCTGTGAGGGGTCCAGAATTAAGTTTTCTAAGTCTTCTACTAGTTTGACGTAGAGCTCATTTTCTTCGTTCCTAGGGTCTAAGGCGTCGATCTCCCACTTCTCTGAGTCGCTAACCTCTTTTGCACCTATTAATTTTTTCACAACCGTGACTTCGAGCTCGATAACCGTGATGTCTGTGGTTTTAACTTTTTTCAGGGTCCCGAACTAGAAGCTCCAGGATTCTGCCTGGTTTCCTCTGACCTCCCCGACTCCGTGGATGGAAGGAAATCTCATGGTCAGGCTATAAGTCGAAATGGCTACTCTGATCTCATTGAGTGTACCCATGTCGATGATGGCGTTATAATGGAGAGCTCTATCTAGTATCAAGAATTCGATGATAGTGGTGATCTGTTTTGGAGCTGTACCCAGGGTTACAGTGAGCTTCATTGTCCCTAGAGACTTTGTCTCCTTCCCTGAAAAATTAACCAGGGTGACCGAGGAAGGGATTAAGTGCTATGTGGTAAGACCCATGGCCTTAATGGCATTGCAGTACATGAGGTTGGAAGTGGCCCCTGTGTTAATAAGAAGTGGACATTGTGATTGCCCACCATCGCTGTAACTACCAGAGGGTCGTCATGAGGGAACTCTACCCGGCTCATGTCTTCGTCGGTGAATACAAGCTCCTTAACGTCATACTCCACCATCTTGGTAGGTCCGAAGCTGAAATACTCTATCTCCGAGCTTGAATTTTTAACCTGTCTGATATAGGCCTTCCTGGACCTGTTACTGTTCCCAGAGTAGGAGGAGCCCCCCTCAATCATGAATATCTCATTTTCTGGCGCCTTTCCTTTGGCTTCTGGGGAACCTCCTTCTTCCTATCTACGTATTACATGGGCTGTTCTTTCTGAATGAGCTTCTCAATTTCTTCCTTTAATTTTCAGCAATCAACTATTTCATGGCCGTGGTCTTTATGATACCGGCAACACTTAGTCATATCCCGCTTCTTTTTAGACGTCTTCATCTTTCGAGCTTCGGGGATCTACCCTAGATCTAATTGGGCATAGACCTCACCAAAGGGGCTGTCAAATGAGTAAACTGCTAGCGTGCCTTGCCTTCTTTAGGCTCGGGCTTGTCTGATTCCTTCTTACCCTATCTCTCCTGACCGCGGGGTAGGCTGTGCCCCATTTGGCGCTTGGAAGAGGGCAAAAAGGTTGACAGGCCTGATAAGTTCCTTCCCTGCAAAGTTTATTCCACGCCGATCTGCTTGTTGACCTCATCTAGGAGCTCGGACATGGTCTTTGGGGCCATTATTTCTAGATTCATGAAGCAATATGAGGAGTTTACCCCTTCCACAAAGGCTGCTACCGCCAAACCTTCATTTAGATTTGTGACCATGAGGCTTTCTTGGTTAAAATGGCGAGCATATTCTTTCAAGCTCTCTGCAGACCCTTGCTTTATGGTGAAGATGTGAGTAGAGGTTTTACACTGCCTCTTAGTTCCTATAAAATGCGAAATAAACTTGGTGCCCAGCTTCTGCGAGCTTAGGATTGACCCCGACAGCAGGTTGTTGCACCACGTTCGGGCTAGTCCCTTAAGAGTGGTAATGAAAGCTCTACATATAACGTTGTCAGGGACATTTTGGAGTCCCATCATGTTTTCGTACTGTTGCCAATGATCCACTGGGTCGGTGGTTCCATTGTAGGATTTCAACGCTGGGAGCCTAAATTTTTTAGGGACCAAGTAGTTCTGAATGTGATCTACAAAAGAAGACTTGGAGTCCGTAAAATAGTTTCCACCGAGCTCCCCGCCAAATGACTCACGGTTTTCATCATTTTCGCCATTTGGGCCTCCACCCTCGACATCAATCTTTTCTCGACCTCTTCTACCGACTCTCTGTGAGAGATCCTATCAAACACGAATCCTTGATGTCTGACCTCCACCTCTCATCCTGGTATTCGAGCTGGTGGGATGGGGAGACCTATGCTTAGACTCCGATGTCATGAAGCCCCATCTGAGCACCTCTCACGAACCACGTTCACCCGTGGGTCTCTTGCTGGTGGGGGAGAGAGTGCAGCCGAAATTTCTTTGTATGAGGTCTCCCTAGTAGAGCTGGAGTGGTGGGATTCGAGCTCACTGGTTCTGCTGCTACTCGCCCTAAATCCTCTGCCATGATCTCTAAGTCTTTCTCTGACTGGGACTCGTGGAGTGATTGGATGAACATCAGCAGACGCAGAGGATGAAAACGACTTGCTCCTTGAGCTGGCTCGGGGACTCTTTCTGGGCTAGGAGCCTGTTAATTCAGACTTGAAGAGCGGCTTGCCACTCTTGTAGGGCCAGTATAGGGTCTGATTAAGTTTGTCTAGAAGACATAGTAAAATTTGGGTGCTTTATTGCTTTTGAGAAGGTATATGACTTTGAGAAACTGTCGTTCCCACAGACGGCGCCAAACTGTTGATGCTAAAAACTGGAAGGGTATTTTGGATTACACAGTTAAATGATTATATCAAATAATTAAAATGGTAAATGTGCTAAATTTAAGGGAGTCTAAGATTTATAGAGGAGGTTGGCCTCGTATAAAGATACGGGTTAGTCATCTCCTGTGGAATAGAGCTAAGAGCTTGATTTGCCTTGTATTGATGGTTAACAGACAAATATTACAAACTCACAAAAGTTTCTCTACCTTATTTATTCTCACAATATTACAATAAGAGGAAGGCTAAGCCACCCAGAGTCTAATCTTTCTAACTTAGGAGCTTTAGGACAAGTTATGGAGCTCTGGGTCTCTTTATCTCACACCTATAGTAGTGCTTAATGGTTTCCTTACTTATCTCTAATCGTTACTATCTTAAAGCTTGGTTTTTCTTAATTGGAACTTGTTTGTTGAAAAAGTAAATGCTCCTTGTATATATATGACTGGAGGAGACGTGTGGCCAGAGCTCCCAGAGCAGGCCTAAGGCCATGCTTCGATCAATACCAACTCTAACCTTGCTTCTCCATGAATTCAGGTGCATTAAATACAGTTGGTATGCATTTAATAAAGGTGATGGGAGTTCTGCGCGCTCTATAGAGCAGGTGGCAGTCATCCATACTTCTGCTAACCACTATGGCAGAGTGGTTGGGCGAGAGGGAGCTCCAAAGCTTGCCAAAAGAGCTTTGGGGTTTGGGCTTCACAATTCGTCACACTTAATCAACTCTCGAGCGAGTATTCAGTTTTTGAAGGTTTCTATCCTTTTTAAGATGTCTCAATAGGGCTCCGAGCTCTTCGCGCTAAAGTAGGCCTTATAGCGGATGTGGACAGCCACTTATCAGCTCGGGGTTAGTAGGGTAAATTGAGTTAATAATTTGCGCCATTAATTACTTTGAGCCTGTTCGGGCTTCACTCCTACATCGCCATCCTCTCCCAACCCTTGATAATGATGTCACTGCACTTCATTTTGAAAAAACATGCCTTGGTCTAAAGTCTAATAATTCTGATAGAGTGTTTGCCGTCATTTATCCCAAATCTGAAAAAGCCATCAAATAATAAATTTGAGAAATCATCTAACAAACGTACGTATTTCCATGAGACAACTCATGCGCTACTCTACTGTCCAAAATGGGTTTGCAAGTACTGCCACAAACGTAGCCCAAAGCATTATGGTTTTGATTGTTACAAGAATCATGCCATACAAAATAATACCAAGCCCATCATCGATGCTGCCACTGAACAACCATCCAACCAAATCACATCCTTCAGTAACAATGATCTTGCTGATATTTTAAAACAGGTTTTATCTAATTCATCCTCTGCAATGTCTACCACCTCATGTAACTTTTGGTATTTTGATTCCGACTGCTGTAATCACATGACTTCCAACTCTACAAACTTTCTCTCTAAAACCCCTACACACATAACTCCAATTAAAATTGCTGATTAATCTTAATTGAATGTCACTGATTCGGTAAGTCCGAGGTCGATCCACAGGGAGGAGGGTAGTTCTTTGAGTTAGGAATGTTTAGTTTAAGAGGAAGATGAGAAAAATATAGAAAAAATGAAATATGGTGAGAATGTAATGAAAATCAATAAGTAAACTAACTAAAAGAATTCTAACTAAATAAAATATGCAAATAAAACTAAACCTAAAGGTAGCGAAATATTACTCTGTTAAATGAAACTAAACTAGCATACCAAGAAGATGGAATAAAGCTAAATAAAATAAATAATGAAAACAGCGTGCTAAATTAATTAAATGCATGAAAAACTTTAATTAAAATCAAGAATAAAAAGTGCTAAGGGTATCCATAAGTTCTAGGCAACACAATGGGCAATTCGGTGGATCGGGAATCCTTTTCTAATTAATTTTTCTTTAAAAATTAGCCTACTATCCACGAGTTAATTGATCTCATAAACTCGTATTTTTCGCAATAATTTATGCATGACATGAGCTATAAATACCAATACTAATTATGGAATCAATTTGCATTACTTAATTTTACCGAAAAACACTTGTTTATTAAAGTGAAATAGTGCTTGACACTACAAAACCTTTTATTAAAAATGAGTTTAGAAATATTAAGTAAAAGCCACAATTTAATTCAAATAAGTTAAAACATGATTGAAATCAAATTTAAACTAAAACGGGCGGTAGAAACACAAAATTGGTGATTTCAGTAACAAAAGTAAGTATTAAAACTACTACAAAAAATAGCGCACTTAAGTTTGAAATTATAAAGATACAAAACTAATTAATTTAGAGAGTATAGACTACTCTTTAACTCGACCGGTTAAGGTTTAGCACAAAAATAACAATTCAAACTAGTTTAGTTCTTTTGTTGAAAATATTTTATTAAATTTATTATAAAAATATGTGATTAGCATATTAGGATAATAATTTAATAAAAATCAGATTTATAATGACCTATTAACCAGTGAAAAATTAATTAGAATTGAATTCGAGTCCGAAAAAACTATCGCGTCGGTATGCCCATTCCTTACGGATCCCTAACTAACGAATTAGCCAAATATATCTAATAAATTCATGGACAATCAATTACATAAATAAAACAATCTATAAAAGTTCATAAATTGAAATCTAATTAAAATCATAAGCATGAAAAATTTATACTAATAATTAATAAAGCAGTAAATAAAATTAAGAACCTATAATTGAAGTACGCGAGTAAACTAATAATTAAATCTAAAAATTAATCTTCAAAATTATACTCAAATACTTCGTCTCTAACTCCGAATTAACACCAAATAAAACTAATAGAAGCGGTACAAAACGAAAATTTAATGAGTAGAACAAAAATTGAACAAAGAAAGAAGAAAGAAATAATGGAGAGAGAAAGAGAAAGAGAAAGGCACGGCTGTGTTGTTGTTTTATGGCTATTGTACCTTATTTATAACCTAAGGTCTTGTTGACTTGGTCATGGGCCAAGCCCATGGATGCTCCATATTTTATTTACTTTAATTCATGGTTTAAAAAATGAAATTAAGGGGCCAAAATATTGCTGTGTGTGGGAGTTAATCATAAGACAGTGAGAAGAGATCTATCAGCTGACCACCTAGGTTAGGATCAGATTCGATAATTTATTTCACCTTCAATTCAATTCTCTTATTCATTCACGCTAGAATCTGCTCCTCCAGCGTACTGTTTGTATTTTGGCCATAATTTTGCGCTCCGAACTCCAATTGATGCAAGGTTTTTGCCAAACGCGTAGCTAACTCAGAGCTCAACAACCTTTATTTCTGGAGTTTTCTTCAAATTCTGCATGGACAAATACCAAAATTGGATGGAACAGAGGCATTGCGTGCAGTGGATCTCTTCTTCAACCGAAAATTTCTTGAATTGATTGAAATGACTTTTTCTTCGCTTAAGATTGATTTATCGATTTCTCTTAGTCTCTTTCATCCACTCCTTTCATGCTTGAGCTTGGTAATTTCTTTTGGTTCGCTTCTTGAACTAAATTTAGCTCCGAATTTGACCGGTAATGATTAATTTTAGGAGAATTTGCTTCTAGATTCGTTCTTGTTCATATTTAACCTGCAAAAAGGTTCAAATGTGTTAGAAGCAAATATATTATCCTATTTCATAATTAAAAATCAATTCTTAACAATTTAGGATAATTACAATCAAATTCATGCATATTAAGTCATATAAATATGTATAAAAATGCAATATTTTGGCTTAATCACATCCTTCAACTAATGTATCGCTAGTCCCTAGCAATGAAGTGATCTCTATTATAAGCTAACTAGACAAAACACGAAAAAGAAAGAAAGAAAAATACAATCCTAAACTAAATAGTTGCATTAAGCGCATGCGATAAGCCTTTAAACCCTTAGGTCTCTCCCAGTAGGACGAGTTGTGTCTCGTGAAGGTTTACAGTAAATATACCCACAAAATTCTCGATTGCAGTTAAAGTCTTGTCCTAAAGTTGCCTATCATGCATATATTCTCTCTTAAATGGCTTAGCAAAGACTTAAACTGACTTGGTGATACATTAACAATAGATATACAAGAGAAATAACAATCTTAATACATTCAAAATACAACATAGCATAAAGATAAATCATAAATATGCGTGCATGGACAAATGCATTGACTTTTAACTTTCAAAATTAATTATAAATCCATACTCCATTCATGCTAAGCTTTGACCCAAACTTTTACCGGGCATACACTCAACAAATGAATTATTTCGAAGAAGGTGTATCTCTTCACATATAGGCTAGATGGAATATTTGTAATCAGAATCAAATGTCTCACGTATGTTTAAATGAAAAGACGCTAAAGTGAAAGAACATGAGTCTCTAGGTAAAATATTCAAGTTTTAAAAAGGCAAGGATACTTTTGTATACATTCTCATCATCTAAATCTCAAAACTAAGCCACTAAGGATCAAGTAGGACTTTATTAGGTTGTAATGAGGCTGGGGGTAATGACTACGAAACGAACGGGTCAACTGAGGATTCAAAAGACTTGTTTACTATTTTTTTTAATGCTTAGAGGATTTTCATCTCTTTCTTTTACTTTGATACTCACAATCTCATTCTATTGCATACAATATTCAATTTTCATTGTCAATAAACATCATCATTTTTGCATATTCATTTTGCATACATTTCATTCTTTGCTTCTTTTCTTTTTCTTTTTTTTTGAAAGAAAAATATACTTCACTATGCCTCTACTTTTAAGCCTTTTGCACAAACGAGCTAATGGATATGGAATTCACGGTACTAGCTTAGGCTTAACTTTGGGTATAACAATAAAAACAAGGCTTCAGGCTTCAAAAGGGCTACCACGGATAAAACGTAAGGACATGCCAAGGCTAGTGGCTAAAACAAAGATGGCCTATATCATTTCCTTAGCTTTTAGCTTCTAAATTTAAACAACTATAAGACATTTTATGATTTAGCATCTCATGGACTTACCTTTATAAAACTGAATTGAAATTGTAGTTTAAGAGACTCAATTGATTTAAAAAATGCTTTTCAGGAATTAGAGTTTGTGTACATAGCTCTCATATATGAAAGAATGGCTCAATAATTCACAGCTATATAGTCTCAAATTTAAATTTTTAACAGAGTATTTCACTAGTCAAGATCTATCAGTCTAATATCAAGCAATGCCGAGAAGTGCACTGACAAATAGATTCAACTTAGCATGTATCTTTTGAATTACAAGAAGATTAAGAAACTTCTCTAGTTTATCTAATATTACACCATATACTAAATCAACTCATGAATGCGTCGTTGCCCAATAAGAGAAAGCAAAATAGAACAAGATGGGACGATTTAAACATCCATCTCAGTTTTTTTTAAAGAAAAAATAGAGCAAAAAGACTAATCTAAGTTACTTGTATACAGGTTTTTCGAAAAAATTTGACCACAGGTCTCCCTCCCCCAACTAAAATCCAACATTGTCCCTAATGTTACAAAGCAAGCACAAAAAATGGATGCAAGGGACTAAAATAAATGAATGAAATAGAAGATATACCTAAGAGTTGCCTAATCTCTCTAAAATTTGCATGTTAGCAACAAATAGTATACCAAAAACTAAAAAGAAAAATAAAATAAAATAAATTCATAAACTACTTACCTGACTTACCTGGTGCGTGCTGTCTTTATTCCTCAATAGTATCTACAAAGCTGATAACCACGCAGAAGAAATGGCTAATCACAGATATTATCAGTACAATTCATAGCTAAAGGAAAAACAAAACTTACCTTTACTTTCCTACTCTTCCCCTAACTAAGGCTCTACTTAGGGTCAAACAATAACAATTGAAATAGTTGTTGATTAACCTAATGAATGATGGCCATTACATTAAAATCAAGAAGCTTAAGCATATAAAGGAGAACTTTTTGGACACAATGTATGTCTGGGGGTAAATCCTTATAAATCACGACCATGAGGTCATGAAGGGAAACATAGGCAGGATAACACAATAACCCAGAATGACTAAGATCACAACACTTCTCTACACCTAAGTTTGGCTCTAGATTAGAAAAAGTGAGAGTGAAAACCACATTATGGTTATAAAGTATTTTATAAGAATGAGCCATAAAAATGAGAGGGACTCCAGTGAAGAGCGTGGATCACTAGGAGAGATGAAATTATAGCATGAAACATCAATGTACTGCTCATTCAACAACCATGGATTCGCAAAGAATGAATCATTAGTTTTCAATTGATTTACAATGACTTCTGGCTCAAACTTTGTTTGAAGGAATTGATCTGTCTGGGCCTTTAAGTTACTATAATTCGTATCAGTCAATAAATCAAAAAAAGAACTAGATTCTTGATGAACTTCAAACTCATCTAAAATGGGTACATGTTGGTCAAACTCTTCAGTTAAGGAATCATGCAATGGAATAGAAGGTGGTGAGTTTGTGAAAACTCATCCTCGATGCCTATTTAATCAAAATCAACATCTAAGAGGCCAATAAGATTTATCTCTTGAATTTTCTCTTCTTTGTTACCGCAATCTCGGTCATGTTTCTTAAGAATGGAGAAAATATTGAGTTTAAGTTTTATGTTCCCAAAAGTTAGCTGCATCATACCATTCTTACAATTGACGAAGGCATTTGCAGTAGCTAAAAATGGACGACCCAAAATGATAGGAATTTGAGTAAAAATATTAGCCATAGGTTGTGTATTCATGACAACAAAATCTACCGGATAAACAAAATTATCAACCTTAACTAATATGTCCCCAATCACTCCTTTAGGAACCTTGATAGAGCGATTAGCTAACTGAATTATGATTTTGGTAGGCTTTAGCTTACCTAGATCCAATTGTTGGTACACTGAAAAGGGAAATAAATTCACACTTGAACCTAAATCTAGCAAAGCAAGCTCAATTCTTTGATCACCAATAATACAAGAAATGGTAGGACAACCAGGATCCTTGTATTTTGCAGGCATGTTATGTTGGATAATGGAACTTACTTGATTGGCTAGAAAATCATTCTTCTGAATTGAAACTCTCCTTTTCACAATGCATAAGTTTTTGAGAAACTTAGCATATGATGGAACTTGCTTGATAGCATCCAATAACGAGATGTTTAACTTGACTTGCTTAAATGTATCCATCATCTCTTAAAACCTATCTTCCTTTTAAGGTTTTTATAGCCTTTAAGGATAAGGGGTAGGATTTAGAGATTTTGGTATAGCTTCAAACTCAACGTTTTCAGGAAGATCATTACTAGAATTTGGAACGAAAAGACTTTCCTTAGGTTCTGGAGAAGCCACTAGAATATCTTTTTAAATGAGTTTTCCACTACAAAAGGTGGTGATGGATCTAGCTTCCTCGACATCATTAAAAGATGGAGTGGGATTGGAATATATGAAAAGTTGCTCAATGGGTTTAGCTTTAGACTGTACAGGGAACAATCTCTCTTCTTGAACCCGTTATGGATAGCGAGTATATCAATAGAACTCTTAAGTTGACTCATCATTTGCAACATTTGTGAAAACATATTATGCATCACCTCTTATTGACCTTTCAATTGTTAGGGCATACTAAGTTTAGGATTAGAATAAGCTGGCGATGATGAATGATTGAATTGCATATGCTGAAAGTATGGCTGAGATGGAGGAATAGGTGAATGATGAAATTGCGATTAAGATACAGAAGGGAATTAAGGTGGAGAATGGAACTGAGGATAAGATAATGATGGGAAATAACATTCGTCATTATTCAGCTCATTGGAAGTATTGAGTGGCATGGAAAAATTGTTTGTGGAATTTACCTCTGCATGGAGTACTTATTTGAAAACAGGGATTGTAGGACACTCTTGGGGTAAGGTGCCCCCAAATTTCATAAATTCTACAAAATTCTTCCTTATACTTTTGCCTTGAAATTTCAACCTCTCTCATTTCAAGAGCTTCGACCTTCTTACTAGTTAAGAAATTTGTGCACTAAGCTTTTCTTGATTTCCAATGTGGCACACTTCTCTTACTTGATTAGTTATAGCTTCAAATGATCTATCAATTGATTAAGGCGTCTCCCATTACTGGGCATTTTCAGCTAACTAGTATAAGTAGGTCTCGGCTTCATCAAGATTCTTATTGAAAAATTCTCCATTACACATCGTTTCAACAAATTGACGCATTTTAGAAGATAAGCCCCCATAGAAGAAACCTATCAAGCGACACTTTTAAAACTATGGTGCGGACAAGAGTTCTAAAGTTCTTTGAATCTTTCTTAACATTGGTAAAATGTTTCTCCTTCCGTCTGCGAGAAATACATTAAATTCTTCTTGAAATGATTAGTGAGGTGAGATAGGAAAAACTGAAAAACTATGAACGTGTGCGGAGTGAATTAACCTATATGTATTATTCTCTGGTATATGCGAAAAAATAATTTTATTAACATAGTAGAATTTAAACTTAAGAGTCTACTAATTTTAATCCTGAAAGTTTGTTTAATCTTGTCTAGCATGCATATGAAAAATAAACAATCAATCATAGATAATCACGACAAGATATAATGAGGTATCCTTGCAGTGCAGGACTAATCCTCAAAAAACAATTCCACAATAAAAATCACAGAGGTACAAACTCGATTAATCACTAACCAACTAGACGTTCAAGTCTTGAATCGTTCAAGAACATCTCTAGAAGTACTCTTTAGTGCAATAGCTTCCTCCTCGAATCTCTCAATTTTGAACACAATGTATCATATGCCTTAGACTCACTTCGATCTATTTGATAGCCTCACGCTTCAACAGTAGGCTCGGGATCTTTGTTCTTGAAGAAGAATAATTAGATTGGCATGAAAGAATGATTCAAACCCTAGGTGGTGTGATGTAAAAATTGCTCTTTTAAAATCATGAATTTTAATAAAAAAAGAGCGTGAATTGATATGAGGCCATATGAGATAATTTATAGAGATTAAAGAGTCTAACTCCTAGTTAAAATATGAAACATACCAAATTAACATTGTATTTATGAAAAAACTTAATGCCCATAAAATCCTTGTCGGATCGGTCTAAGTTATCAAAAGCTGGACTGGTACGCAGTTTAAAAAACCTGAGGAATAACATAACAATCAGACCAATCCAACTACAGTTCCTGTACCGGTCCGAAATTCAAAATTCAATTCCTTGAGAAATTAAACGCCGGACCGGTCCAATTACAGTTATTGTACTGGTCCTAAAGATAAGGCATAAAATCTTTCTCTTACAAAACTAGTTGTAAATTAATTTCAAAATAAAACACATCACCACCTAAGTGAATCAATCATTCTTACTAAGCTTACCACTTTAAAAACTTTTGGCAATTGAATCTTAGTAGCTATGGCTTGCTTTAAGTCTTCACTTTAATCTTGAACTTGACTTTAAAAGCTACAAGCACAAAACGATGTTTTTGTTGCCAGAATAAAGCCAACACTAATAGACCTTATAAAACTTTTTGAGAAATTGTTGTTATAAGCCATATTATAATAGACCTTCGGCGAAGCGAGAGAAGCCACGCTTTAGCTTTATCCTTTAGGGGGAAGGGGAAAAGCTTAAGTCTAATTAACTCTTCAGTACAAGCTTGATTATTGAAAGTAGAACAAATTTATTCAAATTCTCTAATGTAGAGGTAAGGTTGTTCATTCTCCAATCCATGGAACACGGGTAAGAGTTGAATCATTCCATTTTTGAAGTAAAAGGCTCCAGCATTAGGTGGAAAGACAATACATGATGGATTGGCATTCCTTGTTTGCTGTAGCAGCTCACGACGACTTTGATTTTGATTCTCCATGACTGAGTTAGAAGCAGGTTCACTCTTTCTCATTCCTTCTTGAATTACACTAGTCACACTTATGGATTAAGAAGAACTAATCACTTCGGTGAGAAAGTAACTAGTAGAGGTGGAACATGCAGGACGAAAGTGAAAAAGTGGATTACGAATCCAAGGTTTCATACACTAGGCAAGGTACCTGGTGCAGATTCCAAGGAAAAGAGAGAAAAAAAACTTTCCTACATTAAAAATTAACAAACTGTCGTCCCCGGCAACGGCGCCAAAGACTTGACTCTGCGAAAATAATGCGAGTTATTATACCCAAGTGCAGGTGGTAGGTCAAGTAATAAATACTCAATAAGTTCGAGGTCGATACACGGAGAGGAGGGTAGTTCTTTGAGTTATGAAGGTTTCTTTTAAGATGAAGATGCGAAAAATATAGAAAAGATAAAATATAGAGAGAATGGAATGAGAATCAATAAATAAACTAACCTCAGGCAATATAACTAAATAAAACATACAAATAAAACTAAACCTAAAGGTGGCGAAGCATTGTTAAATGAAACTAAACTAGCATACCAAGAAGATGGAATAAAGCTAAATAAAATAAATAATAAAAATAGCGTGCTAAATTAATTAAATGCGTGAATTTTTTTAATTAAAATCAAGAATAAAAAGCGTTAGGGGTATCCATAAGTACCGGATAACACAACGGGCGATTCAGTGGGCCAGGAATCATTTTCTAATTAACTTTTCTTTAAAAATTAGCCTACTATCCACGAGCTAATTGATCTCATAAACTTGTATTTTTTGTAATAATTCATATGTGACATGAGCTATACGTACCAATACTAGTTATGGAATTAATTCGCATTACTTAATTTTAACGAAAACACTTGTTTATTAAAGTGAATTAGTGTTTGATACTACAAAATCTTTTATTAAAAGTGAGTTTAGAAATATTAAGTAAAAGCCACAATTTAATTCAAATAGGTTAAAATATGATTGAAATCAAATTTGAACTAAAACGGGTGATGAAAACACAAAATTGGCGATTTCGATAACAAAAAGTAAGGATTAAAACTTTTACTGAAAAGTAAGGATTAAAACTACTATCGAAAAACTATCACGTCGGCATACTCGTTTCTTACGGACCCCTAACTAACGAACTAGCCAAACATATTTAATAAATTCATGGACAATCAATTATATAAATAAAACAGCTTATAAGCATGCAAAATTTATACTAATAATTAATAAAGCAGTAAATAAAATTAAAAACCTATATTTGAAGTACGCACGTAAACCAATAATTAAATCTGAAAATTAATCTTAAAAATTATACTCAAATACTTCATCTTTAACTCTGAATTAACATTAAATAAAACTAATAGAAGCGGTACAAAATGGACACTTAATGAGTAGATTAAAAATTGAATAAAGAAAGAAGAAAGAAGTAATGGAGAGAGAGAAAGGGAGAGGCACGGTTGTATTGTTGTTTTGTGGCTGCTGCACCTTATTTATAACGTAGGGTCTTGTTGACTTGGTCATGGGCTAAGCCCATGGATGCTCCATATTTTTTTTTAATTCATGGCTTAAAAAATGAAATTAAGGGGCCAAAATATTGTTGTGCATGGGACTTGAGCACAAAACAATGATAAGAGATATGTCATGCTGACCACCTAGGCTAAAATTTGCTCCTCCAGTGAACTGTTCATATTTCGGCCATAACTTTGTGCTCCAAACTCCGATTGATGCAAGGTTTTCTCTAACGTGTAGCTAACTCAGAGATCTACAACTTTTATTTTTGGAGTTTTTTTCAAATTATGCACGGATAAATACCAGAATTGGATGGAACAGAGGCATTGCGTGGGTGATCTAGTCTTCAACCGAAAATTTACCGAATTGATTTAAATGACTTTTCCTTCGCTTAGGATTGATTTATCGACTTCTCTTAGTCTATTTCATCCAATCCCTTCATGCTTGAGATTGAAAATTTCTTTCGGTTTACTTCTTGAACTCAATTTAGCTCCGAATTTGACCGGCAATAATTAATTTTGGGGGAATTTGCTTTTGGATTTGTTCTTATTCATTTTTAACCTATAAAAAGGTTCAAATGCACTAGAAACAAACATATTATCCAATTTCATGATTAAAACTCAATTCTTAATAATTTAGGATAATTAAAATCAAATTCATGCATATTAAGTCATATAAATATGTATAAAATTGCAATATTTTGGCTTAATCAGTCACTCATATTGAACGAATATCTACATCTCATTTATCACTTCCCTCTACATTTATATACCTAAATTGACAATTAATCTTATATTTGTTGGTCAATTATGTGATCTTGGACTAAATGTTGTCTTTTCCTCATCTGGTTGTCATGTACAGGATCCACAGACGAGGCAGATTATTGAGATAGGCTGTAAAGTTGGTCGTATATTTGAGCTAGTTCATTTTCTTACCCCACCAGATATAACTACCAACACCCTCACCACTGTCTGGCTCTCTCCACCTCTACTCTGGAACTTTGGTATTCTTAGTTAAGTCATGTATCTGTTGATAGGCTTAGATCTCTTATATCCATGGGTCGATTAGGAACAGTTAGATCATAAAATATTTTATCTTTGTCGTGTTAACTTGAAAAATAACTCGCATTATCTTTTAATACAAGTGATTCTATTTTCTTTACACCTTTTGATCTTATTCACTCTGATGTTTGGGAACCTTCTCCTCATAACACCATGGGGGTCCAAATACTTTGTTGTTTTCATAGACGATTATATTCGCATTACTTGGATATATCTCATGAATAATTGTTCTGAATTGCCACAAATATATTATAACTTTACACAAATGATTCATACCTAATTTTTAAAATCAATCAAGATACTTCGTACTAATAATGCTATGGAACACAAAGAAACCAAAATTCTCCATTTTTTGCGTTAACAAGAAACCGTTTCTCAATATTCATGTCCTGATACGTCTCAATAAAATGATCGTGCTGAACGCAAACATCATCACATTTTGGATACCGTTCAAAAACTTCTTATATCTAGCAAGTGTCCCGAACATTTCTGGGGTGAAACAACTCTTACTGCTATTTATACCATAAATCGACATCCTATTCTTGCATTTCAACATCAATCACCATATGAAAGACTGTATAATAACCCACATAATTATAATCTTTTAAAAGTATTTGGTTTTGTCTGTCTTGTCTTACTTTAGCCTCATGAACATTCCAAACTCGAACCTCGTTTAAAAAGACTTCGTGTGTCTCAACATCTCATATTTTGCACAAAATGTTCTCATCAGTTTCCAAATTCTAAATTCTAAATCCACATTGATACTCCTCTTCCATTTTTTATTAGCCCTTCTACTGAGTTATATTCCTCTGATTCACCAATCTCATATCTAACGAAATATTATGAGCTCACTACTGAAGCCAATCAATCCAATGAACCCTCCTTCATAGAGTCCAACCCCTCTACTACTGCTCAATCAAGTGATCCCATACCAGCAACATACTATTCTGATAATGCTGACTCGCCCAATGAACATGTTAACCCGTTAAATCATCATCGACATTCTACTAGGGCAAGGCAGTTTTATCATCATCTCTGTGATCATTATTGTTATTCCACTTCCATCATGAACCATTTGCATATAAAGAAGCAAGTTTTAACCCATTGTGGCAGCAAGCTATGTCTGAGGAATTACAGGTCTTAGAAAAGCTCAAACTTTGGAGTTAGTCACTCTTCCTTTAGGAAAGACCGTAGTAGGCTCCAAATGGGTCTATAAAATCAAAATCAAATCAGATGGATCCATTGATCGATACAAAGCCCGCCTTGTAGCAAAATATTTTAATCAAGAATATAGCATTGATTACGAGAAAACATTTGCTCCTGTTGCTCGATTTACCTCTGTCAGGAGCTTTGTTGATATTGCAGCGATTATAAAATGGGACTTATTTCAAATGGATGTGAAAAATACGTTTCTCAATGGTGATCTTTCTGAAGAAATTTATATGAAACTGCCTTCAGGGGTTCTACACTCTACATCACAAGTTTGCAAATTGCGTTTTGCATTATATGGTCTTAAGCAAGTCCCTCGTGCATAGTTTGAAAAATTCAACTCCATAATTCGAGAATTGGGTTTCATCTCTAGCACTCATGATTATGGGCTCTTTATCATAAAATCAAATACTGGCATCACACTTCTCATTCTTTATGTGGATGATATGATTATTACTGAGAATGATGTTTCTGGCATTTTTGAACTCAAATGATCTCTCAGCAACCATTTTGAAATGAAGGACCTTAGCTGTCTGAACTATTTCTTGTGTCTTGAAGTTCTCTCTGACTCTACAGGGTATTATCTCTCTCAGGCCAAGTATGTTTTTAATATTTTAACTCGTGTTGGTCTCACCGACTGTAAAACTGCTCCAACACCACTAGAAATAAATCTCTGGCTTACACCTCTTTATGGTACTCTTTTAAATGAAGCCACTTTGTATTGACAAATAGTTGGTAGTGTAGTTTACTTTACAGTCACTCGACCATACATTGCACATGTTGTTCACATCGTTAGCCAATTCATGTCAGCACCACGTTCTACACATTATGAAGATGTTCTTTGCATTTTTCGCTTTGTCAAAGTGACCTCTGTTCCACAATCTTCATTTTCCCTCTACATTATCTTTGAAGTTATGTGCTTACTCTGATTTCGACTGGGCAGGAGATCCCATTGATCGACAGTTAACCACTGGGTACTGCATTTTCTTGGGAGATCCCTGTATATCCTAGCGTAACAAGAAACAATCCATTGTTTCTCGCTCTAGTACAGAAGCAGAATATCGTGCTCTTGCTGACATTGCTCAGGAAATCATCTGACTACGATGACTCCTTTCAGACATGGTAGTTCCTCAACATCTCCTAACAACAATTGATTATGATAATTGAAGTGCTATTTAAATTGCTCATAACGATGTTTTTCATGAACGAACAAAGCATATTGAGATTGACTGTCATTTTGTTCGTCAGCATTTAGCTAGCAACTCTATTCGCCTTCTGTCTATATCCTCTAAAGAACAACCTGTAGATTTATTCACCAAAGCCTATCCGCTTCGCCGTTTTCAAGATCTTTTGTCCAAACTTAAGTTGGTTCCTCATCTAATATTTTAAGTTTGAAAGGGGTGTCAGAGAATATTGGATCCTAACTTTGTCTATATAGATTTGCGTAAGATTTTCAACCTAAATCCCTTGAAATCTAGTTGATTGATTCTCAATCCCTTCAATTTCTCCAACCCATTGTCTTATAAATAAGACAATCTCTTGTTGTACAAATCACATAAAACATTAATACAATACTCTTTCATCTCTCTCTTTAGTTTTCTACACATAAGATGCCCCATCTCGATCTTTCATGCTTCAAGATTAGCTCCATGCATGGCCACTTTCGAGTCCATCTCTATAATCAAATTGTCCCTTTATTTTTCCTTAGCGAGCAAGAGACCCTTGTGAACACACTAAAGCTCTGGATTGTTAATTTCATAGCCTTATACACCCATTGTAGCCATCTCGAAAGACTCCTCTAAAATTAGCTTTATCTATACCTGCAATAAAGCTATTACAATTAGTGTTGAACTTAATTTTCCCAAATATAGAAAATTCTATTTCACAACCTTAGCATCAAAATGCTCATATTTCCTCTTCTAAAATATCATAAGCAAATTTCTTATTTTGAAACACAATTTTAATAGGATATATATATATATATATATATTTCATTAAAAATCTCATTATTCCTACCTTCCAAATATGCCAAATAATAGACAAAAACATGATATACCATGGGAACTCCTTGTTATAATTCAAAGCAATATAACCTGTAATCCAACTTTTGACATTTGTTAAAATGAAATTGATTGTTATTAAAAATAATCCAAACCTCTTTGCTAGGTAGCTATAGTTCCTAAGAACATATAACACATTTTCTTTGAAACACCTACATCTTTCACACAAACTATTCTGCATAAATTTTCTAAACACTTTCAAATTTTCGGTGAGAATATGATAATATAATGCCCCACTAGCCAAACAAAGAAGTTCACTTTGTTAGGAAATTTTAGTTTCGAAATAGATCGAGTCCCACTCGAACTCATTTAGAGGGGGGCAATACTGTTAGAAAAGAGAAGATAATAGACCGAACTCACTTCCAAATAGAGTCTCTTTTGAGTTTTTTTCCAAGATATCCTTGCAAGTTCTCTTATTCATTCTAAACTAGATTTAATCATAGATTTTAGAGGTCAACTTTGTTGAGAATGGTTGGCTCAAACCATTGATCCCACATGAAAAATTGTATAACTCAACATAAGTATATAAGTAGGGGAGCGTCTTCAAAAAGTAACGAGGCCTTTTAAGTTAAAATTCCACACCTATGCTCCAAAGGTGTTTAAGTTAAGGACAATATTGTTATTATGTGTGTGGACCAGCGGGCCCGGCTGGTGCCCCAGGCCCGACTTGAGTACTAGCAGGCACAATAAGTAGTATCAGAGCTCGATGGTGGATCCACGTACTTGTAAACAATATTAGTAGCTGGACTCGGTGGAGTCAAGAAGAACTCAGTAGAGCCTAAGGTGATAAGTTGCTACAAAAAGCGTCCCAATAGCTAGACTTGGTGGAGTCTATGGTGGAGTTAGACTCGAAAAAACTAGGGGTGGGTTCTCTACAGCCTACGTACACCCGGAGTGCTGTCAAGGTGGTTATGCAGGCTCTTCGAGTAAGGTAAAATATGGTGTATCTCGAGATATGCATTAACCAAAGGTGGATGATCTTGCGGATGAACATTGATGGGTGGTGATCTACATGGACAATTCAAATGTGGATTAATGGTGAACTATGATATAAGTCCAAGTGGACAGGTGTTAGTCCAAGGTGGAGCCAAGATGGAGTGGTTTGATCTAAGGTGAAGATTGTTGAGAATGGTTGGCTCAAACCATTGATCCCACATAGAAAAATAGTAGAACTCAACATGAGTATATAAGTGGGGGAGCGTCTTCACATAGTAACGAGGCATTTTAAGTTAAAATCCCACACATGTGGTCCAAAGGTGTTTAAGTTGGGGATAGTATCGTTATTATGTGCGCGGACCAGCGGGCTCGGCTGCTGCCCCAGGCTCGACCTGGGTGCCGGCAGGCAAAACAAACTCTACCAAGCGTATATGTTATATGAATATTGAAGTGAAATTTAAATTTGAGTGTAAAAATTTGATTGCATTTTTTTTAAGACGCTTAAGTTAACATACCCATAAGTTTGAAAAACATAAGAAGCTAAAGGTCAAACTAAATCAATTTATATTTTTCAGAATTTTAATTCTACATATGAATACGTCCCTCAAATTTGAAGCTGTACTCAATTTTATTTCATTTTTTGTCCAAATGTAGCAAATGCCCAAAACCCACGTATATGTATACACACATTTCCACTAAAAGCTATACTATACTCAATATGTTTAGCTAAATAAAACCTTAAAGTGAAAATAAGTTTTAAAACTAAAATATTCTAAATCAAAGACCTTAAAATGTCATGGTAATATGAAAATTTGTTTTAGATAATGCTTGTTATTGTTAAGTTTATAAAAAAGAGAGAAAATAAAAATTGTATTGAATGAATAAAATACATTAAATGAGGGCTATATATATAGAGCTCAAGAAGATAAAGAAAATGAAAGAAACTAATCTGACTAGGAAAAGGAAACTAAGAAATCCAACTAGGAAAAGGAAACTCAAGAAATAAGAAATAAATAAAAATAAGGAAAAGAAAATATAAATAATTTAACAACCCCCTCAAACTCAAGAAGGTGTATAAAGCATTCTGAGTTTGAACACAAAAAAGTGAAACCGAGCATTCATATATGACTTGTTAAACAGCTTAGCAAGTTGACACTCGGACGAGAAAAATGGAAAGTGAATAGTTCCTTGAGTGAAGTGATGTCTAATAAAGTGGCAGTCAACCTCAATATGCTTGGTACGTTCATGAAAGACATCATTATGGGCTATCTGAATTGCATTTTGATTGTCACAAAATAAAGGAGTAGGATTAGGAAGGTCGACACCCATATCTCGAAATAATCAACGAAGCCAAACAATTTTGAAAGTTACATGAGCAAGAGCTCAATACGTAACTTCAGTACTAGAACGGGCAATCATAGTTTATTTCTTACTTTTCCATGAGATGAGAGAGTCACCTAGAAAAATACATAATCTTGTCATGGAACGGCGATCAGTAATATCACCCTGCCCAGTCGGAGTCGAAATATCCTTATAACACAAGACTGAAAGCAGATGAAAAATGTAGTCCTTGAAATAATGTTCATTTAAGGTACCAAATGAAGCGTAGAATAGAAGCAAAATGAACATAACGCAGTGCAAATATGAATTTTCTCACAATATGAACAGTATGACTAATATCTGGTCGAGTGATTTTGAGATAGTTGAGACTGCCATCAAGTTGTCGATATAAAGTAGGATTAGGTAACAGAGACCTGTCAGAAACACATAGCTTGACATTTATTTCAAGTGGAGTATCGGCAATCTTGTTGTTAGTTAAACCAGCGGGCTGAATAATGTCGGAAGAGTATTTCACCTGAGAAAGAAAATAAACCGTAGATAAGTAATCAACTTCAATACCAAGAAAGTAGCGAAGAATTCTGAGAACTTTCATTTCAAAGCAAGAGCACATATATGTTTTAAGCTTGCATATTTCATCCAAATTATCCCAGTGATAATCATATCATTGACATAAATGAGAAGAACAACAATGCCTTGCTGAGAGGAACATGTAAACATTGCAGAATCGTAAGCACTTTGAGAAAAATCATGTTGAAGAACAGCTATGGAGAACTTTTCAAACCAGGCTCTGGGTGCTTGCTTAAGACCATAGAGAGCACGGCGAAGTTTGCAAACTTTCCCATGAGAGTAAGGGAGCCCAGGAGGGGGCTGCATGTATACTCCTTCAAAAAGGTCGCCTTGAAGGAAAGCATTTTTGACATCCATTTAGTGAATTGCCTATTTATGGATAGAAGCAACTGAAATAAGCGTGCAAACTATGGTCACACAGGCTAGCTCATGTAGGGACTAGAGGAATGGATCAATAGACGAAGCAGAGTCAGTGGATAAGGTGGGGTTCTGAGCTAGGGTGTAATATGGAGTATTTTTCCAGAAGGTAACATGTCGCGATATGCAAAGTCTTTTGACAGTTGGATCGTAGCAGTGATAATCCTTTTGTTGAATCCCATAACCTAAGAAAACACACATAGCTATTTTTGTTATGAGTTTGGTACGCTCTCTTTTGGAAAGTAATATGAAACAGGTAGATCTAAAGACACAAAGTTCAGAATAATCAGGACTAGTTCCATAAAAACATTAAAAAAGAGAAACGCCATTTATAACCAGAGAGGGAATGCGATTTATAATAGAAACAAAAGTATGTACGGCTTCTCCCCAAAAGGTGGAAGGGACAGAGGATGACACAAGGAGAGTACATGCATTTTTAACAAGATGACGTTGTTTACGTTCTGCAATTCCATTTTGTTGTGGGGTATCAGGGCATGATAATTGAGAAAGGGTCCCTTGGGATTTGAGAAAGTCAAAGAAGGATTTGGACAATATTCGCCTCTAGAATTAGAACGAAATTTTTTTATGGTTTTAAAAAATTGGGTTTTAATCATGGTTGCAAACTCAATGTAGATTTTAAGAAAATCTGAACAAGAGTGAAGTAAATAAGTATAACTATAGTGAGAGTAATCATCAACAAACACCACATAATATAAGGCGCCACCCATAGAGGTAAAAGGAGCTTTACTCCACACATCAGAATGCACAAGATCAAAAGGATAAGATGAAACTGTAGTACTATTATTAAAAGGAAGAGCCGGTTGTTTGGCCAATTTACAAGCAACACAAGAAAAATATTTATCTAATGTAACTGATCTTAACAACCCTTGATTAATCATATATTTAAGACAAGAAAAAGAAACATGACCTAATCTAGAGTGCCAAAAGGATGATGGGTGTGAGGTAGATGTTGTTAAGGATGTATTAGTTGTTGCTGGAATGTGAAGTATGTCTGTAACATATAAGCGTCAAACTCTATGGCCTATCCCAACTTGCTTGCCCATCGAGCAGTCCTGCACAATAAAACCCAAGGAATAAAATATAATGATTAGCCCAAAATCACATAATTGGTCAACGGACAACAGTTGCATTGAAAGTTAAGGGACAAGGAAAACATCGGGAATAGTTAGGTTATTAGTGTTTCTAATTGAACCAATGTGACTAGCGGTAATAATATAACCATCAGCTGTGTGAATTTTGGGAGATGAATGCATGAGACTGAATGAGTTAAAGTGCGCACAGTAAAAAGTCATATGATTTGATACTTCAGAATCAAGGAACCAAGGAGAAAAAAATGTACCTGAGGAGACTGAAAAAATAAAGGCAATGGTATGATTATTATCGGTTTGAGGAGGTTATGGAGCAATGCGGCAATAGACAATCCATTGAATTTTGTAGTCCCCGGATATACTGAGATGTAGGAGAGGGATGATACTTGACTATATGCCCAAAACCCTTGCAATAATTATATTGAACATGGGAAGAATCTCGAAGTGGTGCTGTTTTGGTATTATGAGGATGGCGATGTGATGTCTGATGAAGGCGTGGTGAAAAGGTTTTGTTAGGTGATCGGTAATTTTGATTCTGCAGACGAGGGGATACAGCATACAAGGTATTCAAAGTCGGGAGTGCAACAAAAATTGAGAAAATATTCGTAATGATACCCTTTCGAGTTTTTAAGGCAGATTCAACAGTAGGGAGAGGCTTGCGATGAAGAATAGATGTCCTGATCGATTTAAATTCATCCCGGTGTACCATGAGAAATTGTACAAGTCGTGTTTCTTCACGAAAGGTTTTCTATAAACCAAAATCTGTTGTCCATGGAGGTTCCATGAGTTCTAATTGATCCCGATAACACATATGCTATAGTGAAAATCGGACATGGATTGGCCTGGTTGTTGTTGTAACCCACGTATGTCTTGTTCAAGTTTATACTTCTTGGTAAAATTAGTTTGAACATATCTATATGCTAAGAAATCCCAAGCTTTTTTGTGGTATCACATTTTCTAAGCTGAAGACTGATTGATGGAATGATAGTGTTGGCAATCCATGTCAAAATTTTATTGTTAATAATATCCCAATCAACAAACTTTTCATCGGTTTCATCAGGACAAGTTGCTTTGCCATTAACATAATTCCAGAGTCCTTTTCATTTCAAGAAATTTCGGAATAAAATAGACCAGTGATTATAATTGTTTCCATCCAATTTGATAGTGATAGGAATTTCTGAGGTTTTCATAATGTAAAACTAAAACGATAATTAAGCAAACGGTGTAAGGAATAGTGGACTTGACCTAGTTTTGTTTCTTAGAGATTGAATTTAGAGAAACGGAGACTGCGGTTGCATTTGGAATGCTTGAAAACCTCAGGAACCGGTCTTGGTCGTCAGAGACCCGATCAGAAAAATAAGCAAA
Source organism: Lonicera japonica (assembly GCA_021464415.1). NCBI lineage: Eukaryota > Viridiplantae > Streptophyta > Magnoliopsida > Dipsacales > Caprifoliaceae > Lonicera > Lonicera japonica. Next base: position 9,405,235 of record CM038463.1, read on the forward strand.
CGATGTAAAAAAGGAGTGCACTAGATCTGGTTTTGTAATTTGGACACTGAATCTGGGGAAACAGAGACAACAATTGCGTCCGAAATGGTTGAAAACCTCCGAAACCGATTTGAGTTGGCTGAAAATCGATCGAAAAGTATCAAAACCGGGCAAAAACAAATTGTCGGCTGAACCGGTCTGAGTTGACTGACTGACGGCATTAACAGAAAAGCTGACGGCGTTAACGGAAGGCTGACGGTCGTTAACTTTAACGAAAATGGATGATGCCGTTAAAGTTAATAGTGATTAGACTGACGGTAATGGCGGTGGCGCGGGGAGTGCGAGATGGACGCTAGTTACACTCGCGATGCATGACAATGGTTCTGGGGATGATTTTTATGGCGACATAATCGTCTTTGGAAGACGAACGTGTTGATGTGTTGGTTATCGAGGTTTGGTATATTATCGATAAGGCAGGGCGGATTATCGGTGAGGATCTGATTTGATGATGGCTGTGGTTGGTGGCTATGACTATGATTCAATCTAGTTCTGATACCATGTTAAGTTTACAGAGAAGAGAGAAAATAAAAATTATATTGAATAAATAAAATACATAAAAGGAGGGCTCTATATATAGAGCTCAAGAAGATAAAGCAAAATAAAAGAAACTAATCTAATTAGGAAAAGAAAACTAAGAAATCCAACTAGTAAATAGAAACTAAAGAAATAAGAAATAAATAAAAATAAGGAAAAGAAAATATAAATAATTTAACAGTTATTACTTATACGTACAAAAATCTCAATATCTAAGTTTAAAATTATTTGTACGTACCTAGGAGTTATATGCCTAAGATATTATTATTCTTCTTATAATAACTTATGTTTATGATACATTCCCGATTGTAAAGACTACTTACATACGCTATATTAATCATCACAATATGAGATTATAATATCCTCACAAATATAAATTAACCCTTGATAGTAACCTTGTTTCAAAAAAAAATTGACAATATGATTGACATGGTTCATGGTTGGAACAAATAAAAAAAATACCAAGAAAACCGAACTTCTTAATTATTCCAACCAAAAAGTATAGACAGTCCAAGAGAAATTAGAATTTTAGGTGATAAAAATAAAATGGGCCATCAAAGTATTTATTAAACTTTAGTTTTGCATATATACACTATATAAATATAAAGAAAAATTAAGTTAAAACAAACTAGTATTTGTACATATATAAAAATATCATTAAAACTTCTTTTGTTTTTTTTACTTGAATTACTATAAAAATAATTTTTATATTATTTAAAATTAAGGCCCTTTTTTATTTAGATTCTAACTGATTACATAACTTTTCTTATGACAAGATCATTTCTGCAAAAAAGACAAATAATTCATGTTACTTTTTTTTTAATATATATATATATACACGTACTATATGGTAATCTAATGTTCGACCTTAGTCAATGCACGAGAAAGCAAAGTTGAAATTCTCGAGGTTGAAATAATGATGAATATGACCAAACTCTTTTATCAACTTAGCTACACCAGATGTCCATGTTATAATCTACAAGTTAAATTGTGTTTTCCGAAAGAGTAACTGCCCTACTTTGATCCATAAGAAAGTTGCCTCGTATCAACTTTATCACACTACCAATTTAGCTATACTTTTTATTCCTAGAACCCATTAATTCTTATAATTTCTTTATAAATATAGATGGTCCAAGCTGCATGATTTTGCTTGAAAAAAAAAGTCTTTTATTATAAAGTATTGCAGCCTATAGATAACATATAGGTCTTTTTTTCATCGCTCAATGCTTGAATTTGAGGTTTTTAATATTAAATTACTTAGTAATATTAAATTTAGGTTCGGGTAAAAGGCTCAATATTCTGCTCATACATTAAATGTCATTTCATTTTTTGTATTTCTAGAAATATATGTTTCTATACCATGTAGCATCTGCTCGTGAAATTAAGGCTACTATTAATCAAAAAAAGAAAGAAAAACATACGAGCAATTGTCAAACGAATACGAAATATATCACTAAATATAACCATGTTGTGTTGGTCAAACAAAAAGGGTGGTATTATTTACAAACCTCAAATCTGTCACAAACACTTTCTTCAAAATTTAATTAAAAATATATTTTAGCACCACCTTATTCGCCACAAACACTCTATTCCATTGCCTAATGGTAGGTGAGTGCTTAGCAACACTCTTTTCATATAAACCGAGTTTATGTAAGTGGACTCATCTCTTATTAGACAAGTCATATTTAAAAAACAATATAGTAATCTATCACTTGATGTTAAGTAAGTTATTACAAACAAACTCACCACAAATAAAGTAAGTGTGCGTATTTACATTCACCTCTTATTTTACGAGTTTTAAAAAATATTAGTAATTAAAAATTTAACTTTAAAAAGTGTTTGTGCCAAAAATAATGCGTTAAATAACACCGCCCAATCGCCCATCAAGGAAGAAAGAAAAAAAGGACGGAGGATGTGCGGAAAACGTAAGCGCTTGCGCTGCCAGTGTTTAAAATTCAAAGCATCTTCTGACTTCTCTTAACATTAATAAGCCAGTCAGCCAACCACTCAGTGGATAAAGTGATATACTACCCTGCCCACCCCTCTACTCTACTCAGCGTCTCATCCAATATTTTTCTCAATTTCAGTCTCCCATCCAAACCTCATGAACCCACCCACCGCCGATCGATCTCCGCCGCACGTGGTGGCGATGCCGTACCCCGGCAGAGGCCACATAAACCCCATGCTAAACCTCTGCATCTCCCTAGCCGCTCGCATCCCCCACACTCTCTTCACCTTCGTCCTCACCGAAGAGTGGCTTGGTTTAATCGGCTCCTCCATCAATTCCAATCCCCCAAACATACGATTCATCACTATTCCCAACGTTATACCTTCGGAGCATGTTCGTGGGGGACAATTCTACTCATTCTTGATGGCCGTTCAGAGTAAGATGGAGGAGCCGTTTGAGCGGCTTCTCGATCGGCTTGAGCTGCCGGCGAGTATAATCATTGCTGATACTTTCTTGAATTGGGTGGTTCATGTAGGGAAACGGAGGAATATTCCGGTGGCTTCGGTTTGGACTATGTCGGCTTCGGTGTTTTCAATTTTTTACCATTTTGACCTCATCGTGAAGAACCAACACTACCCTGTTGAATTATCAGGTACTGCCCGGAATTCATTTTTAACTTTCTTTTACCTCTACGTTAAAAATAAAACTAAAAAAAATACTAAAACAAAAACTAATTCAACTTTTACTTAATGGGACGAAGAAAATAAGAACACCTAGACAAAAAGAAAATGAAAATTTCAACTTAGGTTCGAACCCACAACTATGGTGTTGTTTGATAACACCACTTAAATTTGAAAATTCAGGGTTGGTCTGGTTGGGCAAATTATCTCATTTATAATTGTTTCATTGTAAATTAATAAATTGTAAATTGTTTCATTTCAACAAAGAATTTGTAGTGTGATTTTTTTTACATGAACTTGTATGATAATTATAAGTTATGTAATTTCAACTATATCTCTAGCATTTCTTATTATTAGTCTTAAGTATAAACTTAAGTTTATGCTTTATATACTATATACTAATTTGTTTTTGCAACCAAACGCTCAAATTAAATAATTCACAAATAAAGCAATTATAAATAGTCTAATTTGTAAATTGTAGGACAATTTAAAGTTGTTTGTTAACAAAAAATAAAATAAAATTAAGTGCCAACTTAATTTTCTCCACTTAAAACTGAAAATTTTCATCTCAAATTTTAAGTGGTAAATTCCCCACTTAAAACTAAAAACTTAATTTTAAAAAGTGTAAGAAATTATTTGTTTTGCCCACTTAAATCTGAAAACTTACGTGAAGGTAATAGATGCTTAATTTTTTTACTTTTTTTTTTAAATAGCACACAAGTTCAAAAAGTACATCTTTGAAAAGTAGTTTTTAAAATAGGCCCGTTTAGTTAGGCTTTTAAAAACACTTTTTAATTTATTTATTTTTTTAAATTATTTGGTACATGTTTTTTAAAATCTCATTTTATACTTCTCAAAACCAAACTCGCATTGACTAAAATATATCAACAAACTCAAATAGGAAAACTTAGGCCGTTTTTAATGGTAATTTTTATTTTTTCATTTTTATTATATGTAGAATGGCTTTTTAAAATATTTTAATATCTAGTTGGCAAGTTCTTTATATGAGTAGAAAAGTACATATACGAGTAGAAAAATATACAAAAATTGGTCTCCAATCCTACTTCACTTTTTTTTCACTTGGCATTTATTTATGAAGAGAGAGAATTATTGGATTTTATAATATTTAATGAAAATGTGCCAAGTACCATTTCCATGTAGTGAAAATGGTGATAGAAATTACCAATATGACTCACCTTTCACCTCACATAGAAATATTTATAGAAAACCCATTGAAACATATTTTTTCTATTTCTCATTTTTAGTATAAAAATTTGTATGGATGGAAATAATCATTGGAGGTCTTAAACCTAAAATATATATATTTTTAAACATAGGCACAGGGCATAAAAAACTTGGAAGGGGACGTATCCCCCCACCCTACCCTCTCATGTTAAGGAAGTTTGTCTCTGTTCACAAGTGCAATATTTTACCATTGAATCACGCTATTAAAAATTGAATATTGTAAAATGAACAATGAATATCCGTGACCATGCTTAATGAGACAATTAGAAAAGTAATTCTATCACATGCACCAATAACATCCCGAAATATTAACTTATAAAAAACTTGTTTCAAAAAAGAAAAGAAAAAAAAACCTTATGAAAAACTTTTTTAAATTTGTACCTGTACCATCTACAAACATAATAGTTTCTTGAAATCACGGGCCTTGGTTGCAAAAGGCAATAGGAAAATAATGTAATGAACCATCCATCAACTTATATAATCATGATTTAATGCATGAACTAAGATGAAATATATATAGCACAATAAAACTACAAGAGTGGCATCAAAAATAAATTATAAATAATATGAAGCAAACAAGAATTATAAGAAATTATTCATGTTGAATGAGTCCATTGGTATAGAGCAATATATTTCCATATAATAGCATAAAGAACAGCAAAGAACCTTCAACATTTAAGAAATCACTAGATATCGCATTTTTAGCTCGATAAAAGATTGGGTAATATAAGTGCAATTAAGCAAAGATTATTAAATTGGTTTAGTTCAGTTCGGTTCGGATTTGTAACACAACCCAAATCTAAATTAAATTTATTCAATTTCGGTTCGATTTCTTTATTTTGATTTCAGCTTTTTTGAGTTCAGATTTTTAATTTCAGTTATTTATAATGGCTATAAATTATCTTTGTTTTACCTAAATTGTCGTCTTAGGTTTCCCAACTTTTTTAAGTTATAAGAGGGACTGAAACATAAAATATTAGTTTGTCCCACATGTCAATGTATTATTCATTGAAAAGGAGGGCCTAAAAATATAAGCTTTTAATTTGCACACGTATCAAAGCACTATTAGGTGAAAAAGAGGGAGTAAACATATAAAATCTTCCTTTATATTCTGTTTTTGCCCTTTATATTCGATGAATTCTTAGACTCCCCAATTCTATTTAAGAGACTCTAGTTTGAGGATTAAATGGATAAATTTTATTATGAAACTTGGTAAAGAACTCTATAATGGGTAAATCATGTCTACAAAATTTCATCAAAAAATTCAAACCGAAAGTAGGCATAGTAAAAATTTGATGCATTTGTTCATTTTCGACTACTTAAATTTGAGATCATCATCTCACCCATTTCTAAATTGAATTTTTTGATGAAATCTCGAGGAGATGATCTACTCATCATAAAGATCATTTCTACATGGTTTCATAAAAAAATCATCTGTTTAGTTCTCGAACTAGATCCTCTTGGACAAACAACAACAACAACAAAGCCTTTATCCCACTAGGTGGGGTCGGCTACATGGATCAAACAACGCCATAGTGGCCTGTCATGAATCATATCTGCAGTGAAACCATTTGCCTCTAAATCCTTCTTAATAGTTTCACCTATAGTTTTTCTCGGTCTTCCTCTGCCTCTAACAATTTGGCTTCCCTCAATATGATCAACTCTCCGTACCACGGCATCTACCGGTCTCCTCCCTACATGCCCAAACCATCTAAGTCGATATTCAACCATCTTTTCTGTAATAGGTGCCACCCCAACTCCCTCTCTGATGGTATCATTCCTGATCCTATCTTTCCTATTCTTGCCACTCATCCATCTCAGCATTCTCATCTCAGCTACATTTAGTTTATTCTCGTGTTGGCTTTTGACCGCCCAACACTCAGTCCCATACAACATCGCTGGTCTAACCGCAGTACGATATAATTTTCCTTTTAACTTGAGTGGTACTTTTTTATCACATAACACACCCGAAGCTTTCCTCCATTTCAACCACCCTGCTTGAATCCGGTGGTTTACATCTCCCTCTATCTCCCCATCTTCTTGTATAATGGATCCAAGATACTTAAACCAAAATGTAATGAAGAGGAGCAAAGCATGAATTATTATTTAAAGGCAAGGGTAGTTCAGAAAATTTAGGTCCCTGTTAGTGTTAGAATTGAATGAAGCACTGGAGCAATTCAAAAGTAGGGATTTTTTTTCCAGAATCTTTAAACTCTTGTCTTTTTTGTTTTATAGGTTTTATTTTGTCTTGAATTCCCGTTCCCTCTCTGTATGTAATTATATATACAGGCGGGATATCATGCCATGTGGATTTTTAGTTACTAATTTTTGTCGCCTTTGGAAATTTTATTTAAGGATGTAATCTGTCACTAGAGGAAAGGTTTGCATGAGAAAAGGGGTGTATATATATATATATGCACATGTAAATTAAATCAATGTTTCCCAAATTTGTTGATTAACATTCATGATTGCAAATGTGCACGCTTGACAGAAAGAGGCGATGAGTGTGTTGACTACATCCCCGGAACATCTCCAATTCGCATATCAGACCTTCCAACAATCTTCTTCGGGGAGGCCCAAAATCTCTTACCTGTAGCAGTGGAGTCCGTTTCTCTCATACGCAATGCACAATACCTTCTATTTGTATCCATCTACGAGCTCGAAACCAAACCAATTGACGCTTTGAAAGCAAAATTATCAATACCCATCTATACTTTGGGCCCCAATATACCTTACCTCAAATACCAAAATAATCCTTGTAATGGTACTAGTAGTGCCAATGAAAATGACCTCAACTACTTGAAATGGTTAGACTCCAAACCTCCAAGAACCGTCATATATGTTTCCCTAGGAAGTTTCTGCTCAGTTTCAAGTGCCCAAATGGATGAAATTGCAGCCGGTTTGAGGGGGAGTAGAGTACCCTACTTGTGGGTGGCTCGTGAAGAAACTTGTCGTTTAAATGAGCTTTGTGGGAGTGAAGGGTTGGTAGTGCCTTGGTGTGACCAATTACGGGTTTTAAGCCATTCTTCAATAGGGGGATTTTGGACTCATTGCGGATGGAGCTCAATTATGGAGAGTGTTTTTGCTGGTGTTCCTATGGTTACTTTCCCCATAAATATGGATCAAGTGCCAAATAGAAAGCTTATTGTGGAGGATTGGAAGAACGGATGGAAAGTAAAAGAAAGCGTGAACACTGAAATCTTGGTGAGGAGGGAGGAAATTGAAGAGCTTGTTCGGAGGTTTATGGACTTGGAAAGCTTGGAGAGGAAAGAAATGATGATAAGGGCGATAGAAGTTAAGGAAATTTGTAGACGGGCAATTGAGAAAGGTGGTTCATCTGATACAAACTTCAATGCCTTTATTAGGGATATTTTGCAATGACGTGATTGTTAAGCAGAGTAACTTCCTTTGGTCTTGGTTACTTGTATCAAAAATTCTTCATCTAGATCAAGTTCATTTCTTAAGACCTGCTCAGGTGAGATTCTGATATATTGGTTGCTTTGATGGAGTTCTAACTCTTTTGGAGCTATCTTTTTCTAAGATCACTCATGAATACTTTTCCAATTACTTATTACAATTTTTAGTGTACTTCCATTTGATTATATCAATCAATTCATGAGGTTTGTCTTATGCCAAAACTGGAAATTTTATGCCAGTATTGCTATGTTCTTTAATTCTTTTCGTGTGATTTTTAGTTAGGATTTAGTAAATTATGGGATTTACATTTTCACATGATTTTGATATACGATTTGGTAAATTACGTAATTTATGTAATTTGAATTTGATCCATCTCTTTTCAATCCTCACTCTCCTCCATTATTAGTCATTACTCTCTCTCTCTCTCTCTCTCTCTCTCTCTATAACTAAAACATGTAAATTGATAAAAATCACACAAACTCAACTTACATTGCTATATTTTGATAATTTACAAAATATTTATGAAATTTCTAAATGTTTAAAAGAACACTTAAACGGAAAATCAGGAAATTTCTAATTTTTTTAAACGAACGCCTAAATTGAAAATAACGGGATTTTAATATCATAGATTTCAAAATCTTATAATTTATCAATTCACATGATTTCAAAATTTTGTTAAAAGAACACACACTAAACATTTTTTTTTAAACTATTGATTATGTTAAAATTAGTGTATCCTTAAAAAGGTTGCACAAGTGAAACATGGTTTCCTAATTCAGGACAGAGGAATAAAATCTGCACCACTGCAGCTATCATTAAGCTAATAGCAATCATTCATTCTAAGGTTCAGAATACTTCAAGCATATTATCTCTAAATAGAATATGTATAGCATTTGAGTGCAACAAAGTCAATTATCAGCATAAGTGTGCAAGTGTGCAACTATCCACATTGGTACAACTTAGGTGTTTGGTATTATCTTCAACAAGTCTCAGCTACAACTAATATAGAAAGTGATTCCTCCCATTAACTTTGCTCTGAATTAGGGAAAGAAAACACCTCCTCCAATTAATTTTGGTATGAATTAGGAAAAGAAAACACCAATCTCTGTTCTTAAGAAGGGAAATAAAAATCATTTAAAACTATGCAAGTAACGAATCTTGAAGTTAGGCATTGAACTCCACTTAAATGAAGGTTAACTGGATTAAGCAACGACAATATAAAACAGAGGACTAACATTGTACCAAAAGCAAATAGAGCACTAGTCCATCCTGAAACATAAAAAATTACCAAAATGTAGAAGCCTAATACAAGAGAAGGAAATCCAACATAAAAGATCAAATTCATGGATAAACCAAAACAGAAATGGAGATCAAAAAGCAATCTTTTTACCTCAACATTATACAGATTTTCATTTCTTTAGCATCAGTAATTTCACTCAATTTCTATATCAAACCAGTAGTTAACGTTGCACTCGGTGTTTTGTTTCATATTGAGCAAGAACTGTGTAAATTGATATCTTCCCCCTCTTTTTCATGTCAAGATCAATAATTTAATCAAACCCTAACGTCTTAGTACAAAAGACAAGAAACAAAGTTAAGAACCTCAATTATCCCTCTACATTAATACTCACCATCATCCATCTTCTTTAATATTCACATAGATGCATAGTTTAAACTAACTAGATGTCAATCTATAATGGCAACTCCAATCAGAGAACAAGAGACAAAGGACAATCACATAATTTGCGTGTAAATGGAAATTGCATTGCATATCAGATATAATAGTGTTCAAAAGCCAACATAAATGCCTGAAAACATATCAACATCGAAAATGACATGAACATATCACATATGACTCCAAACCCAGACCTGATAAAACACAACATCCAATTTCTAATTATACAAACACCCCAATTATCAATCATTTCTTACTATTGTTGTTCCCTCCTGACACACCCTGCGCCGCCTTTCTTGCTGCCTTCTCTTGAAGCGCCTTAGCATCCCTGCAAATCAAACACCCAAATTATGAATAATAATCATACGGCAGGTAAGGAACCGCAGGATTTTCAAAACTGAAATAACTGGGGATATGTTTTAGAGAGGATCAATGAAAACATTAGAGAAGCAACATGGAAATGGAGAGCTAAAAGGGATTTCAAGAATTGGATCCTCTGTAAGGAATGGGACCTTTAAGAAAAAATTATTCAGTGTAATTTTTATTTTATTTTTGTTTTGTTGGATTGTATTTTGTCCATGATCTAATAATATTGTTCAAATTTTACCCAAAAAAAATAAAAATGAATAATAATCACAAACCCTAATGATCAATTCTTAAACATTTCAAACACTCTAAAGAGAGATAAAAGTAGAGAGAGAAACCTCTCTCGTCTTTGTTCAGGGGTTAATCCATCGCCTTTGGTCTGCTTGGACTTGTTGCCAGCCCTAGCTTGAGCCCTTTCACGATCTCGCTCTCTCTGGCTTCCGCGTTAAATAAAATTTAAGGATCAAATACAATTTCATCAATATCAAGTACAAGACCTCAAACTGGGAGAAACCATTCTTGCTCAAAAGCATGAAACCCAATTACAGAATCTAACTTTAGGTTGCGTTTGGGAATCCAATTCTGAGCTTTAGAATTGGAGCAAAAATTCCCGGACACAGGTTAAATTTTTTATTTTTTTTCATTCCTGAGAACTTAAATTAAATAATCTTAATGAAGTAGTAAGTTTTCTCTACTTGGGACCAGGGAATTGAATTCCATCTAAGAAGACGTATGCAATGCAATTCCAAAGCTTGGAATTGGGTAACCAAACGCACAATTTTTGGTCCTGAGAAATAAAATTCTAACTTGTTTAATGAAGTTGGAATTTTTCTCTACTTGGGATCAGTGAATTCCAACTGTATTCGATGCAAGAACTTCACGAGGGCATCAAATAAATTCTTTCAAAGAATTTTCTATTCAATTGTGCCCTAAAATTTCTCTCCATCAAACAATTCAGAAAAAACAATTTATTTATTTTAAAATTAGAACAAAGATTAAAAGTGGAACAAAGAAGGGCAAAGAAAAAAGAGTCATGTTATCCATCTACGTAAAAATCAGAGGAAAGAAACATATCGAAAGGATATGAGTCATTCTTGAACAGCCAAACAAAAAGATCTAACCAACAACAGTTATACGATCCTGTGCCAAAAGAATTACAAAAACAAAATAGAAGACATCATCAATCAATTGATGAACAACAAGTAAAGAAAGCGAGACATCTATATTACAGAGAAGAAAGGTTTTGCAGTACCTGATTTAGGCTCGAGAGAGAGAAGGGTGTTAGAGTAATGGGTTGAAGGTTGATCTTGCAATTGGACGACGAGATTACAGAAAGAATACGTAAAGGTGATGGGGAAGAAAATCTATGAATTCAGGACGGATGGATAGAAGAATCTAGAAACAAAACTATGGCCCCAAATTATCACTTTTTGGCAACTAACCCCACATTTTTCAAAAGTAATACTAAACTCGCTGATGCAGAGTCATTGACGCTTAACTCCAAAAATTAACAAATATGTTAAAAGACTAATGAGATGGCTGTCATGTGCTTCCAATGTCAACACCAATGAACAAAAATATCTCAATTTATCCGTTTAAACATAAAATAGTCAAAATATCCTCATTTGTAGTATTTCCTCCGTCTTAAGAGACATAATGATTACTCTAAAAAAAATGTTTATTTTAAAAAATGACATTTATTTTTCTCCTAATAAAAAGAAGGTGGCAGGATCCGCAACAAAAAAAGATGTGATACCTTAAAGGGTAATATTGAAAATAATAAAAAGTGCTCTAATTTATGACTTGCTAAATATAAAAAGTGGACAATTATTTTGAGATATCAAAAAATAAAATAGTGGACAATTAAATTGAGACGGAGGGAGTATAAAACACTTACTCGTAATTTTTTTACTCCTTCCAGCAAACTTATTAGCCCTTTTTTTAATTTTTTATACTCGCCTCCAAAAATTGGCAAATTGATGGAAGGATTAAACCCGAACACCTAGACTTAATATAATTATTGGATATTTTAAGGTTATTAAATGAAAAAAATGCCATACTCTAGACATGGAGGGTTAATTGGGTTTATTTTGTCAAAAGTCAAATCCAACCCTCCGCGGGTTTTACTTTAAAAATCCAAACCCAACTCGGTTAAAAAAAATACCCATTTATATAAGGCATGCTAAAAACCAACCTAGTTAAGCCATTTTGCCATCTTTAAAACGAAAATACAAGACCTAAAGAAGAAAAATGAACAACTTTATTAAAAAAAATACTAGTTTCAAATTATGCAGAAGAACTGTGCATACACCATATTATTTGTTATCCTTGTCCCGACTTAAAGCCAAAGAGCGCACCAACTCCTTCAATATATATATATTAATGACGTGTTTACATAATTAAAACCAAGCAAACAATTAATTTTTCAACACTAAAAGCAAACTACCATCTAACAATTTAATGCAACTTCCTTACGGATTAAACTAAACCGATTAATTTCCAACAAAATTGCATCAAATATGTTAGCCACAAATTCATACAATGAAAGATGAAACTTCCGAGAATAGAATGTTGATTCTTGTAATAAAGATCACTCTATAATGAAAAAGATTGAATCTTCGTGATGAAGAGGAAGATGAAACAACGAATGAAGAGTAAACGGCAGAGAAATAGAAATAAAAATGACGTGCAAATGGATTTGGGTATATAAATGGAAGATGTGATTAGGGCAAATGAAAATATTTAGTCAACGATTTAAAACGAGGGTAGCTTAGTATTTTGTTCATTTCCGTTATTGTCACTTTTAAAAGATGGTAGAGTTTATTGCAAAAAAGTGAGAGCTTGTTGGGAGAGAGGGGGGGGGGGGGTGTTAACGTGCTTTACCCAAATTTTTATTTAATTATTTGTTGTTATTTATTGGTTGTTAACTACGGTTTTACTCTTTGATTTCAACTATATTTTGGATTTCATTCAACTTTTATTTCTCTTTTAAAGTTACGCTGGACTAGACTTAATCACTTAATTACTTACTCTTTTATTTTTTAAAAATTACAAGTTATAAATATTTTATCATTTATCATTAAATATTTTTTATTTTATTTTTAATATATATAAGGTCGATAAAAGTTGCCTACAGATAGATTAATAAATCAAATACGATCTCACAAAGACACAGCGAATTCTTAGATGATTGCAAATGATAAATTGGTTTTATTTATAAAGTGATAGGACCAACAGTTATAATATGTGATTGTGGTCCATTAAATAGGGGGAGGTGGTAGAAGTGGGTATAAATGACATCGGATAGTTAAAAAAAGGTTTTATAGGCGAAAGATTTTCACACTAAAGTAAATGAATAATTTTTTTTTTGTAAATGAAGGGCCTATTTTTCATTTTATTGATAAGATGACATGTGTCTTTTTTTTTATTGTAAAGTGACATCCCAATCCTTAAAATAAACTAAAAAAATATCAATATGCATTAAAATATGGACTAAAATATGAACTTTGCAATCCATATTTCACTTCAATATGAACTTTGCAGTCTATATTTCTGGTGCAAAGTTTATATTGCAGTCCATATTTTACTGCAATGTGAACTTTGCAATCCATATTTCACTGTAACATGAACTTTGCAATCTATATTTCACTGCAATATGAATTTTGCAGTTCATATTTTTTGTGCAAATTTCATATTGCAATCCATTTTACTGCAATAAAAAATTTGCAGTCCATATTTTTTGTGCAGAGTTCATATTGCAGTACAAATTTATGTGCATAGTTTATCTGTTTCACTGCAATATGAACTTTGTAGTTCATATTTTTTTTGCAAAGTTCATATTGCAGTCTATATTTTAATGCAATATGAATTTTGCAGTCCATATTTTTTGTGCAAAGTTCATATTGCACTCCATATTTTCCTGGAATATGAACTTTGCAGTTCATATTTCACTGCAATATGAAATTTGTAGTCCATATTTTTTGTGCAAAGTTCATATTGCAATCCATATTTTTGATTTAAAACCTAAAAGGGTATGATTGGAACTTGATAAAAATAAGGAAGGGGTAATTTAGGTAATAAATAACATGTTTTTATTAATTAAATGATATTTAAATTTATTCAAATACCTTCATTTAAAATATAAAACAAAATAGGTCTCTTACACTAATCACTAATTAAAAATAGGCCATTTATTCAAAAAAATATTATTCATCGAATTTTTGATAAAAATCAATGTGTAATAAAACCTTCTACCTAATTTCTAGAAATGACATTGAGTTGACTATTACTAAATGAATAAATCCCACGCTAACTCTTCTAATGTTGCCACGTGTCCAATGGTCATTTTCTATAAATAAGGAACCATTTCTTGTACTATTTGGAATTCGTACTTAGCTTAGGAAATCTATCAGCTCAACCTAGACAATCTTCTAACTCCGAAAAAATAATTTTTAATCTCTTCGATATCTAAGTGGATAAAAAGTGAATATATACATGCATCATGTGACATCTAATCAAATCTATATTTAGTGAATAAAAACCCTAATCCTTCCCAATTGTGATGTCATCAGTATTACCGCAATAAAAAAATGCTATTAGAAAAAAACACAAGTTTTAATAATTACAGGATAAGCTCGATACCATCTTTACGTACATATATTAAAATTATTTAACTATCTTTTGGGCTTAATAGGTTAAAGAAAGTACTAAAGCTCTCATATCACTATCATTTTAGCAGGGTTCAAATCCATCAACTTTAGTATTTGGCTCATATAATTAGACCTGCCAAAATGACACGATAATACAACACAAGTTATAAGTTAATAGGTGGACCTTTAACAAATTCATGGCACTATCTGGTCCATCCGTTTGACACAATTTGTTAATAATTCTTGTTTGTGTTTACACACCATATTCACTAAGACCCATTATACCCGTTAACATATTTATAAATGTTTAAAACATTTGGGGGCTCTTATGCAATTAAACACAAAAAGAAACCCTAAAGATAGATTTCTCATTTATATCCTTATTTGAGTAGCCACATCTTCTCACTTCCTCTCACTTTACTATCTCTCTAAATGTATAAACTCCATCACTGCCTTCTCACAAATGTACTCCACCGCTAACTTTAACAGGTGATGTGATCCAGCTTAGCCTCTATTCAATTCAATCCAGGAGTATTACGAGTTCTTGAATGAAAGCTTGAATACACATAGATTTAATGATAGAGTATGAAAGTTTAAAGAAAAAGCTATAAAATTATTTAATCCAAGAGCTATAAAGAGATTCCGAGCAAATCAATCATTCCATGGAGTTCCTAAAGATTGGGTGTGAAAGTTTAAGATGAAAAAAGCTGGAGTAGAGAATCAAAAGAAGTGTTTGCTTAAAGCGTGGGCATGCCAAAGTTGAGAATTACGACCAAAAGGCAGAAGTGTTATTTTGATAAAGCTTGGACACACCTTAATATCCGAAATTTAGCCTTATTTTCTAACACGTTCTCACGACCAGCTGGTGGAAGAATTTAATTAGTTTTAATATTACCTTGGCAACTTTTTTGTTTTTTTAATAGGTATTTTATTTTAATTGGGAGATAATATTTAGTTTGTTTCCTTTTTATTTAGGACTCCTAGTTTTAATAGGAATTAGTTTCCTTATTGAATTGTGATTTTAATGTTATGTTTGATCTTATTTAAAGGAATTATTTTCATTGTATTATGAAGACGGTTATGATTAATGAAATTGAGAGTTTTCTCTTTGTATTCTTTAAGAACATGTTGAATTGATTAATTCGCGTGTTGTTTGACTTATCAATCTAGCATCCGTATTAGATTGCGGCATCGTTCGCTATAATGAAGTCCGCGCTTCTTTAAGCGTTGGGTTTAGGTTTTTATCACCCATCAATTCGTCCAATTCCAAGGTTCAAGTCTCGATATAGACTTTGGGTCAATGATTCACAAACGATCTGGGTAGGAGTACGATCCGGGTAGGAGTACGATCCGGGATTGCATCAATGGGACCACCACAACTACTATGTATTCCCTTTTGACAAAACCTTATTCACACTCCATCATGTTTTGATTGTATCATATTGATAACTCCCTCATCAATCCTCTACTTTTTGTTGAAATATAATTCCAAATAAAAGAATTTAAAAGAGAACGCACATTGTCGTTTTTAGGGCTTATTCCGTTGAGGCTCAGGAACAGAGTTACGAGATAATTGAGATAAGATGGGCCGGTCAAATTAACTGTGAGTCATAAACCGCTTAAATAGAAGTTATGGACCCCTTCTTGGTAGAAACTCCAAACTCTACTTAAGCATCTAAATTTGGGTAAAACAAGCCTCTTTAGGATATATGTCAATTTGAAGGTAATCCCCCAGCTACTAACCTTTGCAGGGCGCAAAACCCCGACGTTAAGGTGGAGAACTGAACCAAGAATTCTCTTTCTTCATCATAAACGACCTATTTCAGTTATATATCATAAGGAATTCGCCACTATCGACTTTTCAGTCCTATACTTCATTGACACTTCAGGGACTGAAGAAGTTCATCATTAAGTTCCACATTTTCATCTGTGCTATTCATTTTCTAATATTTTTGTCTTTGAATTTTATCAGACTGAAAGTTAAATGAAAAATTTTTAAAAGCAAAAATAATCGTTAAAAAATATCGGGTTAAACGAATCGTGTCCGTGTCATCCGATTGTGTAACAAATTGTATACGAATGCCAAAAACATATTCGCTAGGCTTAAAATCGTGTTTGTATTAGCCTTATTTTGATTTTCACCAGTTAAGACCCGACACAGACACGGCTCAATACGACCCATTCGTAAGTCTATATATAATTGACCTATACAAATATACAATATAACATATATTCACGTTTTTTTTATAGATGCATGTCTTGACTATTGATTATTTCCCTTTATCTAGGAGTGTATTCAATTTAGATCATACATGATTTTTTTAGATTTTAAATTCTATGGATATTCAATTGAGATTTTAAAAGATCTTTTAAAATTAGACATTTGAATTGGATAACGAAGATATATCTTGATCTTGCACTAAAGTACACTGAACAAAAATAAATAAATAAATAAAATGGAGACCAACTTCGTATTTTTAATTTAATGATTTGCTTAAAAAAGTACACTAAACAAAAACTTGCTCATTTTCTTAAAGATCCTTAACACAAACACTAATTCATGAAATTTGATATAATGACTATATTACTCGTGCAATATAGCCTAAATCTAAAATGTTCCACAAAATTAATAATTCTTTTTTTCAAAAAAATAAAATCCAATGTACTTGGTGGTACCCCTACACTTCACCTTTCACATATAATGTTAAACTGCGTTTGCCACTACGAAACATTCCACCACAAGAATAATGTTATTTAGTTTTTTTTTTACTTTTATTAGATGAGACTTAAACTCAAATATTCTCAGATATAATGCATTTTTTTTCATCAAGATTAGCTTGACCCTCAATAATAAAAGTGTTTAGGGACAATTTACCATCCGATCATTGTCTAAAAAAAATAAAATTATAGGATGCGGTACACTATTTTTTTTAATTATTATTTAAGCTTGCGGTCCCTCAAGTAAGTTATTTGTTTCTAGCGATGACTCAAATAGACGAATACAATACTTTATATGTGATTTCTCGATCATAAATAGTTCTTGTAGTCACATTTACGCCATCTGTAAATTCTCACCATATGAAAATACAAAAACTAGATATTGCCAAGTTTTTAAAAAGTAAAACATAGACCACATCTTAAAACTATATGTACCCCTATATCAATTGGTAATACGCATCTTAAAACTATATGCACCTCTATATCACTTGGTAATACTCCCACTTTTACTATGATGTTTTTTTACTTGGCTTTACTCTTACTTTTTACCCATTATTAACCTTTTAACAAAACGTTATTAGCCTCTTTACAAAAATTATCAACCTCCAAAGCAAACCTAACCCAAGAATTAGAACACAAAATATCCAAGAATAACAGGAAAACACGAAGAGCTAGAACAACAACCCCTAACAACATAGATAACAATCTAGAACAACAACAAGAATTAAAAGAAAATAAAAAAATATTATTAACGTTTTAAAAAAGAGTAATAAATGCACAAAAAAATTAAAATTCATTTCAAGAATGAATGTTCACTTGCTACATATTCACATAATATATATATATATATATATATATAGGCATGCAACTAGCTTGATATGACGTGAGTGGGGCTGCAGAAAATTAGTGCACATTGAGCGAGTGTGTTTAGAATTGAGTCGGTTCATAGTTACTCGCATGACATCAAGCGAATAACAGTTTACACATTCGGTTAATGTTTCCAGAATTAAGCTTCTCGTTGGACTTTTATCTTGATGTCAGAATCGCCGCCAATGATGACACTAGAGTTGCTGCTTTATTGAGATCCTTATTAAAATTCTGCCTACAACTAGCTTAATATGAAGTGAATGGGGTTGCAGAAAATTAGTGCACATTGAGCGAGTGTGTTTAGAATTGAGTCGGTTAACAGTTACTCGCATGACATCAAGCGAATAACAATTTACACATTTGGTTAATGTTTTTAGAATTGAGCTTCTCGTCGGATCGACTTTTATCTTAATGTCAGAATCGCCGCCATTAATGACACTAAAGTTGCCTCCTCATTGAGATGCTAGTTAAAATTCTACAGAATGAGATGAAATCCCAATGTTTTTGGATTCGATGGAGAAAAGGTTTGATGCATGGGAACCACATCCTTATATGGACTTTCTGAGGCAAGGGAAGACTGTTTGTGTTGTTGGTTCAAAATGGTGTCCAGCTCTGCTGCTAAATCATAATTTATGCCTGAGTTTTAGGCCAAAAACTCATAAACACATATATACATACATATATATATATGTGTGTGTGTGTGTGTGTGTGTAGAAAGAGAGTGGGGGAAGATATATTTGAGAAGAAGAAGAAGAAGAAAAAGAAGAAAACTAAGAAAGAGTAGGAAGATAATGATGAGGAATATATATATATATATATATATTGGATTCTTTTGATATTAATTAAGTAATATTAAAATATAATTAATTATAATAATAAGTGGGAGTGGTAGAAAGATATATAAAAGTAAAACTAAGTAAAGTATAGATCTAAGAAAATGTTTTTAAGAGTGGGAGTAAAAGCAAGAAATTTAGAAGTGCATATAGAAGTAGAACCACTTAGTAGGTGGACTTGGTACCATACTGTACCATACTATATGTACTATGTACTGTACCAAAAATTTGGTTCGCCAAAAACTATTACCACTACTATACTAAAATTTTTGGTATACTAATTTTGGTATATTAGAAATTTTGGTATGGTATATTACTAAAAAATCGAGCTTTAAAAAAAAAGGAATTTTTTTTTTCAACATAACATCCTGCCAGGAATTACCACTTTAATAAAATGTAAATTGAATTATTTTGTTCTTAATTATAACACAGTAGCTACCACTTTAATAAAATATAAGTTCATTGTTCAGATTATGATTTAAACTATATAAGCATTATTTTTCCTTTTAACACTTTAAAAGGGGAAAAAAGACAATTAAGAGGGTAGCATTACAGTAACACATTTATTCAACAATTTGACATCACTAACATGACTTAATTTAAATCTTGGGCGTCATTTTGGGAATCAGATTAAGTAATTAATTCAAACCAGTTAATAATTTTCATATTCAAACAAATAACATATACTTGATAAGAAATGATAAAAGAGAGTTTTGATAAGTCGAAATAGATGAGAGAAAACGAGGATTATAGTAGTGAATAGAGAGATAAAGTGCGGTATACCATAATAATATTAATATTTCAATACAATACAGTACATAATCGACATTAATTTTCAATACCAATATCATATCATAATATTTCAATACCGTATAATACTAACAGGGTATTATACTATTATCAAACTTCAATACAATTTTATAACAATACAATAATTATGATACAAAATGCGACCCTCACAAGAAATGGGAGGGCAATATAGTCTTTCCGGTGACGCTCGAATTTGCCCCCAAAAGGAGGGAAACTGATTGACAACGTCAGCACAAAGACTCGCCCCATTATCCAACTCCAAGCCCTTTCTCCGCGCCAATCCTCCTTTCATCTCTCTCCCAAAAACCGATTTCACAGAGAGATCGTCAATGGCCCAATTTTAGACCACACGATGATCCCTCTCTCATCTTCTCACTCTCTTGCTCCCTCCTTTTCTTTTCTTTTCTTTTCCTCTTTCTCTCACTCCTTCCCATTCTAGTCTTAACAAT
The DNA here is from genome assembly GCA_021464415.1 of Lonicera japonica. NCBI lineage: Eukaryota > Viridiplantae > Streptophyta > Magnoliopsida > Dipsacales > Caprifoliaceae > Lonicera > Lonicera japonica. The sequence goes on from CM038463.1 coordinate 9,425,465, forward strand.
TCTCTGTTCATCATCTTTCAATTCCAATTCTACCTTTTCACACTGATTCATTAGCTCAATTTAAAACACTCTCCATCATCTAATCATTCAATCACATGTTCAAAAAAAATTCTCTTATTCCATACGAATTGTTGAGCTAAATTTTCCGAGCCGGCTTAAATTCTTATTTCCCAAATTCTCCTCATAGCGCCTTAGAGGGAAATTCTCACATTCTTCCTCTTCTTTGTTTGTCATTCATTCCAATTTTTTCTCGAAATTTGTGAGTGATTTTGAATGGACATTGTTGGTCGGAGAAGGCAAGAAAACGCACTCGCCGGTCTAACCTTAAACGCGGTTCTAACAAATGAAACTCCACCACAGCAGACAAGGACGCTTTTCGATATAATACAGGAAGATAAGGGAGGCAAGGACAGCAAGAAGCCATGGAAGTCTTTCAAGGAGAAAATCCGCCTCCGCCGTGCCGGCTCCGCCTGGACCTCCACCGTTCCGATCCCGGCCTCCGACGTAGTGGTTCAACAATCTGGAAACAGAACAATCACGCGGACGCATTCCAATCGTTTCGCGAATATTCCAAATGCAGAGGAATCTGATTCTGATTCAGATCCAGATCCGGGTACGCCTCAATCAGAAGAGCCGGGCCCCACAGGCGGAGAAAGTAAAATGAATTCAAGCAGATCCATGATGCTTCGAGGCAATTCGATCCGCGCTCCACAGAGGCAACCGGCCCGAATGATGGTGCGGAATTTGCGTTCTCTGTTTGTTTTACTGTTTTATTTTAATTCTGTCTGCTTTATTTCAAGGAAAATGTTAAGCTTACTAAAATTTTGTACAAAGTGATGGTACTCAGTAGGATCAAATATTTAATTTTTTTTTTTCAAACTGGTACCACGACTGTTTTTAGATCAAGTTTGTACAATTTCCTTATTTCAATTCAGTTTGTATTTGGCTGGGCGTCTTATATTCCCAATAGGTGAGAGAGACCGTTACAGATGAATCGGTGGAGGACGACGACGAATTGCTGGAGGAGGAGGAGGAGGAGAACGAAGGAGAGGGAGATGAGATGGCGGCAATGGTAGGAAGAGGGAAGAAAGAGCCGAGGGTGAAAATGTCGTTGATGGCTTTACTTGCAGAAACGGACGAAGAAATGGGGATAGATGGAGATGAGTATACGGGAGGTGGCGAGGATGAGGAGGAAGAGGAAGAGGAAGAGGAAGAGGGCGGTGGCGTTGGTGAGTATAGCAACTGTTGTGTGTGTATGGTGAGGCATAAAGGGGTGCCATTTGTACCGTGTGGACATACATTTTGCAGGCTTTGTTCAAGGGAGCTTTTTGTGCAGAAAGGCAGTTGTCCTCTTTGCAATAACTATATCTTGGAGATTCTTGATATTTTTTAATCAAAGATCGAGTTCATCTTCTTCCTTTTCGTCTCCGCCATTGTTGAACTTTGAAATCATGCTGAATATTCATTTTAAGACATTACGTGAGGATTCCATTTGAAGATGAGGCAGTCCCAGCGGATTTTTGTTCCTTTTTGGTTTTATAGAATAGTTTCTGTTTTCATTTTTGTAATTTTTGTTTGGAATGGAATTTGGGCTGATAAATAAGAAGATTGATGATTGAGTTTGTTTTTCTCAAAGTTCTAATGCCAACTTGTATTGACAGTTGCATGCATCCAGCTGACATATCATGATGCATGTGAGAAGTGCATATTTACCCCCACCAAAACATTATTTAACACTCTAACATTGGCTCGGTGTTATTACATGCTATATGCATATTTACTCCGGCGCAATAGCATCGATTATGTACACGTTTACTCGGCACAATAGCACCGAGTAAGCACCTAGCCATTGTGTTTATTATTTTTTACCCAACAATAGCTCGGCCCATATGTATTGAGTAAATGAGATTGAGTGTTATTAAGTAAAGTGGTATTGCCAATTTTTTAGGTTGCTTAAAACTGTATAACTTATTTACTACTCCGACCTGCTTTTGTTTCAAATGGAAAGTGACACTTTAACTTATTTTTACAAAAGACACTAATTTCAACTTAATCATTGATAACGTACAACTTCTTTTTTTTTTTGGTAAAATTTACATAATGGTATGATTGTTCACCTCGATCAACACTTGGGTTTGAGGAGAACTCCCATTGATGTTTATTCAATACTGGCCAGAGTGGTATGTTGCAGCATTACGAATTTTGTACCATCATCTTGTAAGGCACTTGCTAAATGTAAATGAAAGTGGTTATTTGTTGGTTATTTGTTTTGGGCCATCTAACATGTGAGTTGATAAGTAACGATCTTTTAATGCGTTGACATAAAATTTGTTGACATCTTTTATCGTAAAAGTTAGGTTTTGATTTGACACACAGACGTGACCTTTTGTTGCTCTACTCTTATCGGATAAATTTATAGCTTTGTCAAAATATTATGCAGTGAATAATTTGTGCTGTTTAAAATAGTTAAGGATTTGGATTGTACATGATATATATGATATATGAACAGGAATTTTTTAGTTAAGGATTTAAATAGTACATATAATGAAGAGGAATTCGGAAGCCGTTGAATCCAAGTCGTCTTAGCTCAGCTAGGGGTGTTTTCGGTTTCGGTCGGGTTGAAAACCAAGGTACCCCAAACCCAAACCAAATATAAAAGTTCGGTTTCGGTTCGGTTCGGTTTCGGTTTCTAAATCTTCGAAACCTAAACTCGAACCAAACTTTTCGGTTCGGTTTCGGTTTGGTTTTATTCGGTTTTGACATATGTTTTTTTTTAAATCAATTTAACATAAAAATATAATACTTATAGTAATGTAATAATGATTTATATTTAAATTAAAGTGATTATTTTTTAGAAACAAGGAGCAACATATAAATACCATATTTTCTATTTAATTATAATTTTATTTGTACATTTATAAAAATGAAACACATTAAATAAAATGATGAATTATTTTTCTATCATGTATGTGATAAAAAAATCTTAGCATTATGTAGTTAATTAAATAATAAAGGCACGCGCTAATAACTTTTTTTAAGATTATCATAATATGCAATTAATAAGAAATATATTCTTATAAAAATGTCATCTTTTTTGTAGTATAGTATAATTAATGTGGGTCCTTAAAGTATATATTAACATATTTTTTTCTTATACATAATTCGGTTCGGTTCGGTTCGGTTTAGTTCGGTTTTAGACTAGCTTACCCCAAACCCGAACCAAACTTTTCGGTTTCGGTTCAGTTTTCTTGTTTTCAATTTCGGTTTTTTTTCGGTTCGGGATTTTGCGGATCGGTTCGGTTCGTTCGTTCGGTTTTCGGATTGACTTTAACACCCCTAAGCTCAGCTGTTAGAGTGCATGACTTTAACCATGTGGTTGTAGGTTGGATTTTCACATACGGCAACCTGTGACCTAAATTTATATCTAATATATTATTAGAATCTGTGAAAAATAATCCCAATCTCAAAAAATCGACCTACATTGTTATTTTTTTTTTATCTAATATCATAATCCCTGAAAATGATCACACGATGTTGTTTATTTCAACCTGAAAATGCACCCAACATAAAGAAAGATGATCAGCACAAAATACTTCAGATCGTTTTGCAGTCGTACCACCGCCTTCTGTTCAATAAAACAATAACTTTAGTGCTAAACTGTCCTCTTTAGTTTTCGTTGAACTTCGTAGTAAAATCAAAGAAAGATGCAAAAAACTGAAATTTTTTGTTTTCTCTAGTCTCTCAGCTATATATTTTGCTTCAGTCTTTGCATTCACAATCTATCACTTTGACTTCCAGCAAATTTCTCCCTCAAAAACTGGACATCTTCATCTTTCTGTACATGAGTGAAAAAGGAAAACCAATCACATATACCAATTCCCCGAAGCCAAAAATATTTATAAAAAAATAGTGTCAATCCGATGAATGTTAAAACACTAGACATACCAATTCCTTGAATAAGGGATAAGGTGTGCCAATTTTGTGACCAGCCGGTAAAATCTCCCAAGGTTTTCTTGCCCTTTCAAAATCTCCATTTTCATCAAAAAGTGAAGATTTTGTTTCAAGTGGCAAGTTAAGCTGCTTTAGTACCTGGATTGTCAAAAAACGAAAATGTTACAAGCATGTTGAAGACACCAAATTTTCCCATCGCCATGCTTTAATGTGTTGTACTTTTAGATGTGACCCCAAAAGTACAACACACTAAAGCACAACGGTGACATTTCAAATATTGTTTCACAAAGGGTAAAGATGCAGGCCTAATGCATACCTCTCGAGAGAATGAGGGCATAAAAGGTTCTAACAAGCACGCAAGTAGATAAACCAGCCCCACTGAAGTTCTTATAACAATAGAACAGGAAGCTTTATCTTCCTTGTAAAGCTTCCAAAATTGGCTCTCCTAAGTAGGCACATTAAATACGTGACCAAAGAAAGTGTAAGAAATCTATCAAGTTGCAATGGCAAATAAGAAATAAAGAACATAGCTAGTGAGGCTCACTTGCAAATATCCATTCCCCTCCGCAGAGATGCTCATTCCAATTTTTAGTCCTTGCTTTAGTTTAACCTGTCATAGTAAAAACATAAAATTGTGCATATAAGATTCCCTGTAGAATAATTGAGTTAATGGTTTGTATTATAAATATTCGCCAGCCAGATTTTCAGCTAATCACCTTTTCCATGGCCTCCACATATTTCTCCACTTGCTTATAAATTTCTTCTCCTAAGGTCTTTGTTAACTGATGAGATTCTGCCCTGGGCGCATTAGGAATAATGGATCCATATCCACGTCCTGCAGAAAATTAAAATATTCAGAGAAAGCAGAGAGGATTAGAGAAAAATGCCCAAGATTCTATATTTTTAGTGGTTCTTGTTTGCATTAATGTTTGAAGGAATCGATTTCTATGGACAACTTGCTTTAGCCTGTTTGGAATCAAAACCACCTCCTAGCAAGTTTTGACTTTCAGATACTCATTCTTCATGTACAACAATTCCAAGGAATTCAATTATTTCCCATATATATATGTTACCCGATGGTTTGGAGATGAAGCTCAAGACTCTATTGATAAAATTCCCCAAATTATTCAGCAACTCGGTATTCAATTTTGCTTGCAAGTCTACCCATGTAAATAATGTGTCCGATACCTAAATAAGATATATGCACATAAGTAACATGTATAATACCTAATTATATATGATATATCTATTGAAATTAACAATTCCTAGATACTCTCAAATTAAACACTACAAATTACCTCGGGTCTGTTAGTTAGCAAGTAATATCGCCACACTTCTGCTGGAATATTTGTGTCTTTTGCATCATTGCCAAACACTCCTACTCCCTTACTCTTGGAAAACTTTCCTGCATTTCCATGTAAATATTAGGTTCTTTTTAAGTCCGAGTCCAGTTAAATTTAGAAAATATTCCGTACTCCTAGAGAACCACCTGGCTGTACTCCATAACCAATAGATGAGCGCCAAATAAGTGCGCATACATTCTTTACATATTCTAACCCCTCCCCCTGCATGCATGGTAAATCCTACCTTGAGAGTCACTATTGGTCTGGAGTACAACCACGCGGTACTCTTTAGAGTATTGAATATCTTCTCGGTTAAATTTGCCAAAATTACCTGCTTCATAGTTCAAATACTCTGTAACACTAATGGTCTTCATTAAAGTCCAGTTTTCTCCAGTTCCAATAAGTGCAGAGGGAAACATTACCTAGAACAAGAATATTGAGCTATGAACGAACAAAATTAAGGCTCAAGTAAGCATAAAATTGCGATATTTAGAGGATAAGAATTCTTACAGTGTGGAATGGTACATTATCCTTGCCCATAAATTGATAAAGCTCCACATTGTCAGGGTTCTTCCACCACTTTTCCCAATCATCCGTATAACACGAGGTAATTGACACATAACCAATAGGTGCATCAAACCACACATAGAAAACCTACACATCATTTCATATAGAATAAAAAAGTGACCAATGGCTAATGCACATAACTTACATAGTAACTTATGATGAACAACTATCAGTTAAGTATCAAAAAACAAAGAAGGATACCTTGTCTTTATATTTCTCATGTGGAACCGGAACCCCCCATTTAAGATCTCTGGTAATACAGCGGGTTTTCAGTCCTTCTTTAAGCCATGCATATGTAGCTTGAATAGCATTTTGGCTCCAAGATCCTGCAATTGAAGTTTTGTTTATGTACTCCTCTAATTGATCCTTCAGCAGTGGAAGTTCCAGAAACAAGTGGTCTGTTTCTCGGGTTCGAGGAGTTGCCTGGCATACCTGTTTGCAGCATAACTTTTGTATGAAAATAGTCCAAATGGGAATATGATTACATAATTTTAAAGTTTCAACTCAGAACATAAACTGGGTGAGTTGACTTGTGTACCTCGCTAATGGTCAGAACAAGCTTTTGGTATCACTACTTTTTCCTTTTTTGGACACCGGTACCTTTTCAGTTGAATGCTTAAAGTTTCATCGCTAAAGGTGAAATTTCTTTTCTGAATTAAGATGATGGGGTTTGACCCTTCCCCACCATTCCCATGTTCCAACCAGCACTTCCCACTGTAGTACAGGACTATTGGTGTCACCAAAGGCAACATTAATGACAAAGAAAGTACTCCAGTCTAAGTCAATAATGAAATAATTTACGTACTTAAGACCGTAAGCGTAGTTTCAACCATATATGAGGTACCCAAGTCCAAATCACCCGCCAGAGTTCAAAACACCGTATGCTCCTTTTATCAGTTTTCTAAAAAGAAAAAATATGTATTCATGTTTACGACAAAATGGTGCACCTTGCATCTAGGATCTTTCAACTCTATTGTATTCAACAGTTTCCCACACTTTTCGCATTGATCTCCCCGGGCAGAGTCGTAATTACAATCTGGTGTCGGACAGGTACCCTCCACAAGCCGGTCAGCTAAGAAACGTTGGCAATTATCACAATAGAGCTGTGTTTTGTTCATAGATAAGTTCGATTATTAGTTAAGAATCAACATAAAAATGAGGCTAATTTTAGCAAGAAAGAAAGAAAAGGATACATTATGCATAACCATGTACCTGTTGCATCGTGTTTTCGGAAAGCCAGTTGTTCTCTAATAATTTCATGAAGATTGCTTGGCATATTTCAGTTTGCTGTGGAGTTGATGTGCGCCCAAATTCATCAAAACTTATATCGAACCAAGTGTAGACATCTTTATGTATTGCGTGGTATCTACAAAAATAGGAAGCAAGAATTGAGAGTAGGCGAAGACTTAATTCACCACAAGGATATTGAATTCTTTGATTTTTAAAGTTTGTGTATTTCAGGAAATTATAGTGATGAATTCACATATAATTCATGTGAGGAGGTTGAATCACAAAATCCTTGACTTTTGGAAGCAAAGGAATGCTTGATGTTCCATTAGACTTACGGGAGCAAAGATTCCAGTGAAGTAGGCAAAACAAGTTGAGAAGCGAGAACACGATTTTCATCAAGCTGCTTAGAAGTAAAGCTAAGAGTTCATGATGTAGTTTCATATGATTTTTTTTCCCACTTGAGATTAATTTCTTCATTATGAATGTTGTAACCCACCAATTGAATAGTCCGAAACTCCTATTCTAAAGAAGTAAGAACAATTTTACGTGGCAACAAAATGACAAACAAATTAAAAATAGCGGCGTAAAATAGGAGCTGAGACGAGGAAATAATATTACTTGTCACAGATTTGCTGAGGGGTGGAATTCTCTTCCCGGGCCTTAGTCTCTGTAGCTGTCCCATACTCATCAGTCCCACATATGTATAGCACATTGTATCCACGTATACGGCAGTAGCGAGCAAACACATCCGCGCTTAAAACACCTGCAAAATTTATTTATAAGATTGAAAACATGTTTGGAAAAATTATTGGACATAACCAGCGTGTAATGTTGACACGGCACAACAGACTGAATCACTACCTCCAGTAACGAAATCAAAAGTTCACATCAAGTTAAATGTCTTTTTCACTAATTATATAACCTACCCTGTATGATAGGGGTCTAGTACTAGCTTCACTAATTTAATTAAAATGAGCGAGATTAAATTCATTAAACCACGTGATCGTGACAACTGTTGTTACAATTACATATTTATTCACATGTTTGAGTCAAACTAAAATAGTGAAGAAGTATCTAAGTCTAAACACAAGTAGTAGTTCATCACCAAGATTACGAATTCAGAAGGGGAAAATATAAGTAGAAAACACGGAGCTGAAGATGCACAAGAGAAAAAGGGCTGTGTTACAAAACCCAAAAGAAACATGCATTAATGCATATATATATATTTGGGTTAAGAATTCAGTCCTTTGTTGTATATATGAAAGAGTGGAGTAGATTAACACCCAAGCATGCATAGCTTTCCATGCGATAAAGATCTTAAGATTTAGAACTGCATACTTGTTGTAATTCTGTTGAATTTATTTTTTTAACATCGATAGAAAGTTGAGAATTCCTCCTTTAATTAATTTATTTCTTTCGTGCCAAAGAAACAAACAATGGAAATAAGAATCAGAGTGAACTAAGAAAAAAAAAAGAAAGGAAAAATCAATGGAACTAGATGGAAGAAGAGAAAGAAAGATACAGCCGATAATATTGCCGAGGTGAGGGACGTTATTGACGTAAGGCAAAGCGCTAGTGATGAGTAGGTTTCTCTTTCCTTCTATTGGCAATACCTTCTTCTTCTTTCCATTAATTCCTATTTCCCCTTCTCCTCCATCTCCCATTTTTCTTCTTCTTCTCTTCTCTAGTTTAGTTTTTGTGTTTTACGCAGAAGAAACTGAAACTTCCCGTAATAATAAGCCTATATATATATAGCCCGCCCTTGGGTTAGAGGAGGAAGAGCATCAACGAGAAAAAGAGATCAAATTCTCCTGATATATATATATTCATAAGAAAAAGTTGATTATTATTACATCAATCGAATATATCTTTATTTATTTATAATACTAAAATCTTCGACTTACCATTATATTATATATTATATATTAATCAGCACTGCGTGGAAACCTAATTCAAATCGTAGGCTGCCGTAATCCTAGACTACTTCAAATTAAGTTCTTTAAAAAAAAAAAAACTCACTTAAAAGGCATCCTTGGCAAATTTTTTTTTTTTTTTTTTTTTTTTGCGATTGAAGACTAGTATATATAAATACAATATTTAAATATTTATGATTTCTCAGTCACGTATAATGTAACAAGATTGACCAAACTCGGATTAATGGTAATAAATAAGTATGTGTGATTTCTCGGTAGAAGTAGATATTAAAAAATAAGGACTGCAATTTTTTTTTCCTAGATAAAATCTCAATCACATATATGACACGTGATTACTCATCACGTGTAGAAACATAAAAAAAGATAGCATGCTTTAAAAAAAATAAAATTGATTATTACTTGCGATTCTTCGCTAGAAGCAGATACTAAAAAGTAAAGCCCACAAGTTTAAAAAAATAACGAGGACCACATTTTAAAATTATTCAATAATAGATACCGAATCCTAATTTTTCCAAACCTAAATTACCAATAAAAAAACACAAATATTAGTACTATATACTTTGCCAAAACGCTAACAATTAAAATAAGAAAAATATTTCCCTAAATAACAAAATTAAAAATACATAAATAATAAATTAAAATTGCCTCGACATTTTCTGCGTCAACAACACTTTTGGCAAAGTGATTTTTAGTGTTTGTGCTGATGAATTGCTTTTACTTTATTCTATTATTTCGCTTTAAGAAAAGATTAATCTAATGAAAAACCAATATAAATATGAATTTTAACTATTGAAGTTTTTGATACTTCGTTAAAATTATTTACTTCTCAAAAACGATATTTATTTTTTTCGAGAGATGATGGTCATATCTAGAGAGAATTTGATTGCTTTTATTCCATGTATCAAACCATTTTTAAATATCTTATTATATGTCTAGTTGACAAGTATTTTATCTCCAATGATACTATTTAGGATGATCTTTCTATCTCCATTGATATATTTCAAAAACTATATTAAATTTGTTTCGTAGATGTTGCAAGCGCTTTTGAAAAATTGTAGCACTTTAGTAATGGAATCAACAAATATACGAATTACTTTAAGTAAAGCAAGTAGAAAGGAGAATGGAAACTTGCACCCTTTAAATCAATCAAAAATTTAATCTAAAAAGAACCAAAAGCAAGTGGAGATATCTCATCAACCACAAAGGTTAGCTTAGGAGCCACCATTCTCACTTCTAATATGAAAGGCACAACTTTGATTCTCTTCCAGATGAAGAAAAAGACTCGGACCTTTTTTTTTTAAAAAAAAAAACACCTGTTGATATAATTGATGTCATGTTTGAGTTTTGCTTCATTCCAAAAATCCTAAATTAGTAATTTCACAGTAAAAATCTCTTATAATTCATATTAAAAAATTGAATCATAAGTTGATAAAATTCAAACCATTATGTGAAATTCCTATTTTAAACTCTCAAAATAAACAAAAATAATTTAAACCAAACCAACACTTAAAAGCAGGAGAAAAAAGAGGAGTTCTGATTAGTAAGAACACATCAATTGGGGGTAGCTTTTTAGCTCCATTTTGTGGAATCCCTTTCATTTGTTCACTTGGCACTACACCTTCTTTAGGGAAAGATTTACTTTTAATGAAATTTGGCATTTGATTCCCCTGTTTAAAGAAGCAAAAATAAAACAAAGTATCATCACAATTTCACTTCAATTGATCAAAAGTGGATGAAAATGAAAATGGAAATCCAAATTCAAGTAGAAATCCAGATGACTACAACATTTCCAAAGTCAAAAAATGTTCAACACCACATTCCAGCAATTAATAGAGATGCATAATCAGCATCTGCTGTGACCAAAACTATTTCCGAAACTTGAATTGTTGAACCGCAAATAAAAAATTCTCCACTCATGTTCCAAGAGCTTCGGACTGAAGATTTTGGTTTTCTTCCAAAAGCCGATCATATTCGAGAAGTAAATCTGCAGATTGTTTCTGGAGAGCAATAATGTGAGCTTCAGCAGTTTCAACCCGTTTCTCCTTTTCTTCAGACTCCATTTTAAGTTTCTTCAAGTTCTCTGTTATATTCGAGATTTCTTTCTGCAGCTTTGTTTTCTCCTCCTTGACTTTCTCTTCCTTTTCTTTAAGCTGCAGCTTTTCTCTCTCTAGCCTTTCTGTTTCCTGTCTTGAAGCTCTCGCTCTACTTCTCAATCTGACTATTTCTTGAAAATGAAGGTGCATGCGGGCGAGCAAGAATCCAAGAAATAATGTGAACACTGCAAGATCAAATCCATCAATTCTATATTTAAGTAATACGGCTTAATTATTTTCTGTAAGGGCGTGTTTGATTGCACTTCTTTCCATTAAAAATGCCTAAGATTCTCTATTTTCCATCAAGATAGTAGGTAAGTTTTATTCTTAAATCTTAACTATGGATTATATCGAATTTATTGTATCCTTATAATATGACGATTTACAAAACTGGGAATGACATCAGTCCATTGATCTATGGGCATGCACATCTGTACCAATCTGATGGTAAAACAACCAAAAGCTAGGTTCGCCTTAACAACTCATAGCTTAATAAAACTAAAAGGAAATAGGGAAGAATTAGCAAGTGCTATGATTCAGCATCAAATATATTCCCTTCTATTTAAAATCGGAATCAAATTATTCAAAGCATGGTTTTGATTCACTTTCTAGCTCACTTAAATGGTTATCTCCCTTCTTGCTCCAATGTTTTCAGATTATTCCCATAGTATTATGATCATTCCAAAGATAAGACGCAAATTGTAGAGCGAAATCAATTGGGCACTGACTGAATCAACAAGAAATCGAGTGACTGAATTGACTCACTTGATCTCTAACTATAAGAATCAAATGAATTGACCCTGAATCACTATCAATCACTCAATTTACTTGTTTCCCCTACGACTCATAAAAATACACTTACTCTATTTTTCTTTATATTTTACAAAGAAAGAAAGATAATTCATTTAGGGATTGAAATCTTCATATTCTAGTCTTTATTGCTTTATATCACATATTTTTGTCCCCTAGAGGGGTTTAAATCGTGCCCGTGTCTTTTGAAAGAAAGTAATGATACCATGTCATTGGATCAATTTCATGTTACAGTATGACTTTTCATAATACAATAGGTTCCATTTTAGTACATGTTTACACTTTATTTTTTTTCGTTTATGTCACTCTTACGATTCTCAATTCAACTAGGTTCCTATACCACAAAACTAGGACAACAATTATCATAATTGACGATTATTTTCCTTCAAAACACCTCAGCATTAACCTGTTGTATACTATGCTTTATTGATCGTATATAGTTTTGGCAGAAAAATCATATTTAGCAACTTGAACAACCACCATTCGGCTCAACTCAGCTCATTTACAGCCTTCATAATTTAATCTTTTCAACTGATTGTATAAACACTGGGCATTTCACACTTAATAAATAATACAACAAACCACACAAGAAACTAAAAACATATTCAGCACAAAAATGCTTATAACATGCCAAAAGGGCTAGAAATCATACCCATGAGAGTAGCCTCGAGCGAATAGGTTGTAAAGAGAACTTGATCCATTGCTGTCAATGTACCAATTTTATCGCCCTTCCTCTGAATCTTCAAAATGCTAATAATGCGAGAAAACAGAAACACAGACAAAAATCCACCAACAACGCGAACACTACTCTTTATCATCTTCAATTGATCCAAACAGTTCATCACAAGCTCTCTCAATGGCCCAATCCTCACCAGTAGAAGTAATGCCACCAAACCCTCGGTTACAAGAACCAAGTACAAAAACTGATGAATCATCTTTACCTCAAGAAAACCCCTCCTTTCTACAATTTTAAACAATCCCCAAACTTTCCCTAAATGGGTGTTCAATTTCTTGGAAAGTTATGAAAATCCCACCTCATAATAAAATTAATTTTTGACTACAGTCGGATTTAGCCCTAAATACAAAGAATCATGAAAACCCATTAATTCTCTTCAAGTGAAACAACAATAACAATATAAGTTTGCTGCACAATCCCATCTATTTCTTAGGATTGGGATCCATGCTTGAATAATCTTTACTTGAAAATAGTTGATTATGCCAAAAATGGGTCTTAATTGTTATGGTAAAAGGTGAAAAATTAGACCAGGTTCTTTTTGCTACTAAGGGTTTAAGGGCTGAAGAACAGATTGATCTGCGAAATTTGATACTACTAATAGTAAGAGAAAGTGTGGACTGAGTTTTACCTGCAAGTTAAAAGTGAAGAAACAAACACATATGCGAGTGATAGAAGTGAAAGAGAAGAATTGAGATGTGAAATGAGTACATAATAAAGAGACTGTTACTGTGAATGAACTGGGTTTAGAGGGAAATGCCTTTTTCACTTTTCTAGCTGGATAGTATAGTATTGTAGAAATTCAACAATTAATTTATTAATTTTTTTTGAGCAAAAATTAATCTTATTTTAATGTGAGTAATTTCAAATAGTATACGAGGATTTACATTTTTACGAAAGATTAAATACAATCTTTTTCAAATTGAATAATATTAGTAAAAGCGGTTTCAATTATTTTTTTTAATTACAGTACAACTTTTAATTTAAACAAGATTTCAGTTTTGTTTCCCAAAATTTGATCGGTCATCCTCAAAATAAAAAATATTGAAGCCGAAAATTTTGATACATGTACTCAAAATTTTAAATTACACTTGTACATTAAATTAAGAAATATTTCTTAGATTATAAATAGAGCCTGTAAACCTTTCTTGTAAACAAGTGTATCACCAAGGCAAACAAACTCAGTTAAATTATTTTAAAATGTGTTTAAATTTTAAAATATACTATTATAGTAGATATATAGGATTTTTTATTTTTTTTTTTAAAAATAAGTTGTATAATATCTTACCCGGATAATTGGGTCGATCTGAACTCGAATACATTATTGGGCCATGGCATTCAGCTCGGTCCAAAAAAAAGGATCCAATCCGCTATATACTGGACTAGAAATGAACCCAACAATTGAGCCGAAATGGGCCAGGTCCTAATCGGCCCAAAAGGCATTAATTTTCTTTCCTTTCTTTTTTTTAGTAAGCGCAAATTCCGGAAACACTTTGTTGACAAAGGAGAAAATACGGGGTAAAATCATTCCTCTTAAAACTCATGATATTAATTTTTTCTTATAATTTCCTGACATTTATTATAAAAATTTTGGACAGCAATACTTCTACTTAAATATTTTACATTCTTTACCAAACACAAAAAAAGAAACTTGACAAGAACTTTAGTTTCCCACATTCATGAGAAAGACAAGAGAATTGATTTCCCTTCTATAAACCAAACGAAGCCTTAATAAGACATTCAATTAATACAGTCCAACAAGGCAACTTACACTTACAGAATTAAGGAGGAATTCTACATTAGTAAGGAATTAGGTTCCTATTTCCTAATTTAATTATTTTACTACAATAAAATTTATTTTCATAATAATATCTTATAATTAACTTGTTATATAAAGGACGTCAGACATCAGAAAAACACAGCAAATTATAGAGAATCGCAGCACCTAAAGCTCTGATAATTGAAGTGAAATAGTTGTGAAGTAAGCAACATTATTTCTTATACGTTAGTTGTTTATTCATGGTTTTATTTATTTGTCCATAATCAATTCAGGTCCAATAATCTATTTGAATCTTACCAATAATTGCTATTCTTTTTATTATGGGTAATGGGGGTACATGTTAAGTTATTATAAATAAAAATAATTAAGTATTGCATGGGAATTTATACATTATTTAATACATATTGAACTTTAGTTTGTTTTATATGTAGGTTCTTATTATTTGTCCTTAAGCACATATTAATACTGCCTTTCTCCTACATATTGCTAGTAAATAAATGGATTAGTAGAATAACACGTTAAAGATCCTTTGATGCAATGGATTAATCCTTTGCTGAATTAACTAAAGGAGCAAACTTCACACACCTAATAAAAGATAACTTCTTATATAATTATACATGCACTTGGGAGATAACTCAAATCTAACGGGTTTTATTGGATTTAGAATCTATATGACTTTTATGGACTTTTAAAGTTTATGGATATTCAATTGAGATTTTAAAAAGTCTTTTAAAATCTTGATGTATTCAATTAGGATTTTAAAATATTCATTTAAATCTCATAGTATTCAAAAGTCTAATGACTTAGTAGGATTTTAATTATTGGTGGATTTTGGTATATTGTAAAGCTTTTTTTGTATATAAAAATTCATCTTGAAATCTTCTCACTTTTCTTCAGATGGAGCAGTATGAATTTTTATAATGTGTTTCATTAATCGTCTTTACATTTTTTGATAATGTTACTTTAAACTCCTAATTAATTTATTTTATTGTTTGTCTTTTGTCTTTTGATTATTTTTTTTGATGAACTTATTAAAATCTGCAGAAATCCAAAAGAATTCATGCATTAAAATATGTAAGATTCTATAAGTATTTAAAACAATTCATAGACTTAATACAATCGACAGATTTTAAAAAATTAGTTAAAATCTTTTAAAATTTGAATTGAATACACTCCCCTTAAATATTTTACCATAGACGGAGCCAATAATTGGCCTTTGGGGTGCGTAAAAATATATATCACTAGTACTACAAAAAACTTAGATTTTTGCGATGATATTTTTTTCTAATAAACAATTTTGCACAATTTTTTTTCCCCCTCCCATATAGTCTCTATAGATTTAATTTGAGCAACTATACATGTGATGAGAAAAAACATCCATTTATATAAAATAAAATGTTACTTATAATTATGAATATCTCTATTTTCTTATTTTAATTATTATTAATAATATATATTAAGCGGTACGGAAAGTAATTCTTATATTTATATTTGAAGGAGGAAACTTACAATTTTTCAATATTTTTGAAGAAAGATTTATAACCCTGAATATTTTTAACTAAATAATAATGTTATAATAAAGTTTATTAAATTTTGACCGTCCAGTAAATTTTGTGTGTTTTTTAAATAAAACGCGGTGAAAGGCAACAATATTAATATTAATATTAATATTAATATAAATATTAATTAAAATTAAAATTAAAATTAAAATAAAAGAAGGCGACGTGTTCGTTTTCCACACGGTGTTCATACCTGGGAACCGTGTACTCCTTTTGGTTTTTAACTCCACCGACCCCCCACCCCTAATTATAAAAATGCACCAATAACACACAAAGTTTTCTTCTTTTCACTCAAAAATCGCCACCATTATTCAACCCCTAAAACTTCCCAATTTTTTTCTTTTTTTTTTTAACTTCATCACCTCAATTGGATTTGTATAACTTCAAAACTCAGGTACGTTTATCGATCTAATCTAATCTGTCTTGTTCCGCCGACTAATTTTGATCTAATATGTGTTTGTGCTTGAAATCGGCGATGTTTCTGATGCTTCAGATTTTTCATCTATGTTCTTCTCATAAATGGGCCGCGTCGATTTGGTTTGCCCTGCTCTTTGATTTTTGTTTTAAAGTTGAATTTTAGTGGTAAAATTTGATTCTTTGCAGCTACTGTTGACACTTTATTTATTTGTTTTCTTTGGTTAGTTTTGCGCAATTTAGTACTCTATTGCATTTGGTATTTTTAGCATTCGGCATTTTAGACTTTGAGAATTAATGCTGAAGTTTTGATTTTTTAATTTCGTATACTCGTCTATCAAGATTAGGTGCAAAAGTAGATATATATATATAGAGGTTTATGTAATAGGGGATAAATGATTTTGAATTTTAAAAGTGTATAGGAGGATTGAGATGAAAGATGCCTCTTTAAGGGTTGAAATGAATGTACAAGCAAATAAGCGACAAAACATTGGAGGGCTTTTAAAGAGTTTAAATGAATGACGCATAAAGAAAGTTAGACCATAGTTTCTTTGGCACTAGTTACCACTAGTATACTTGCATAAATTCATACTCACTTTTGTTTCGGGGGAAGGGGACGTTGATATTTGGCCTTTTAAGTTTGCTTCAACATCCCTTGCCCCGCCCTCTTCTTCTCCTCCTCCGCTTATTTTCTGATAAATTAATTATTGATGCAATATTGACTGAATGGCTGTTTGTAGTATACTATTTATAGTTGATGGGTAAATGGTCAAAATGTTAAAGACACTTTTAATGCTTGTACTGGGTAGGTTGTGATAAAATTTCTGTTATGATTAGGCATTTTGACCTCGAGTAGGATATACATTCAGCATGAGTACCCGGGAATTGAGGACACTGCCTATAATGTATATGAGGAACACTCGAAGGAGAAAGACGGCACTAGATGTGGATCTTAATGTTGTACCACCACCGATTGTGAACAGGATTCAGGAGGGGACATCATCTCATTCCCGGTCTCAAGATGGACGAGGAGCTGTCCAACAAGGTAGCTCCTTACCGGTTCAACCAATTGATGTTGAGGAGTTTGATGGTGATGACGATGATGTTATTATAGCCTCCCCTAGGGCATTTACAGAAGTATGATCCCTTATTTATTTCTAATTTTATTATAAATGCACTTGTTACTTGACTTATTCTCATCGAACTAATTGTACTAGATTTTATTTCATGTTAGGCGAAAAACAATTCCAGAAGAAGACATGGAAGGCCTGTCGTGATCGATGTAGATTCAGGTACTTCAATATTTATGTATGTTTGTACATTAATGTCTAAGAGCTGTCCATTCCTTTAGAGAACTCGGAATTATGGAAACATGAGTTTCCTTGTCTGTATGTACATTAATGTCTAAGAGCTGTCCATTCCTTTAGATAACTCGGAATTTTGGAAACATGAGTTTCCTTGTATGTATGTACATTAATGTCTAAGAGCTGTCCATTCCTTTAGGGAACTTAGAATTTTGGAAACATCAGTTTCCTTGGGGCTTTTTCTCGTGTTCGTTGACTGAGAGGTTAAAATTTGGTTTGATTTGTATATATTGCAGATGAACGGTGGTCTAGGACCACTTCAAATAATCACAACAAGCGTAGAAGACTTTCTGCAGGCCCAACAATTATAAATTGTGACTGTTACATAAATTTGGAAGTAAGTAGCAACTGCATCATAATATCTATGAGATTTTCTGAAATTGTGTTTGTAGTTTTTCTCCCATTGTGGCATGAATTTCGTATATCCATGTACGTTTTAGATGATTTGACAGTGAAGCTTAAACAACCCTATATTCGGCTCCTGTAGAGTGATGGAGACTCTGATGGAATTGTTAATCTGGATCATTGGCGTAAAAGTAAATGACTCGTATTTGTCAAGCAGTTTTTTGCCTTTGTCGACGACTCATCTAAATAAATTGTCGTAATAATTTGATCCATCCACTTTTAAACGAATGGTCCAGATTTCTTCAACTCTCTTGATGAACGTGATTTGACTTACTGCGCATTAGTGTTCTGGCGAACAAATTTACTATAAAAATTATAGTGGGGAATAGATAATTGAAAGGTTAATATGTTAAACTGCAGAGAGAGAATGTACTGAGGGTGGCACCTACTCCACCGCCGCCGCCGCCACCACCACCTCCAGAGCCCACCTTTAGTTGTCCAATTTGCATGGGACCATTAGTAGAGGAGATGTCAACCAAGTGTGGTCACATTTTTTGCAAGTCTTGCATCAAAACTGCAATAGCCGCTCGGAAAAAATGCCCTACCTGCAGGAGGAAAACTACCATGAAAGATATCATTAGGGTTTACCTTCCTACCACCAATTGAGCGCAAGGTTTGTGCATTTGTCTAATTTGGTGTTTTATGCATCTAATTTTGTAATATCTCTCCTTCATGTCTCAATCTGTTGTAAAAATGTGATAATTAGGCTCATAGCCTGCTTCTTTGGGTTGAAGTATCTTGCCATATGAGGCTTTAGGTTGCTTGGACATCTGGGATTTGTAGTTCTTTAACTATATGATCAATATATACAGAGAGTTAATTAAGAATTTTATATCAAGAGTTTAGCTTTACTTTGCTAATCAGCACATCAAGCAGTTAATGTATACTTTGTTTCTTTCCATCAGTGGGGTAGCAACCATATTTACAAGCATTAAGGATGTTATTTGGACCATGTTGTTTTTTATTCTTTTGGAACACACTTCATTTCCTTTTCTAAGGGTAATCAACATTACTAGTTTCCATTCTTGAGGTAGGGGTGTGTTTGTGAGAGGGACGGGGAGGGCCCTGTTTAGAAGTAGGGCAAATATGCCCTATGAGGATGCACAATGGTTAAAGAAGGTAGGGTAAAACATTGTTCCATGTAGCATATATAGGACTATAGGGGAATGGTAAAATTTAGTTCTGCTAAGGGTGGATCATCACACTGTCTGGTGTTTGAAGGCTGGCCAGAGAGAATGGCCTTACCTGCTGGTTGCAACACCATTAGGCTTCTGCGGTGAGACACCAGATTTGGGCGTTTTGGGTTAGATGCCACACTAGTAGGCATTTCTTTCCTAGTACCTCAGTTACCGTGCAACTAATGAACTAAGTTTCTCGTTGTAGATATTCTAAGATAATTTAGCTGCACAACAATCACATCATTCACTTTTAGCATAGTTCTAAACAAGCATAGAACAGTTCTTTTTCAATGGGATGCCATCTAAAGCAGTCAGATTCCTCAACCAGGATATGCACAGGAAGAGTGGAAACAAGCACTATAAACCTGATAGAAAATATATGAATGCTGTTTAATATCCAGTATTACAGCTCCCAAGAGAATCTTTTGAACCCAGTCCAATCAAACTGTAACCACACAAAACGAAGTAAATAAAAAAAGGAAAAGAAAAGGAAACACGAATTAAATAATAACAAAGAAAGAAACACAAATTAAATAATAACAAAGAAGCACACTCAAAATCCAGTGTGATCCAGTTATGCAGTACAAAACAAATAAGGACGAAAAAATTGAAGCAATTGCCAGTCTCACTCCAAATAATAGGAAAAAGGGTTCGTCATCAGCAACATCATAGAATGTCTGAACTATAGTGAGCGTGACAAGGAAGACTGCTGTGATGACGGACAAAATAGCCCAAGGACTCCTGATTGAAGTAGGTGTGGATGAGATTTGTGCGCCACTCATTCCATGGCTTCTTACAATATTTGTGGACCTTCTTGTGAACAGTATCGAGGTTACTTTCGGGATCACGTGTGACGTCGTTTGAAAGCGAGTTGAATAGCTTAGCAACGGCCTTGTCACTTCCAATCGTGTTTTGAATGATACCATGCTTGTGTAGTACACTAACATCTGTAGCATGTCAATAATGTTCTCCATGAAGAATATGTACGAGGTCACCTCGTTCCCATCTCCAACATGAAACCGCTTGAATGCTATCTGGTTCAAGAACATCGATTCGGTTGTATCGTCCGCCATAGTAGGGGGGAGCCTGAGAATCCCCCCTTTGAATGAGATGTCTTTCAGGCTTCTAGTTTTACTTTTCTTGAACCGGATTCCAGCTTTATAGAGCTCCGTCGCTGATCAAACAATCTCATCCCCATTCTCCTTGAAGTCGGGACTAGGGATATTTTTCTCTCGCTGATGATGGATTTTTTGCAATGTGGGGCTTTCTGTAGTAGGCCTTTTCAGTAGACGTCTAGAACATGCAAGCATTTACCCATGCTTGAGACGACAGACGTGTTGTGACTACAAAACTTCAGTATCAGCTTGTTGGCAGGCTCCTTGTCTTGTAAGTACATGTATCCAGTTATGCAGTGAACAAATAAGGACGAAAAAATTGAAGCAATTGCCATAGTCGCTCCAAATAATAGGAAAAAGGGTTCGTCATCAGCAACATCATAGAACGTCTGAACTATAGTGAGCATGAAAAGGAAGACTGCTGCGATGACAGACAAAATAGCCCAAGGACTCCTGATCGAAGTAGGTGTGGATGAGATTTGCACGCCACTCATTCCACGGCTTCTTGCAATACTTGTGAACCTTCTTGTGAACAGCATCGAGGCTATTTTCAGGATCAAGTGTGACGTCGTTTGAAAGCGAGTTGAATAGCTTAGCAACGGCCTTGTCACTTCCGCTCATCTTTTGGATGATACCATGCTTGTGTAGTAGACTAACGTCTATAGCATGTCGATAATGTTGTCCATGAAGAATATATGTACGAGGTCACCTCATTCCCAGCCCCATCATGAAACCGCTCGAATGCTATCTGGTTCAAGAACATTGATTCGGTTGTATTGTCCACCATATTAGGGGGGAGCCTGAGAATCCCCCCTTTGAATGAGTTGTCTTGAAGGCTTATAGTTTTACTTTTCTTGAACCGATTCCAGCTTCATAGAGCTCCGTCGCTGATCGAACGATCTCATCCCCATTCTCCTTGAAGTCGGGACTAGGGATATTTTTCTCACTGATGATGGGATTTTTTGCATTGAGGGGCTTTCTGTAGTAGGCCTTTTCGGTAGATGTCTAGAACATGCAAGCATCTACCCAATGCTTGAGACTACAGACGTGTTGTGACTACAGAACTTCAGTATCAGCTTGTTGACAGGCTCCTTGTCTTGTAAGTACTTGTATCTTAAGGCTTAGAATCAAGTGAATTGACATGCAAAAAAAACCCTTAGGAAATGGACTAACCTCGACTTTCTGGTTCTCAACGGCAACAAGTTTCTCGAAGACCAAAAGAGGTAGATTTTCAAGCATAAGCATATCGCACCTGATGTATGGCATGATATACAACTTACCATGATCGCTAAAGATGGGATCGTCGGTTGCATAATCATTCATCGGTTGAGTAGCTGCACGCAATATTTCAAGCGTGAAAAGCCGTCTAGAATCATCAGTTGCTAGAATGCGTCTGTATCCTGTAGCCAGACAAGATCAAGGGTCTTGTACGAGTCCTTCAGATCTTGTACGAATTGAGCCAAAGATTCAAAGTAAGGTTCGAGGGGTTTCTTAGATCTCTTGAGAAAATGAAAAAGTGCTCGGCACTTGTGCTCCTCCATAGGTTTCAAGTATTCTTCCCCATGATGGTCAGGCCCAAAGGAGACAGCTTGGGGCTTGTAGGCTTTCTTGTTTAGCTCTGTAACACTAGGAGCCACTTTGTAGATGGACCTCTTATTTCATATCTCCTTATCCATTAGCATCTCCTCTGTTGAAGTTGCTGCCATTTTTTTGAGCTTATCATTTAGCTTGATCACGCAATCCTTTTCTGCTATTTTGTTTTGGAGAGTTTTGGTGGGTGCTAGCTTACTATGGATATGTGTATGCTCACTTAATTAAGTTCACAATACCTAAATAAGTTTTATTATTAGATATTAATATATTAAAAGTAGTATTATCACTAACAAAAATTAGCTGGAGTCATATGTCCATGCTCAAACATGAATTAAGATACGACATGCACATATGTCAATCCATAAATTCTTTTGCCTTTGGTATTGGAAACATGCAAGACTGTGTTAAAACCACTTTCACTGTTTATCTGAATTCTTGAACATGAATGCAACTTTTTGTCCTTAATTGAAACGGAGAATTTTTGGGGTCTGGCATCGTTGCTTTGCAAAGAGTAAAAGCTTATTCGTAGTTGAATGTCGGGGCATTTGTTTCTTTGATTTCCTAAGCAGGGAAGGCATAAAGCTGTCATTTAGGCAAATTCTTTAAAACCCCCCCCCCCCCCCCCCCCCGGGGTTCCTCTAATGCCTTCTCTAATGGTTTGTTTATGAAAGACCTCTTTATTTTGTGTATCCATAAAATTAGACACCCACAAAAAAGAGTCTCTAATTATTTGTCTATTTCATACATATATATATACATACAAATTCATATATGCAATAACAAGAGTAGAGAGATTTGTGGATCCCACTTTAGATCATATCGACATTGTTTGTGGTGAGACTTAGGGATGGCAACGGGTTGGGTTCGGGGCGGGTTTGGCCAATACCAAACCTGACCCGCATCTAAAATACTCCGCCCCGAACCCGATGCGGTTTTATTTTTTTGGAACCCAAACCCGCTCCGCGTTTATGCCTTAAAACCCGACCCCGCTCCGACCCGACCCGAATTCGTAAGTTAAAAAAAAAAATCAATCTTTATGCTATATATTCGTAAGTTGATTATTCTTAAACAAACAAAAATAGTCTTTATTTTATCTATTTACAAAATTCACTAACATATTTATTATCTATATATAAATATATTTCATCCGGATGAGGCTAGATATTTTTAAAAGGCTATATATATATATATATATATATATTTAATATTAACATATATTTTTTATATATATATAAGTATGCGGGTTGGGTTTTAAACTGTCAAAACCCTAACCCGTCCCGGGTTTTCCCTTAGAAACCCAAACCCGACCCGGCCTCAAAAAAACCCGCCCCGAACCCGCTCCATCCGGGTCGGGTCGGGTCGGAAACCCGCCGGGTTGGGTTTTTTTGCCATCCCTAGTGAGACTCTCTAGACAATATATTAATGATTACCTTGCCCTGTCATATCGACAAAGGGATAGACAATTCATATGAACATATTTTTTCTTCATTTGACTCTTGTCATTCATAGACACACTCAATATCGATAATTTTTTAACAAAGTGATACACCTAACTATGTGATTTCTATAATGGGAAATACGTGGGACTGAATTTGAATACGAACTATGTCTTTGTTGGTGTTGAATACGAACACGTGTAGTACCATCCATTCGTAAATAAAATTGTTTCTCTCGTGATTATATCATTCTTGTACTAATGAGAAAAACGTTATTGAGTTTGCCTCAAATTCAGGGTCTGTACTTTGATTTTGACATTAAAATATATTCACTTTCGACATAATCTATTGTCAAAAATTAAATTTATTTTATTATGAGATTTAATACAGTTAAGATGTCCAAAAACTAAAACATGTCTCCTAACTTAGGACGTTTCGAAAAGGATTATAAGTTACTTTTCTCGACGTTTATTTTTGGTTGGTTATAATTATCTTGCCACCTGAGGTTTTAGGTTGCTTGGACATCTGGGATCTGTTATTGTACTTCAACTATGTACACATATATAGTTGTATTTAGTTTCTTTAACGGAGCATTAGATGGCAATGTTTTTCCTTTGTTTAAGAACAAAAAGAAAGGGGTAAACATGTCTATTCACTCACTTTTCTTGTTCTTTTGTAAGATACTTTAGCAGCACAAGAGCCAATGGGATGGCTTGGATAGTAAATGCGTCTCCCCGAGCTCGAGTCTTACATAGCCTTGGAGGGTGGTTTTTTTTTTTTATTGTAGTAAAGTTTTTGTTTTGTATCAGGAAAAAAAAAGATTTCCTTTTCAGCGGGATATGCACAAGAAAAGTATTTATCCAAGCAGAAGATATTGGAGAGAAATATATATATATATATATATGTATGAATAGCTGTCGAAAAATGTAATTAGTTCGACTTATTCAAGTAGAAAGCCAAAGGTTTATATTTATATTGAGAATTATTACAAAATAGAAAAGTAAATAAAATATAATAAGAGCGAGTGAGCTAGCCTAATTAGTTTAGGCACCTATCAGGATTCGACAGGTCATGGTTTCAAGGCTTATCCGGGTCCAACTCAATCCATTATTTTCAAGCGAAACAAATAGGGATGGAATGAAGCAGCTAACCGAATCACTAAGGATATTGAACTTAGGTTCTGTGAAACCATAGGAGAAGGCTAGAGGTTGTTCATTTTGGATGATAACTAGGGTAAACGCTATAAAATGTTTGTAGTGAGTGCAAAGAGGATGACCGCTGCAATGACAGATAAAATAGGCCAACAACTTTTAAAGAAGGTATCAAGGTAGAGTGATTCCTATCACTCCATAGGATATCTACGGAGGGTGGCACCGCCTCCACCACCACCACCACCACCTCCACCACCTCTGGAGCCCACCTATAGTTGTCTAGTTTGCATGGGACCAGTAGTAGAGGAGATGTCAACCAAGTGTGGCCGCATTTCTTGCAATTCTTGGCAATAGTTCAGGTAAAGTGCTGTAATGAGCTGTGAGTCCAATATCAACACATGAATGCCAAGTATGTTTGTGGAGGTTTTTGTGTATTTAGCATTTCTCTTTGTAGTATCGGCTGTATCGTTCCATCATGTTATAATCTGTTCCAAATATGTGATAATTTCTTGTAATCTGAGGCTTTAGGTTGCTTGGATTTGTAATTGTACATTGATTATACAATCAATATATACAAAGAGTTAATTAAGGATTGCATATCAAGAGTTTAGCCTAAGTCTTGGAATTTGGAAGCAATGTGTAAGGCATACTGTGCTCTCTAGCACACAAAGCAGTGAATGTATACTATGTTTCTTTCTATCACTGAGGTTAGTAATCATTGTTAGGAGTATTAAACAATGTTATATGGACCATCTTGTGTTTTATTTCCCTTTAGAGGGGTAATTTCAATATTACTAGTTTCCATTATTGGAAGGAGCATTCAGATTTAGATGTCTTATTACCTTATAGGACTTCATTGAGTCACTTTTATTGTTCTATTGTAAGATACTTTAGTTGGTTGTTTAGTTACTTTTCTAGTTTTCTTATTCAATTGAAAGATACTTTAGCTACGCAAACCACATCATTCACTCTTAGCAAGTTCCAAAAACAAGCATAGAATATGTTTCAAAAAGAAAAAAAAAAGCATAAAATAGTTCTTTTCTCAGGTGGGATCAAATGAAGTCAATTCCTTAACAAGGATATATGCACAAGAACACTTATAACAAGCGGTATTATTTGAAGAGTAAATATTTAGGGTCTTTCCATGGTAGGCCTTTTATGTACACGTTTAGAACATGCAATCATTTATACATGCTTGAGACGATAGATTTGTTGTGGCCACAAAACTTTAGTATCAGCTTATTGATAGACTCCTTGTCCTGTAAGTAGATTTATATCTTGGTGCTTAGAATCAAGCAAATGCAAACACAAGAAAAAACTAGAGAAATGGTTATTTACCTTAACTTTCTCATTTTCAACAGCAACAAGTTTCTCAAGGAATACGGATCAATAGGGGTAGTTGATTTTCGAGCATAAGTATATCGTGCTTGATGTATGGCATGATGTAGAACTTACTATGATTGATGAAAATGGGATTGTTAGTGGCATAATCATTCATCATTTGAGTGGCTATATATAATATTTTGAGCATGAAACAACCTTCCAGAATCGCTGGTTGCAAGAACATGTTTGTATCCTGTTGTAAAACAGGATCGAGGGTCTTGTATGAATCCTTCAAATCTCGTAGCACCACCGAGTGTGAACAGGGTTCAGGAGGGGACATCATTGCATTCCCAATCTCAAGATGGATGAGG
This sequence comes from Lonicera japonica, assembly GCA_021464415.1. Taxonomy (NCBI): domain Eukaryota; kingdom Viridiplantae; phylum Streptophyta; class Magnoliopsida; order Dipsacales; family Caprifoliaceae; genus Lonicera; species Lonicera japonica. The sequence goes on from CM038463.1 coordinate 9,451,815, forward strand.
AGCTGGCCAATAAGCCGGCTCCTTCAGTGTTCCACTAATCGATTTTGAGGAGTTTGATGGTGAAGATGATGATGATGTTATTATAGCATCTGAAATTCCCACAATGGGTTTTCTCTTTAAAATATAAACCAGCGGTTTACTTTTAATAAGCGTGTCAAATCTGGATTTTATGAAAACCTTATTTATTTTTTCAAGATTCTTGAAAACCTTAGTGATATTGATGCAATTAATGAATAGTAGAACATAAATCAACAATCAATCACAATACAAAGGGTTTTTTACGTGGTAAACTCTCAATTGAGAGAAACATCCACGAAAAAAACCCTTTGGTGATATTTGGTTGATGTTTTGAGTTGAGTTTTTAAAATATGGTGCTTGGTAGAATTTGTAAGTATGTTGAAAAGTGAATTTGGTTTTTGTTTGAGTTTTTTTTTGACCAATTAAAAAATCTTATAAAAAACTTTCAAAAAATAGTCACAATGGACCTTATTTTATAGATCTCGACGAATAGGTTTCAAATATATATTTTTTTATCTAATTTTGATTTTTGGATTTAAAGTTATGGTGTTTTAAAAAAAAATTTAGAGAGAGAAAGTAAAGTGAAATAAATTTTAAAAAGTGTAAAAGTATAGTTGATTTTGAGTTAAATTTTTAAAATATGAAAAAAAAACACTTACCAAACAGGCCCTTTGTGTTGTGATTGATTGTCGATTTCTGTTATACAGTTCACTAATTGCATCATTATCACAGAGTTAAGAATCTTGAAAAATTAACTAAGGTTTTCCTAAAATCCAGATTTGACACATTTATTAAAAGTAAACCGCTAGTTTATATTTTAAAGAGTCAAACTGTTGTCGGAATTTCAAGTGGTATCAGAGGAGGTTACGGTGAAAAAGATTTAAACATCTTGTATTTTGAAATCCTTTTCTATTTTTCAAAATATTTTCAATGGAATTTTCAAAATGAACTTTGACTTGTCCCCCAATGTTTGACGAAAATAATTTTCAATATTGGAAAGTACGTATGGATGCCTTTTTACAAGCATTGGGAGACGAAGTTTGGTTTATGGTTCAGGTAGGCTATAACCATCATGCTAATAAGTGTCACACTAAAAATAATCAAAATAGAGGTTCATATGATATTGATGACACAATGATTGTTAATGCGTGTGACACTTGTGATGTGGACATTGATTTTGATGTGAATGTTAATTACCTTGCTTAGTGTAAGTTCTGATAATGTTGAATATGTTTCTAATTGTTCTGATGATTCTGAAAATGAGTGTTCTAATGTGTTAAATTATAAAAAGATGTATGCTTTAGAAACTAGGAAGTGCCTCAAACTTGGTAAGGCCATTGATAAGTTGAATACCATGATTGAGAACTTGAATACTCAAATAAAGTTGAGTGCAAAAGAGTTACTGATTTGATGTCAAACTTTTGAGCATGAAAAAGATAAGTTTATTTCAAAAATAAAAGAATCGGAAGATTCAAACAATGTTTTGGAACAAAAATATAAGGCTATGTTAGTAAAAAATGAGGAAACAAATCATAAACTTTAAAGTGCTTTTAAAAACCTAAATGATTTTAAAAAAGGATCAAAGAACTTGAAAGTATTATAAGTTCCCAAAAAGTGGCTTCTGATAAATATGGATTGGGGTTCAAACCGTTTTCAAGTTCTAAAGACAATGATAAAAATAAAATTATCTTTGTTAAGCAAAGTGATGTGGGAGCTTCCAATCAAAATAAAAACATTTCTCAAAAGAAGAAACGCAATGAATCTATGAATAAAAAACATTCAAATAGTTTTATGAGAAAGCCTTATTGTCCCAATTGTGATGTGTTTGGTCATGATTTATCTTCATGCTTTCGAATTCATAATAAACCGAACCAAGGGCAGTTTAATTACAAAAAATACTTTCGAAATTCTTATACAAATTCCTTTGGGTACAATAAGAATTAATCAAAACAAAATGCTGGAGGAGTGAGAAGACATCGTTTCTATCAAAATGGTAATAAACGAATTGGTTCAAAAACTTACAAAGCCATTTAGGTAAGAAAGGATGATCTCAAAGAACAATTGATTAACATTTTTCCACTTTTGTCCATTTGAGATGAAAAGGGTGAGAAGTACTAGTCACTTGACACTCTATTAACTTATATTATTTTTATTTTTTAGATATGTTGGTTATAAGTTGTTTGTATTCAGATCTGTTGATTGAGTGTGTTTGTGCAGGAAATCTGTAATTTGGGAATTCTGGTAATATTGATATTGCTGGAAATCTGCACAAAAATAATATGTTTAGGTTGTAAAACTGTTGTAATTAGATTGAGTTGTATTTTTACATTCAGGGGGAGACTGTGGGGTAGAAACATTGTTTTGATCGTAAATTGACAAGTTATGATGTATTGGTAGAGAGTACGCTAAATGTTAAACTCTTAAGCTATGCTTGATTGCAAAGTGGAAAAGGAAAATAAATAGAGTTAGTTTTGATGAAAAGATGGAAAATAAGTTGAGTGATAGAGGTGATATCATCTTGATTTTTAAGTTTTTCCATGAAGAAATTTTCTTTGCCTGGTGGTGAGTAAAAATTTTTCACCAAAAATATTGAAAGATGGAAGATATATACTCATAAAATGAGTAGCATCTCTCACCTTATTTTCTATATTTTCACACAAACTAACTAAATTTATTTTCTTTTTCCATCTTTGCAATCAAACAGAGCCTTAGATGTGTTTTTTGTCTCAAAATGTCCAAAAGGGGAGATTGTAAGTGCCATTCTTTGGCCTACAGATTTTTGGAGCATTTTGAGTAAAAAAAATAGTCCTTTCTTCATGTCTAGATTACACACCCCTTGATTTTATTTTTTGAAGCCTCTAAGCTGTATCTGAGAAGAAATTAATTGCAAAGTTAGAAATGCGCATGTATATTTTTTAATAATCTTTTTTAGTATATTTTCTCATAAGTTCCAAAAATTAAAAAATGATTTTTAAAATTTTTAATTGACCTGAGCTGAGCTGTATGTTTTAATGTGCTTATGTGCTTTTGTTGACTTGTTTTAATGAGTTAATATATATTTCTTTTCTAGGTTAATCTTGGTTGTTGATTGCTCACACACACGCACACACATATATGTGTCTTTTTTTTCTCTTTCTGTGCCGAGCAGACCGTACACACACATACAGGTCCTAATTTTTCCCTCTCTCTATCACATTTGTCTATCTTTCTAGAAATTGTGAAGAACATAAATTGTTTTAGGATTTTTACTTGTTGTAATTTAGAAATTTGTGTGATATTTGTATTGAAAATCCTTCTCTTATCTTGAGAGAGTTTTGGTTAGTTTTTGGTTGATTTTCTTGTAAATTCGTCGCTGGGATTTTGTAATCAAAATTTGGGGTTTTCGAAATCTTAAGTTTGAAGATCTGAAGTATATTTGGTTGTGTGTATCCCGAAATCTGCTGTCATTTGAATCTTTTGTGAATACTCAGTTGTGGTGCAGTATACTCGGTTGGATCAGAGCCGGCTATGATGGCATGCAACCTAGGCATTTGCCTAAGGCCCCACATGGGGTGGGGGCACCAAAAAAAATAAAATTTAGGTAGCGAATTGTAAGGAAATAAAGTTGAGGGGGCAGTTTGAAAAAAAAAAACTATGTCAAAAGGAGGCAGAGAGCAGGCAGTGTGATATTTCCCCTTTTCCTCCTTTTTATTTCCGCTGGTGCTCTGTTCTTTCTCTCCATTTTCGCACTTCCCATTCCCACAATCCCACGGCTCCTTCTTTCTCCTCTTCACCTCCAAAGCTTTATGCACGGCTCTACCCACACCCACTACCCACGAGACTAAGCCTTCAAAAGTCCACCAAGGGCACCAATTTTATCAACCAAGGTTAAGATTCTTAAGCCCTAATTTTTTAATTTTTAATTTTTCATTTTCTCTTTTCTATTTCTTTCATATTTCTTGATTTTTAATTATTTAGCAATTAGTATGATATTGATTTGTTGATTGTTGATTATTTGATTATTTATTGATTTTATTCCATATTTCTTGATTTATAATTATTTAGCATAATATTGATTTGTTGGTTTATTTTTGCTAAATCTAGTTTAGACTTTAGTTTAATCAAGTTCTATACTAGTTTTGCCAATAGGTACTATTATTTATGAATTATGATATTGATTTTATGATTATTTAGAATTTATTATTTATGATATTTCTTGTATAATATTAGGTGTATTTATTGTCATTGATGGTGATTGTAAATTTTTTCTTTGATTAGTTTTACAATGTCAGGCAAGCGGATACAAGATTCGGGAAGCAAAAAGAGAAAAATTCAAAAAAGAAAAGAGTTGGTTATACAATCTATTGCCGGTTCCATGGATAGGTATGTTAAAAAAAAACCTACTCCTTCACTTTCAAATAAAGATAATGTGAATGTGGATATGGATGTGAATGATGAATATGTGAATATTTTAGATGAGAATGCAAATGTTGATATTGAAAATGTGAATAGGAATGTAAATGATGAAAATGTGAATGTTGATGGTGAAAATAGGAATGAGAATGTAAATGATGATAATGTGAATGTTGATGGTGAAAATAGGAATGGGAATGTAAATGATGATAATGTGAATATTAATGTAGATGATTTAAATGACCCGGGAAATTGGAAAGTACATATTTCTTAAAAAGAAATAGATTTACTAGTTGAGAGAGGTCCTGTAAGAGTTAGTGGTCTTACATATCTGGTTGATAAAAAACGAAGCTTTAGTGACAAATTATATACTCGGTGTTTGGCAAATGGGAAAAAATATGATAGGCCGTGGTTAGTTTACTCACTGTCGAAGAATAAGGTATTTTGTTTTTGTTGTGTATTATTTAGAAAAGGGGGGTTGTCAAGTCCTTTAACTACTGCGGCTCAAGGGTATAATGATTGGAATAATATATATTGTAGACTTATGGAGCATGAAACGAGCAATGAACATATTCGTAGCATGACATATTGGACGGAAGCGGAAGTAAGACTAAAAAAAAGGGTTACAATTGATGCTTCTCAAGAAAGGGCTATTAATAAAGAGAAGGAATATTGGAGAGATGTTTTGAAGAGAATTATGGTTGTTGTTAAAACTCTTGCTAGTTGTAACTTAGCTTTCCGTGGAGATAATGAGAAGATCGATGACAAGCAAAATGGAAACTTTTTAAAGATTATTAATATGATTGCGGAGTTTGATCCAATAATGCAAGAACACCTTAGGCGTATACGGAAGAAAGAGATTCGAAACCATTATCTTGGCCATAATATTCAAAATGAGATGATACAATTGCTAGTAAATGAAGTCAAAAAGAAGATCCTTCAAATTGTAAAAAATGCGAAGTATTTTTCTGTTATTCTTGATTGCACTCCGGATGTTAGTCACGAGGAGCAAATGTCACTTGTAATAAGATGTGTAAATGTTTCTACAAGTCTTATATGAGTGGAAGAGTTTTTTATTACATTTGTGAAGGTGGTTGAGACAACTGGAGAAACCCTATTTCTTGAGCTTAAAAAATTGCTTGAGACTCATGAGCTTGATTTTAACAACGTGAGAGGACGAGGTTATGATAATGGTTCAAACATGAAAGGAGACAACAAAGGTGTACAAGCTAGAGTTTTACGAGAATATCCTAGAGCATTTTACACTCCATGCGGTTATCATTCTCTTAATCTCGCCCTTTGTGATATGGTTATGAGTTGTCCACAAGCGAAGACATTTTTTGGCGTGGTACAACGAATTTATAAATTATTTTCAGGTTCCTCCATCTTTTATTCACTTTATTAATTTATTTACTTTATTAATTTATCTACTTTAATTTATTTACTTTATTAATAATTTTATGGCTACCAATAATTTCAGGTTCAACAAAACGATGGGAGATTTTTAAGCAATATGTTAAAGATCGTGATGGAAATGGTCTCACTCTTAAGTCATGGTCGGATACACGTTGGGAAAGTCGTATTGCTAGTGTTAGAGCAATCAAATTTCAAGCACCACAAATAAAGCAAGCATTGGAGCATTTGTCGAAACATAGTAATGATGCTAGCACTGTGAGTGATGCCAAGTCCTTATCTAAATATGAAATGAACTTTGATTTTCTTGTTGGCATGGTTATTTGGTATGAGATATTAAATAAGGTTAACAAAGTTAGCAAAGTACTTCAACAAAGAGACATGAATATGGACGTGGCTATAAGTCTCTTAAAAGGTCTCATTATTTTTTTTGAAGAATATCGAGAAGAAGGGTTTGAGAAAGCCAAAATTGAAGCTGAAAAGATTGCCCTTGAATTAAATATTGAATCCCAGTTTCGTGAGACACGTACTCGTACCAAAAAGAAATTTTTTGATTAGAACACAAGGGATGAGCAAATAGAGTCTGTGGAAAATGCATTTAGAGTCACATATTTCTTATTAGTTGTTGATAATGCTATTTCTTCACTTAATAGTAGATTTGAACAATTTCAAAAATATGAAGAGACTTTTGGATTCTTGTTTAATTTGAGTAAGCTAAAGACTTTAAGCGATGAGGAGTTGATGCGTTCTTGTGATACCCTTGGAAAGTTTTTGAAACATGGAGATGACGATGATATTGATGCGGTCGAGTTGTTTTCAGAACTACAATTGCTAAGAAAATCATTACCTGAAGGCACAACGAAAGCAATTGAAGTTTTGGGGTATATAAGAGAAATGCATATTTGTTTCCCACATGCTTGGGTAGCTTATAGAGTTTTACTGACTATACCAGTGACAGTTGCTACTGCAGAGAGAAGTTTCTCAAAGTTGAAGTTGATAAAAAATTATCTTCGATCAACAATGTCAGAAGATAGATTAAGTGGGTTAGCGATGTTATCTATTGAAAAAAGAGTGTTAGGTACCATTGATTGTAGTGATGTAATTACTAATTTCGCACTTCAAAAAGCACGAAGAATAGGCTATTAGCTTGTGCTGGGATTGTTTTGTATATTTTTGTTACAAACTCGAAGATTTATCTATTAATCTTATGTTAATTGTTGTCTTAATTATGTTAATTTTTTTTATTTGATAATTGATTGGTTTTAGTTTTTGGATTTATTTGATTTTAAATTATTAATTATTATGATTTTAAGATTATTTTGTTGAAGAAGATAACAATGATACAGGGCCCCATTTTTCGTAAACATTAAATTTCGCTTGGGGCATCACTTTTGCTCAAGCCGGCCCTGTATGCGAGTATATGCATTATGGTCCTTGTATTTCTTTTGTCTGTGAAAACTAGGGGTATGTACAGTCTGGTCAACCAAACCGTTGACCATGCATTCGGACCGGACTAAAGACTTCGGTCCTAAGAAATTTTGGACTGGACCAAACCGAATTGCTAGCCGAGTCTGGACTAGACCGGACCAGTTTAAACGGTCCGGTTTTGGTCGGTCCAACCGGTCTGGGCTTTTTTAATAGGCCATTTTGATTTGGGCTTTTTATCTATTTTTTCACACTAATTCAACCCATTTCCCATAACATATTTATATATATATATAAAGCCCATTTATCAATAATTCATTTTTTCACAACAATTTATTCCTTTTTCTCACAAAGCCCAAATTCAAATTATGTAATAAGTAACAATAATGGCTATACAATGCAAAAAATCCAAGCACATCCCAAATTACAATCCATAAAATAAGACAACAAATACATATTAATTTCAAGCACATTCTAAAAATGAAAATATAAGGAAAATTTTGTTCTACAGTTCATTAATTACACATTACCACAAAGTTTTCAAAAATCTTGAAAAATTAGCTAAGGTTTTCCTCAAATCCATATTTGACACACTTATTAAAAGTAAACCGCTGGTTTATATTTTAAAGAGGCAAACTGTTGTGGGAATTTCAGCCTCCGCTAGGGGATTTATCGAACTATCATCCCTTATTTATTTCTAATTTTATAAATGCACTTTTTACTGTTGCTTGACTGTAATCTCATCATACTAATTGTATAAGATTTTATTTTATGTTAAGTGGAACAATTCTTGAAGAAGTTGTGGAAGACCTGTCGTGATTGATGTAGATTCAGGTACTTCAATATATATGTATGTACATTAATGTCTAAAAAGTGTTATTCTTTTAGAGAACTCGGACTTTTGGAAACATCAGTTTTCTTTGTGTTTTATCTTTTGTGCTTGGTGAGAGGTTGAAATTCGGTTTGAATTTTGTATACTGTAGATGAACGGTGGTCTAGGTCCACTTCAAATAATCGCAATAAGTGTCGAGGACTTTCTCCAGCCATTGCTATCCCAACAATTATAAATTTTGCCTATTACATAAATTTGGATGTAAGTAACAACTCTATCATAATAACTGTGAAATTTTCTTAAATTGCGTCAAGTAGTTTTTCTCCCATTATGATGACATGAATTCATATATGTGTGTATTTTAAATGATTTGATAGTGAAACTAAAACTGTAAGCTCACAAGATGCCTCAACCCATTATGGGTTAGGCTATATTTATATTGCAAAAACTGAGATACAAAAGAGTTGTTTACATTAAAAAATACAAAAGATATGCACTAATACAGGGAGTGATTTGTGGGATCTGCTGGAGTGATTTCTTAACAAAAATATGGCCACATTAAAGGGATCTTCTTGGACAGCTGCAAATGGACAGATCTTGTATATTCCTTAACAAATATATTTGCTTGATTAGAGGGATCATAGTAGACAGCTGTAAATGGACATATTCAATTATATTCCTAACACCCACCATCGAGCTGGACTAGGCGGAGAGCAAAGTGAAAGCTTGTCACGTAGAAATCAATACCGTGTTGAGGAAAGGCCTTTCGTAAAGAAGTCAACAGTTTGATCTTTAGTGGAAACATATAGCACAAGTAAAGCCCCACATGCGACTCACTCAATCACAAAATGATAGTCAATTTCAATTTGTTTTATGCGTGAGTGAAGAATATGATTGATGGCAAGGTATATAGCACTAACATTGTCACAAAAAGACGCGGAGTGGATTTAGTAAAGAGTCCCACATCTTTAACAAGAAATTAAATCCAATGTAAGGTGACGTTTGATAAAAAAAATGGAAAATTAAAATTGAAAAAACTGTTTGTTTGGTTCTAAAAATAGTATCTAAAAAATGTTGTTTTATTTAAATGTAACATATTTGAAATTGAATTTTTTTAGTATGACAACTTTGCCCTTATTTATTTGGATCACACGATTTTAAAATGTAAGGGGATAAAATAGGCATTTTACACTCTTTAAAATTAAATTTTCAGTTTTAAGTGGGGACTTTACCACTTAAAATTTTAAATGAAATTTTTTAGTTTTAAGTAGAGAAAATTAAGTTATCACTTAATTTTTATTTTTTTTTTGGTTAACAAACAACATTAAAATCATTTAAATCTAAAAACTTTAAGTTTTCAGATTTAAGTGGTGTTATAAAACAACACATAAGTCTGCCATAGTGAGAGCAACGGCACAATACTCTGCTTTATCACTTAATCGAGAAACTGCGGGTTGTTTCTGAGATGACCATGAGATCAAATTAAGGCCAAAGAAGATGCAATTTTCAGTGGTGGAGTGACAATCATCAGGGCAACCAGCATAATTAGCATTATAATATGCAGTCAATGAAAGATCAGGCTAGCCTAATGTACTTTTTAAGTATCGAATAATTCTTTTAACCGTTACTAGATGAGGATGCTTAGGAGGATGCGTAAATTGGCAAACTTGATTAATGGCATAAGTGATATCAGACCGAGTCATAGTGAGATACTGAAGAGCTCCGACAACACTTCAATAGTTTATGGCATCTAAAAGAGGGTTACCATTATGGATATCAAGCTTTGAACCTACAATAATGATTGGAGTAGCTATTGGCTTAGCCGCATCCATATTAACATGGCGAATGAGATATAAGGTGTACTTTGTTTGAGTTAAAGAAAGAGAAGTGGAATTGCGTTTCACTTCTATGCCAAGAAAGTGTGAAGATCACCGAGATCCTTCATATCAAATGTAGATTTAAACTTGAAAATTAACTCATTTATTTGAGACGAGTGTGAATCGGTGATAATGATATCTTCAACATAAAGGGGTAGGATGATAGTTCTAGCAGAAGAATGTCATACAAACATGGAAATGTCAGATTTTAAGCACATAAAGCCAATCTCGAGAAGGACATAATTGAATCGCTGAAACCAAGCTCAATATCTTATTTTAATATGTACAAAGCCTTTTGAAGGTTACACACAAGTGGGAATGCGAGGGTCAATGAACCTAGGAGATTGCTTCATGTAAACATCCTTTTGAAGAGGGCCGTTCAAAATAGCATTTTGGACATTAAGTTGGTGTATTGGCCAATATTTAGAGCCACTGTAAGTACAAATTGAATAGTAATTATTTCATCATAGTCTATAACATATTGTTGAGCGAATCCTTTGGTAGCAAGACGAGCTTTAAACAACTCAATCGAACCATCAAAGCGTTTTTTGATTCGATAGACCCATTTACAATTTGCCAAGTTCTAATCAGGAGAAGGTGGAACAAAAGACCATGTGCAATTCTTAAGAAAATAATTTAATTATTTGGACATAGCAGCTTGCCATCGAGTGTCTTGAGATGCTTGTGAATAATAAGTTGGTTTTGTAGCATTATCATCAATTTAATTATGAAAGAAAACAAGCTGGAATTGGATACTTGGAAATGCAGGCGCTGTAGCTGTGCATCTTTACTTTTCAAGTACCGTCTTTGCTATGGGTAACCATCGTGTGAGTTGGTGCGTTAAATATAACAGGTATTGCAGAGGAAACTAAGGTTGTTGGAGGAAGAATATGTACTGTTTGAAATGCTTCTAAAGTGCTGCAAGTAGTTTGAGAAGATGATTGCTACATTTGAATTGGTGGAAGGACTTCATTACAGCGCTATGGTGCTGGATTTTCAAGTATAAGTGTAGATCTCAGACTAGGTTTGTGACAAGCATATGTTCAGAGAGGAATGGGAACAATAGGTGCTTATTTTTGTGCCCTATTAGTTAGAGTAAAAGTTAAAGCTGGTGATGAGGACGAAGGAACAGTCCATGTCAATTGCACCCATTCCTCATAAGGTGATTCTAAGGTGGTAAGGTGGATTACATTTTAAAACTTGCATAAGGGAATGATGATTTGTTAAAAACTACATGATGAGAAATATATACTCTTGAAATATCAGGATCCAATTATTTATAACCCTGGTGAGAATCACTATAACCTTAGGAGAATCACTGTAACCAATAAAAATGCAACTCTTTGTCTTGGAATCCAATTTATTTGCACGATATGGTACTAAGTGGGGAAAACAGCGACAACTAAATGTACAAAGAAAAATATAGTTTAGAGTTTGGTTAAATAAATGCTAAAAAGGAGAACCCCATTGTAAAACAACCTTCGACAATCTATTGATGAGATACACAGTTGTAGCAAAAGCTTCTGCCCAAAATGTTTTAGGAAGCTTACTATGATCTAGAGAGAAATGCCCATTTTAACGACATGTTGATTTTTTCTCTCAGCAATACCATTTTTTTTAGTGTAAGAGGACATGAAAATTGATGTAAAATTCCTTGAGTGCGTAGAAATGTTCTAAGTGGCATACCAATGTATTCTCCACCCCCATTAAATTGCAAAAAATTAATGGTGGTAGAAAATTTCTTTTTAGTCATACTTTTGAAATGATGAAAACTCTTCTCAACCTCAGATTTGTGATGCAAAAAAATAAATCCAAGAGAATTTAGTGCAGTCATCTACAAATAATAAGAAATAGTGAAAAAATCATATTTTGATTGCTTGGGAAAAGATCCGCATTAATCAGAATGAATTAAAGTTTTAGGTTCATTTATAACATTATTTGATAATGTAAACGACAATCTATGTATATTTACCGGCCATACAACTAGCACAAACTCCTATAACAATATCAGAACCAGAAATTAAAAAGCGCTTATTTTTATTTAAGAGACTAAGAACTCTTTGATTTGGATGGCCTAAACGCATGTGCCAAATAGAAGAGGCTATTCTTTTTCCTGAAAAAGCTGAAGGGACTATCCAATCATTTCTAGAAAATCCTTGTGACGTGCTAATCGGGTATAATCCTCCTTTACTGGGCCCTCTGAGTAGAACTTTCCCTATGCTCCGATCTTTAATACAAAAACCAAATCGATTAAATAATAATAGGCAATCACTGTCTTTGGTTAATTTAGCAACCGAAAATAAGTTTTTATAAACGTGCGACACCTTTTTAAGATGTAAAGGAGTTTTAGCAGTTCGTAAGGTCATGTTACCATTACCAGAGATAGAGGTACTAGTGCCATTTCCGATAAGTATCTTATTTGCCCATTGTAATCAACACGAGTAGTCATATTAGATGCATCAGTCATGTAATGTGTAGCACCTATACCGGGGTACCAATGTTGATCATATGGGATGGAATTAATGTTCATAGCAGCAAAAGATTGTGGGAGATCATTATATTGAAAGGCCTAATATAAATGTTACTAACACTAAAGAGCATTATGCCCATTTTTAAAGCATATTTGGCAGTTGATGTGCGCTACTAGAGGTGCTCCTAAAATAGAGATTTTTGTAGTGAAAGATTAAAGTTTTGATGTGGAGGTTAATGATAAGATTGCCTTCGACCAAAGCGACCACCACGAGCATTACCTCTCCCACTACCCCAGTGATTACCGAGGTCACGACCACGCCTAAAATTTTGGGAAAGAAGAGTTGTAGTATTATTTATCTTCAACTCGTCTTGATGAAGAGCATTAAGGCCATTCTCTTGATGAAGAAGAAGAGCATACAATTCATCAAATATGACTGGAACAGAGTGGGTTGTGGTGAAGGTTACCAAAGCTTCATATTCGACACAAAGACCATTTAGTGAGAGACGAGATCAAAATCTATCACAGGGAGTGAGATGGCAACAAGAGAGTCTGGGAGATTTTTGATTTTGTCAAGATATTCAGTGATGGATTGATTCCCTTTTTGATGGCACCAAACAGCACGAGATGTGGTCAATTTAACGAGCTGAGCTGATATTGGTTGAGTTAATGTGGCATTGATCCAAGGGAGAAGCATTTGATCAATACGATTCTAAAAGAGGTAATCAGGGTTCCATTTAAATGGTTCATTCTCTGTTTAGGGAAGATATTGAGAAGGGGGAGGAATTGTTTCATTTATAAAGTTGTAGAGATCCTAGCTTTGTAAAATTGGCAGCATTTGACTTTTCCATAACTAATAATTGGTGCAATCAAGTTTAACATAAATAAGATTAGTGATGTTGTGAAGGGTTTGAAGGGCTGGAGAAGTAGAGGTAGGAAGCACACCATTAGAAAAGGTGGCTGAAGATGCCATTATTAAAAAGAAATATTCAAGGAGAATAAATAGAGAAGAAAAAAAAATTATAGTTTCAAACTTGTGGTCCTTCTGATACCATGTAAGCTTATAAGGCGCCTTAACCCATTATGGGTTAGGCTATATTTATATTGCACAAACTGAGATACAAAAAAGTTGTTTACATTCAAAAATACAAAATATATGCACTGTTACAAGGAGTGATTTATGGGATCTGTTGGAGTGATTTCTTAAAAAAATATGGCCACATTAAAGGGATCTTCTTGGAGAGCTGCAAATGGACAGATCTTGTATATTCCTTAACAAATATATTTGCTTAATTAAAGGGATCTTACTAGACAGCTGCAAATTGACAGATTCAATTGTATATTCCTTAACAAATATTCCTTAACAAATATATTTGCTTGATTATAGGGTTCTTACTAGATAGCTGAAATGTACAGATTCAATTGTATATTCCTTAACAAAAACAACCTCCTAGAGTGATGGATTTTAGAATAGAATAACAAATATGGATCCTTGGTTTAAAAATAGATGACTCAGATTTGTAATAGTTTTTTGCCTTTGGCGATAACTTATTCAAATAGAAACTTGTTGTCATAATATGAGCCATCCACTTTAAATGATGATCTAGATTTCTTCAATTTTTTTGACGAGTAAGCCCAATTGACTTGCCGTCTACCTTTACGCACATAGTGTTATAGTGAACAAATTTACTATAAAATTTATTGTTAGAAACACATAATTGAAAGATTAATATATATGTTCCACTGCACAGAGAGAATGTATAGAAAATAAACCTACTCCACCGCCCCCAGCACCACCACCGGAGCCCACCTTTAGTTGTCCAGTTTGCATGGGACTAATAGTAAAGGAGGTGTCAACCAAATGTGGTCACATTTTTTGCAAGTCTTGTATCAAGACTGCAATAGTAGTTCAGAAAAAATGCCTTACCTGTAGGAGGAAAACTACCATGAAATATATCATTAGGGCTTACCTTCCTACCACCAATTGAGCGCAAAGTGTGTGCGCATTTGTCTAATTTGGTGTTGTATGCGTCTAATTCTGTAGTATCTCTTCTTCATATCTCAATATGTTGGAAAATGTGATAATTAGGCTCATAGCCAGCTTCTTTGGGTTGAAGTATCTTGCCACCTGAGGCTGAGGCTTTATGTTGCTTGGACATCTGGGATTTGTAATTGTACTTGAATTAGATCAATATATATACATAGTTAATTAAGAATTGTATATCAAGAGTTCAGCCAAAGTATTGGAAGCAATATTTAAGGAAGACTAGTATAATGTACTTTTTTAGCCCATAAAGCAGTTAATTTATCCTAAGTTTCTTTCTATCAGTTAGAGAGAAGGAGAAATTAACTATTGTTATATGGATATACATATTCACAAAAAATTTAACTATCGTAATTTCCTAAAGACAAGCATAGAATAGTTCTTTTTCAATGGGATCAAATTTAGAACAAACATGTATATAATAAATTTGTGATAATCTTGTCAAAACAAAATGATGATAAAATATATGAATATATAGCTGCTTAAAATCTAGTGCAACAATTCCCAAGGAAATATTTCTAAACCAATCAAATCAAACTGTAAGCGCACACAAGGAAATAAATAATAATAATAATAAAATACTAAAAAGTCCAACTCAATCCGCTCATTTCAAGCAAAAAATGAAAGATAAAATAAATAAATCAATTGCCAGAATCACTCCATATAATACCATTTAAGGGGTTGATTTATAATAACTGACAATGGTATAGAATGTCTGAACAATTGTGCGCGTAAAACAGAAGACTGCTGCAATGACAGACAAGATAGCCCAAGGACTCCTGAAGTAAGTGTGGATGAGATTAGCACGCCACTCGGTCTATGGCTTCTTGCAGTATTTATAGATGATCTTGTAAACAACATCGAGGCTACTTTCAAGATCAAGCATGATGTATTTTGAAAATGAGTTGGATAGCTCAGCAACAGCCTTGTCACTTCTAATTGCATTTTGGATTATACCTTGCTTTTGTAGTAGGCTAACATATTTAGAAGTATCGATAATGTTGTCCATGAAGAATATGTATAAGGTCACCTTGTTCCTAGTTCCAACATGAAACCGCTCAAACATTATTTGGTTTAAGAACATGGATCCTGTTGTATCATCAACCATAATAGAGGGGAGCCTGAGAATCCCCCCTTTGAATGAGATGTCTTGGGAAGTTTCTGGTCTTACTTTTCTTGAATCGGATTCTAGCTTCATAGTGATATGTCACTGATCTAATGATCTGATCCCCATTCTCCTCAGAGCCGGGACTATGGAATTCTGTCTCTTGGTGATGATGGGACTTTTCACATTGAGGGTCTTTCCATAGTAGGCCTTTTTTGTACACGTCTTTATGTGATCTAGCCTAGCCCTCCTTAGCCAAGAAAATAGAATAGGCGTCTACATTCAGCGTGGGCACGTTGAAGCTGAGAAATATGTCTAAAAGGAAGAGTGATGTTTTGATAAGGCGTGGGCACACCTTAATATGCGAAATTCAGCCTTATTTTTTAGCGTGTTCTGACAACTGCGCGGGTGGTGTAATAATTTAATTAGTTTTATTTATTTATTTATTTTATATTTCTTAAAGCCCAAGGATTATTATTATTTAGAGTATTGTCATGTTAGGAATGTATTGGGCTTATTTTAGAGTGTTTATTAGTTTTCTTATTACATTAGGATTATTTTAAATGTTATTTTCCTTTTTTAAATAAGAATTAGTTTTCATATTATTTTAGGAAACTAATTAGTTGCTTTATCTCCTATTTAAAGGAGTTTTTTTCATTGTATTAGGGGGACTTGGATAAATATAATAAGAGAGTTTTCACTTTTGAGTTCTTAAGAACTTGTTGAATTATTACGAATTGATTTATTTGTATTGTTATTGACTAATCAATTGATCATTCACAATCAATTGTGGTGTCTTTGATTATACTAAGGTTCACACCTCCATTACAGGTGTTGGGTTGAAGTTTATCTTTCATCTATCATCCAATTCCAAGCTTATAGTCTGTTTATAGACTATAGGTCAAGGATTCACAAACAACCTGGTTAGGAGTACAATCCGGGATCGTGTCACGTCTAGAACATACAAGCATCTATCCATGCTTGAGACGACCTATGTCTTGTGATTACTGAACTTTAGTATCAGCTTGTTGATGGACTCCTTGTCCTATAAGTAGATGTATCTTGGTGCTTAGAATCAAGAAAATTATCCAAACACAAGAAAGAACATGAGAAATGATTATTTACCTCAACTTTCTCGTTTTCAATGGCAACCAATTTCTCGAGGACTAAAAGAGGTAGTTGATTTTCGAGCATCAACATGTCGTACCTAATGTATGGCATGTTATAGAGCTTACCATGATTGCTAAAGATGGGATCATTAGTGGCATAATCGTTCATCATTTGAGTGGCTATACACAATATTTCAAGCATGAAACAACCATCTCGAATCATCAATTGCAAGAACAAGTTTGTATCCTATTGCCAGACAGGATTTAAGGTCCAATACGTATCCTTCAATTCTTGTGAGACTTGTGACAAAGCTTCAAAATAAGACCAGAAAGTTTTGTTAGATCTCTTAAGAAAGTAAAGAAGAGCTCGGTGCTTATATTCCTCCATGTGTTTCAAGTATTCTTCACCATGATGGTAAGGCCCAAATGATACAGCTTGGGGCTTGTAAGCTTTCTTGTTTATCTCTGTAACATGAGAAGGCACTTTGTAAATACACCCTACCTCTTCTTCCATATCTACATCTTCTCTATTGGATTGGCTTCCATTTCCTTGGCATAAATTAAGTTGTCATTTTAAGCAAATTCAATCTAACCAAAATACCAACCGTGTTTTCGTCCTTAAAAATTAAAGTATATAGCCTGGAAGTGTTCATACTCAACGCGCAGTGAGAAAAGTATAACAAAGTGAAACATGACTCCTTAACTTAGGATATATGTCCCGAAAACCACCGAATTTTTAATTGCGAATGGGAGGAGTATCTTATAACTCATTAACAAAGGGTGCTTGTATTTTCCAGCACCTCAAGTTTTACTCTACGAAAAGCTTGTACATCTATATAATAAGGGGGAAAAGTTTTTGAACCAACAAAATATATGTATCTTACGAAAAATTGTGCGGCTATTAATTGCTCAAAAGTTAAATGAAAGGCCAAGATGAAATAAGATAAAAAAAATATATCCCCCTTCTCTCTCCTACTTTACTAAACAAACACCGGCTTTCTGTTTCTCTCTTTTGACCAATTGACTCTTTCTCTCACTACCCCCTTCGCTTTCACTCTCACAAACCCATTCTCTTCCTCTCTCGGCGACAAAGAACCGGAGCTGCCATCATGCTGTTCTCGCACCATACCCCTTCTAACTATCTATCTCATCTCATTATCTCTAGTTCGCTGCTGTCACACTGTTTCCATCGTGCGTGCACACACTCCTCCGTCAGGCCCTGTCTCTCTAGTACGTCAAACCTATCTCTCATCCCTCTATTCTTTTTTTTTAATTTATTTTAGGGATTTTATGTGTATCTTTTCAATCTGAGAATTAATGGTATGTATGGATCTTAGAATTTACCCTTTAATTAATCATGCTTCTTTGTGTTGTTATGCTATTGTTAGGACTTAGGAGAAAAACAAAAACCCACTTTAAGAAAGTAGCCAAATTAAAGGAAGAGAAAACACATATTGTTATAAAAACTTTGCGAAAAACTCTACACATGCTTAAATTGTAATATTGTTTCCTCGCTTTCCATTACAATTTGTTTCCTCGCCTCATTTTCTTCCACTAAAAAATGAGGGATGTCAAAGTCTTGGTGGGGTTTCTTTCTTTGAAAATTCATCTCTACAGAATAGAAAGGAGAGAGAGAAAGAGATGATAGGGGGTAAGGAGTATTGATTGAATATTTTAAAATTTTATTAAATTCTATTATACTCAACTGTATGAAGAATTGCATAATTTATCCCTCTTTTGGACGCGATGACTTAGTCATGTATATTAATAATCTAAATGTATCTTTTTATTCATTTTTTGTAGTCCAATATTCTGCATATGCAAATACAGAGTCAGTCAGAGATTGAGAAAAGTCAAAACAATTTTTTTAGGTAAATAGAAAGATAAATAGGAATTTTAAGAAGATTTGATCCAGTAGAGGTGATGCAAAGGGCATAGGTGATCAGTATCAACAAAGTGAACTCATACCCATTAGAGTATTATGCATAAACTATAACAAAGAGAAGAGAGAGAGCATATGGGTAATTGCTGTGGTTGGCCTCCTGTCAACCAAAGCCCCAGCACAACTAGAAATATTAGTTCAGGTACCCCTTAGAACAGTATATGTAATTTATCCCTCTTTTGGACGCGATGACTTAGTCATGTATATTAATAATCTAAATGTATCTTTTTATTCATTTTTTGTAGTCCAATATTCTGCATAAGCAAATACAGAGTCAGTCAGAGACTGAGAAAAG
This sequence comes from Lonicera japonica, assembly GCA_021464415.1. Taxonomy (NCBI): domain Eukaryota; kingdom Viridiplantae; phylum Streptophyta; class Magnoliopsida; order Dipsacales; family Caprifoliaceae; genus Lonicera; species Lonicera japonica. The sequence continues at coordinate 9,470,737 of CM038463.1, forward strand.
GTCAAAACAAATTTTTTAGGTAAATAGAAAGATAAATAGGAATTTTAAGAAGATTTGATCCAGTAGAGGTGATGCAAAGGGCATAGGTGATCAGTATCAACAAAGTGAACTCATACCCATTAGAGTATTTTGCATAAACTATAACAAAGAGAAGAGAGAGAGCATATGGGTAATTGTTGTGGTTGGCCTCCTGTCAACCAAAGCCCCAGCACAACTAGAAATATTAGTTTAGGTACCCCTTAAAACAGTATACGTAATTTATCCCTCTTTTGGACGCGATGACTTAGTCATGTATATTAATAATCTAAATGTATATTTTTATCCATTTTTTATAGTCCAATATTCTGCATATGCAAATACAGAGTCAGTCAGAGACTGAGAAAAAGTCAAAACAAATTTTTTAGGTAAATAGAAAGATAAATAGGAATTTTAAGAAGATTTGATCCAGTAGAGGTGATGCAAAGGGCATAGGTGATCAGTATCAACAAAGTGAACTCATACCCATTAGAGTATTCTGCATAAACTATAACAAAGAGAAGATAGAAAGCATATGGGTAATTGTTGTGGTTGGCCTCCTGTCAACCAAAGCCCCAGCACAACTAGAAATATTAGTTCAGGTACCCCGTAGAACAATATACGTTTTATCTTCTTCTTCTTCTTCTTCTTATTTTTGCCTTAGTTTTAATTCAAATTGTTCAATTAATTTGGCTACTCTCTTGAAGTGGGTTTCTGTTTTTCTCCTAAGTCCTGCTTCTCCGTGTTGTTACTAAACACCTTAGAATTTGCCCCTTAATTAATTGCATGTATATAAAGTAAAATTACATGATTTAATTACCTTAGATGACCATTGTCTTTTTCAACCACCATTTATATATTATTTCTCCTTTTAATTATATTTTTATGTCATTGTTGACTTAAATTATCTTTTTTAGGTTGTGCTTTGGTACTTGATAATTTCATTCTCTTTTTGTGAGGACTGCTTAGTATATAATTTTATTTTTTTGAACTGAGCTTAGTATATAATTGGAGGTGGAAAAGTAAGTCTATTGTTTAAATAACCTAAAAACTATTTTATCATTTTGGCAGGTGCATTTGTTCAAAACTCACCTTTAAAAATGAAGGAGCTAGCAATTCTGAAGGTTGAAGTTTCGAGAGCTCCACATTCAAGTAAATAGCAATTTTATTTTTTTATTTTTTTCTTTCTTTCTTTCTTTCTTTCGTTCTTCGTTCTTTTTTTATTTTTATAATTTTATGTTTTATATTTAGCTGCATCTTGGCTCGATGAATCCCAAGTTTGTGTTTTGAATTCGCTATGCGTACAATCTCAGTAATGAAACTCTTTTGTGTCCCTTTTCTTTATTTTATGGTTACTTTTTGGGGGTTAAATTCTTATAACATTTTTTTCCAAGTGACGGATAGAACAAAGTGATTCATAATTTGTACTTTTGTAGTGGTTGAGAAACTGAGTTGGCTCGGCTACTTTCTCAGTTTTATTTTCTTTATTATAATAATAACGAAATTCTTCTGACATGAAGAGAGTCGAATTCAGGATCTTTCCTGAAATTAGGTGGATGTCTTACCGACTAGGCTAGCCTACTTACTTAAAGAAAAGGACACCTAACTTTTTTATGATATATGCAATGCTTCCTTTATAATTTTGTTTAGCTATAAGTAATTTCAATGATTGTTTATTAAAAGGACACATTTTTTCTTCTTAATTTTCAATTACATTGCTACCAAACTTTCGTCCTTTATTCTCATAAATAGTTACTAAGATTCACCAACAATAGTTGCGCATTGTCAAAATTTTGGTGATAGCTGCTGGACTTATGTAATGGTTACTACAGCTTGAGAGGACGGTTACAGCGGTGGTGGGCAGCAGATTGTGTAAAACAATAGCAAATTGTGTCAAGTTCTACTTCTGTTAATTTTGGGTAATGTATTATGTTTTCTAACATTTCCTTAATTCCTTCGTTTTTTTTTGTATGGCAGTGAGATAGTTTGTAGTTAAATATAAAAAAAAATTATCTTCTTCATCAAAAGCCTTTCCATGGAATTTGACAAGTATTCAAATTATCTAAGGTAATTTTTCTTTTAGTGATTCACTTCAGAATGTTTTCTCTTATCTATTCTTTAATGTTTGTTGTTAACACCCACCCACTTTATAGTATCCAAAGTTGAGCAATTTCTACCATTTCCTTTCCCCGTAATAACCACTCAGTAAAGCTTGTTTTTTTTTAAATGGAAAAATGAAGGACAAGAAACTTAGTACATTTATGGACGCATAAATGCGAGCTTTACTAAGTTGAATCAACCCATGGGTATGATTTTAATCAATTCCAAGAATGACGCATTTTGATTATAGATGAGTTGATTAATTATAAATGATTAGTTGATTCTAAGTCAATTGATTATAGATGAGTTGATTCCCAATTCAATAATAAAGTTAATCAATTCATCATCTATAATTGATCAATTGATTCTAAGTCAATTACAAGAATGATGCATTTTGATCTCACTGAGTTGATTCACTTGATTGTAGAATCAACTCATCATTTTATTCCCAATTAACTTAGAATTAACTCATCATCTATAGTTAATCAATTTCAAGAACGGCGCATTTTGATCTCACTGAATCAACCATTTGATTTACTTTCTACAAAATTCATATTTTGAATTTTGTTTTCACATTGCAAGTACTTGATTTTCAAGCTTCCAAATGAGGACTTCCTTTTTAATTTAAGGTTGTAATCTATCCTAAATGAAGCTGTGTTAATATAGAGCAAAGTTGTGTTATTTAGTTTATTGTTTTTTTATGATATTTGATAACCTATGGGTATGCGTTTTGATAACCTTGCATTTAGAGCAATGGGTATTTTAGGAAGAAAAAACAGAGAAGTGAACTTTTAGATTTTTTATAACATGGTCAATTACTGCTTAGGGTATGAGTGGCAGTGAGATACCTTAAATTGAATGACTAAACCAGTAAATTACTACTTAGTAATTGACTAAACCAGTGATTTTTGATAATATAGTTAGTGCTTAATAATTACTGCTTGCTTTACTCAACTAACTGCTTACTAGTGATGGTAAACGCGTATGTAAAGGTGTGTAAGGAACATGTATATACAGTTATCACTAAGAGACCATAAGAATATAACTCCCTCTATTGAATTACTGCTTATTGCTTTTGCTACTCATACCTAATTCATTTCTCAATTCAAGACTTTAAATGTATTACATTATCACTATCAAGTTAAAAGATTTCTTGAGGTGGATTTTGTTGGTGCTAGAGGTCACGGTCAACGCACTTGGCTGTGCAATAAGGCACTTGCATGGGTGGTAACGCGCTTGGTTGCTGCATTACCGTGATGCTGGTCAGCTGCGTTAATGAAGTTGGCACGCAAACTGCCTAATTGCAATGCTTCTATACTCAAGGCAGTCAATTTCTTTATTCTTTCCACCCCCCCTTTTTTATTGGAATTAAATTTTTGTATATTCAGTTACATTAATCCTTTTATTTGTTTTTTTAGGTATTTGACTTTTTCACCGTAGGCTATTGATGGTCAAAGTTTATGTAAGGCCATATATATCTTGCTCAAGGCATATTTTGGTTTCGTACTGTTTGTTTACAAAAATATATCTTGCATTATCTTAATTCTTACTTTCTTTTCAAGAACAATATTACTTTACCAAAATTCACAAAGATAAATAGGTTATGGTTTTAAATCATTGATCTAATTAAATTAGTGATTTCTTAAAAAAATGTGAAATTACAACTTGGATTCTTAATTTGGGATAGAGGGAGTAATTATTTTTATTTATTATTTGTATGATGTAAGAGAATGCACTACCTAATAGATGGTGTTTTTTTTGGCAGGTTTGAACATTTCCAAAGATAGAGCAATCTTTCAAGTGAGTCATTTGCTTGCACCCTCAGTTAAATATATTTTGGTAATAAGAAAGCATAACGACGTGTTGAGGGCATAAGTACGTTCTTCGTTGTAGGCAATTGCAACTGACCAAAGCAGCCAATTATAAAAAGTAACACAATTTCATCTCTAACTTTATAATTTAGCTTGTGTACATAAGATAATGTGGTATGAATGGAACTTAGTGTTTACTTTTTATCTACATTATAGATGCTTCGTTAGTGCAAGTTGCACGACTGTGCTAAAAGTGCCTTTGGCATGGGCTACCCCTAGTATATATATATATATATATGTTCTAAAAGATATATTTATAAAACTCATGTAATTTTTATCTTACTAGTCTTTCAACACGTGAGTTGCACGTGGTTATTAATGAGTATTTTATTTTAGAATTATAAATCAAATAACCAAAAATAAAAAAATACCTTCATCTCTCATCTTTGCAACTTCTATATCAAAGAATGAACCATAATAATAGATCGAACGACAATAAACAAAAAAATTGTTTGACAAATAGTGATCTTAATGTACACTGCTCTTTGCAAACTATAATAATAAATTGAATGACAATAAACAAAAACTTGTTTGACAAATAGTGATCTTAAATAAAGAAAAAGAATAGACTACAATGAGAAGTTTAATAAATAATTTAATATTATACTCAATGTAGACTTTGATTATAACTTGGACTCTCATTAGTTAAACAATGAGAAGTCTCTATAAATATTGTAAACTTTGACTACAATGCTGACTCTATAAGTTTAATAAATAATGTAATATTATACTCAATGTAGACTTTGATTATAACTTGGACTTTTATCAGTTAAATAATAAGAAGTTTCTATCAATGTAAACTTTGATTCTAATGTGGACTCTTAGAAGTCTAATTATCTTAGGTTGATATATAATTATAAAATCAAAGGGCATATTTGACCGTACAAAAAAAGGGAAAAACACTTACATTTATTCGTACTTTTATATATAGTATAGATAAAACTTGTAGGGTAGATTTAAACCTGAGCTGGCTGGAGCGTGGTCCAACTCATTTTTATTTTTTTAATCTTATTGTTGTTATATATTAAATTTTTAGTTTTAATTAGTTTAGTTCAATCCATCTTAACTTGATCAAATATAAATATTAGTCCACTCTTCAAAAAAAAAAATTAGTTTACCCTTGTTTAAGAGCATGAGAAAACCTACCGGGAACATCTTGCTTCACCATCCCGAACAACGAAAATATGTGAATCGTTCACTTTTAAAAATTTTGTGATAAATAAAGGATTTTGTTTTGGCTAGCAAGACTTGGGAAATGCTGGGGGTGGGCATTTTGGATTTTTTTTAGATCGGTGGGTTATTATAGACATTTAGTTAGGTCAGACTGGACTAGATTGAACTAGAACTGAAATTTTTTTATATTAAATTAGTGGATTTTTATTTTATTTTTTTAGTTAGACTACAACTTCAGTCAGCTAGAGTTTGGATCTATCCATTAACATTCCAATTTACCTTGTTTTTTGTGGGAGGTAAAGACTTACTTCTTACCAAACAATTATAAATTGTGACTAGGTATTACGTAAGGCAGCAACTCCATCATAATTAATATTTGCTCTATAATACATAGGACATGTGACTCATTTTAATTGCTAAAAATGTTCTAATTTGTATGAAATTGGTTGACATGGTGCTAGTAGTTTTTCTCCCATTACAACATAAATTCATATAAGCAATCAAGTTTCAGATTATTTGTCACGTAAGTATTACATGTGGCGGTAACTCACTTAAATAGAAACTTATTGTCAAAATCAAGTCATTGGCTAAAGTGATCGAGTGGTCCAATTTTTTTAAAATCATATCTAGAGTGATTTCTAATTTTTGTATATTTACGCAGGCTAATTAGTAAGAACGTCTTTTAAGGGGTATTTTTGGATGTTTCAATAGAAATTAAAAACTTTAAGAATGCTTCAATTGACAATTGAACTTTAGGGACGAGCGATAGATTCGGCTCAAACTTTAGGGGCCATTTTTGCTAATTACCTCACATTATTAGTGTTCTAGTGCACAGATATGCTTTAAAAGTTATAGTGGGAGCAGATTGTTGAAAGGTTAATATGTTAAAAACCAGAAAAAGAAACACAGACGGTGGCACCGGCACCGCCACCGCCACCGCTGCGGCCACGGGAGCCAAGCTTAATTCAGTTGTCCAGTTTGCGTGGGACCATTAGTTGAGGAGTTGTACGTACACCAAGTGTGGTCATATTTTTTGCAAGTCATGCATCAAGGCTGCAATAGAGAGGTAATTTTAATATTACTAATTTCATTTCTTGGAAGGAGCTAGCTAGCATTCAGATCTAGATGTGTTATTTTACCTCTTAGAACTTCATTCGGTCACTTTTCTTATTCTATTGCAAGATACTTTAGTTAGCTATTCAGTCACTTTTCCTATTCTCTTGGAGCATACTTTAGCTGCACAACAACCGCATCATTCACTTTTAGCAAGTTCCATAAACAAGCATAGTATATTTTTTTTAAAAAAAAAAAAAGAAAAAAAGAACCATAGACTATATAGTTCTTTCTTTTTAAAAAAAAATTATTGGGATCAAATGCACTAAATTCCTTAATTAGATTATGCACAAGAACAGTTAAAACAAGCATAATAAATTGGAGACAAAATATATGAATGGGTAGCTGTTTAAGATCCAGTACAACAGCTCCCAAGAACATCTTTTGAACGCAACCAAAGGAAACCATAGGCACACTAACTAATTGAAGGAAAAAAAACAATCAAAATCCAACTCGATCGATCCCCCCATTTGAAGCAAACAAATAATTAAGGACGAAATAGTTGCAGGAATCACTCAAAGATAATAGGAGAAGTTGGTTGGTCGGTCAACCTCGTGGATGATAGTATGGGTAAACACCATAGAATGTCTGAATAATGGTGAGTGCGAAAAGGAGGACTGCTGCAAAGACAGACAAAATAGCCCAAGGACTCCTAAAGTAGGTATGGATCAGATTTGCACGCCACTCATTCCACGGCTTCTTGCAGTACTTGTGGACCTTCTTGTGAACAACATCGAGGCTACTTTCAGGATCGAGTGTAATGTCTTTCGAGAGCGAGTTGAATAGCTTAGCAACGGCCTTGTCACTTCCGATTGCGTTTTGGATTATACCTTGGGAATGTAGTAGACTGACGTCTCTGGCATTGTCGATGATGTTGTCCATGAAGAATATGTAAGAGGTCACCTCATTCCCGGCTCCAACATGGAACCGCTCAAACGCTATTTGGTTCAGGAACATTGATTTGGTTGTATCGTCCACCACAATAGGGGGGAGCCTTAGAATCCCACCTTTGAATGTGATGTCTTGAAGGCTTCCGGTTTTGCTCTTCTTGAACCGGATTCCAGCTTCATTGAGCTCTGTTGCCGATCGAATGATCTCACCCTCGTCCTCCTCTGAGTCAGCACTGCGGATATTTATCTTTCGGTTATTATGGGACTTTTTATGTCGAGGGTCTTTCCATAGTAGGCCTTTTCTGTACGCATCTAAAACATGCAAGCATTTACCTATGCTTGAGACAGCAGACGTGTTGGGATTACAGAACTTAAGTATCAGCTTGTTGACAACCTGATCCTTGTCCTGTATGTAGATGTATCTTAATGCTTAGAATCAAGGAAACGTAAATAGAAGAAAGAACTCGAGAAATGGATTTGTTACCTTAACTTTGTCGTTTTCAACGGCAATAAGTTTCTCGAGAACCAAAAGGGGTAGTTGATTTTCAAGCATAAGCATGTCGCGCTTGATGTATGGCATGATATAGAGCTTACCGTGATTGCTAAAGATGGGATCGTTAGTGGCGTAATCGTTCATCGTTTGAGTGGCTATACGTAATATTTCGAGCATGAAACAGCCATCCAGAATCATCAGTTTCAAGAATGCATCTGTATCCTGTTTCCAGACAGGATCGAGGGTCTCGTATGAATCCTTCAAATCTTCTACGACTTGTGACAGAGCTTCAACATAAGACTCGAGAGGTTTCTTAGATCTCTTGAGAAAGTGAAGAAGAGCTCGGTGCTTGTGCTCCTCCATGGGTTTCAAGTATTCTTCTCCATGATGGTACGGCCCAAAGGAGACAGCTTGGGGCTTGTAGGCTTCCTTGTTTATCTCTGTAACACAAGGAGCCACTTTGTAGATGCACCTCTTCTTCCATATCTCCATCTCCGTTTGTATCTCCTCTGAAGTAGCTGCCATTTTCTTGAGCTCGTCATTTATTTTGATCACCCAACCCTTTTCTCCCATTTTGTTTTACGAGCAAGCTTTTGTGGTTGATAGCTTATTGTGGATGTGAGCATGCTTACTTATATAATCTACGAAGAGTCTACTAAAAGTAGTCCTATGATGTATATTATGGTTCCTCTTAATGTGTATCTTTGGAGCATATATTTTTGTACTCGTTTCTTAGCAAGTGTTCCATATATATTTTCTTTTAAAACCTCAAAATTAAGAATGTATTTTCTAATATAAATGTATTGATCTTGTATTGCTTTTTTGATTAATGCTATAGTCTTCTTGAGTTGAACAATTGTTTCAAAAAAAAAAAAAATACCGAATTCTAAATACTCAAATAAACTTTATTATTACCCATTAATTATTTTAAAATTAGATTACCCTTGAAAAAATGGTTAAAGAGTTGTATTTTTCGATTGTATCAAATGTCCATGTTCAATGCGAATTAAAATATGACACATGTGTTAATATTTAAATAAACTTGATTTCTACTAGTACCACCACATGAATCAAAGTATTTAGGGAAAATGAGTGAAAAATCCCTAATAAGATTACATTTCTGTGAAAGGTCTATCACAAGATGTTTTAACTCAATAAGGACACTTTTTATTTCCAAAACTAATGACAAGGACAAAATCAACATTAATTGGAATGAGATTTTACAAAGTTTCCCATATCAATTTAAATTAGTGTATGTGTATATATATAGATGCATTGTCTATATATATATATATATGTATGTACTTATTATATACACAATGAAATTTTCCAAAGTGAAATTCTTATTACAGTGAAATTTTATCTGTACAACAAAATTTCATTGTTAACTACACAATTGAAATTTTCCAAGTGGAATTCTCATTACAGTGAAATTTTATTTGTACAAAGAAATTTCATTGTTAACTACACAGTAAAATTTTCCCAAGTGGAATTTTCATGAGAGTGAGCAAATAAATTTCATAGTTAATTACACGGTGAAATTATCCAAAGCGGAATTCTTATTACAGTGAAATTGAAATTTTATCTCTAAAAAGAAATTTCATTATTAAGTACGGAGTGAAAATTTTCATGGTGAATCTTATTACAAAAGGGTCATGACTAGAGTTAAACTACAAATTAAAATTCACTTGATCTATACCTCATGCTTGCTTATAAGTTGATCAGTGCAAGTTGTAAGAGACGACTTTTTACCATTTATTATCTAGGTTGATTTAGGTTACATATAAAATTTTTGCTACCATTTACCCGATTCTTCTATTATTTCTTGCAATACGCAACGAGATACACTTTCCAGAAATATATTTAATTCCTTTAAGTAGAGTGAATGAAATAAGGGAAGATTGGGAAAAAAGTATACTCATGTAACTTGTTGTCCTTCTCATGCTAAAAGTTTTTAAGTTGGACTTAACTTTGGTTTCTAGACATATTAGGGATTTATCTCCGTAGCTCCCAAGTATTTAAGTTTATTGTATCAGCTAATAGGAGTTATTGTACGTATCAGCTAATAATAGCTAATTTTAAGGTTTCATATTCCTCGCCGCGTCAGAAATATTGAACATGAATCAAAGTATCCAACTTTTTTGCCTTAATTAAGACAAGGATAATATTTTGGGGTCCGCGTTTCTGCTTTTGCAAAGAGGGATATAGTGAGGGCAATTGTTTCTTTGATTTCCTAAGCAAGGAAGGCATAAAGCTGCCATTTAATTTAAGCAAACACACATCATGTGTTTTCATTCTTTTTCAGAGACCCTTTCTCAGACACTTCCCATACGCCCTCCCTCCTTTCCTAAAAAATGGAAGTATATATATATGTGCGCTCCATGTGTTCGTGGCCTGCATTAATAAAAATTTATAACTCATAATAATTCTTTTATATTTTATATAGATTTTCAAATAAAATAAGCACATTTTATGGCATTTTCTCAATGACAACAACTTGTGTGCGTTTTTCATGCTTAAAATGGTAGAATTAAAGCCCGATTTAAACATTATTTTTTGTTGTGATCCCCGATGCGTAGAAGGTAATTTCGTACTTTCTTAAGACGTACTTTCCAAAACTCCTCCCAACACATCGTATATAGTATAGATAGATATAGATGTGTGAGAACCCGTGTTTTCGACGCAGGCCCTCTTGGTAGCGATTCTTCTGGTTTCTTGGTTTGTTTAGAAAATGGTTCGTTTTATTATAAAGAAAAGGGTAACAGTTGGTAAAGGAAATCAGAGTCGTCAGTTCGTTTTAATTAAGACAAGGATAATATTTTGGGGTCCGCGTTTCTCCTTTGCAAAGAGGGATATAGTGGGGGCATTTGTTTCTTTGATTTCCTAAGCAAGGAAGGCATAAAGCTGCCATTTAATTTAAGCAAACTCACATCATGCGTTTTCATTCTTTTTCAGAGACCCTTTCTCAGACACTTCCCATACGCCCTCCTTCCTCTCTTAAAAATGAAAGTATATATGTGCGCTCCATGTGTTCGTGGCTTGCATTAATAAAAATTTATAACTCAAAATAATTCTTTTATATTGTATAAAGATTTTAAAATAAAATAAGCACATTTTATGGCATTTTCTCAATTGACAACAACTTGTGTACGTTCTTCATGTTTAAAATCGTAAATTTAACTCCCGATTTAAACATTATTTTTTGTTGTGATCCCCAATGCATGGAAAGGTAATTTCGTAATTTCTTAAAACTTTCCAAAACTTCTCCCGGCACTTCGTATATAGTATAGATAGATATAGATGACAAAATAATACTCTTTAGAGCTTGTGTAGTTAGAGTTTTGGGAATGGGATAGGCATCCTAAATTCCTGAAAAGTTTTTCTCATGATATTGTTAGAATATTATATTGTAATATTATATTAATGTATAGAATATCTCAGTGTATTAGGTTTACATATCCTGTTGTATTGTTTTTTCCCTTTATATAGGGGACCTCTTCTATGAATCAGAATACAATTCACATAAACAAAGCTTCTCTCTCTAAAAATCAAGTTGGTATCAGAGGAGGTTGAAGAAGATCCTCTCTCTTCTACTCTCTCAAATCTGCCAAGCTCCATTCAAAGGGGAAAGAAATCTCCCCACTTCTATTATCTCAAGTCCACCATCCGTTCACATCTACAAATCATTCAAGCATAAACCCACTCACTACAACCAGATCTGTAAATCAGATCTACGAAACCCAACAAACCAGTAACGTATCTTAGAACACCAGATCCACGATTCTCACAAAGCTACTTCGTCTTTCGGAGCACAAAAAACACACCATCGAAATCAACGACTTCGATTGTGATCAGATCGTATCCAAAACCGTCAAAACCGAACTCCATCCTCATCGTCTGGAGAAGACGATCACACTGAGAGAAAAATCACTACCAACGGACGTCACACGCGCCCTCACGCGCGGCCTAAGTAAGTCACGCTCCGTCCCGTCGATCCACGCGCCGTCAATCTGCAACTTAACGCCGTTAGTCGCCGTTAGCCGCCGTCAGTAACGCCGTTAACCGCCGTTAGTTAACGCCATTAGTTGCCGTCCGTTAACACCGTTAACGTCCGTCAGCTACAGTTAACGGCGCCGTTATCCGCCGTCAGTCAACAGTCAACAGGTTTTTTTCTTTGATCCGGTTTATTTCCAAAAGCATATTTTGTCCGGTTTTTTAGTTTTTTGACCGGTTTTCTACAAAGTTAGACCGGTTCTTAGGGTTTTTGGTTGTCTTGATCTCAAATTCGGCATTCGTTTTTTCAGATCTCGCTCCTATTTATCAGTACTAGTTATAACACTATACAATGCCTATCGATCCACCTACAATTACTTCATCATCAAGTAATAAATCATCCCCAATCATTGTACAAACTGAAAGTTCTTCATTCAATATCGGGATTACATTGGATGAAACAAATTATGATCTATGGTCTCAACTTATAGAGATGCATATCGCGGAAAAACAAAAATTCTCGTTTATTCGCGGTACGACACCAATTCCGAAAGTAGGCACCATTGAACATGAAGCGTGGAGTTCAGACGATCAAAGGGTAAAGAGATGGCTCTTAATGTCCATGAAATCGGATATTATGAAGCGGTACATTCGAGTTCCTACAGCACGAGAAATTTAGAAGTCTCTATCTAAAGCATTCTATGACGGGGCTGATGAACTACAGGTTTTTACGTTGAATCAGAAGGCATTTACAGCTAAACAAAGTGGCCAATCTCTCTCCGAATATTATGGAGAACTTACTGAAATCTTCAGCGAATTGGATCATCGCGATAAAGTGGTTATAGAAAATCCGAACGACATCGAATCATACAAAAAGTCAATCCAGCGTCTACGGGTTCACATTTTTTTGGCTGGATTAGATAACGAAAATGAACAAATTCGAGGTGAAATCTTGCGAAAGGATCCAGTTCCGGAATTGGAAGAAACATATTCACTTGTTCGTCAAGAGGATATCCGGTGAAGGACTATGAACAGTGACATTGCTCATATCGATGCCACGGCTATAGTGGCTCGCACCTGTGATCAGACCCGAAAAAACTCAAATTGGCAAAATCAAGCAACTTTATCTCGTGACTCGCAATTAAGAGACCGAGGAGGCAGGTTTCAATATCCCTCTTATTCGGTGTGTGGACAAACTGGACACTCTAAAAAGGGTTGCTATCATGTAATCGGCTATCCAGACTGGTGGGATCACTCCCGGGATCGTCGTTCAAGCCATAAGGATGAAAGTGATGGGAAGAAGGCCTCTGGATTGCTTGCCACTGCTCATACCACTGGTAAGGCCTTAAATTCTGCCTCTATTTTGAATAATACATGGATAATTGACTCTGGTGCTACAGATCATATGACATTCGATTCTAGACATGTTACCGCTATTACCCCTTCATCCACCAATTTCATTTCCACAGTTAATGGTGATCCAGTTCCTGTTATTGGAGAAGGGATAATTCATTTATCTAATTCTATGAATTTAAACTCTATTCTTATAGTTCCTTCACTTAATTACAATTTGGTCTCAGTACCTCAAATTACTAATGCATTAAATTGTATCGTTGTGTTTTGGCCTACTCATTGTGTTTTTAAGGATATTCAGACAAGATAGACGATTGGTTATGGGATTAAGCGGGAAAAATTGTACTACTTGGACCTTGAAGTGAAAGGCGCGAACCAGTTACAATAGGCTCTACAAATTGGTACTACCCGAGAAAAGAAAGTTGAAGATGAAATCTGGTTATGGCACCCTCGTTTGGGTCATGCATCATTTGGCTACTTAAGAAAGTTATTTCCTCAATTATTTAAGAATGTCGATCTTTCTACGTTTAAGTGTGAAACATGTGAACTTGCAAAGAGTTATCGTACTTCTTTTTCATCATCGTTGAATAAATGCTTAGTCCCTTTTATGTTAATCCATTCTGATGTTTGGGGACCATCCCCAAATAATTCTTTAAGCGGTTTTCGATGGTTTGTCACTTTTATTGATGATTGTACTAGAATGACATGGATTTGTCCTATGAAATCTAAGAGTGAAGTCAGTTCTTTATTTCAGCGATTTCATAAACAGATTAGCACCCAATATAATGCTACTATTCAAGTCGTTCGAAGCGATAATGGAGGCAAATATATGGCTACATCTTTACAGGATTTTTTTCAACGTTATGGGATTATCCATCAAACTACCTGCCCATATACGCCACAACAAAATGGGGTTGGAGAAAGGAAGAATCGACATTTGTTAGAAATGGTTCGGGCATCGTTACTTGGGGCGAATGTTCCGGTGTCTTACTGGGGTGAAGCACTTTCATCGGCTGCATATTTGATTAATCGTGTTCCATCAGCAATTCTTGATTTTCAAACGCCATTCGATGTACTCCATAAAGAATTCTTGACTTCTCATGAATCCAACTTACCTCCGCGAATCTTTGGTTGTGTGGCATTTGTTCTCTTACCTAAAGAACAACGGAATAAACTCGAATCTCGTGCAATCAAGTGTATATTTATGGGCTATGCATCTAATCAAAAAGGGTATCGATGTTATCATCCTCCATCACGGAAGATGTATGTGACTAAGGATGTCGTATTTCATGAAGGAGAGATGTATTTTCAGAAGAGTGAACTTCAGGGGGAGCATTATAGTGAAGTTCGAACTTTTGATTGTAGTAACAACGACCAAGTTGAGATCTCACCACAAGTTTCAGTAATGCCGAGTTCGCCACGACCGTCGTCACAGTCGTCAGAACCAAGTTCACTAAGTCCAAACTTACAATTGCCCCCGCCTGATCCAAATGACCAATCATCTCTCTACGACACGTCTACGTCTGAATATCAGGTACATTCTCCTGAACCTTTTAAAAGGCAACTCCCTCCCCGAAATAATAGAGGTATTCCAAAACCAACATATGAACCCGATCTTACAAGCAAAGCCAAATACCCTATGAGTAATCATGTGTCTTATGATAAGTTGTCTGAATCGAATAAGTCATTTGTATATCAGTTATCCTCTGTATCTATTCCTAACAGTGTGCAGGAAGCCTTTAATGATCCAACATGGAAAGCAGCTATGGATGAGGAGATGAGATCCTTGAAAAAGAATGACACATGGGAGATAGTTGAATTACCACCAGAAAAAAGGCGGGTCGGTTGCAAATGGGTGTATACTGTCAAATATAAGGCGGATGAAACCATTGAAAGATACAAAGCGAGACTGGTAGCAAAAGGTTACACCCAGACTCAAGGAATCGATTATCTAGAGACATTTGCACCGGTGGCTAAAATCAATACAGTACGTGTCTTGCTCTCGTTAGCTACAAATATGGATTGCCCACTTCAATAATTTGACGTAAAGAATGCCTTTTTACATTGGGATTTGGAAAAAGAAGTATATATGGAATTTCCACCAGGTTATGAAGTCCCTGTGGAACACAGAAATAAGGTATGCAAATTGAAAAAATCTCTATATGGCTTTAAACAATCTCCCAGAGCTTGGTTTGGAAGATTCACTAGGTCGATGAGGAAATTTGGTTACAAACAGAGCAATTTTGATCATACATTATTTTTGAAAAGGTGCAATGAGAAGATCACAGCACTCATTGTTTATGTTGATGATATGGTAGTTACCGGAAATGACTCACAAGAACGAGAATCTCTAAAGGAATATCTATCTCGGGAATTCGAGATGAAAGATCTTGGCGAATTAAAGTATTTCTTGGGAATTGAAGTGTTTAGGTCCTCCAAAGGCATATTTCTATCTCAGAGAAAGTATGCAATGGATTTGTTATGTGAAACCGGAATGTCTGCTTGTCAGCCATCAGAAACCCCCATGGCAGAAGGTTTGAAATTAAAAATCGAAGCTGATCAAGTACCCGTTAATAAAGAGCGCTATCAGAGATTGGTAGGAAGGTTAATGTACTTAGCACATACCAGACCTGACATTTCTTATGCATTGAGTATAGTGAGTCAATTCATGCATAATCCTGGAGAGAAACATATGAAAGCTGTCATGAAAATCATTAGTTATCTAAAGGCATCTCCAGGAAAAGGAATTTTGTTTACAAAGAATAGTGATATCTCAAAGGTTGAAGGATACACTGATGCTGATTGGGCGGGAAATTTAAGTGATAGAAGATCTACATCAGGATACTTTACGTTTGTTGGTGGGAATCTCGTTACCTGGAGAAGCAAGAAACAGAATGTCGTGTCTCGATCAAGTGCTGAGGCTGAATATCGAGGAATGGAAATGGGAGTCCAAGAGTTATTATAGCTAAAACTTTTATTGACTGATTTGGGTTATCCACCGAGAGAAGCTATGGTATTATATTGTGATAATAAAGCAGCATGCGATATTGTCCAAAATCCGGTT
Organism: Lonicera japonica; assembly: GCA_021464415.1. Lineage (NCBI taxonomy): Eukaryota > Viridiplantae > Streptophyta > Magnoliopsida > Dipsacales > Caprifoliaceae > Lonicera > Lonicera japonica. The sequence goes on from CM038463.1 coordinate 9,486,802, forward strand.
CAACATGATAGAACAAAACATGTGGAAGTGGACAGATTCTTCATTAAAGAGAAATTGGAAGAAAACATAATTGTTGTACCTCATATACGTTCAGAAGATCAGCTGGCTGATGTTCTTACCAAAGCTGTTTCAAACAGAATATTTTCTAAATTGATCAGCAAGTTGGGCATGTTTAATATTTATGCACCAACTTAAGGGGGAGTGTTAGAATATTATATTGTAATATTATATTAATGTATAGAATATCTCAGTGTATTAGGTTTACATATCCTGTTGTATTGTTTTTTCCCTTTATATAGGGGACCTCTTCTATGAATGAGAATACAATTCACATAAACAAAGCTTCTCTCTCTAAAAATCAAGTGATATATAGGATGTCTTGCCTTCGAACATAAATTCTTCTTTCTTAGAATATTGAATTACCTCTCTATATTTAGTTCAAACGAGAATATGAATGAAATACTTATGAATTACCAAATATTCTTCATTTTATGAAATTAAAAGACAAGTCATATCAATTTTACAAATATAAAATTTAAGCTTTTATTGTCATGAACTATGAAAAGTCATACGTATTTAATAATAAAAAGAAAATATTTAATGATATTTTTTTTCTCTTAAAAGGAATTAAATAAAGAAAAAAAGTTGCCTCGGGAAGTAAAAAGGATAGGATATTACAGTCTTAAAAATAAAATCTTAAGAGAAAGCGTAAAAGAGAATACATAGAATAATCATTTATTCCCATCCATTTAAGAAGGGGAATTTTGAAGGACTACTTTATTCCTGGAATGATACATACCTAACCTAAAACAGGAATCAAATACCGAATCATTCTAAAATGGAATATAGCATTCCGGGAATGATTTAAAACTCAAATCAAATGAGCCTTTAATTATGCAATCTATCTGGCAAAAAATATGTAGGATTCATTTAATTTTGAATACCAATCATGTCATTGTTAGTGTTATGTACGAACATGTAAACTACCATCTATTCATGAAGTTGTTTTTGTAACACCCCTTAATTAACACGATTAACCATGCAATTAAGGTCTAGAGTGCTACTTATCCATCTTAGGCAAGCTAAAAAGGATATAAGAACTATCAAACAAATTATACAACTAATATAAAACATGATTTTAAGTCAACATTTACAACCATATATACATATCCTATAAACAACATAACTACTGAATTTACATAACACGTAAAAACTAATTATACAAACACCAAAAGCCATAAAGAGAAATATATATATATAAGTTTAAACAATACTAGGCAAGCCTCGGCTAGCCATAATGTCACTATTTACAAGAAAATCAAAGTATTAGAGCCTTTTAAGACGTTTCTGAACCCCGTTGCGTCATTGGTATCATTTCCTGCAAGTGTACCTACATTTTTAAACCTAATGCTCAATAAGGGGGAAATAAGGGTATGATTTTTAAAATATAGTTTTTGCATCGTCATATAATAATTTTTTGAACATCATAAACAACACATGTTATTATAAAAAGACATATGATTTATAATGCATAATTATGTTTATGCAGTTTACCTGTTTCGTGTCAACCCTGTTTATTATGCCTTTGGCGTACCATCTTAAAAAAATATACCAAATATACTAAGTTTGAATCATATAATGGATTTGTCTTGCTCTTATAGAATATGCTGGAACTAGATAAATAAATAAATAAATAAGACCATAATGTCCATATTAGATACACTTCATAACCTATAATGCTTTGCCATTGTATAGATTTTCAGGCTCCTCATTGCAAGCTCTGGACGGTCGACCTCATTGTTTCCCCTAGGGGTTTAGGCATTTTCAACCCAAAGGCTCCGAGCCTTACTTATTTTCAACCGCATGCATTACTCATAAAGAGTTTTCATTATAACCATGATATCATATATATGTATATATATATATATATATATGCTGAGATGTTGCCGAGAATTCAGTAATGGAGCATAGCCAGTCATATTTAGATAATATCAGGATGATGATGATGATAGAAGCATTTGTAAGCTTGCCAAGAGGAACAAGATTTTATATAAACTTCGAACCCATATTAGATAATGATGCCCCGATTATAGCAAAGAAGCCAGGTTAACATGATTATGATGCAATTCATATTATATTTTTAAGGCAAACACTACATTTTTTAGGAATATAGAGATCTGCTTTACTTGCAAGGTAAATTTTGAGTTTACAAGGCATATCTTATCCATAACCAACAATTTAATACCAAATTATTCAAGTTATTAATCTCATCAAACTTCAATTTCTAGTTTATAACATGCAAATATAAAAAATAGGAATTTTCCATAATTTAAGACAAATTCATCAAAAGTTTAAGCCTAAAAACCCCTACATCCAATTATACAACACAGAGAAAGAAGATGAAAATAGTGACCCAAATCCCGATTGCCAAAATCTCAAAATTTCTACGCCACCGCGTTCCTCTCGATGTATATAATGGTTTTCTTTAAAGATTGAAAGTGATTCGGTGAAGATTTATAGGTGAAATTTAGAGAGAAAAACCTTTGAAACCCCTCATATGTTGTTTTGTGTTGAAAATGGGTATAAAAAATGAAAAATATTAATTTTTTGAGTTTTAACACCTCTATTAACCGACATGCAACAGGCTCATGTTGGTCTTGAATATGGAATTCTCAAATTTAGGTTAATTTAAGATTAACCAAGATTAACCATAAGTATTTTTGCTCAAAAACAACATCAAAATATATTTAACTACTAATTTAAACATGAAGTGTTACAATCTCTCCCACTAATAAAAATTTCGTCCCCGAAATTTGGATTACGTACCCTACATAAATAATTTAGACTTGGTCTTATCGGTTAATTTATGATTTGAATAGGTCGCGTTTCGTCGTTTCGTCATCAAGAACTTTTTAATCCTCCTATTAAACTATATGTGACAGATCATGGACATACTGGCGAAGTGTAGACACATGAAAAACGTTGTGAACATGTAACATTTGAAGTGGCAGAGCTAGATAATATGATACATTCTCAACACGTTCTAAGTTTTTGAATGGCCCAACATGTCGAGGAGCAAGTTTCCCTTTGCTACCAAAACGTGTAATACCAAAATAAGGTTTGGTTTTTAAGAACACATGACTGCCCTCTTCAAACTATAATGGATGACAACATTTATTGGCATAACTCTTTCGCTGACTTTGAGTGGTAAGAAAATGTTAGCGAATAATCTTAATGTTATCAATAGTTTGCTCCACCAACTTCATACCCAACAAAGTTTTTTCCCCGACTTCACACTAACAAATCGGAGACCTATACGGCCAACCATAAAGGATTTCGTAAAGTGATATGCCTATAATAGCCAGAAAACTATTATTTTATGCAAATTCAACTAAAGGTAAATACTCGACCCAATTTCCACGAAAATCTAGAACACAAGCCTTCATCATACTTCGAGTATTTAAATAACACGCTCGGATTGTCTATTGATTTGAGGATGAAATGCCATGTTAAAATTCATTTGAGTGCCTAGAGCTTTTGCAAACTTTACCTAAAATTGAAAAGTAAAACGAGGATCTCGATCGGATATAATAGTAAGAGGTTTTCTATAAGGTCTTAATATTTCCCAAACATACAATTCGCCAAAACTATCTTCACTTTGATTATTACGAATGGGAAAGAAATAATAAAATAATATTATATTCGAGTTATATATGAAATGATTCACTTTAGTTCCATTTCTTTTGTTTTGGTTTTAGTTTTTTTCAATTTGATTTTTAACGGATTAGTTGGAATTAGTATGGTTTGATCATTTGGTTTTATGCAACAACACCCTTAACGGTTGCTGGTGACCATGATTTGTGAGGTCTCAAGAGGATAAGGAAATAAAAAGGACTAGTAATTAAAGGTGCATTTGACATGTCAGATAAGAAAGTCGAATAAGATTATTTAATCTCATCCGGAGAGGATAAAATAATCCCACATCCACTAAATAGGCATTATCATATCCTTTCATGTCCTACATGTCAAATACGGCCTAAGTGTATAATTGACTATTAAAAGAATTAGCATATTCTTGTAATGGACAAACACTTAAAAGTGTCCTTATAACTAAAATAAATTGTAAACGAAGTACTCATACATATAAATGTGTCATGAAAAAATAAGGTGTCCCTTTCCTTTGGATATAATTATGGAAGGCAACCCTTATAACCCATTATCTCTTATAACAACTTAATGATGACTCAACAGTAACCAAATGGAACTCGCGAATGAAGTCCTTAATTACAGCAATAAATAACTTGTCCCTTTCAACAATAAGTAGTTTCCAGAGGACCAAAAGATGTATTTGGTTTTCGAGAATGTGCATATTGTACTTGAAGAAAGGCATGATATATATTTTTCCATGAATATATATATGTTGAAGATAGGATCATTAGTGGCATAATCATTCCCAGAAGTAATGGCCATACATAATATTTCGAGCATAAAACAGCCATCTAGAATCATCAGTTGCAAGAATGTGCTTGTATATCGTTGCAATACTTCTTCAAGGGAATCGTACAAGTCCTTCAAATCATGAACAACTTTGGCCAAAGATTCAAGATGAGATTGGAGAGATTTTCCAGATCTCTTGAGAAAGTGAAAAAGAGCTCAGCGCTTGTGCTCCTCCATAAGTTTTAAATGTTGCTCACCATGATCTTAAGGCCCAAATGAGACAACTTGTGGCTGGTAAGCAAGCACGGAGCCAATTAAGCCCCAGTGGGGGCTCAAACCCCACGGCCCCACTCAAGTTTTTTATTATTTTTTTAACATATATAGTATTAAAAATTATATAAAGGATAGGAGTAAAGTAATTAAAAAATAATGGTAAAAACATTAGGGTATAACTGCTATTGCTGAAAAAGTGACCTTAATGAATTAAAAGTGTCAAAACAATACGTGTTAAGTGTTATTTACAATAATTTTGTAGCAGCTAAAGTACTTATTTAGAGTGCTAACTGCATTAATAATTAAGATAAATTAACTTAATATTTACTAAACTCATATATCCCTCATTTTTGTTGTCGACATTTAACTTTACATTGTACTTAGTATTACAAATTGTTTAACTAGTAACCGAACCCCATTTTCGCCTCTATTATTTATGATGAATAATTTTCATCACATAATATACTCATGTAGTGCTAACAATGTGTGCTTTGTCACAAATTTTGCTATGAATATTATAAAAACATATTTGCTCAATCACAACAACGTGAATTATAGCATGGTTGTGGATGTAGAAATCAATCATTAGATGAAATAGATAATGAGACTATTAAGAAATGATTTTAGACTATGAAAAATCGTCAAGACGGTGCTCATGATGAATTAACTATCTAATTTTTCTTTTTCTTTTTTTCTGTTGTTCTATCGCCCCCACTCAAAATAATTCTTAGCTACATTCCTGCGGGTAAACTTGCTTGTTTAGCTCTGTAACATGAGGTGCCACTTTGTAGATGCTCCTCTTCTGCCATACCTCCACATCCACTGAACTAGTTGTCGTATGGTTGAGCTCCTCATTTATTTCGATCACCCAATGCTTTTGTTTTGCTCTTAACACATTCACATACAAATAACTTCGAGCAAGAACATAGAGAACTTATATATATACTGCTAACCACTAATATACCACGACATAAGGGGAAGTTTGTTTCATGTTGGATGATGTTCTAAAAAACAAAGTGCTATAATTTATCCCTTGCTTGCAAAGAGCAAGAGAAAAAGAAAGGAATAAAATCAAGGTAGGTATATAATTAGAGGTAGTTGTGTGACTGATGCTTAATTTTTTGTGGTAATTAAAATTAAATGATGCGCTGTACTGTTTCTATTCGTTTCTAATAAGAGACCTTTTGATAAAAAACAAAATCTTAAGGACTCCCAAAAACGGAGAATATATTACCATGCTTTTTGAACCAGATTTACAGATCCATTTACAATGGCAGAGAAGTAAAATGTTAGATACATTGCAAATGTTCCAAGTAAAACGTACTGGATTTGAGTCGTGGGAAGTTGGGAACAGAAATCTTAGCACAAACAAAATTTGCCTAATTTGAAAACTCATACATCCGAATTTATAGGAAAATCTCAGTTCTTCCAAACTCATTGATCTAATTACATTCCCATGTTTCAATAACTTGTTAAAGTCAATTCAAGAAAATTTTGTAACAGTATATATGAATAAAGATAAATTGTAATGGCATTAACTGTAATAAAATGTTTGAAATAAGTAGTAACAAGTTTTAGATCTTAAAACAATAGGAAAATAAATTCAGTCTAAATCTAATTTTGTTTTATTAAAACGGTAGTACAAAAATGTTTGATATAAAAGCCACGGATTTTAAGCATGCGAGGTGAAAAGATGATACGATGAATGTCTAATTTTTACTTTTTTTATTTTTATTATTTCAATTCCTTGTTAAAAAAAATATAAATAAATAAATTTGGCCTCTCAAAAAAACAGCATTTCCCCTTCTCTTTCAAAAATTTGGAGGAAAATCATGCCAATAGAGATGTGTACTCTTGCCAATATCATTTAACAAATTAAAGACTATTTGTCCATGTCAAAGAAAAACTGAAATGGATTTCAAATTTATCAACTAGTTGCAATGAAATACAAAAGAAAATTATGAAGTTGTGCAACATTAATTATTACAGCTAGAGATGTATAAAAAAATATGTATATATATACACATCATAGATAGTAGTACGCGCTGTATTTAGTTATTTCCAAAATCTTTTGTTTCTTAGTATGAACAGGAGGGTAGAAATTATACACCATTAATTATTACACTGAGGAAAAAAAGAAGAAGCAAGTTTGCTGCTAACAGAATAGGCCAAGGACTGGTGAAGTAGGTGTGGACGATACTGGTGCGCCACTCATTCCATTTCTTTTTGCAATGTTTGTCAACCATCATGCAGATGTCGTAAAACCTAATTTCCAGATCGAGTGCAATGTCTCTCACTACCGAGTTGGCTAGTTGATAGGGCCGGCCTTGAGATTCAAGGGGCCCTAAGCGAACTTTTCTTTCAGGGGGCTCTTTTCCATAAGGCGCCATTTGATTGTTAGGAAAGTTAAGTACGAAAGTTATTTCCAATAATTAAAAGTGCAGTAAAGTGAATAAAAGAAAATAAACTTACTTCCACGAATGTGTTTGTTTGACAACTAAATAAAAAAATTATATTTGTGTAATTAAGCTTTGTAAGTTTTTTTTCACTTGAAATTAAAGTTAGTTTTAAAAAATAATTTCTTTTAAAGGAAAAAGATTCTACTAATAAATAAGCTTACATTTTTTTTTAAGTAATTGAGCTTCATAAATTTCTAATTTAACTTGGTCTTAAAAAGTAACTAAAGAATAAGTAAGCTTGGTCTTAAAGAAAAAAGGAAAAAGAGGCAAAAAAAAGAAAATAAGTGGTCTTAGAAAAAACAAAAAACAAGAAAATAATAATTTACGGGAAGATTTCAAACCTCCAACTAACCGCACATGAAGTTAGTAAATGTGCTAACTGCTGACAACCTCTAGAGAAAGACATCATTTTGGACAATACGTCCAATGATCCAATCTTCGGAGATCATGGAAAAGCATATATCATGCCATTCTTCTAGTACGACATGCTCATGCTCGAAAACCAACTACCTCTTTTGGTCCTCAAGAAACTACTCAGTGGGTGTTCGAAGTGGAACCATGATTTGCGCCCCCCCCCCCCCCCCCCCCCCCCCAAACCCACAAATACTTTGTCCTTTTCAACAGCAAGTAGTTTCTTGAGGACCAATAAAGGTAGTTGGTTTTCGAGAATGAGCATGTCGTACTTGAAGAACGGCAAGATAACTCTCCATGATCTCCAAAGATTGGATCATTGGACGCATAGTCATCCACGGCTCCAGTGGCTGTGCGCAATATTTTGTGCATGAAACAGCCATCTAGAATCATCGTTGCATGAACACGTCTGTATCTTGTTGCCATACAAAATCAATTAAGGGGATAATACACGTCCTTCAAATCTTGTACGACTTGGGCCTAAGGTACGTAAGACTTGAGAGACTCATTAGATCTCTTTAGAAAGTGAAGAAGAGCTCGTTGCTTGTGCACGTCCATAGGTATCAAGTGTTCCTAGCTCGGCATGATGGTAAGGCCCAAAGGAGACTACTTGTGGTCTATAAGCTTTCTTCTTTAGCTCTGTAACTTGAGGAGCCACTTCGTAGATGCACCTCTTGCTCCAAATCTCGTTTAATTTCCATTTGCATTTCCTCTTTTGAAATGGTTTCCATTTCCTTGACCCTGTCATCTATTTCGCTCGCCCAATCCTTTTTTTATCATTGCACGTGTTTTGCTCTTAATTAATTAACTTACAACAAAATCATGGAAAAGTTATAAGCACTAACATATGCTTATATATACACACACCAAGTCCCTTGTAAAAGGACACAAAACAGAATTTTATTTCTATGTTCATGATATTCCAAAAACATAAAAGTATCGCTACACATCCCTTGCCTGCAAAGAGCAAAAGGGGGAAAAGCGAAAAAACTTATTTGTTAACAAGGCACTTGTTTGTAAGATTTTCAAAAAAAGCAAAGTATAAATGCAAAAGAATACATTGTACGAGTCAATGGCAGAGCTAGGATTTAATGGTAAGGGGCAAAAAAAATTATATGACATGTTTAACTCTCCATTGATACTTTGTCATTTCAAGAAAATGACGCCTCAGTCAAATTAAGGCGCCAAAAAAATATGTCACAAAATATCAAATTTGTTTTACGAGCAAGCTTTTGTGGTTGATAGCTTATTGTGGATGTGAGCATGCTTACTTATATACTCTACGTAGGGTCTAGTAAAAGGAGTCCTATGATGTATATTATGGTTCCCATTAACATGTATCTTTGGAGCATATATTTTTGTACTCGTTTCTGAGTAAATGTTCCATATACATTTTCTTTTAAAACCTCTAAAATTAAGAGTGTACTTTCTAATATAAATGTACTGATCTGTATCTGCTGATTTGATTAATGCTATAGTCTTCTCGAGTTGAACAATTGTTTAAAAAAAAAAAAAAAATATACCGAATTCTGAATACTCAAATAAACTTTATTATTACCAATTAATTATTTTAAAATTAGATTACCCTTAAAAAATGGTAAAAGAGTTGTATATTTCGATTGTATCATATGTCCATGTTCAACGCGAATTAAAATACGACACATATGTTAATATCTAAATAAACTTGATTTCTACTAGTGCCGGAGACGAAGCCCAAATGACTTGGGTTTGAGCTAGTTCGATCAGAGACATGCCAATGAGAAGAAATCATTTATAAAACTATGAAGTACATCGTTTTTCGGCCATCCGGAATTATTTAGGCGTCGAAAAGGACAATTTTGCTGTTTTTGAAAATATTTGTTTTGGTAATAAGTTAAGTTGGGAAATTCCTGGAACGATCTAGATATTTATTATTATTAGGATCTTTTATCAGATTATTTTTGGTAATTTTAATGTTTTGCTTATTTTAGTCGGATTTTCATCCTGTAAATAGGAGTTATTGTATCAGCTAGACAGCTAATAATAACTAATTTTAAGGTTTCATATTCCTCGCCGCGTCAGAAATATTGAACATGAATCAAAGTATCCAACTTTTTAGCCTTAATTAAGACAAGGATAATATTTTGGGGTCCGCGTTTCTGCTTTTGCAAAGAGGGATATAGTGAGGGCAATTGTTTCTTTGATTTCCTAAGCAAGGAAGGCATAAAGCTGCCATTTAATTTAAGCAAACACACATCATGTGTTTTCATTCTTTTTCAGAGACCCTTTCTCAGACACTTCCCATACGCCCTCCCTCCTTTCCTAAAAAATGGAAGTATATATATATGTGCGCTCCATGTGTTCGTGGCCTGCATTAATAAAAATTTATAACTCATAATAATTCTTTTATATTTTATATAGATTTTCAAATAAAATAAGCACATTTTATGGCATTTTCTCAATTGACAACAACTTGTGTGCGTTTTTCATGCTTAAAATGGTAGAATTAAAGCCCGATTTAAACATTATTTTTTGTTGTGATCCCCGATGCGTAGAAGGTAATTTCGTACTTTCTTAAGACGTACTTTCCAAAACTCCTCCCAACACATCGTATATAGTATAGATAGATATAGATGTGTGAGAACCCGTGTTTTCGACGCAGGCCCTCTTGGTAGCGATTCTTCTGGTTTCTTGGTTTGTTTAGAAAATGGTTCGTTTTATTATAAAGAAAAGGGTAACAGTTGGTAAAGGAAATCAGAGTCGTCAGTTTGTTTTACTAAACAAACAAAAGTTTGTGTAAAAATAGAACATTTATGAATTAAACGACCTCTTAAGTACAATTAATGCAAAACCAGTTGATTTGAAGGTTCGACGATTAAGTTACAAATTGGAAAGGTGTTAAACACCCAATTCGCCCTTTCGGTCTCTAAGTAGAATATGCGCGTATTTACAATCGATGATTCGCATGCTTATTGAAATTATCATGCATCGGTCCATAATTTTAGAAAATTGAGATTTGGGGTGGGGATGGAAAGCATGTGCTCCGTAATTCACCCTTTGATTTCTAGAAATCAGTGTGTGTGATTTGAAAAATAATTTTGGTAATGATAAATAGCAAAACATGTGTTTTTGATAAAGTTCGAGGCTTTTCGGAAACTAATTCAATTTGGAATTTGATATTCGGCAATCCTTGAGATCCGTTCGTCAATAATGTACCACAGTTTAATTACTTCAACCAGCATTGACGAATCCAGTACTCTCATATTGAATATTTAAGTAAGCACCACGATTTATAAATTAAACCGGGTACAAACTCTTGTTGATTCATTCGTGAATCGAGATTGATAAAATTAAAATTTTATGAAATTAACTGATAAAAATATGTTTAAAAATGATTGCAACTCGTTCCGCGCCTTTGGTTTTGAAAACGGGGTTTAAATATAAAATTTGGACTGATTTTGAGATCAATAGCAATTTTTACATGTGATTGATCAATTAAAACTAGTAAAATAAAGATAGATAAAAAATTAAAGCCGGACTATGATAAAAATTACTTGAAAGCCTTGAAAATAGAGAAATAGTATTTTAGAGCACTATTCTCGAAATCCCAGAACTGTATAATGCTTCAAATGAGGTAAGTGTAGGTGTATTTATAGCTGAAAATGATGGGGACTCGAGGGTTTTTTGTGTAGACACACAGGCCAAAAAGTGTGTGTTTGGCCCGAACACACAATCCAAAATGTGTGTTTGGCCCGAACACACAATCCAAAATGTGTATTTGGGCAACATACATTATTCACTTGCGACGGTTTTTGCTGTTCCAACTAAACAAAGTATCGAATTGCCTCTAATTTTTTAATATGTTATTCCTTATAATAAAACCTATATGCTGATTAAATTTGAGCTCATTTTGACTTTGGTAAGGCCTCCATTTGATTACCCAAAGTGAACTCCCAGTTTTCTCAATTCCTAGAGATCCGACTGTCAGATTGAGCTTATTTTTTAGTATGTTACTCCTTATGGAATTACCTAACAATCTTGAAAGTTTAAGGATGAGCAAAAATCAGTAACTCTTATTGTACAAGTTTTCACAAGATTAACAGCTTCTGGTAATCGTAACTTCTCGTCCAAATGTCTTTTTTGCTTCCTTCTTTGACTTGTATCACATGTATATAGTATGTATGCATCTATGAATGCTCATGTATGCATGCATGTTCATTTCCTTAGAGATCGATTTCTTGCGAGAGTCGCAAAATGAGGTATTCACAAACCCTCTCGGTCTAGGTTCTTTGTGAAATAAAGAAACTATGTCAATAATAAAAACGCATCATTTTGAGGTGCTCACATGAATCCTATGTTATATTTTAAAAATAATGTAATGCAAATGATGTCGTGCATACTGCTTATCTCTACTAGGGATAGATTAGTGAATTTGGGATTGCTCGGGATACATCTTATGCTTTGTTGTGATGTGCTAAACTGTTGTACTCCTCTCAACGAGGATGGTTCTGTAAGTAGGATGATTCAGAAAAATTGATCGGGTGTTGAACTGATGTACTCCAACTGGCCATTACGGTTCTGTCAGGGTTTCGTAAAGACATGCTCCTATTAGGTTTTTTTTGCTAGAAAATGAATTGCATGGTTTTTGTGTTTCTCGAGATGAAAATGTGGGGGTTCATAGTAGGGTAGACCGCCTACTTTAGTAAATGTGTAAGAGAGATGCGTATAGGGGTAGCGAGTGGGGGTTGCGTAGTTGGGTAGACCGCCCAATTTTAGCAAATGTGTGTGAAAACTGCGTACAGGGGTAGATCGCCCTGCTTTAAGGAAATGTTCGAACCGTGTAGAGGGGTAGATTTACCTACTTTAGCTAAATGTATGTGAGCCGCGTAAAGGGGTATACCGCCTTGCTTTAACGAAATGTGTGTGAAAACCACGTAGAGGGGTAAACCGCCCTGCTTTAGCGAAGTGTGTGAACCGCGTAGAGGCGTAGACCACCCTGCTTAAGCGAAGTGTGTGAACCGCGTAGAGTGGTAGATCGCCTTGCTTTAACAAAATGTTTGGGATGGTTCTGTCAATGATTCTAATTCGGTGTTGAGCTAATGAACTCCAACTAGGTGGGATGGTTCTGTTAACGATTCTGATTCAGTGTTGAGCTGATGTACTCCTACTGGCTGGGATGGTTCTGTGAATAATTCTGATTCAGTGTTGAGATGATGTACTCCCACTAGCTAGGATGATTTTGTAAATGATTCTAATTATCTGTTAGGGGATATTGCTTTAGCTTGGGAAGTTATTTTTGGGAAGATTAGGGATCTGTTAGGGAGATAACGGTTGATGGTTTGCTGGGGAAATAAGACATCCTATTGGCTAGGATGCAATATTGAGGTGTGAGAATTGATGAATTACTTCGGTTATGAGAGTTGATGATCTGCTTAGGGAGTGAGAGTCTCTGAGAAGATATGGAGAGAAAGTTTTGGTATTATCTTTTCTTTATTTTTTTGAGAAAAATAAGAACTTTTGGCTGGCTTCTTTCTTCTTGAGAAAGGATTAGTTACGTTCTCTCGATTCTCGAATCTCGTGCATGAGTTTTGAACTTTGCATCTTGCATTACTTTCGCAGCATTTTTTGCCTGCATCATTTTTTGTTTTTTAATGCCCTTATCCCTCTTTGATTGTTTGAAAGCTTTTTGATACAACTTATTTATTATCTTTTGCATGGTCAACAACCTTCCTCACCCAGGACGTAACCCTAGGCCTTTTAGCCTAGCTGTCACTCTTGTTATGGCCCTCGCTGCCATCTTTTTTTCTTTTTTTGTTTTTCGATATTCTTTTCTTTTGGCATTATGGGGTTTATCATATTTTCTACTATTTAAATTTTTTCTTGTACCCACTTTATTCCTTCTTACTTTGCCAGGTTCTTGAGTATCATCATCCTTGCGATTTGAGAACATTTACTTTGGAAGTTTGCATTTGATATTGTCGTGTTGTATTTTTTATTTTCAACTTAAAAATATTTGGTAGTGTATCTTGAAGACTTCTTATAAGAGAAGAAGCTAAGCCAAAAACCCATTTGTGGGGATTGTTCCCGGCATATCAATTGCAAGATTTTTTTATTCCAATCTTTCTCTCTCTAACTTTATTTTATATCCTTTTAAAAGTGGCTTTTTTATTGTGGAGATGCTTAGGTTTACCCGTAAAAGGGGCTTTGGTTCATGTCTGCAGAAAAAGCTTTGATTCGTGCTTGCAAAAAGGGCTTGAATTTACTTGCAGAAAGGGCTTGGTTCGTGCCTATATAAAGGGTTTAAGTAGAAAGGGCTTATTTTAGTGCCTGTAGAAAGGGCTTTGGTTTGTGCCTGAAAAAAGGCCTGTCATTGCCTCCGCAAAGGGATTGTCATCTTATCATACCTCTGCATAGGGCTTATCGTTGCCTCCGTAAAGAGCTTATCATCTTATCGTGCCTCCTCAGAGGGCTTGTCATTGCCTCCGTAGAGGGCATATCATCTTATCGTGCCTCCGCAGAGGGCTTATGAAATGATTAGCCTCGCTGGGAGGGCATATGACATGATTCGACTCTTTAGAAGAATTCGTGACTTGATTCGACTATCTGGGAGAAATTTTGACGTGGTTCAATGTTCTGGGAGGAATTTTGTCGTGGTTCGACTCTCTAGGAGGAATTCTGATATGCTTCGTGATAATCGGGAGTGCGTTTGTTAGAGGTGTGATGGTGGCGTGACTAACCATCGAGGTATATACCATGATGCAGTTGTTAAGCCTATCTTGCAGGTCCCGGAGCCTGGTGCTAATATGCTCTTGGATCAGTGCGCAGTACTTCTGCAAGCATTTGTGTATATGCACTATGTGAATGCTTATGCCATACTTACCTAAATTTCGAGTATTCGTATACTTTTTAAATCATTGCACTATCGTTTTGAAAACTTTGTTTGAAAACGTTGTGAATCTTGAGTTGAGTGATCCAAAAAATATGTTACCCTACTTTAAATTATTTAAGTGCAGATGTATACATGCAAAATTGACTATTTTTCGAGGATATAGTAATACTTAAAAGGCAAATATTTATTTATAGTTAATTAGTGAGTGAGTGCAAGGTGACGTCGATCACAAAAGAAATGGTGTGCTTCCGTCTTCAGATTCTGCTGATCTTGCGTCATGCTTCTATCTTAACAAGCTGCTCTCTATTTTTTTTATTCTTAGGACTGTCAGAGTCCGTGTGCATTGTTTTTTTTGCTCAAGCCTCAAGAAGATTACCGGTGTTCTGCGTTTTCATGAGTGGGTGTGGATTATTTGAGACTGGTTTGATTCTTGGGGGAGGCAAGGGTCTTCAATTGCTAACCAATTGATTTTGTCGACTTGATTCTACTTTCAGAGGTAGAATTTTTGGTTCTGCTGATAGGATGACCATGGGGGCGTGATGTTGTGGGTAGAGCACCCTCAGTGCAAATGATGAATGGAGAGGCTAGTCTTTAGAGAGCTGTTCAGGTCTTATTGTTCGTAGTGTATCTTTCATCTTTAGGACGGTTCAGGTAAATTAAATTAATGGTGTATGCCTCTGCTTAAAGCTTCTCTCATCCAATATTTGGTGCTTCAAATAAGGGTAATCTTCTCGGCATCGGTCAAGTATTTGTTGATATGCTTTAAGGAAAAATAATTATCAGTGTTATGTTCATAGCCTTCGTGATAAGTGCAGCGTTCATTGGCATTCCAACCATGGGGAGCCGGATTGGGGGTGCCCGCGGAACTAGTGGCTATAGAATACCCTCAGCTTGTAACGTGGCTAAAGTCTGACTTAATGAAATTGGTAGGCGTGAAAAGGGACGGTCCTTCTTTTTACTGCTCCATTTTTTCGGCCCTTATGCTTACAGATAAAGGAAGCTGGTTTATTGATGAAGACTCGAGCTTTGGTAAGACCAGCCTTGATTGATGGCTGGGTGATCAAGAGAGTCCTCGAGAAAACAGTCAATGTTAATCGGATATATTGGTCTATTCGTTTGATAGATGTTTTATGGGCTTATCGAACTGCCTACAAGACGAGTTTAAATATGTCCCCTTACCGGTTGGTTTATGGTAAGGCATGCCATCTTCCTCTGGAGATTAAACATAAGGCATTCTAGGCTATCAAAGTTATGAACTTCAATCTTCGAGATAATGGTAAAGAGGGAAGCTTGCAGTTGAATGAACTTGAAGAGTTACGTTATGATGCGTATTATAATTCTAGAATTTTCAAAGAAAAGACAAAGCGTTTCCATGATCAAAAAGTCTTGAGGAAGAATTTTGAGCTCGGACAGAAAGTTTTACTGTATGATTCAAGGCTCCATTTATCTCCTAGAAAACTTCGATCAAAATGGACTGATCCTTTCAAAATTTGTTCAATTTTTCCTTATGGGGCAGTGGAATTGCAGAACCCAAAAGATGGCAGTATGTTTAAAGTCAATTGGCATCGATTGAAGCCATTCTTAGAAAAACTTGATGACAGTGAGGAGAGCATTGAGTTGGGGGAACCTAACTATGATGCTATTAGATGATTGAAAAGAATTGCCGCACTTTGTATAATTGTATATTTTTGTTTACTGTTCTTGTATATTTCATTTTTATTTTCGTTGTTTCGTGCGTTTAACTATCATTCTTTGTTGGTGATCTCAAATCCCAGTTCGAACCGCTTATTTTTCAAATTTACATCGCAATCAAACCATCCCGGTTAACGCTTTGTAAATTGTTTTGCAACACTGGGACTGTATCGTTCTAAGTTGGGGGAGGGAGAAACCATTAAATTCTGCACATTTAATTGTTTCATAGCATTCTCACGAATTCAAGGAAAAATTTTCGTTTTTTTTTTATTATTAATTTTGACTTTTTGGAGCATCACCTAGTCACAAAAAAGGCTAAATTTCAAAAATATCGAGTAAGGCATTTAGAAAAATCTCTATCTTTTTAAAAGTTACTTGATAATATTTTTGGTGACCTTTGGGGAGAATTTCAAATTGAAATATATATATATATATATATTCTCTTTTTTTCTCCCTCTCGCCGAGACACCCCCTCCCCCATTTCTTTTATTTTCTTCTTCTTTTCTCCTTCTTCCTCCATTTTTATTCGACCATTTTTATTTCTTCCATTTCTATACCATTAAGCTTATATTTTCGCAATGCCGCCACGCACACAACCGCCCAAACCAACTCAAGTTACACCCGCGATCCCAGGTGGAGTCAAGGGAGGTTTTAGATCTACTGCAGACCGCCGTTGGTACGAGTCCGTATTCTGTACCCAATGGGTCTCAATCGAGCGTCCTTTAGAGGAAAGACCTATGTATGATGACCAATTACTCTATCGCATTATTCTTGCGCACCATGGCTGGTACGCTGTGCTGAGGGTCACTTGTGAGGCCAACGCTACTCTGTGTCGATAGTTTGTGGTTAGTTTGATATGCATGGGTCCTCATCGCTACGTTGCATTTGTTAGAAGGATCCGTATTGATCTTACGCCTTAGTTTGTTTTTGAGGTTACGGGTGTCGCGCTAGTGCCCAACTTTGTGTGCCCGTACCTACTAGGTGCTCCAGGTACGCCTACGCCCACAGAGGTTGCTTTTACGCTTTACGGTACACCCATAGAGTGGGATGGTTCTGGTCATCTTCTCCGAGATCGACTAGTGCCTCAATTTTTGGATTTTCACTTGGTTTTGGTTGATTGTATTTTTTTTATGAGCCAAAAGGCAAAAATCTATTTATGGACTACTTGTATCTTCTACGCGATAGTCAACGGCAAACACATGGATTTATGTAGGTGTTAGATTGAGGCTATTGCAGCTGGAGTGGAGGATGTTAGAAAATTTGTTTCTTGTGGAGTTTTTATCACCCGCCAATTCACTTATAGAGGTATTAGGAGTGCAACGGACGATGAAATGATACTCCCTAAAGGCCCGATCGTCGCTCCTTCTATCACAAGATCTAGAGCGCAGAAGATGCGTTAAGGCGCGACTGCGCAGGGCCCGGTAGGTAAGGAAGATGAGGAGGAGGATGCTTTTGACACTCTTGCTACTGATCTGCCACCACCATCAACCGGTACATCATAGGCTGACCCATCTCAAACTTATGAAGGTGGTCTCTGACTATGGATGATCTTATGCACATGATGGAGCGTACACTCAAGGGGTAAGAAGAGCTCCAGATTCAGTTTCAGATACGAGTAGAGATAGAGGATGACAGGCATCTAGCTATGAGGAGCAGGTACACGAAGCTGTCGGCTGTGGTCAACCGCATTGACCAGTCTGTCTCTAGTATGGATAGATCATTGGCTGAGCTCTTAGCTAGGTCGCCAAGAGGCCACAATGCTGATGAGTTCGAGAGTTCTGAGGAGAGCAGTGAGGAAGAGTCATATAGTGATGGAGGAGATTACTAGGAGATAGCCGATGACTCTATTGGCCCATCGACCAGTTAGGCTAGGGATTAGGATTTCTTGTATTCTATGTTTAGATCCCATAAACCTAGGTTTTTGCTGTTAGGGAGGTGTTTGTGTATTATGTATTTGTTCGAATGAAATGTGATGCTCCTGTTGTTGTTGTTTATTTAATTTTTAGAATTACATGTTTACCTATATTCTATTTGCACTAATTGTTTATCTAGATCCATTCTGTGAAGCTATATAGATACATATCCCGCGCTTGACACCAATTTCATCTAATTATTCCTCTCCTGCACATAAAACATCATCTTAAGACGGGAGTCTGGATGATTTGCTTATGTTAGGGCCAGATACAGATGTCCCTGACCACGGTAATCTGAACATTTCACCGGCCTTAAATTCATTTAAGAACCTGGTGGGTGGTAATCAGTTTACTTGTAATCCATTCGCATTTTGAGAAAAACTGTCTGATGATGATGTAAAGTGTGACAAAGATGAGAATTATTAATATTAAATATTTTATTTTAAGATGAATATTGTTTAATTGATCTTGATTAGTATATTTAAATATTATTTTTTATTAAATTTCTTGATTAGTAGATTTTAAATATTAAAATTTGAATTTTTTATTTTAAGTTATAGCATTTTTAATGTAGAAAAAATTATTGGTGTATGAGAGTTTATTGTATGTATATTTTTGGTGTTAAGTTACTCAATAATTTTATTTTATTTTTACATAATTCTATAGTCATGATGGATTTTGTTTGCTTTATTTTAATTAATAGATTTTAAATATTAATTTTCTATTAAATTTGGGTGTTAAATGTTACTCAATAATTTTTATTTTTTTTACATAATTCTATAGTCATGATGGATCTTGTTTAATTGATCTTGATTAGTAAATTTTAAATATTAATTTTTTATAAAATTTTGAATTTTTTATTGTAAGTTATGGCATTTTTAATATACAAAACATTACTGGTGTGTGAAAATTTATTATGTGTATATTATTGATGTGAGTGTTTTGCTTTATGTATATTAATTTTCTATTAAATTTGGATGTTAAATGTTACTCCATAATTTTTAATTTTTTTACATAATTCTATAGTCATGATAGATCTTGTTTAATTGATCTTGATTAATAGATTTTAAATATTATTTTTTTATAAAATTTTGAATTTTTTTATTTTAAGTTATGGCATTTTTAATATATAAAACATTATAATGTTTTTACACAATTCTATAGTCATGCTGGATCTTGTTTAATTGATATTGATTAGTATATTTTAAATATTAAATTTTTTATTTTTTATTTTAAGTTATGACATTTTTAATATAGAAACAATTATTGGTGTGTGAGAATTTATTATGTGGATATTATTGGTGTGAGTGTTTTAACTTTGATGTAACATCTTGATGTGTGTATAAAACTCATCCAATGGTGTTAAGTTGATGCACACCATAACATATACTCCCTCTGTCCCAATTTAATTGTCACACTTTGAAAAACTAAAAATTAAGGAAACATAATAATTACTCTAAGAGAAAATACTTATTTTCAAAAATGCCCTTTACTTTTTTTCTAATAAAAAAAAGGTGCCGGACCCAAAATAAAGAAAATGGTGGGAGCTTAAAGGGTAATATTGAAAATGATAAAAAATGTTATAATTAATGACATGTTAAATATAGAAAGTGGACAATTATTTTGGGACATCGGAAAATGGAATAGTGGACAATTAAATTGGGACAGAGGGATCCGTCCCAATTAGATTCTTATATTTTTTAAAAATAAATTTTGTCAAACCAATTAGATTCTTATACTTTTTGAAAATAAATTTTGTCAAACTTGATATTTTATAATATAGATATATTATTGTTGAAAAACCACTTCTATGATTTGACATGTACCATCTCCGTGATAATTAGGTGGCGTGCCAAAGATCAGCATTGTTCTGAACTAGTTCATTATTGGCCAATCATTTGATTGGAAAGTGGAATGTCGGACCTCGATGAATGAGAGTTACATGTTGACCTTAGAAGTGGAGCACCTTACAAGAAATTGTTTCAATATTTATGATTATGATTAATTATTCTGAAATGCCTTTTAACTTTATATTTTATGATCTAATGATATTTTGCTAACCTTTGGAATAGAAAATGAGTATTTCTCACGGTACTTGTGCAGCTCATCTTTGTCATAATTATTTTCTAGGAAACCCATAATATGGTGAATAAATTAAGCTACGAAGTGATGAATAATAAAGTAGAAACGAATTAATATTATATTTGAGGATTTTGAAATTTCAATAAACATGTAATAAAAAAATTATTTACTATGTTTACTGATGTAATAAATATTACGTATTTTCATTTTTAGAATGTTACTAAACGTGTCTTATATCCGTACTGCATAAGCAACATTATTTTTAGACTTTTATTTCACCTCCACTCAAAATAATTCCTGACTATGTTCCTGCGGGTAAACTTTCTTGTTTAGCTCTGTGACATGAGGAGCCACTGTGTAGATGCTCCTCATCTGCCATACCTCCTCCTCCACTGAACTAGTTGTCATAGGGTTGAGCTCCTCATTTATTTCGATCACCCAATGCTTTTCACCCATTCAATTTGTTTTGCTCTTAACACATTAACATACAAATAACTTCGAGCAAGAACATAGGCAACTTACATACAAATAACTTCGAGCAAGAACATGGGCAACTTATATACTGCTAACCACGACGACAGAAGGAGAAGTTTTGCTTCATGTTGGATGATATTCTAAAAAACAAAGTGCTATATAATTCATCCCTTGCTTGCCAAGAGCAAAAGAAAAAAGAAAGGAATAAAATTAAATTAAATGATGCTTGTACTGTTTCTATTCGATCTTTTGATAAAGAATAAAATCATAAGGACTCGCCAAAAACAGAGAATATATTACTATGCTTTTTGAACCAGATTTACAGATCCATTTACAAAAGGGAGCGAAGTAAAATGTTAGATATATTACAAATGTTCCAAGTAAAACTGGATTTGAATCATGGGAAGTTAAAAAGAGATTTTAATACAAATAAAACTTGCCTAATTTGAAAACTCATACATCTGAATTTATAGGAAAATCTCAGTTCTAGGGTTTTCCAAACTCATTGATCTAATTACATTCCCACGTTTCAATAACTTGTTAAAATCAAGGGTAATTTTATTTCTATCCGCAGATTTTTGCAGTTTATCCACCCTTAATTTATGTTAACATTGAAATAAACTTCTCAAAAATTCCTTATAAAAATTGAGAATTATATCCACCAATTAATAATCCTTTTAAATGTATTTACTTTTAAAATTAGTTTCCTAATTAGAATATACTTTCTTACTTTTAAAATTAGTTTCCTAATTATAATATACTTCCTTAATAATATATTTTCATAATTTGTTAAAAGGTATATTGACACAAGTACTATAAATTCATTATTCATCAAAAATATAAAACACTACAAAATTGGGCAAAATTAATATATATTATTACATCATAATACTAACAAATAATTTTTGTCAACAAATGAGTTTACTATTTTCTTTTTTCTATACAATGAGGGCTCTAAATAAAGAAAAATTGGAACTTAAGAAATTAAAAAAGAATTAGTAGCCGAAAGCAACAAACATCATTTCCTTCAATCTCAATCCCTTCAAGTAATAAGAAGAATATTCAATTATAATATATGTTTGTTTTCTTGTTTACCATAATAAATCTGTAATTAAAGTTATAATTTTAATTTACTTCTAGGTAGAAATTAAATTTTGTAGACGTATTACAAATGTTTCAAACTATACTTACTGTTTAATTACTATTCCAAGACTAATGTGAATTATTGTATAATCTCAATTCTAAAAACAATGTGAATCATAGACTATAGTCTAATCTTATAGTCTAATCTCGAGTCCGAAAAGTGGATATAATTAACAATAAATTATATATATTAGAAATATCATTTTATTATACAATTTATGTTTAATTTTTGATATATTATATGAAGGTGGATAGAAGTAAAAATTTGGTGGATAATTTACAATTGAATTAAAAATAATTATCATTTTATAAAAATTATGCCAATATTGATTTTTGTAAATTTATCCAACAATGTGGTTAAACTTAGTGGGCAATACATATTATTTCAGTAAAACCCAAAAAAAGGGATAGATTGACAAATATCGCGGATAGAAATAAAATCACCCTTGTTAATTACTAATCAAACTGATTAGGTTGTTTAATTTTTTTATATTGTTGAAATTTAAATTTTGAACTATTTGATTTTCTATATTTTAGTAATTAATTAAGTTGTTAGAAGTTATTTGATTGTTTAAATTTAAATTTCGAATTTGATTTTATAGATATTAGTTTCTAGCAAGATTTTAAAAGTTTAGATTAGTTTAATAATCAATTAGATGATAGTGACATTATAGGAATAACAATAATATAAATTAGTTTTGTAGCTATATTAATTTAATTTTAATTATTTATCCATAAAAGTTTGTATTTTAAACAAAACTTTGGACTTTAAAATATTGGTATAAAAGTTGTGTCTTTAAATAGACAGAGAAAGGAATATTCGTCCTTAAAACTAATTGCCCCTATTTTTATTTATTTAATTAAAGTGGATGTATTTATTAATCTAGTGAATTTTTTAATATTAAATCATTAATAAAATAATATTTATAAAATTAAATCAATAATATTTTTTGTCAGTCTATCCATATTCGGGGATTAATTTAGAAGGCAACGCGGATTAACTTAATAACGCGGATTAATTGCAAGATATCGTGGATAGAAATAAAATCACCATAAAATCAATTGAAGAAAATCTTATAAAAATTTTTAACAGTATGAATAAAGATAAATTGTAACCGTATTAAAAGTAATAAAATGTTTGATATAAATAGTAACAAGTTTTATATCTTAAAAGAATATGAAAATAAAATCAGTCTAAATCTAATTTCGTTTTATTAAAACAGTAGTACAAAAATGTTTAATATAAATCCACGGATTTTATGCAAGTGAAAAGACATTATGATTAATGTCTAATATTTACTTATTTTATTTTTAATATTTCAATTCATTGTTAAATATATATATATATATATATATGGCCTCTCAAAAACACAACATATCTTCTTCTCATTCAAAAACTTGGAGGAATGGAAAAATTTGTACAAACACACCCATTTGAGGAATGCAAAATCTGTCTTCTTAGAGAAATTGTTATAAAATTATGTCTTCTTCAATCTATTAACGGAGATTAAGCGTAACATGCTTTTGTAGTGGAAAATCATGAAATAGAGATGTGTACGTACTCATGCCAATATCATTTAACAAAAGACTATTTGTTCATGTCAAAGAAAAACTGAAATGGATTTCAAATTTATAACTAATTGCAACAAAATACAAAAGAAAATACTGAAGTTGTGCAACATTACAGCCAGTGGCGGACCCAGGAATTTAATCAACTGAGGGCGAAATTTAAAATAAACAAAAATATATTTAAAGCACATCAATCACCGAGGAGAACAAATTTAACCACAAACATACTCGCATTAATAATAATACTTGATACAACTAAAAGTCTTAAAACACTTAATGCCTACAAATTACAATAAAATTCAACGGGATTTCATATTTTGAAAGTATTGTAACACGTCCTCCTTATTAATATTATTGAAAATATCTTGTTCAATGTATACTTAAGTGGGTGGGGTTTGATAAAAAAAAATTATTACACTTACGTACCCTCAAGTATAAATTTATGCACATAAGTCCCTATATTTTTTTATTTTTTTTTAAAATTACCCCATATCTATTTAAAAAATTCAAAAGCCAACTGGGGGCAATTGCCTCCACTTGCCCCTGTGTAGGCCCACCCCTGATTACAGCTAGAGAAGTATAAAAAAATATGTATATATATACACACCATAGATAGTAGTAGGCCGGGAAGGAATGCGGTATACCTTCTCTATCAATTCAGTTAAATGCTGTATTTAGTTATTTCCAAAATGTTTTGTTTCTTACGTACTATGAAAAGGAGGGTAGAAATTATACACCATTATGATAGTTTAGGAGCTTAATAAACACAACAATAGTTTATGAAGGAAGAATGTTGGGAATTTTGAGAAGGAAATCACATTGTTTGAATTTTTCATTTTCATTGTATTAATTTGTTTACTGGCATGGAGTTGAGGACTAAAGGTGTAAATCAATTATTGTTTTACTTCTAAATAACCAAAATTCAAAAAGAGCGAGGAAAAAATAAAAAACAAAGAACGGGAACTAACAGACACGCACTGATCATGAATATAAATATATATATATACATACAGAGCCTATCTCATACGCACCGGTGCGTACGCACCGGTGCGACTCGCGCAGAAATCGAAACAGAAAATATTTTTGTTATTTCTTCGGTCAAACAATACATCTCTCTCTCTCTCAAATACAAGAACACAAAAAATACAGCTCTCCTCTCTCTCTCAAATACATGAAACCCAGCTCCATGCCTCTCTCAGAAATCCGATGACCTCCATGTCCCTCTCTCTCTAAAATCCGATGGGAACAATCTCACACTCTCTCTAAAATCCGACCAACCTCCATCTTCCTCTCTCGAAAATCCGATTGTGAGGTGTATAGTTATGAGTTTAGAATAATTGATGGATTATTCTGTTCTTTTAAAGATTGTTGTAGAAGTATTTGACGGAACCTTGGTTTGAAGCTTACTGACAGTTGGATCTCCTTCCACAGTTCTTACTCTTATTAGCTTCTTTTCTTTAAAGGTTGTTCCATGTTTGTAACCAATGACATTGATTATCTTTCTAATACTAGAATTTTTCCGCCAATTCTCTTAATCGGACACGTTTTCATATATTTGGATTTGGTAAAAACACATCATCAAAACAACAGTCTATATCCAGATTTTTTTGGATCTGGTTCATGATGTAAGAGGTCCTGGATGTAGTTTTTCTCTATCCGAATTAGGTGCTAGATGTGGTCGAGTACTTCTTCAGTCCTTTACAAGCTCCCATATTTCTCTGTTTCAATTAAGGCTTGCAATTTGATGCTACAATTGATAAAGGTTGATGCAGTTAAGCTCCTTGTTTTTTTAGGATTAGTATACAGAATAGTTAGTTCCTAATTTAGTGGAGTTAGTGGAGTTGTTAGTTGGTTTGTGTTTCTATATTTAGGTTGCACTACCTGATGTGGGGATGCCCACTATGGTTATTTTTATCTTTAAATAAGCTTGAGTGCAGTAGTTTTTTTATGGTGTGCAGAATGCCTCTTTTGTATTTTTAGTTTGAAGTGTTAATCAAAATCCCCTTTGTTTCTCCAGAATAATTTCTCTGCATTTATAAATTGTTAGCAACCTGTTTAGTGCCTTTATTCCTTTTCCAACAATTTTGGTATCAGAGGGAGGTTCATTCATTTGGCCAGTTTATTTTGTGAGTTTCCAGCCGTAGCTGAAGATCAATTCCTTGAGTTTCCAGCCGTAGCTGTAAATCATCGAAGAGGTATCGTGTTTTTCTGCCCAGTGTGATTCATCATGTCGAATGATATGAATTCTATCAATCTTTCACAGCCTTCGGTGCCTATATTTTCTGGAGAAAATTTTGAGTTTTGGAGTATAAAAATGAAGACTTTCTTTATATCGCAAGATTTGTGGAAGCTAGTTGAAAATGGTTATGCAGAAAGTTCATCCGATGTGGGAGAGCTTTCTAAAAAGGATGCGAAGGCATTACTTGTTTTGCAGCAGGCCGTGTCAGATCCTATTTTTCCTTGTATTGCGGGTGCGATGAAGGCGAATCAAGCCTGGACTATTTTAAAGGAGGAGTTCCATGGAGAGAAGAAATTAACCGTTGTGAAGCTTCAGACTCTGCGTAGAGAATTCGAGACCCTCTTTATGAAGAGTAGTGAATCCGTGCAAGATTTTCTCAATCAAGTCTCTATTATCGTTACTCAATTAAAGGCTTATGGAGAGACTATCACTGATCAGAAGGTTGTGGAAAAGGTTTTGAGAAGCCTTCCTACTAAATTTGATGGTGTTGTCACAGCAATTGAAGAGTCTAAAGATCTCACTAAGTTTTTCGTTAGCGAATTAAAGGGGTCTCTCTTAGCTCATGAAGAAAGGTTGAACCGGTCGTCCGAAAAAAATATCGAGCAAGCATTTCAATCGAAGGTGGAGATTTCTGACAAAGGGAAAGGTATGGAAGGCACATCTTATGCAGGTCGAGGCCGCGGTAGAGGTGGTTTCGTGGTCGAGGAAGAGGTCGTGGCAGATTTGGTGCGGGTCATTCGAATGGCGACAAACCCAATTATGGTGATAAAAATTACCGTAATCCTCAAAATAATGATAGGGGAAAGTGTCAAAATGGTGATAGAGGCAACAACAAGGGGAATTATAGAGGCAAGCAATGTTACTATTGTGACGGTTTCGGGCACGTCGAAGCGTACTGCTATAAAAAGGCTAGGGAGCAAGCCAATTTTACTAAAGAAAATGAGGAAGAAGGTAGTCTATTTCTTACTTACCTTAACCCCAAAGGAAGTAAGACAAATGTGTGGTTTCTCGATAGCGGGTGCAGTAATCATATGACAGGAGAAAGGAGTCTGTTTCGCAGCCTTGATGAATCGGTGAAATTGCAAGTTCGGCTTGGTGATGATAAGCAAGTACAGATTGAAGGCAAGGGTGCTATTGCTGTCAACACTAAATCAGGTATTGAAAGGCTGATTAATGATGTTTATTACATTCCTGGTTTAGCCCATAATTTACTAAGTGTGGGTCAGTTAACTCAAAAAGGATATTTGGTGTCCTTTCATGATGATATTTGTGAGATTAGAAAAAATAGTGACATGCCCGCTGTGAAGATTAGTATGACAAAGAATAAAATGTTTCTAATCGAATTCTCCTGTCTTGATGATTGTGCATTAGTTGCTACTGTTAAAGACGAGTCAAAGCTTTGGCACTTACGATATAGGCACTTGCATTTCAATGGGCTTAAATTATTAAGTCAGAAAAAAATGGTTTTTGGCTTGCCGTTTATTTCGGATGTTGGCGATATTTGTGAAGGATGTGTTTACGGGAAGCAACATCGTGTATCGTTTCCGGTTGGGAAATCTTGGAGAGCCAAAATGCCTCTTGAGCTAGTTCATGCAGATATATGCGGCCCGACAAATACGGTATCCTTAAATAAAAGTAGATATTTTCCACTATTCACAGATGATTTTACTCGTATGAGTTGGGTTTATTTTCTTGCTTACAAGTCAGAGGCATTTGAAAAATTTAAAGAGTTTAAAGCTTTTGCAGAAAAAGAAAGTGGGTGTGTTATCAAAACGTTCCGAACTGATGGAGGGGGAGAATTCGTATATATTGAATTTAATTCTTTTTGCAAGCAAAATGGCATTCGTAGGCAGGTGACGGTACGAAGAACTCCATAGCAGAATGGGGTCGCTGAACGAAAGAATAGGACGATAGCGGAGATGGCGAGAAGCATGCTGAATGAAAAGAAACTTCCAAATGAATTTTGGGCAGAAGCTGTGGCAACATCGGTGCATATTTTGAATTTATGTCCAACAAAGGCGGTGCGTAACATGACTCCATACGAAGCTTGGTGGGAGCGAAAGCCCGATGTAAGTCGTTTAAAAATTTTTGGTTGCATCGCTTATTCTTTAATTGATTCTAGTGAGTGCACCAAATCAAATAAAAAAAGTGAAAAGTGCATATTTGTTGGGTATAGCAATGAAACAAAAGGTTATCGGTTGTATAATCCGGAAACTAAGAAACTAATCATCCGCCGAGATGTCATTTTTGATGAATATAGTTTCTGGGGTTGGAAAGAAGGACATGCGCAGCAGGTTCCATTAGAAGGAAATGAAGCACATGAGTCGGCTCCAATAAACGAAACAACAACAACATCACAAGCCTCTCCAATCTTAGCATCTCCTTCACCAAGCTCATCAAGGTCATCTTTATCACGGGGTCAAAGAAATGAAGGCAGCAGCAATGCAGAACCTACTGCAGACAGCGATACTCCTCCCCATAAGTTTCGCTCATTAAACGAAATTTACGAGTCATGTACATTTGCTCTTATGGTTTTAGAACCTTCAAGCTTTGAAGAGGCGGAAGGAAAGGAAGAATGGGAAAATGCTATGAAAGAAGAAATTGCTGCAATCGAGAAAAATAATACATGGGAGCTCGTAGATTTGCCACAGGAAAAAGAAGCGATTGGTGTGAAATGGGTCTATAAGGTGAAATACAATGCAGATGGAAGTGTGCAAAAATTGAAGGTAAGGCTCGTCGCTAAGGGGTATGTCCAAAAGCATGGGGTAGATTTTTTTGATACTTTCTCTCCGGTTGCTAGATTTGAGACCGTTAAAATTATTTTAGCTGTGGCAGCCCAAATGAAATGGAATGTATTTCAGTTTGATGTAAAATCTGCATTTCTAAATGGTTATTTGGAAGAAATTGTGTATGTTCAGCAGCCACAGAGGTTCGTTGTTCAAGGGAAGGAGGAGAAAGTCTATAAATTGAAGAAGGCCTTATACGGGTTGAAGCAAGCCCCGAGAGTGTGGTATGGAAGACTTGATTCTTATCGTCGACAAAGCGGTTTTTGCAGGAGTACAAGTGAGCCTACTTTGTATGTGAAGTCGGAAGGTAACGAGGATATTATTATTGTTTGCGTCTATGTGGACGACATCATATATACCTTGTCTTCGAGCACTCTTATTCAAGCATTCAAAGAAAGCATAATGAAAGAGTTTGATATGTCATATTTGGGGCTACTGCATTATTTCCTTGGGCTTCAAATTCAGCAAACTAGTGATGGCATTTTCGTTTCTCAAGGAAAATATGCAACTGATTTGCTTAAGAAGTATAATATGTTGAAGTGCAAGACATCTTCTACACCGATGAACACTGGTGAAAAGCTATCTATAAATGACGGGACTCCTAAAGCTGATGAGAAGTTTTTTAGAGGAATGGTTGGTGGGCTACTGTATTTAACGCATACTCGGCCCGATATTATGTACCCGGTTAGCTTAGTCTCCAGATTTATGCATAATCCTTCGGTTCATCATCTTGGAACAGCAAAGCGTATACTACGCTATGTTCGGGCCACACATAATTATGGGATTTGGTACAAGTCAGTTCCTCAATTTGAATTGGTTGGATACACCGACAGTGATTGGGCAGGTTTTGTCGATGATCGAAAAAGTACAAGCGGTTACATTTTTAGCCTTGGTTCGGGAGCTATATCTTGGGTGTCAAAGAAGCAAGCTACTGTTGCATTATCGTCTTCCGAAGCAGAGTACGCAGCAGCGTTATTAGCCGCGTGTCAAGCAATTTGGATGAGAAGAATTTTGGCAGATCTTCATCAAAGTCAAAAAGAACCAACTGCAATTTATTGTGATAATAATGCTACAATCTCGATGACGAAGAATCCAGTTTTTCACGAGAGAACGAAGCACATTGAAATCCGTCACCACTTTATTCGTGATGATGTTGTGGAGAAAATGATCGTAATGAAGTATTGCCCAACTAACGACCAAGTTGCAGATGGACTAACCAAGGCACTTTCTTATTCGAAGTTTGTCATGTTTCGATCTTCTCTTGGTGTCACTGACTTTGCATCAAGGGGGAATGATAAAGGTTGATGCAGTTAAGCTCCTTGTTTTTTTAGGATTGGTATACAGAATGGTTAATTCCTAATTTAGTGGAGTTAGTGGAGTTGTTAGTTGGTTTGTGTTTCTATATTTAGGTTGCACTACCTGATGTCGGGATGCCCACTATGGTTATTTTTATCTTTAAATAAGCTTGAGTGCAGTAGTTTTTTTATGGTGTGCAGAATGCCTCTTTTGTATTTTTAGTTTGAAGTGTTAATCAAAATCCCCTTTGTTTCTCCAGAATAATTTCTCTGCATTTATAAATTGTTAGCAACCTGTTTAGTGCCTTTATTCCTTTTCCAACAACAATTTCATTCAATTTTATATCAAACACTGTACTACCTCCAATACTCCCATTAATAGATTTTGTTCAAAACTTGACTCACTAGAACCAAAGTTTAACCTTGTGTGAGTTCTTAAATATGAAGACCACAAACTTTTCTCACCACTTAAATAATTAGTATTTGGTAATTGGAATAATTCAATTGACATTATAGTGGAACTCCCATAAAAACTATGAAAACAAATATACTTATCTTCATCATAAACACTATGCAAAACTTTAACAAAAGTTTCCTCATCCCAATTACTCCGATCTATGGATAAACTATGTACGATATTATTTAATTGTTAGTTTACAATCGAATTTTAGAGAGCGAGAGAGATTGTTCCCGTCGGATTTTAGAGAGAGAGGGACATGGAGGTTGTCGAATTTCTGAGAGGGAGGGACCATGGAGCTGGGTTTTCGAGAGAGAGAGAGAGGGAGATGGAGGTCTGTCGGATTTTAGAGAGAGCGTGAGATTGTTCCCGTCAAATTTTAGAGAGAGAGGAACATGGAGGCGTCGGATTTCTGAGAGAGGTATGGAGCTAGGTTCCATGAATTTGAGAGAGAGAGGAGAGCTGTATTGTTTGTGTTCTTGTATTTGAGAAAGAGAGACATTGTTTGACTGAAAAAATAATAAAAATATTTTCTGTCTCGATTTCTGTGCAAAAGACATATATATATATATATATATATTTATATGATGCACCATTATTTATTTGGTAAATTAAATAACATGACCGAAACTACAAAAATAATATAGCTGCTTCCTCAACAATACATTAATTTATTTCTTCAATCAGTCTTTGTCTTCCGTACATGAACAGATCATATGACTGGCAAATTATTATCAATATCTCTGTATGCTGCTTAATTTTATGATATAGACGGGTCTATTTAATTTTTGTGGTAAAAACCATAAACAGAGTAAAATGTTTGAATTACACTGAGAAGAAAAAGCAAGTTCGCTGCTAATAGAATAGGCCAAGGACTGGTGAAGTAGGTGTGGACGATACTGGCGCGCCACTCATTCCATGGCTTTTTGCAATGTCTGTCAACCATCATGCAGATGTCGTAAAACCTAAGTTCCAGATCAAATGCGATGTCTTTTGCTACAGAGTTGAATAAGTTAACAACAGCCTCCTCGTTCCCCATCGCGTTATGTATGATACCTTGCGAGTGTAGCAAACTCACGTCTCTGGCGTCGTAAATGATGCTCCCCATGAAGAAAACGTATGAACTCACCGCGTTCCCAGTCCCTACATGATACCGCTCAAATGCTATCTGGTTTAAGAACATTGATTCTGTTGTATCATCCACAACTATGGGAGGGAGATTGAGTACCCCACGATGAAAGGAGATGTTTGTAAGGCTGCTTCCTGGTTTGCTCGGCATGAATTGGATTCCTGCTTCACTAAGCCTTGTCGCAGATCGAATGATCATCTCATTCCCTCTCGCCAAGAGGCTACTTGTTCGTTGACTGCGCATTCTACTATCATCTTCCCAAAGTACTATACTCTTCCTATACGCGTCTAGCACATGCAAGCAATCTTCCTTTCTTGTTTTGAAAAATGCGTAGCCATAGTAAAACTCAAGTATAAGCTTGTAGGCAAACTTACCACTCTAAAAGAATACCACACAAAAAAGAAAAATATAAAAAAAAAACAGTAGAAATTTCTTAATACTTCAAGTAAATAATGTGGGGAATCACTAACCAAATTAAATGGAACTCGCAGGAATGGAATCCTTATTTACCTTAAATTCTTTGTCCTTTTCAACAGCGATTAGTTTCTTGAGGACCAAAAAAGGTAGTTGGTTTTCGAGCATGAGCATGTCATACTTGAAGAACGGCATGATATATGCTTTTCCATGGTCTCCGAAGATTGGATCATTGGATGCATAGTCATCCACGGCTTCGGTGGCTGTGCGCAATATTTCGAGCATGAAACAGCCATCTAGAATCATCAGTTGCAAGAACGCGTCTGTATCTTGTTGCCATACGGGATCAAGGGGATCATACGCGTCCTTCAAATCTTGTACGACTTGGGCCAAAGATTTAAGGTAAGACTTGAGAGACTTATTAGATCTCTTTAGAAAGTGAAGAAGAGCTCGGTGTTTGTGCGCTTCCATAGGTTTCAAGTGTTCCTCGCCATGATGGTAAGGCCCAAAGGAGACTACTTGTGGTCTATAAGCTTTCTTGTTTAGCTCTGTAACATGAGGAGCCACTTTGTAGATGCACCTCTTGTTCCAAATCTCGTTTTCCATTTGCATGTCCTCTTTTGAAATAGCTTCCATTTCCTTGACCCTGTCGTCTATTTCGCTCGCCCAATCCTTTTTTATCATTGTATGTACGTGTTTTGCTCTTAATTAATTAATTAACTTCCAACAAAAACATGGACAAGTTATAAGCACTAATATATGCTTATATATATATATACACACACACACCAAATCCATTGTAAAAGGACACAAAACGGAATTTTGTTTCCATGTTCATGATATTCCAAAAACATAAAAGTACCGATACACATCCCTTGCTTGCAAAGACCAAAAGGAGGGAAAAAGAAAAAACTTAGTCGTTAACAGGGCACTTGTTGGTATGATTTTCCAAAAAACCAAAGTATAAATGCAAAGAATACATTGTTCGAGTCAATGATGGAGCTAGAATTTAATGGTAAGGGGCAAAATACTTTGTCATTTCAAGAAAATGACGCTTTAGTCAAAGTCGCCAAAAAATTATGTCACAAAATATCAAATTTGATGTGTAGAGTACCAAAATAGATTTACTTCAACTCGTGCCTATAAAATTTATGATGATATATGACAAGGGGGATGCTTTAGTCAAAGACCACAAAAAAATGTTACAAAATGTCAAATTTAAAGTAGAAAGTACCAAAATAGATAATATTTACCCCCATGACTATAAAGGAAATAGGTTGTGCAAAACTATATTTTTCTACCTATTGAATTTTATTTTATTTACAAATATTGTAAAAGATAAACTTATTGTCAAAATTAAGGTGAGAAAATGCCCACCTTCACCTCTACTTAGCCCCGCCACTCATCAAAGTCACTAGTCTCACATCTCCTACTAAGAGACCTTTTTGAAAAGAAGATAAAACTACAAAAACTTGGGCCTAAATTATATATTAGGAGCACTAAAATTCGGTCCTGAGTTTAAAAATTTAGAAGATATTGTTCAAAAAATATAAAATTTAAAGGATGCAGTCATGCAGTCCATGTAGATACTCCTTTTTGGTATGTTCTTCTGACGAAGACTCAAATCGGGAGATACTGTGCAATTTGAACTAATTTTCTTGGCAGAAGATACTAAATTTGCCCGAAATAATGTTACGATGCGCAAGAGATGCCAAAAATGAGCATTTTCAGGGATCACATCCTTTAAAAAAAGTATCTTAAGAGATTGCATTCTTCTAAAAAAAAAAGTTATGAACCGCGTCTTAAAAAATTTCAAACTCAAAGACTTAATCCTAATTTTTTTTTTCTTTTTTAGTTTACTTCTAAGTGCAATAAAATTTATATTTTTAGTCACTCTTTTCCCCTGAGTAGTCCGTCGACACATGCACACAAATTTGTAAAAGCAATTGAAGACAATTTTATAAATTCTGGAACACCATTAATTAAAGACAAATTCATAAGAGCACTAATAGTCAAAAGAATGTTTGATAAAAAAAAGGCCACCAGTTTTTATATCTTATGAGAATAGGAAAAGAAAATCGGTTTAAATCTCATTTCTAATGTTTCAATTAATTTTGTTTTTAAAAGATTACATAAAAGCCACGGTTTTTATGCTAGATTGGAGAGAAAATACTACTTCAATTAAAAATAGACCAAAAATTTATAACTTCCGCCGGACAGTGCACAATGAAACGAACAAAAAATTGACAATTGATAATACTGTACCATGTATATATTAGGGATGACAACAAAATATGTGAGTTTCTGTCCCCGCTGGATCTCGACACCATCGGAGGTAAATATAAAAGTGTAAAGTTAGGTTCGGGAGTGAGCGAGAAGAGCGGAGAATTACCTCGCAATAAGTGTTAAGGATTTAGAGGTAGGTAGTACTCCATCGAGTACTCCATCGACTACAACCTATTATACTTACTTTTACGTATACTAGTTTTTGTGCACGCAGTTTTAGTGCTTAACAAATATGATTAATTAAGTCCGTAGTTTTAGTGCTTAATTGACAAAAGTGATTAATTAAATCCATTAATGAATATGCACATACTAAAAATTGAATAATTAGTATGAAATAAAAATAATCACAAATAAGCAAAAACATGATACCAAGTTTAAATTTTAACTACTAATTATAAGAAAATCATAAAATAGGTCAACTATATAAAAATGTTATAGATATATGATAAAAATTGATCAAATATATAAAGGAGTAATATATTTTTAATAAATTTTTAGAATTGGTAGATAGTTGATTCTATTAAACGTACGTGGATTATTATGTACAATATCAAAAATATTATAACACTCATATAAACAATAGATTGTATAGCCTGGTTATGTACAAGTTAATATTAAATAGCTTTGTAATTTTAATATAGTTTATTAAATATACATACTTTTGCAGTGAGTTTTGGAAAACACCTAGTTCAACACAAACTCTAACTTATATAATTATTTTAACCAAATAAAGTAGAGTCTAAAATTATTTAAAATACTAATACTGATATAAAAATATATAAAGTTATACACTATTTAAAATACTAATACTAATATAATTCTAACTTGTTTAATTAGTTTAACTAAATAAAGTACAATTTAAAATACTAAAACTATAATATAAAATATTTGAAGTTAAATTTTTAATTTTTTTTTAATATAAATCTTAAAATCTTGTGTTTAAAATCAAGGGCATATTTGTCTATGCTAAAAAAGAAAAAAATACTTAAGTTATTCGTACTTATATATATATATATATATATTCATTAATTTTTTTAAAAAAAGTTATACATAATTTATATTCAATATGAATTTTATTTTATAAATCTTAATTAGTAGGTTTTAATTAAATAATTTTTTTTTTAGAATCCAATTTTGGTTATAAAATTATGGTACTTTAATTATTATTTTTTAAAATTGATTAGGGAAAAAGTGACGTGGAGGAGTGAAAAGTGTGGCTTCTTTGGACATGGATATAAATAAATATGGTTATTTTAGTTACACTTAGTTTTTTCTAATATCTCATATATATTATACACACATTGATCTCAAATTGACATAATTTTCACTTCTTCCATTGACCATGCTTTAACTTGCAGTGAAAAATCATAGAATAGGGATATATATTCATGTCGATATCATTTAAAAAAAGGGACAATCTGTTCATGTTTAACACAAAAGTGAGATGAATTTCACATTTATCAACTGCAATAAAAATTGCAAAAGCGGAAAAAACTTAATGCATCACTAGAGATACACAAATATATAAAAACATTATATAGACGCGATCTCGGATCTTCTTTTCTAACCAGGTCTATAAACAGGCCAGAATCTTGAAATTAGTCGAAAGAGATGAAAGGTGAAAACTTTAACCCAACGCTTAAAGAAGAGTGAAGCTTAGTATGATTGAAGACGCTTGAATTAATCATTCAACATATTCAACAAGTTTTTCAAGAACATAAAGAGAAGCTCTCAAAATTATTAATTTTCAAAACCTAACTTAAAACGCTAAATCAACCTCATTTAAATAGGAGAACAAAACAATTAGAAACCATATTCAATAAGGAAACTAATAATAAGACAATAAAGAAACTATTCAAAAATGAAACTACTAATTTTAATTCTTAATTGAATAATGAGACTCAAGAAGCCCTATTAATTTAAAAATAATTTAAATTAATATCTTCTAGATTATTCTAATGGACATGCTTGCCGTTATAACCTCTTGAACTTCCACGTCTAATCTTTAAGAACCCAATGAAATGCATGATCATCGTTTAAACTTCTTGCATCCCCTAATATGATTAATTCAAAGCTTAGACACTTGTATTTCCAAGCCCAATCCTTGCACACGAGCATAATCATGCCTCCATTTAGCAACTCACAATTTTCCTTAGTTGAATAAAATGAAGGACTAAATGAGATCACATCATGACGCTAATAGTAGTATGGGAAGGATTAAGATATTCTCTATCAATTCCATTAAATGCATTATTGATTTATTTATTAAATCTTTTGAAAACAAATATTGTATTCTTAATTTTTAGAATGAACTGACGATAAAAGTTTATGCTTAGGTTGATTGGATAAAGACAGAACAAACTTGAGCATTTCCCCTTCCTTTGGGTATATATTATGGGTTTGAGTTCACAATGTAGCATTGTTTCCTCCATTTCTTTGGTGTAATCGTGGCAGATTAGCACTTATAAGTCCCAATAGAACAACTTAGAGAAGTTACAAGATAACAAAGCTCATTTTGACAACACTAAAATTCTTCTTTTGGATCAGGTTTGTTGAGGATCCTCAACGCTTTTGTAGGTACCAATTTTGCACATCTACTCAATATTACATTTCGCACTCTAATCAACTTGAGAAGGGAAACCATTTCTAAAAAGTCTGTCTCATATAAGAAGACTAACTTTACTTTCCGGGGGTGTCTCAAATTATGAGTCACACTTTCTTTTTAAAACATAATCAATGTACCAAATCTTTTAATGGTAAATAGAGTAAATTCTAAGACAGAACGAGTATTATCGTAGGTATTTGATTACACTGCAGAAATCCCAACCATGGCCTATCATTTATTTGGTAAAGAAAATGACCTCAAATTACAAAAGTAGCTACTACCTACCTCATACTCAATATTACATTTCTTTGTTCACTCAGAATCCTTATCAGTCTTTTTTAATCTACATGCACAAGAGAAGATATAACCAACCCCACTCCCCAAAAAAACAAATTAGGGATCAAAATACGACCAGAAGAGAGAGAGAGAGAGAGAGAGAGAGAGAGAGAGAGAGAGAGAGAGAGAAAGAGAGAGAGAGAGAACGAGTAGGTATTTGGATGTATTTTAAAGCAGGTTGGATTTGGGTTAGGCCAAATCAGCCTCAAACCCAGTCCTCTTGCTATCCCTACCTAAGCTTGACCTCTTGACATTCCTACACAATTTTACGCATAAAAATTAGCTGTTAGGTGGCATGTAAAACTTATTTTTTTAAAAAAATTAAATAATTCGTGCTGGACACAAGGCAAAATAAAATATAAAGCAAAAACAGATAAGCTAGCAAAACACCAAGGCTACCTTCCAGTAAAGTTTATTATCTCTTCTCGGGTTTCTTTCTCCATTCAGTGCGGCCCCTGTTTATTTCAAGCTTGTCCCCTGATAATCTCAACAAATGCAAGAACTGACAGAAGTCTGTTGCAGTGACAGAGCCATTAGATCCTTTAAGCTCTGAAACTAAACCATCCTCGAATGGTTCTGGACTAGTGAGAGAATCAACTACATCATCGTGTTGACATTCACGTCTATAATCCAAGGTTATAGTTTGCAGTTCGTGGGTGTCAATTACTTCTTGCGGCATGCTCTGTCATATAGCAAAAATGCTGACTCTGTTAATTTACTTAGCAACAAGAGCCTCCTTCAATCAAAGTCAACCCCCCCCCCTTCTCTCTCTCTCTCTCTCTCATACACACACATAAATATAATCATATATTATATGCGTATCAGATGAAGAGAGAAATGACATTTGACTAACCTCTAGAACCCAGCCAATGTAGGTAACATTGTTTACATGCTGGTTCATGTCAAGATCAGCTCTTCTTGGCTGCAAGAATTCACAAAGCCTGCTGAGAACATGAGAGAGGATAACTAGGAAAAGAATATACTCCCTTAGTCCAAAACTAAAATTCCAGTATTCCTTTGTGGGATGTCCCAAATTCAGACTCCACTTCCCTTTTTTAGAACAATTTTTGTTCTAGGCCATTGATTGTGATGAAATTAGTGCATTTAAAAAAAATGTGAAATTCAAATATTTCCTGTTAATTAGGGACCAGAGGGAGTATATGAGATAGATGATCTTACCACCAGCCCAAGCCTGGAAAACTGAGAATTATCCTCCAGCTTTGATATTTTCCTCTGGCTGTTGTTCTTCTCTTCAGGAAATGCTAATCTTGAAGCCAAACAAAAACAATCATATAGGCAAAGAATATACTTTATGCAATAATTGGAGTATAAAAGAACAGGAGAGATTGTTGGGAAGGAAACTCAGAATTGTGACATCAAACAGAAGGAATATCACAAAGGGTAGCGCATTTTTGTTAGATGATCAATCTTCTGAAGTTTGACTTGTCCAATACATGAGTTGACAGCTATCTCAATATTCAAATACACCATAAGAGATGCATAACTCAAGGTGAGTAGTGCCTATGACATATAGATACCTAAACTGTCTATAGATTCCACTATAATTACAATTCATAAGTAAATCTAATGTTTAAGTTAATCATTTGCATATAAGAATGTAGATACTTTAATCCGTCGCTCAAATTTCTCTCTTAAGAGTAATCACATATATTGTCGTTCGACAGAACAAATCATTTGAAAAGATAAAAAAAAAAAAATATCATTTGAACATTGGTTATCAATCACAACTCACAAATATCTTGATGTTTCCGTTGCCAGATATACATTAGTTAATTACAAACTTTAAAAAGATTATCAGATAAGATATGTTAAGCCTAGAGGAAAAGAAGGCTCACCGAAGTGTTTTCGGGCAGAAAACTAAATATTCATCTCGTACATCATCACTAACTTTCTGCAGCCGTCTAGTATCTTGGTTCATCATCACCCACTTGCTGCAATAAAAAGCTGTTAATGATCATTTCAGATCCAAAAAAGATGCATTAAATGAAATGTTGGGTTCGCGCAGTTAAATCTGAAAAATAAAATAAGAAGAAGAAGAAGAAGGAAAGAAACAGAGCTCTGGTCAAACATCCAGTGGTCTCCGTAAGGGAAACCTTTGGGTTATGATGGTTGACTGCAAAAGTGGCAGAGTTAACTAGTTTTTTTATCTTGCCCATTAGTAATAAAGCCTCATTTGTGGTTCCTGTTATGGATTATTTAGCTTGCATACAGGCCTAGAATATCAACATCACTTTTAGTTTGGTCCATTTGATTCCTGGATTCCGAGTTATCCAAAAAATGGTCAGTTTTATTGTTTTTAATCGTCTAACCAGTGCAGAATTACAACAACTATCAAGTGAATAATACCAGTCAGCCGATACCAATTGGTAAGTATTGGCTTGTATCAGGTATTTCAATCATACTGAGCTGTATTGGCCAATACATAAAATTATACTTTTTAAAATGAACAACAATAAATGATTTAATGGTATCTGTAATGTGACTGAACCCCGTTAAACTATGTAATTGATATATTATTGATGATGTATCAATTGTGGTTTATGTGATATTACTTATTGGCTAAATGACCAAAAATAGCAATGTACTTTAGCCCGATTTTCACTAAGGGCAGCAAACTTTTTTTTCAATCAAATGTATTAGACTACTAGTAAACTTTGCCCGTTATTTCACTTAGGTCCAAAACGTAACTTCCGTCAACATAAGTGAGACTTCACATTTCTTTTTCTGAGGTGGCTCTTCTTTTTTTGAATAAAATACAAATGACATGACAATAATTTCGCACATCAGCCGCCACTCATCTTCTTCACCAATCCCTCACCTTCCAAACCCAAAACCTTAGACACAATCCTTTCTCTCTCTATTTTATGGATATACATACAAACCCAGATTTGTATTTCTCCTCTATCACCAACCAAGCTCGTCGCCATCAGTCCACAACTGGCCACCTCCATCGATTCCAGCCACCACACTTTCTATCTCGTCTTTCACTTCTATGCCGGAATCACCATGGTTTTACTTCTACGCCAGCCACCACAATTCATTGCATACCAAAAGATTGATTAGAACTGAGGCAGAAAAACCAGGAGAAGTGGAAGAGAAGAATACGGGAAGAATAGGGCACTGATTTAGCAGAATTAGGGCCAATAAGGTTTCTTAAAGTTGGGATTGAACTGGATCTTTGTGAAATAAATAAAATAGGGCCTTTGCCAGATTTAGCGGTTGAATTCAATTCTGATAAATTGCTGGATCAGATCTGTTCTTGGCTGCCACAATTTCGAGCCCAAAGTCGTCGAAGTTCCTCAAAGTTCTTTGTAGATTTAGAGGTTGATGATTTCGATCCCCAATTATTGTTTTGATTTTCAGATGCAAGAGAGGTGAGATTAATCATTAGCCTATTTATGTTCCCTGTCAATTCAGCCATTTTCAGAGGAATTTAGTGATTTATCTCCCTCTCTGTCTCTACAACACACATAGGTTTCTCCTTTTCTCTCTACAAAATGTTAATGGAATTTTCTAAAGACGAGAAAAAATAATGTGGGTCTTGCAGATTAGATGATAATTGGAACAAAATAAATGGAGATTCATCAACAAATTTACATAGACATGGCAATTAAATACTCAAGCTTCTTGATCAACTTATTCTTGATATGAGAAGAATGAGCTGATGTGGGTCTTTAATTGCCATGTCATTTGTAATTTATTTTAAAAGAACTAGCCACATCCAAAAAAAAGCCAAGTCACACTTCCATTAACCGAAGGTACGTTTAGGACCTAAGTGAAATAACAAGAATGAGCTGATGTGGGTCTTTAATTGCCATGTCATTTGTAATTTATTTAAAAAGAACTAGCCACATTAGGACCTAAGTGAAATTACCGGCAAAGTTTACTAGTACATTTGAGGAAAAAAAAGTTTGTTGCCCTAAGTTAAAATCGGGGTAAAGTGCGTTGTTATTTTTGGTCATTTAGCCTTACTTATTTGACTACATTCCTTTTTTATAGTTGGATATATAAGAAAGGTGAATGTAGGGGTACTTGTGGCCCACCGATCCACGCATCGATATTATCCCCAACTTAAACAGCTTTGGGCCACATGTGTGGGGTTTTATCTTAAAAGGCCTCATTACTATGTAGTGACACTACCCTACTTATTAATCATTGTTGAGTTCTACAACTTTTCCATAAGGGATCAATGGTTTGAGCCAACCATTCTCAACAAAAATGGGATTCATAATGACAAGTATAACTGTTAATTTTTCTTTTTGACATAATTTCCAAGGTCCTAAGCTAGCATTCACAAAAGCTTCATTAAACCTATGAGGGACTTAAATAAGTGAATTTTCCTACTAATGTCCAAGAATCCTTAAGAGACAGAGCCTTTTCTCCTTTTACGTCTTCTTATAGTTCTCAAATGTATATTGTTCACTACTTTGACTAAGAGTAACAATAGCAAGATAAAATGCACCTCGTGGCCCTGCCAATGACTTCTCCGTTAGCATAGTCTTTGAGAATCCAATCACGTCTAGTACCAATCCTTCCTTCGCTTTGGCACCATGTCTCAATTTCGACAACATCACTCCTGTACCATATATTTTACAGAACAAATAAAAGATTGAGTAAATTTTCGAGTCGTGTAATCTACATGACAACATTATGATACGAAGGAGATTTCGATTCTACCAAGCTGGGTATTTGTAAATTTCAATGTGCATACGAGCAGTCACCCATATGAGATGCAATTTTCTCATGGTGGGGGTAGTCGCAAACCCGTCAGTAGAGAATCCAACACTCTGAGCATGGTTACATCCAACCTCCTACATTACATCAGGAATCGTCAAGCAATTACTGAAAGAAATAACATTTTTAAGAAAATTAAGGTGCAAAGGCATCTATAATACATAACAATCCACTAAATAAAATTCTACACTAACATCTGGGGATGGATCCTAGTGGTAATGAATCCAATGGCATGGTCACAGTTTGGAACCCATTCCCGCTCCCTCTCTTAATCAAACTCACCCAGATGTATTCGATGTATTAAAAAAAATCTACATTAAATTTAGTTGGCAGCTTATATTAAACTTATGAATAGATCAGTTGAAAAACTCTATAACATTACCAAATAAATTAATAAATAAATAACATGGTTGTCGAGAGCAAGTGGGCTAGCCTAGTTGGTAAAGCACCCACCCGAATTTAGGAGAGATCTTGAATTCGAGTCTCATCCAGCCTAGGATATTTTCATAATTATTGTAGTAAAGGGACTTACACCTTCCTTTTTTCAAAATAAAAATAAAATAGCATGGTTGTCGGAAATTAAAGAAACTAGTAACAGAGAGCCACGCCCATCCACAGAAACAAATCAAAATTTCACCTTTGTTCTGAAGAAAAATCCAACTTGGAAAGGGAAAATCAAATATGCACACTAATTATTATCCAAGTATATGTGAACAATTTGAAAAAATTAACAGAGAATTACATAAATCGGGCGTTTGCTAAATATTTCGGAGGCGTGCATTAACAAATCCACAGCTGAATCTCCGCAATTTGCAACTTTTGAGATATATATATATATAAATGCATTTAAGTTAGAGTATGTATAGAATAAAAAGAAACAGAACAGAGTATTATGTATAGAGAAAGAGGGATAGAAATAGAGAGTACAGTACCTGTAAGAGATTAGCAATTGTTTCAACAGTAGCAGTTTTGTTAATCCCAACCTCATATGACCTGACTATAAACTTCTCCTTATACGACAATCCATTTTCCGTCAAGCTCCCCAACCGGAGCCGGTCCGCCAGGCTCTTCTCCAAACCGGTGGCCTCCTTCCGCTCACCGGTGGCCACGGCCAGAACCGGAGCTCTCACTGGACCGCGAGACACGGCGACGTTCCGGCTGCGAATTGATAGGAGGGGATTCAGGAATCGGCATTGATTTAGGGCTTGGATTTGGTCGGTCGGAGCGGCATTGCATGTAGTTGAGATTGTTGACGCTCTGAACATTTTGTTTTTCTCTCTTGAAACGCTTTACTGCATACCACAGAAATTTCGCGCCCCCTCTCTCTCTCTCGGTTCTGTGTTTGTAATAGACTCGCTCTTTTTCTCTATAAATAAATATTCAACGTGTTTGTATCTCAAAAGCTTTTTCGATGGGACCGAGGGATCTCTTTGACAAAATGAAATAGTTTTCTCCTACCCGCACCAAAGTGATCCAATAGCTATTCAACCTTGAGTTTAGAAAATTATGCTTTTTTTTTTGCTTTTTTTTTTTTTTTTTTTTTAAGGGAGGTCTAAGTCTCTCCCTTAATCCTACAAATAAAGAAAAACCCTCCCCTCCCACCCCATGAGTCGAACCCTTGACCTCAAGGCAAGGGTGGAGGTTGCCTACCACTGGGCCAACCCCTCTCCTCAAAATTATGCTTATAATAAGGGTGGTGACGTTGACACTCCAATATCTATTGGTAACATTCTCATTCAAAAAAAAAAAAAATTGCTATTTTCACCCCCACTTTATTTAATCTAATAAAAAAGTTAATTAACCCTAAATTAATTTTTCACCCACTTGTTTTAATTTAAAACAAAAGTTAATGAATCTCTCTCCAAAGTTAATCAAACATTTATCCCCAAATTAATTTCCCTCCAAAATTTCTCTCTTTTACCAAAATAGGCAATAAAACTTTGATCTCCACCATTGATGCAAAAGGGTAAGCTTGAGAAGAATGGAAGG
This sequence comes from Lonicera japonica, assembly GCA_021464415.1. Taxonomy (NCBI): domain Eukaryota; kingdom Viridiplantae; phylum Streptophyta; class Magnoliopsida; order Dipsacales; family Caprifoliaceae; genus Lonicera; species Lonicera japonica. The sequence continues at coordinate 9,530,414 of CM038463.1, forward strand.
AAAAAAAAAATTTGGAACAAGATAAGAAAACCAACAAACAAAACCTCCATTAATGCAAAACTCTAAATTTGAAGATAATGGTATAAACAAAACATCCATTGATGCAAAACTCAAAAGTTAAGAATAATGGTAGAAAAAAGAGAGAAACTTTAAAATAAGGAAAGGAAAACAAATAAGAAAAAGTTAATGAAAGGAAACACAAAGAAGGTTTACTCGGTTATCTGTAACCGAATTGCATGCTTGTACACTCGGTTGCTCTCAACCGAGTATGAAATCCCATAAAATATAATGTTCTCGGGGCCTTTATTCGGTTGAGAGCAACCGAGTGTGATTAATGTCACTCGGCTGCTCACAGCTGAGCATAATATAACAACACTCAGCTGCTCTCAACCGAATAAAGTCCCGAGAGCATGACATTTTATGAGATTTCATACTCGATTGAGAGCAGCCGAGTGTACAAGTCTGCAACTCGATTACGGAGAACCGAGTAAGCCTTTTTCGTATCTTAAACAAAAAAATTTGTTTTTTATTTATATATTTGATGTGTATGCTATAAAAATCATATAAATAATAAAACAAAATAAAAACATTTATGTCTCTCTTTCATTAATTCTTTCTTACTTGTTTTCCTTCCTTTATTACAAAGTTTCTTTTTTTTTCTACCATTATTTTCAAATTTTGAGTTTTGCATCAATGAAAGTTTTGTTTTGTTTTGTTTATACCATTCTTCCCAAACTTAGAGTTTTGCATTAATGGAGGTTTTATTTGTTGTTTTGGTGCTACCAAAATTTGTTGCTAGATAGAGAAGATGGTAAAGATGGTAATTTTGCTTGTTTGAGAAGATGGTAGAGATGGTGGAGAAATTTTGGAGCTAGTTTGGGGTAATTTGTTTTATGTTATTATGTAATTAATTACTTAATCATGTTATTAATTAATTAAGTATGAGATTAGTTCCTAAAAATAAATGGGAGCGGTAGGTATAATATGGGAGTGTTATTAAGATAAAAGTATAAAAGTGGGAGTGTTAACAAGAGATTTGTGGGGTGCCAACATAACCACCCTATAATAAGGATTAGTCGAAAACCTCAACAATCATGAGATAGACCCAAAAATAAAATTAGTTAAAGTGTACAACCATCATGAGATCCAATGGTCCCCTTTTTTGAGGGAGGAGACTCGAACCATGGTATGAAGCGTCATTTTTTAAATTATAACTTAAAATAAGTGATATTATAATTTATTTTATTTTAAAATTTCTACGTACAAAACGTTTAAACAGTAGAAATTGTAATTCAAAGAATTTTAAATTCTATCATTTACAATTTTTATAAATTTTAGAATTACTCCATCTAAACATAGGGTTAAAATTCCTCTTCACCATTATTATAACGATAAACAAGAAACTTATCTAATATGTACGTTAGTTATGTTGAAAAAAGAAAATAAGATTTTTAGACCCCGTTTGAAAACAATATAGAAAAAGATATAAAAAAAACAAGCAAAAAAAACAATTGATTTTTGAGAGGTTAGAAAATTAATTAAAGGACGTGGTGAGATATTCTCTTACTTTTTATTTTTTTCATGAAAAAATCTTTTTTGAATACTGATGAAGATTAATTTCTCATGAAAATTAAAAAAAAATAGAGAATATCTCCTCATAAAAATAGAGAATATCACCACTATTACTCACAAATTAATTATTTTTCATTTTATTATTAAATAGACCTTTAGATATTGTTTGACTTCACATCTTAAATCCATATGGAAGTTAATTTAAACTTTAGAGTTGTTTAACCATTCATAATCTAACCATAGCAAATTCATCTAAACAATTAAGAGTTGGCCTAACTTCTGAATCTGGACCACGAATTTGTGTACCACTTTTATCCTCTATAAAGGACAACTAACCCTTATCTCTAGTCTGTTCAACATTTATCATAGACTCTTATACATATCTATAGGGAGACACAATGGGGGGTTTAAGGGTGAGCACACTAGGCCCACCCTAAAGTTTTTCATTATTGCTGTTAACCCACCCGTGCCCCACATAGCATTCTTAACCCAACCTAGCAATTCCGCAATTCCTAGGTTATCACAAAATTTAAGAAAGGGTGCTGTTAGTGTCCAGGTTAAGCAGCATTTTTCATGTATGGTATTATTATTTTTTATTTATAATATGATTAATATATATTTTAACATGTTAAGATTTTCCTGTAAAAAATTGTGTCGGTCTTCTCATTAAATTAAGAGTTTAACTTTAATTAGAAAATTATTAAAATGTATTGATTTCAACAAAAAGATTAATTTCTTGTAAATAAGGATAAACAACAATTATTTATTATAATGATATCTATTACATTGATTATGTTTAGAAAAATAAATTAGATTTTTAATTTAAGATATTTCAAAAAAGAACAATAGCTCTTAATTTAGGGCATGTAACCCTTTCACTAAACAATCACTTCTTCTATTTAATTTGAGACGTCAAATGTAAGAAGTGTAAAAGTAGTTTTAAATTGTAAAAATTTAGAAGATTTTATCGATTGACAAACTTTTATAATATTAGCCCACCCCTCTAGAAAAATTTAGGTCTGCCTTAGTAGACACATTAATATTGGAGCAAATACACTATTTTATATTACATACATATATATATATATATATATATATATTGCTTATTAAATGTTTATTCATCCCTATGCTAGTCCAAAAATATGTTTTTTTCACGCCTTCAAACTTTGTTTGTTGACCGAATAAAAATGCTAAATTTTGTTTGTTTCTTCTTTTTTTTTTAATAGAATTGATGGATAGAACTAGGTGGTTGAAGGAGAAGGAGGAGGCGTTTATTTTTTTTCTTTTCTTTTCTATAAAATCGATGAATAGAATTGAGTGGTTTAAAGGAAGAGAGACAGGAATAGAATTGATAAATAGAACCGGGTGGTTCCAAAGGAAGGGAGAGAGGATGGGAATTGAACATGGCCCGTTCTACGTTAACACTTCCATTTTTAACTACCTGAACTCAAACAGGGATCTAATATTTATTTGTTTCTTGTTTCAACATATATGTGCCATTTAAATTATTATATCTTTAATTTTTGTTTTAAATTATTATATCTTTAAGTCGTACCTTTTTCTTTCTCATGGAAGTAATATTTAGAATACGTATTTGATTATCGATAGGCCAAAAACCAGGAAATAGTGTGAACCTATGAAACCATTAAAATTATTTTTATTTTTTCATCTTTCTTGACGAATAATCATCATCTGAAGACTGAAGTATGACATGTAAGTCTTGAGAGGCAAAGGTTTGGATTGTGATCGGCTTGAAATTTTAATTTTTTTGACAGATTGAGAATTTGAAATAAAGTACTTTAATAAATTTTAAATGAAATTAATAAATGTGTTTAAGGGATGTTTATTTTAGCCTCTCAAATTTGAATGGTTGGTCTATTCAAATTTGAGAGGATTTAATTTTGTTTAGTTGGTTTAAAAATTTAGATCTGAACATCTATCTTGCCTCTTAAAAAAGAAGAGGCAACCTTACCTCTTAAATTTAAAGTTTTAATTTTTAAAGAGTTAAAATACTTATTTTACCCTTTTCCTTTTAAATATAGTCCTTTTTTATAAAAGAAGTACATATGGGCGAATTTGTCCAAATAACATTTTATTCTAGATGTGATATGTTCAAATAAATAACAATTATTCAAATATGACATTTAGAAACAAAACAAACATAATTTTTAAATTTAGGTTTCAGACTTCAAAAACAAGTCTTCATCTTCAGATTTAACTTTCAGATTGAGACAACGAAACAAACACATCTTAAATCTACGAAAACTCTTGTCCCATATTATTAGTTAGTACTATCATTGTGCTACATAGTTATTTGCAATGTTTAACCATTAAGGTACTTAAGATCTCGTTAAATTATTTTTTTCTAAAAAATATATTTACATATATTGAGAAAATTTCAAGTAAGAACCAAATTTAAGGACCACTATGAACGGATTTGTCATTTTGAGGGGACAAAAATATGAGTTTTTTTATTAAACATAGCGAAAATGATTTAATAGTTTTGGAGATCATCTCCACCAAGTTTCATCAAAAAAACTCATATTTTTACCCTTTCAAAATGACCGATATGTATAAATTAGTCTTTAAACTTCATCGTTACTTGAAATGACTATATATTAATCTAAATTTGCTCCGAGAGTTGTTGAGATCGGATCATTATGATCTATCTCCTCTTAATAACATGTCTTAACCATTTGCCAAATGCTCCTAGAAGTCACATAAGTGAATTACTATTTCTATACTACATAAATTAGTTTTAAAGCAAAAAAAGTCTGTGGCCCAGTGACTAGTCATCCCAAGTTTAGAAAATCAGGTTAGACTGGGAGCTCCCCAAGGACAAATGCAAAATCTCTAGTGGCTAATGGTTGACAACCTTTGCGAAGAGAATTAGTCAAGGTGCGCGAAAGCTGGCACTAACACCCCAGGCATAGAACAACAAAAAAATGTTTATACCCTTTTAGTTCATATATGAATGGATGAAAGTCAATTGCACAACTTTTCTGTGTAAATGCAAATTACAATTTTTTTACTAACGCATTGGTTTATATTTTATTTGTCATTCAAATCCTCCCACATTATATACGTGTAAACGAATGCAGCCTATATGTTTACACACTATACAAAAACTTATTTATTATACAGCATTACACATGGATTGAGTGTACCATAATTTCTATTTTTTATTGTAAAGTAAGCATTAACGACTAAGATGCGTCACCGAGATATTCAAACATATGAGCGAATTGTATATTCCATTAAATGTAATTTATTTATTTTTCTTTCAAAATATGTTCATACATCATACTTCAGAAATGTTAAATTACTTTTTTTTTTCTTACGTATTTTATATTTCTTTAATAATAGCGATTTGTGCTTTAGCATAGAAGTATCTGCCAGAGTGGTTATTTCCTTCAAGATGACTTCGTGATGGCAACAATGCTCAGCAAGAGCATCTTCAATGGCATAAACCATATCTCTACTTTTTTGTTTTACCAAAATTCCCTCTCTTGCTTTGGGCTCTTCTTTGTGTCTTCTTTCCTTTAAGAAGGTCTTGATTGATTATTAACTCCTTCAATGCAAGAAAGTTCTATATATCTTATAACCATTTAGAGGCCGGCAGCCAAAACTACTTGAGGCTCTAGATAAAATATGTTGAAATAAAACTTTTTTATTTTTAAGAAATTCAATGAACTAGTACTACTTGTGATAAGTGACTTTTTTGTTTAATAATCTATTTCAAAATATATATAAGATATAAAACGAAGTTTACATCTACCATAATTAAGACATGTTTGGAAAAAAAAAAAAGAGTAAACAGCACAAATGACTATTAAACTTTCTATCTAGTACCACTTTGGCCATCAAACTTTGGAGTAAGTTTCGATTTGACCATCCAACTTCAATTTAATACTTAAATTGAATGGAATGAAACCATGTGCAAGGCACATAACTTCATTTAAGCGTATTTTGATCATTTTGGTTATAAAATAGCCCAAGTTGTACTATTTGTTGAAAATATTGATATGTTTTATACATTGTATGTCTTTTCATTTTGGCAAAAATTATAAGAGTAAAAGGTCGTTTTGTTGCAATATGACCAAAATTACCTTGCACGAAGTCATTTGCCATGCAAATGTATCCAAATTTAATAGTCAAATTGGAAATTGGATGGAATACTCAAAGTCGTTCTCACTCTGAGGTTAGATGATCAAATTGGTTCGTTTTAAAGTTTGATGACCAAAATGGTATTAGATTAAAAGTTTAGTAGCCATTTGGGTTGTTTACTCAAAAAATAATAATAATAATAATAAAAGATGGTATATGCCATATAGTTAGCATATAAGTGAAACCCTCAACTATCACGAGGGCCTAGGCAATTTTCTAGATTGCCTATATAGTTAGGCCGGCTCTGTTTAGAGGATAGAAGACACAAAGAAGAAACCAAACCCTGTTTGATCAATCAAACAGAAAAGTATGCAACAATTGACAAATGATTGCTAAACATACGATATTGACATTAGCATGGCACATTCTTTTCCGATACCATATATATATGTATACGTATGTATGACAATATACCCCACATATTTAACTAATCTATGCATGATAGGATTCAAAGGATTTTGTCAAATTATGTAAATTACACTTCAAAATGAAGGATTAGTAAAATGTGAAAACTGAAAAGGAGAAGAGACCACAAGAATTTTCTTATTGATCTTTTGCACTGTTCTTCTGCACATTTAGTCACAACAAATTTAGTTTACACTATAGGCAAATTGAAACTCAAAAGGGGCTTTCAACCCGCAATAAAAAAAAAAAACGGAGAGACCAAGCAATAATACATAAAAGACCCTTTCTTTAAATTTCACAGTTTTTAGAACATCCACTTACCTTTTGGCGACGAATAAACCGCACTACTTTGCCGCTGAGGCCTGTTTGGCTGCTCCTTCTCCAAATTGTTCCGTTTCTTCATTATTGATGACACAGTAGGGCTAAAGTAGTCATTACTCCTCTGTGAAGTTGCTCCTTGGGAGTATAGTTTTCTTCCTTGCATAAAGCTTCTCTGCTTCTCTAGAGTTGATCTACGAGCAGCTACGTTCCTCTGCACGGCGCCCCACCGGTTGTAATTTACACAGCTCTGGCTTCTTCCTACTTGCTGAAACTTCCCCCCTCTAGGGCTCGAATAATTACGGCTTTCAGCCGTTTCTGCAGAGTACATTGTCGTTTCCCCCTCACTGCTATATCCGTTTTGTGCCTCTGAAACCTCAATGAGGGAGGAACTAGAATGGACCTCGCTTTGGGCTCCGTTTACTGAACCCGTTGAGATGATCTCGGCATCTGCTATAGCGACAGACTCTTGTCCATCGCTAAATTGTTCTTCTTCTCTCATTGGTTGCTGTAGTGGAAGTTTTTTTGCATTTGAGTTGGGTGGCAGTGTCTTGGCCTGCTGTGGTGAAACAGAGGTTGTAGCTTTAGCAATCCTCGGGGGGAAATTGATATCTAAAAGCTGGGGTTGGATATTTTCTTTCTTCCTAAAAAGAACCGAGGTTAGCTTTGGTGACTCATATATTTCCGGAGTTGGAATCCCCTGTACATGTGGAGCACCACATGGATCTTGGGCTAGCATTTTTTCATCATCACAAGTAGTTGCCACAACAGAACAGCTTGGTCCTGGCTGATCTCCGGGTTTCGAGATTACGTTAGATGATGACGGAGATGTGTCATTTTCAGGTTCTGTTGATTTAAAAACACGTCGCATTGTGAAGGAAGCACAAGAATGGTCACTTTTTTGGCCAGTAGACATTAATCGAATGATCGGTAGCTTGGGCTTGTTGAGTTCATCGAGGTTACCTTCCCAATGCTGATTCAACCAATCGCATATTATGGGAATCGGTATACCAAATTGCATAGGAAGATCTTTTTTCCACGATGATGACGAGGATGATGATGTGGAAGAGGATTTTGTGTTTGGTGACGTGGCAAGCTTCATAGGATCACAGACCATGAATGCGAGATTTCCATGGACGTCAAAACCAGCAGAGCCTGGGCTCCAAGTTACTCCATCAGTGGACAACTTTATGAGATTGTCTGTGGCTATCACCACTTTTCCTTCACCAACAGTGAACTCCTTTTTCCCTGCATGGCCTAAAAGGTACACTATGCTGCCCAGATCCAGATTTGGTTTTGAACAGGTTTTCAAGTGATGAGGTGGTGGATTTGAGTCTCCCTCCATGGTATCTAGACCCACTATTGTTAGATCAAGAATTGAACTAGTGATGAAGAACCTGTAATCAAATGAGAGTTGTGAGAAAATCATCAAGGTTGCAACTCGTTGCATAGCACGAGTGCTAGTTCAATTGTAATTTCATGGTTTATTAAGATTTAAAAAGCATTAATCATTTGAGGAAAATGAGGTGTGCAAAATGCAAATAGCCCAGAAAGCATCATCTTGTAAAAAACAATAGAAAGCAATTAAAAAATGAGGGACGCTGTTAGGGTTTAAATTCCCTAATAATGTACAAGTAAATATTTTATCATAAACATTTTTACCGCATATATAAGTCCTAAAAATTAAAACCATATTCTTCATAACTTCATCATGTCCTCCCATATTATTTCAGGAAGTGGTTCGGCAACTTATCATTGACCAAAAGAGGAAAGGGTTCCCTTCAAGGAAAAGATAACTTATTGTGCTATAAAGATAAAGCTGCATAAATACAGGTAATTTGTTTCTCTAGTTATGACAACTATTTGCAATAGTGCATTTTATCATTCATATAATTTGTGAGGCATATACAAATTTTGGGTGGAATTTGCCATCGAGTCTACTGGTAGAAAATAACCTCTTGAACGCAAGTCCCCATAAGCAAATGAGAAGGACTGCACAGGAGGAATCAATTTCAGATGTATTCTTCACTAAATCTTGAATGCAAGTACTCATACTCTATAGAATCAATTGCATTGGCAACACCCACATCACATCTCTCCAATAACTACTAGTTTAAGTACTGTGATCACGAGTCACGACAACTGCAGAGAGAGTTGTTAACCACTTTCCACAACTCTAATTTGGGAAACTAACATCAACCAATACAGGAAAACCCCAAATCAAAAGAAACCACTGTACTCGCGTGTCACTGTAGCATAAGAGCGGACTTTCTACAGTTTCCATCTTGAAAAGTGCAAGAAAATTGTGAAGACGACAAGCAAGAAGATTCTGAAGATCACATATAGAAAGGTTTGCAACTTCTTTTATGGGTACCACTAGAGCCAATCCCGTTCTTCCTTCCTTTATATATATAACCAGACTACCAGAGCCCCCTTGTTTTCTCAGAAAATACAAATAAAGAACCTGCTTTCATCCTTTCTAAACCACCCAAATTTCTCCCTCTCCAAGTCCAATGGCTCTCAAACGCCTCCATATATAACCATTAATGCTATTTTCTGTTGGTTCCTTTCCAACGCTTACATCTCTCTTTCACTCCCTCCCTGATTCCTTTACAATCATCCATCATGCAAACAGATCACTAGAACCTCAAAATTGGTTACTGGAATATACTAACCTATCATAAGCAAACTTAGCATCCAATTGATTGCAAATTAGGAAAAAACAAATAGTAATTTAGTGAGATGTTCTCCATATTTTTAGTGGAAATTTTTTCTTATTTATATCCCACATAGTTGGATTCCAGGAAAAATCGAAAAGGAATAGAACATCGCCTCACTTCCCAACTTCATTTGTGAGTTGTGTTTCCATCATTTTCCAACTTTCAACCAAATTCTTACTCAGCTTTAATGTTAAATTTTTGTAGTATTTCCGTGGGTACTGGCCTCCTCTAGTGATTTCCATCAATAGAGTTGAAAAAATCGTAACCATTTATTTATATTTGGATGGCTAAGATTTTGGGAACTATTTTCTAATTAAAATAAATTCTTACCAGCATCAAAACTACTTAATAAATCCGAGTCATTTATTTCTTAAATCAATGGTCAAGATTAACACTCGGATTTCACTGTAATCTACATTATATAATAAAGCTAGGACGGATTTGATCAAGACTCGAACCTTAGATACTAAGGAAGTGAAGTGCACAAGTAAGCGGTCGACCACTTAACAACTTTGTTAATTATTTTCTTCAAATTATATGCATACGAGTTGCGCAGCCTAGACTTAGTTAAATTAAAATTTAAAACACTACTACTACTACTATATCATCAAAAAAAAGAACTGATAAACAACAATAATACGTGTATAGACGAGATATATAGCAAGGTATCAAATTTAAGTGTAAAAAAAATATATAACCTATGAGGAAAAAGGCAAGCAGCGACGCCGTTTTGCAGCCGGATCTCAGCACCCTCAGCAGCAGCCACCGACGGTAGGTTAACATGAGTAGTCAGGAGCAGATTCCGGTGGATCAGGAAGCCGGTACCGAACATTGAGCTGCCGGAAGCAGAGATTCTGGCCACAGCGGGACTTTTTCCGGAAAAAATGGCGGATTTCATTCTCTCGGACTTTCCCCCGCCATTGCAGAAGCACCAAGACTCGCCTAAAACCCCCATTTTGGTTAATGAGTTTTGGATAGGGATTCCAGATCCGGGAGTAATAAAGGAGCTAGCTAGGTAGCTAAATGCCTAAATTGTGAGGCATTTAATTAATTTAGTTAGATAGTAAGAGGAGAAGAGAAGCTGTGATGAAAAGAGTGAATTGAGGGATATGCTTTAAATCCGAGATACAGGGGAATACAATACACACTTGTCTCTATAATTTCTGGAGAGAGAGAGAGAGAGAGAGTGAAGAACTGAAGGTAACCATATTTTTTATTTTTATTTTTATTTTTATGATTGTGTCTTTATTTTGAAGGGTCGTTCACTAAATTATTTTGAAACTTTAAAAATAATCGGTCAATTAATATTAGTTTCATCTGACCTGTTAAGTTAGCTATTTGGTTTTAAATTTGTCAACTCTGTTAAAAAAAGTCTATCAGCCATTGACAAAAGTTGGTCATGTGCTTCTCGTATGACCAACTTCAGGAGCATTTTTGTCCAACCAAATTATTTTTACCCATTTCATCTTTTCCCCGTATTTTCATCTTTTCCGACCATCTTCCAACAAATCTCTTCCTTTTCTCTCTCTCTCTTTCTTTCTCAACCTAAAAATCACCAAAGCATTCTGTAGCGGAGGTGTCGTATTTGCTTAAATTAAATTACCTGAAGAAATGGTTGGATAATGGACCAAGGGAACTTCTTACGGTAACTAACAACAGCAGTCTGTAACTTTGCCTGCAGTGCCTTGCTTGAACCTCATGAAATCCGCAATCGAATTGTTCTGCTGAAACTCCTCTGTATTTCCATCTGAGAGAACTACTCCTTGGATTTGATTTGAAGGGTGAAAATCGAAACCTATATGATGATGATGATGATGATAAAGGAAATGAGTAATCGAAGGAGGAAGTATTGGAATTGAAAAGGAAGAGATAGGTGTTGCTATTGTTGTTAAATATAAAATGGAGAGTGAACTACAAACCATGCTTATCTTTTATTCTCTTCTATTTCTCCTCCTCTAGACTAGATTAGTAAGAGAAAGAAAAAGGATTTTTGTGAAGAATGAGATTTTTGCGCAACTCTGGTTTCGATTTTTTCCAGTTTTTGTGAAAATTGTGTTCCTACATATTTTTTTTGGAAAAAAAAAATCTGAGCATAAGAGCACCAATTTTTTTGACAATTGATTCTAGCGAAAATTCCCATATAGAGACCAATGAAAATACTCTTTTTTTTGTATTTTGTGATGCTTTCTTTTCAAATGTGAAGGGAAAGAGGTGCTTTTAGGTTGAGAAAAAGAGAGAGAAAGGGAAAAGAGTTCGTCAAAAGATAGCCGGAGATGATGAAAATAGTTTAAAATAAGTTGGTTGGACAAAAATGCCCCTAAAGTTGGTCATGTGAGGGGCACAGGACCAACTTCCGTCAATGGTCGACGGACTTTTTTAATGAAGTGGGTAAATTGAAACCAAATAATTAGTTTAGTGGGTCAAATGGAACTAATTTTAGTTCGGTGACCATTTTTTAAGTTTCAAAATAGTTTAGTGACCAAATATGGTATTTACTCTATTTTGAAAAACACTCAAACTTTATAGAGTAAATATTATCGATGGCCACTGAACTATTGTTAAATTTTACTAGTGGTCACTATATTTTAATTTATTACATTTGAGTTATTAAATTTTTTAAAAGTATTGGTAGTGGCCATTCTGTCAATTTTCATCATTAAAATCTAACGGCAGTTAGGTCATGTGACTATTACATGACCCAATTAAGGGTATTTTAGTCAAATTACAATTTATTATCAAAATATTAAACCCCTAAAACTGTCTTTCACAAAAACCCTAACCCCCAAAGTTCTTAAATTTCTTAGATTCAAAGTCAAATTCTATAACAAAACAACAAAATCAAGGCCTAGATTAATCAAACCAAACGAAAATTTCTCAAACAAATACAAAATTGAATAAGGAAATTGAAGAGGAGCGGAACAAAGAGAGGAAATCAGAGAGGAGTGGAAACCATATGCCGCAACACATGAAGATGACGAGAATGCTAATTTTGGAAGAATAAGAAGAGGTAAAGGAGGAGGAGAAGGAGAAGAAGTAAAAATAAAAGGAAGGGAAGAGTAAAATGAGTTAAATGCCCTAACGTATCAAATGACAATCATAGGACTTGTTTCTCGCCAAAAACTAAGGGTGAAAATTGACAAAGTGGCTAATAAGAGTACTTTTTAAAAGTTTAATGACTTGAATGTAACAAATTGAAATATAGTAACTACTGATAAAATTTGTCAATAATTCAATGGCCATTGGTAGTATTTATTCAATTTTAAATTTGTATATCTTTTATATTCGAATGGGTGTTTTACTAATTAGAATAGCCTGGCACGAGAAGGTTATGACTTGTGTAAAACAATTTACTCTTTATTTAAGGCTATGTTTGGATAGATCGGAAAATTTACTTTATTGGATATAGTTATCGATTTCATCTATTATGATTATTTTTATTTAGATATTATTTATACTTAATATATTTATAAGTTGTGCATTTTTAAAAAGGTGATGTTATATATACCCTTCTTTTGTAGTTATAACAACAAAAATTTGAGACAGTTTTTTTATAGGGACAACCAAAATATTAACTATTTGGTGTTGTGAATACAAATTAGGAATTGGTTGGCCCATTACATAACATAACATACAAGATTGGTAGCAAGTTGTTGACTTAAATGTCAACATTCTATGACAATTTACTGAGTTAGATGTTAAAACTCAATAACTTTTTGCTGATATCAAATGTTAGTGAAATATTTTTAAAAATTAATTTGGCCAAAGTTTGCCAAATGTCCAGTCAGTGGAAACTTATTGAATCAAATGTTGAAATTCAGTAACAAGACATCGACTCGATACTTAAATTTAGAGTGTTACCATATGGGTGCTACAATCAATAATTTTAAAATTATGGTATTAAGGCTACAAAGTCGGAGTGCCTATAACAACACTTTTATTTTTAAAATGTGAAACTTAGCGATGTACCGGGTATAATTATTAAGTTGATAAGATGGATACAAATATTATATTCCTAAATCAAACAATTCATTTACATGAGTTTTTGCCAAAAAAACAAAAACTTCTTATCTGATATTTTTTATGACAACTAATTTAATAAAAAAACCTATTAAAATTTGAGTGATATAATTTATTATTATAATAATTATATAATGTGGTAAGGTATTTTTTGAAGTTCCAATTTTACTCTCGTAAGTTTTAAGTTTGTAAAAAGAGTTACACTATAAGTCTATAACAAAAACACATCATCATTTAAATATCTATAGACAGTAAGGATAATAAGATTTTTAATTATTTTATTACTAATTATTTTTTAAAAAAATTATTTATATTTAAATAACAAATGTATTGTGTGTGCACCAACATCTAATTCAAATATAATGGCTCAATTTTATTAAGATATACTAAAATGACTCATTCTAAAAGAGCCGAAGCCGGCTTGTTTGCATTTTATTTCTATAATTTTTTATGTACTCGCAGCATCATTGATTTGATGATGAACTGATAAAGTGTGTCTTTTTTTTTCTCTTTTTTTAACACACTGTCTGTGTTTCTAATTATTTGATATTTTTTTATTTTAAATTAGAAGTCTACTCCTTTTTATAAATTAAATGAAAAAATGAATTCTTAATTCGTTGCAGTGAGTAACTTTTGCTGTTACTCTTAATTATTAGGGAAAACTAGTGAAAGAAGTGATTATCAAATTATTGAGAAGGAATTAAGTGGACCAATTAATTTTTTGATCATTAAATATATATCAACTATTTTAAAGGGGTAAACGGGTGAATTTTTGATAAAACTTAGTGAAAGTGATTTCCACATTCTTAATTTTTTTGATAAAATTGGGTACATCTACTAATCATAAAGCTCATTTTCGCCAAATTTTATAAAAGAAAAAAAAATTTATCATTTACAGCCTCAAAACAATTAGTCCGTATTTAAAGATAAAAAAATTAGTCCACTTAAATTCGTCCCACCATATTGTTATTGTCATGGAATTTTCTATTTATACTATGTAGTAGTGGGTTTTTTTAACCAAAAAAGATGAGCAATTTTTTTTTAACTCATTGCTACGTTTTTTTTATTATTAGACATGTACTATTTTATTCTAAATCCAACAATAATATTTTGTGTCAAATTTCACCGATAACCAGCGTATATAACTCCTATAATTTAAACCTTTTTTATTATAATTGTTAACATATACAAGTAAGAAAAGAAATATGTGTATTGAAATGAATTAGTATGATACATAAACCCTTTATTTATAGGGAGAGCCAGGTGCAACTATAGTTTACACAGTCCATTTCTCATAAGGACCTTAATTTAAGGTCCTTATTTACGGACTTGCCCTTTTGGCACGCTTCCCGATGAAATTTTTTGATGAAATTTAGTGGGGCTATTCTTGTAGAACATCTCCCCCAAATTTCATCAAAAAATTCAACCGGGAAGTGGGTTAACTACATGATTGAAAAATATTAGACATATATATATATATATATATATCTATTTCTGGACTAGAATTTTTCAATCCTATAGTTAATCTACTTCCCGGTTGAATTTTTTGATGAAATTTTGTGGAGATTCTACACACGATGAAGAACATCCCCACCAAATTTCATAAAAAAATTCCATCGAGAAGCGTGCCAAAAGGGCAAATCCGTAAATAAGGACCTTAAGTTAAGGTCTTTACTTGAAATTCTTCCATAGTTTACATATATATATATATATATATATATATGAAAATAACTTACAAAAAAATACGAAAGATAAACACGTGAAATAAATTAAGAGATAAATACAAGAATAAATATAGTCTGAAGCATAAATACAATATATTCTAACAATAATAAATCATTAATTTCACTTCACCCTAATATATGTATAAGCGTGAAAATTAATTATATTAAAATAACATGAAAAATGTGTAAAGTACCGCCATATCAAGCAAAATAATTAACTAGAAATTAGGTAGAAGGGCTTATTATACATTGATTTTTACCAAAAATCCAATGAATAATATTTTTTTGAATGAAGGGCCTATTTTTAATTGGTAATTTGAATAAAGGGCCTATTTTTAATTGGTAATTAGTGTAAGAGATTTGTTTTATATTTTAAATGTATTTGAATAAATTTAAATATCATTTAATTAATAAAAACATGTTATGATTACCTAAATTACCCCTTTTTATGAAATTTTCACAAAAAATATGGACTGCAAAGTTCACAATAAAATATGGACTGCAAAGTTCATATTGTAATAAAATATGAACTGCAAAGTTCAATTGCAGTGAATATGACTGCAATATGATTTGCATAAAAATATTGACTGCATCACATTGCAGTAAAATATGGACTGCATATTGCACTAAAAATATCGGCAAAGTTCACATTGCATGAAATATGATCAAAGTATTTTTTTTTAATGCATATAATTTTTTTAGTTTATTTTAAGGGTTAATATAATGGAAAAAAAAGACACATGTCATATTATCAATAAAATAAAAAATAGGCCCTTTATAAAAAAAAATTTTCCTTGCCTTATGTGAAAATCTTTCTCTAATAAGCCCTTTTTTTTAAATTAGTCTTTCCAATTCTTGTTTTTGTGTGGAGGTATTGGAGTTAGTCACTATACGAGACAGCTAGAATATATGACGAGATATTTAATATGGATCTATTTTTTACTATAAGTTATAATTAATATTTTATTATTTTTATATTTATCAATTTTAAATTAGTGTTTTTAATTTTTTTTAATTATATTATTTAATACTATAAATTTAACCGTTTAATTTGAGATTTCTTTTAAAAAAATATAAAACTAATTATTTTGATTTTTTTAGTATTCTAGTAATTTTTGAGTATTCACTATAGTACGTACATATATACAATAATAAGTTATACCAAATTATTATTTACTGCAAATTAGCAACTATATCATCAAGTGAATATAATATTTAACATCTTTGATATAGCTAGTAATATAGTATTTCATGAATTATCACTCTTAGATATAACAAAAACATGATAAAATAAAATGGTATCCACCACAAGTACCGGTGAAAAGTACCCATCATCATACTACCACACACACACATATATATATATATATATATATTGGGCATAGATGTAAATTAGATTGTGGAGTAGGCTTGTTAATTAGGTTATATGAGTCGGGCTTTATAATGTTTAAGCTCAGTCTGAATTAAATCGAGCATGCTTAAGCTCAAACTCGGCTCACATTAAAATTCACCTTATATGTTCAAACTCAACTCATATTTTATTGGGGACTTCAGGCCTAAATCTAGGTCGGCCCATATAAAAGAATTAAGTAGTTCAAAAAGACTATATAAACTGATCCGCAATAAAAGCATTGTCAATATATATGATGTTAACATTCTAGCATATAAGAAAATAAAAAACAAATGAGAAAACATTAAGTAATAGCTCATAGGTATTAAACTAAATAAACCAAATTGCACTCGTAAAAATTCAAAGCGATCCTGAATAATACTTAAATAGATAGTAAAATGGCATACTTTAACTGGTTGTGCCATGTGTCCTCCATTAAATGGGGTTGTAATGTCTCTCCTATAATTTCAATATAATCCCTCTCTTTATTAAATATTAATAATTATTAAATATTTAATATTTAAATAAATGCCTATAGTTTCATACTAATATAATTCTTAAATATTTAATAGATAATAAAACCCTCTCTTTGAATTTAATTTTTTTTTCATAGTTTTGTAACTTCCGTTCCCTTTTACTTTTCTAAGTAATGGTGTTTTAAATCATTAATTGCTCCTCTTTTTCCTCCCAATAATGATTTTTGTAATTTAATTTTTTGTTTTTTTTACTCTCCCAATTCTAAGTAATTCGGTTTCTCCTATACTTATTACTCCCTATTCTCTCTCATATTTTCTCCCCTATGTCTCTTTCTCTCTACTATTTTCATGGCTTTCTATTTCTCCACACTCTCATATATAATTATTTTGGTTTATATTGCTCCTCATTAATTTCTCATCTTTTTGCTCCTAATAATTATTTTTGGCTCTCTTCTATTTCCTTTAAAAATCAGATGCACAGTAAAAATTAGCAAAAAAACCATTTGAATTCCATTACATGACGGTTTTGAGAAGATGGATCATTGTTGACTTATTAAATTGACTTTACTCATACAATATATAACCTTTGTGTATTATCCTTCTTTACTAGGATGTAGACATTTATTAGGGTATCATGCATAATTAAAAAGCTCCAATATTGTAACAAAAGCACACTAAAAGTTAGCAAAAAAAACCTTTGAATTGCATTACATGACGGTTTCAAAAAGATGGATCATTGTTGGCTTAATAAATTGACTTTACTTGCACAATATACAACCTTTGTGTATTCTCCTTCTTTACTTTTGGTATTGCTTTCCAATGAAGTAAATTATGAAGGTAATTCTTTATTTCACATTATTATTTATAAATAGCTTTATGCAAACTTGTTTGTTTGCATTCTATTGTCCAATCATCATACCCCTCTTCCATATGTTTTAATCTCTTCCCAGATTTTTGTACAAGGTAACTTATTTTTAGTTCTAAAGTGAAAATTATGTCTAATCTATCTTTTGATTTTTTTCATTGACTTTTAGGTACAATAATTTGTTAGTATAAGAAGCAAAGTACTCAAAATAAAGCTGCTTTTCAAGATATTGCAAATAAGAAAAATTTATAACATTTGTAAAAGAACGCAAAAGTTTTAATTGTTTAATTTCTTATATGTGTGCATATATTTTGCCTACTTTAGTTCTATGATGCATAAGGCACTTTGATTTGCTGAAATTAGGTTAAGAAAATGTAAATCTCTGCATATTTCTCCATTTTTTTCAGGCTATCATTACGTTGGTTATGACATGTCACAACTAAAAAGCTTCTTGAATTACATTTTATAATGGTATGTGTTTACCACGCATGGTGAAAAAAATGTAACTTGATTAGATGTCAAGCTAAGGTCTTTATTTGTTCTATAAATTTATAATGCTTACTACAATAGTTAAGTCGTGTATGGATTCCCCCCCCCCCCCCCCCCCCCCCAAAAAAAATGATGATTAATTATTATGTCTCAACATATGTGATCTAACAACGTAAATGATCGGAGTATTTTGATTTACATTGAATTTGATTATAAAAATAGCCATTTGAAGTACGTATAAATAAATACATGAACAAAGATCAAGCAAAGTTTTTTTTAAAAAAATTGATTTTCAATTATATATGGACTTTATTTTGGAGTTGATGTTGTCTACTCATTTATGTATTTTCCAAATTACAACGATATAAAAGAGGAAGTTGTTGAAAGTGCACAGTATCATTGGGTAGAGAATTTTATACAAACATTGACCCAATTTGATTTTATAGGTAATTGAGTCCAGGAGTAAAATTGTTATCTATTGCATTTGTCTTTTACATTCAACTTATGATATTATTTGCAATACCTCAATCAAATTAAATCACTTTCTTATACACAAGGAAATTTCTTGGAATTGTATATATATTCACTATACTGAACTGTTAGGAAGTTTTTGTCCTTCTACATATATTTGAATACTTTTGTAAGATTAGTACTCTTCCTTAATTCCTTTGTTATGTGTACTGTTCAACCAAAATTTAAAGATAATCATGTTGTATTTTGTTTATGTCAAAATGTATATGTACTCAATTTTAAAAGGATAAAATAATATAATATGTAATTTCTTTCAAACATCCGCACATCGTGCGGGTTGAAAGCTAGTAGTACCTAAATTCAAATAATACCATTGCATAAAAATATCCCTAAAAACTTATTGGACTATTAATTTTCTAATTATAAGTGGTTGTTGTGCGTTTAAAGTGTAAACCCTAATAAAATTGGGTTTAATAACTTCAAAAATTACAAATATCTAATAACATTAATAATACATGCAAGTGGACCGGGCTTAGTGTGGGCTGAGCGGTTGAAGTTCAAACTCGACCTAAAATTTAATTCAGACTTGAAAATTTATTTATGTTTAGCCTAAGTTTAAATTCAATTAAAACTAGATTTTTAATATAATGGGTCGAATGTACGGGCTTTAAATTTACTTGCCCCAATTGATAGACACGTGAAATCTATAACTATGTACGAGCAATTTGCATGGATATAGCATATAACAACGTGTTGGGTGTGGTGAGTTAGTGAGCCTCTTTCCACCTGTAAAGAACATAAGACATTATAAACATGTCACATGTTTGAGGACCCTTTACGGCCTTCAAATTGATTGATACTTACCCCTCAATTCCCAATTTGTGGAACTTCGTTAATTTCTAATGGTTGAAGAAAGGGTCATTTTTTTGGTTTTTTTTTGTTTGTTTCCTAAAATTAAGAATTAACCTCGATTAGTCTTCTTTTAAGACAAATTTAAGAGTGCACTTGACGCACTCTCCTACATCTACTCAATACATTTAAGAGTTTACAACCTATTAAAGTGTTGGCTTCAAATAATTGGTTCAAGAAATTCGAAACCAAAAACTTGTTATTTTATGAAATATCATGTCTCAAGTCTTGACCATTGAGTTGGGTCAATTATCTAAACCTCTATATAGAAATGGACTTTAAACTTTATTAGGTGTAATAAATGAATTGTATTTTTATTTTTATACAAATTATTTATGCACTCAAACGTAGAGTAGTTAATTTCTTACCTATCAAGGATACAAAAACATTTTGTTTGTATCTCACACATTATTTTATAATGAAAATAGTTTACTCTGCTACCATATCAAACATAGTGGAAGACGTCTTTGGCATATATAATCATCTATATACTGAATTATACATGTTAAATTGTTAATGCATTCACTCAAAAAATATATATTAGA
Source organism: Lonicera japonica (assembly GCA_021464415.1). NCBI lineage: Eukaryota > Viridiplantae > Streptophyta > Magnoliopsida > Dipsacales > Caprifoliaceae > Lonicera > Lonicera japonica. The sequence continues at coordinate 9,550,482 of CM038463.1, forward strand.
TTTATTTAATTTTTGTATAAATTAATCGTGATACTATTCAAATGAACGGGCGAGACCACACAATTAAAATGTTATTTGTATTTCTTTTTATCTAATTGGTAGCACAAACATTTGTATACAAATATTTGCTCAATATTACTTTCTCCTTTACTGCACACGCAATCACTCTCCAGTCTCCAATAAAAAAAAAAGTGCTAAATTCCTTGGGGAAGAAGATTCTCCTTGTAGAATAAGATAGTCGAAGTACATGTCACGTTTTATTAACGTGAACGAATGAGCTGCCAAATAAGATTGTTCATATAAATATATAAAATACATGATTTGAGGAACTCAAAAAATAGAATATAAGGAACCTCTTGAATACTCAAAAGTCAAACAGCCTCAAGGCTCGATTCAGATATTTTTCTGAATAAATAAACAGAAAAAACCTACAACTTCAGAGGAGGTTGCTTATAATCATATATAGATGTTGACTGTTTGTGTTCTAATTTCGAAGATACAACTTTCAACGGAGTTGATAAGAATAAAATGTCTCTAATCACATCGTTACCTTCATTAATTACACCCCAAAAGACTCGACAACATATATTCTAATAACTATAGTATACACAAATGTGTCATTAAAAACATATTGAAACTTCAAAATTCATGTAAGCGTGTAAATCTATGTATGAAAACTGTTATTGAAAAGCATATTTGAATGCTAGGGGCTTAAAGCACAAAACCCAAACTTGGACTTTGGAATGACAATAATGAAGCCCCTGCCAAAATGAATTTCTCAATTATTTTTGTTTGGTGGAGGAATGTTGGAAAGAGAGGGAATAAGAATCCCACCATTGCTACAGCACGAGTTAAATAAAAAAAAAAAAGAGTAAGTTTCAACGCAATCACTGTTCCAAGCATAAAACTTAAATTCATATTTCGGATATTGATTCTAAATTGGACACTTAATCTAAGACATCCAAGAAAAGAAAATTACATTCATCAACATTAACCATATTTAGAAACTAAACAGAGTACCAAGTATATCAAAACACCATAAGATCCTCTTTCAATTCATGACTGCCAAAACCTTAACATAGAGCACACTGTCTGTCTATCAAAGTACACAATGCTTCATCCCATTCAATTCATTATTACGAATAGAACTACCTACGCAGTACAGTGCACTACTAATTCTGGATAAAACTCCATAAGTGGGCCTTAACTGCCTTCAGATTTCTCCAATGCTGCAAAATAAAAGTAACCAAATTAAGTTCAAAGAATGAAAAATCATCTAACAGATAAAGCAACAGATAAAGGTAACAACAATCTCCCAGTGTCCCGTCCCAAATTAGAAGCCACAATGGACCAAGTCACAAGATAGTAAGTTCTGTTTTTAGCCAAAACATGACTTAACCTGGGACAGAGGAAGTAACAAAAATGCATTCTACCCATCGACTGGCACATAATTAATGGTAGAGCGATAGAGAGGGAAAGTTACTATTGTAGTTCAGAAGCTTCTCAATGAGGTCAACATGAGTCATCAGCATTCTTCTGCAGCAATACCGAACCAAATTCAATGCATCAAGAGCATCTCTGCAAAACCCAAACAAAAGATTACAATCTCATCTTAAGAGGTATTTGAAAACAAAATTATACAAGTCCAAGTGCTATTATTCTTTTTCCTCGCAATTTATCAATGATAGCTGGCTTTTACATTCATATGCAGGATTAATTTCTATAATTGTGTCATCTTGGATTTCCAGCAATACCTATTAGAAACGTTAATCTAAACAAAGCAGTCAAAATATAAAAATGGGATCTAGTTTGTCTCCTATTGTATTATGTCACTTGAGATTTTTTTTTGGTCCTCCAATCCAACCTCCTCTTTTATCTACATATATAAATTCTCTTATTTCAATCGAACCAGAAAAATCTATCAAGAAATAGGAGAAGGAAAAATGAAGCTCCTAATAGAAAGAACACTCAAAATTAAGAAACATCCACAGACCCACACCCCTTTTCGCGAGTATCGAATCAAATCGCAAATGTGATTTGTAAACCTTCCATGGTAACACATTAACTGACATAAAACAACTATCTAATTTTTAGAATACATACTACGTGTTATGTAATGACTGGATGGAAATCTGGTGACAATGCACGAACATTTCCATTAGTATATTTAAAAGGGTTCCTCCACAAGGGCCTTTTATAGCGTTTTCCTAGTATATTTCATTATTTCTGTGGGGTGACCCGGTCCCTGGCCTACTACTCATAATTCAATCTCAATAAGAATGCTTGTAGGCTATTGCTAATACCCAAAAAATGTCAAAAGGAAGGCCTCAAATAGGAGATTCTCGCTGCACAAACAAAGGTTCCACCATGAGGGCTTTTTATAGCATTTTCCTACTATATTTCAATATTTCTGTGGGTCCCCTGGTCCCCGGCCTACTACTCATAATTCAATCTCAATAAGAAAGCTTGTAGGCTATTGCTAATTACCAAAAAGAAAGGCCTCAAATAGGAGATTCTTGATGCACAAAACACCATACACCATATTTGATCATTTTGTGTGTATGTGGGTGGGTGGGTGGGGGGCAGGTGAGAACTGAAAAGGGATGTGCATGCATATGAAAAATGGTATATAAAACAACTAACCATCCAATGGACAGCCAACAGCCTTCTTAAAAACTTAAAAAGAAAACATCTCCATCATGAATTCTTCATTTTCTTTTCAAATGATGAAGAGAGCCAAAATAACTGAAGAAACATGCACCAGAAGAGTCAGGAATAACCTATACAAAACAGATATTTGATCCAAGAACCAAAAAGAGTGAAAGGGCCCATGGGAGTACTACTCGTTATTGGGAATAGCCAGAGGGGACGAGGTGGACCCACTTGAGTCTCAGGGTACCAGGTATGTAACTTGAGCTTAATAGTTCTGAACTATCATGTTATACAGGCCCAGAGTTTTGTATTTGGTAAATTTTATAAACATAAGGTATAGCAGTTGTAGTTCTTTATAGTAATTGCTGACACTACTGTAACTCTGGCATTAATTTTCTGAATGTTAGGGCGTGTGTGATAAAAAGGATGGACAACTATAAAAAACACTTCTAGTTCTTATGATAAATTGGAAAAAGAAACAAGCTGTTAAAATCCCCCATTATCTTCTTTTCGGTTTTCCATGGCAAAAAATCCTTTTGATGGTCAGCAAGAAAAAAAACCACGGAAAATAAGAAAAAGATGGACAAAATTCTCATAAAAATTAGTAGCATTAATAAGTATTTTCAAATTTTTTTTATCATCAATTGGACCCTTATAGTCAACGTTCACAACAGTGCCTTACAGAAAAATCTTGCCTACCATTTTTTTTTTTTTTGATAACCATGGTATCGGGGCCCGCCCCCCCCCCCCCCCCAACTAATCCCATGAGATCCTGGTTGCTAGATAAGGAGCAGCCAAAGAAAGATTTCACGCATTGAAAATCAAACCTGAGATCGTACACCTATACAAACAGTCTTAAGTTCGCCCTTGCTGCTTGCCTAATAATTTTTACCATATTATAATAAATGAATTTTTATATCACAAACGCCCTAATGCAAATAGACAGAACAAAGACAAAAGGAGTATTATGTAATATTTACCTCTAGTGTTTGTGAGAATTGACATGCATACAAAGGTGGAACATGTTTGATTGTATGAAATACTAGTATATACAACTGAACATGCAAATAACTCTTGACAAAATAAATTGCAATAAAATTAACTTTCCTTTTAGAAAAATGCTAAATCATCGACAAGAGTATTTATTACAGATAAAAAAAAAAAAAAAAAAATTACCCTTCGGAGTATTCAGACTGAAGAAGATCAAGATATGTGTCCCATTTGTTTCCAATAACCTGTTGCGAAGTACCATCAAAAACATTTCAAAATACAGAAATAGTGAAGATTCCGAAACCCTAGAAACAAACCAAGTCAAAACAAACAACTTTTCCCCAAATAAATTAAGTATTTTCAAAGTTAGGGTTACCTTGCCGCAGGTGAAGCAACGAACTGGTATAATCATCTTTGTTTGCCCTAATTTCGCCTCTCTTAATTGTCCCCCCTCTCTCTCTCTCCTCCTATTGTTCTATTTGACTATGAAAATTGATTAAGATGATAATGTTTAAATACTACATTGATGGACCATGTATGGGCTTGGATTGTCCCAAATTTGGGCCAAGCTCTATTTTCAAGCCACAGTAGCTAATCGTGTGGCTCTATTTTTCCTTTTTCTAGATGTATTTTCTCATTTTGTTGTAATTTTAGATTAAAAAAAAATTAAAAAAACTATTGTATTTGTGTGAAAATTTATTAAAATTATATATTGAATTTGTTTTGAATGACTATGTAAGAATAATTTCATCAATTTTTCTTTTATTAGTATAGAAAGTATCACACATACCCAAATCAATCGAAGTTAAAAGAGTATTAGTTAAACAATTATATGGTCAGCATGTTTTTTTTTTAAATAAAAATATGAAGTCTAATTCTCCTATTTATTACCATTTACTAGTAAAAGAGAGGAAAAGATCACACCTTCCCGCTTGAATTACCGAACTATCCACGATTTTTTGAAAAAAATAAATTTTAAAAATCTAATTAATAATACTTAAATCGTACTTAAAATAATTAAAATTAGTCATGAGATTTGTCTCAATGTCATAAACATTGACTAGATCATGATAATAATTAAATAAAAATTAAACGAGTGTGCCAAATTGATGTAATTGATAAGTGAAAGGTTAGATCGACTTAAAAAAAAATTAAAAGGTAAAAAATTGATGTAATTAATCGAAGGGTTAAATTGACTTAAAAAAATAGTTTAAAAGCCAAAAAAATAATTTGCTCTTTTTTTAAAAATATGACTATTAACACTACGAATAAATTTTTTTTAGCATTCCCATGTGACTTTTAGTAATATTTTTTTACTTTTTAAAAAATTGTATTCTTTTCGCATGATTTTAAGGGTGAGATCGAAGATTTTCCTAATTTCAACATTAAGAAATGTTGCTTTTGAATTTTGTACGAAAAATCTAAATTTTGGGAGATTATAAAATACTGAAAATTGTGCTATTTTACAATCCCATAAATTTTGTCAGATTTGAGGAATCCTATGTAAAATTAAAGAGTCCAATTTTAATAAAAAAAAAATCTATTTCGCTGATAAATAAAAAATTATATTAAACACAACTTATAATATTTTTTATATTTAAAAAATAAATTCAAATGTCATAAAATCCTAAAAGAATAATGGGTATTTAAAAATAGGGTTTGTTTGAAAAAGTTTTCTACAAAGAACTAAGAAATAATAATTTTGTAAATTAAGGGCCTATATTTGACTAAACTCTAAAAAGAAGTGCAAAGTTAACTTTGCAGTAAATTTTTAAATCGTATTTTTTAAGGAATCATACAAAATTAAGTTTGCACTACATGTTTTTTGGCATATTATTATAAATAAATGTTTAATTGATACTGCTTTAGAAAAAAATTTAACAAATTACATATTCAAAAATTATTTATTAATAAAATGCACATAATAATTTTTTTTGAATTATGCAAAGTTAAATTTGCACTCCTTAATTTCTAAAACATTACTATGTATTTGTATTTGTGTTTATTTGACGTTATTTTAAAGTTTTATAAATAAAATATAAGAATATATTTGTTAAAAAATATAAACACACCATACAAAACAAGTTTGCATTAATTTTTTTTTTATTGCAAAGTAAAATTTGCACAAAACACAATTTTATACAAACTTAATTTTACATTCGGTCAAAACCCTTATTTTAAAACACAATTGATAAACAAACTCTTATTTTAAAATGATAATTATCTCTAAACCCTTATTTCTAAAAAATATTATTCATTTTTTTTTAAAAAAAAATATATTATCACACAATTTTTTTTACCTCATTTTCAGAAAGAATAAATAACTAAAAATTATGATATTTTAAAATCTTTTTGATTTATTAGAGGGTGTATTCAATTAGAATTTTAAAAGACTATTTTGAGATAAATATGTCTTGTGGTATTCAATCATGACTATTATGATATTTTAAAAAGAGTATCCAAATATAGTGGTATTCAATTAGGACTTTAAATAAGTAACAAAAAGTCTGTTGGTATTCAAAAGCTTGCCAATTTTGATGAATTTTTAAAAATTAGGAATTTGTGTGACTTTTTAGTGAGAGGTATACATACCAAACCCTATAAAAAATCTCACCCTTAATCCATCAGACTTTTCATGTGAGAATTTTTTTTTTCTGCCAAGAGAAGTTGAACAGCACTTCGTGAAGTTGAACAATTCTTCGTGACCAAGATATTGCTTCCTCCTCATGCTATGTATTCTTGTGTATATTTTTTGTATATTTGCTATATGCCATGTTGCTATCATGTATTATATACAACAAGTAGGAGAATTAAAACATGATTATATATATGGTCTGAGGATGAACAATACCACTACTACCACCGCTGGTCCCCAGTCGACATTCATTATGTCTATTTGAAACGGATATTATATATAGAGAGAAAAATAATGGTTGTGTTTATATATATATATATATTTTCTTTGACGAAGGAGGCGACGACGGGTGGATAAAAATATAGGAAAGGTATGTTAGGGTGGACTTAAAAAAAAAAGGAAAAATTCCACCAATTCAACAAGAAAGTTCCAATGATTGATGCCTTTTGCTTTGCTTTTTGTTAATTTGTTAAATTCTTATGAATTGATGGCTATCCAGTGAACTTATTCATAAAGAATGTGGGGATTGTATACTAATTAAAGTGGTTGTGTTTATATATATATATATATATATTTGCTTTAAAGTAATTCATAAAGTAGTCAATAAAAAAGTTTTTTAGTTTCTCAGGTTCCATGTACTTTTACCAAGTCTCTTTGTTGATTGCCAATTTGTTTTTGTATATTTTTTTTCACTGTGAATGGCATGCATTTTTGTATTATAGAACTATAATCTTATATTTTGTTGTTGTTGATCCTGTATTGCAAGATACTTCCTTTATGTTCTATATTTCCGTCCATACTTGTAAAAAAGATTTCATATTTCTTAGAATATAATTGTATTTTCTAAATGTAGGTGGGTTTGGAATCCTTATCTTTGTTTCATTTTAACACTTTAATAGGAAAACCCTTAACAGAGGTGACAATTATATTCTGAAATATGGAGAAATATAATTATTAAAGGAAAAATTATTGCAACTTCACCGTGAAAGAAATTTGGACAAATTTATCAAACTTCTACTGTACGTACATGGAAGCACATCATAATACTCACAACTAGGTAGCTTTGGAAGAAAAAACAAGAATTTTAAAGATGTTAAATGACTTAATTAATAATTTAAATTTGTGTAGAAAGTGTACTGCTGATCTTATAAACATGTTAAAGATTACTTATGATATTAATTGCCTTAAAGCTTACTGCTGATCTTATGATATTAATTTTGACTTATTGTTGTTTATGGTATGCGTATAAATATGTATATATGTGGTCTGCGTATATGGTTTGTAAAATAACTAATAATTTTTTTTATATATGTTGTCATAGTAACTTAAATGGAGAATTCACAACAAAAAAATAATAAAGGAAAGGGCAAAGAGAAAGAGAACTATTAATCTTAAATGATGGACGATACCAATGAGTTGTTGCACCTCTTGGTAGATGCTATCAATAGTGGATTGCGTGATGCTAATGGGTCACTTAACAAGCAAAATGTAGAAAGAATGATACTTCCTCGTCTTAATGCGAAAATTAGGTTCCCAAAAACTTATAATCATTACTTGAGCCGAATGAAGTGGTTTAAGAAGCAATATAAAAAAATGTCTATGCTTATGCGTAACAACTCTAGCTTTGGGTGGGACTCAATTTCAAAGACATTCACTGCTAGTGATGAAGTATGAAAAGATTACTTGAAGGTGAACTTAGTTCATAATCTTTATTAATAGCTTACTAGTTTACTACAGTTTGTTATTTGCAATATATTAACAATGAATAATTTGTTCTTTGCTAGTCCCACCCAGGTCACAGTAAACTTCGAGAAAAAAATGTAGTTGATTATGAGGATTTAAAAATTGTTGTTAAGGGTGGAATTGCTACTGGGAATGGCTCCATTGCATTAGGCGCGGATGATACCGATGCAACAACTTATGGGGAAATAAATAGAGATTTCGGGATAGAAGACTTTTCATATGATCCTAACAATGATGCGTTCATAGCACCCGATCACTATGAACCATCCTACCAGCCTCCATCACCTCGCCAATATAGTACACCATCTCAATCCCCTTTAGGTTCAGAGGTTCCCACCGAAAAACCAAGCCGCAATAAGTGAAGTAAATCTGAGTATGAAGGGAGTTCTAGCTTAGTTGGGACCAACAATCAAACAAAAGTTCTATAAAATCATTCTTATTAGCATTGAGACTATTTCTGCCAATTTTGAAAAAATATCTAACCTAATGGAGAAAAGAAAGAGAGATAGAGAGCTCAATGAAATAGAGAAAAAGAAAGAGAGAGAAAAAGTAATATTTGGGATGCTATAAAAGAGATACCAAATTTGGATGACAATACTCGTTACATGGCGTGTGATTTGCTTAATACTAAAGCGAAGAAGGACTTGTTCTTGAAGATGTCATTGGAATAATGCTCATCTTAGATAAACTTCAAGTTAGAATGATTACTATTTTGATCATCTTGGATTTTGTTGAACTATATTTTTGTTTGTGTTATTTTGGTTAAACTATTTGGGTTATAATTTGGTTGAACTATTGTTATTGTAATTTCGTTAAACTAATTTTGGTTGTACTTTAGATCAGTTTTTAATGATTTCAATGATCGGCGTTTGTTTGAATTAATTTTGTATGTACTCATATATTACAGAGTTTTATGCATAACCTAAGTTTTAGTTTTCAAAGAAACAAAAAAAAAAGCAAAGAGAAAGACAGCTTTAATAAACTCATTTGCTTTTAATTTTTTTTACAGTTTTTAGCAAAAAAACAAAAGAAAAAAAAACAAAGAATGATGGATGAAGGCCAAGTTCTAGAGGAAGAAGAAATTGATGACGAAGAAATAGGTGAAGACGAAATGAATGAAGATATGAATGACGAAGATACGGATGATGAAGAATAGATGAAGAATTTTATGAAGCCATGTACATATCCATGATGGCAATTTATGCATTAATGCAGTGCTAAATCAGTTTCTTATTATGATGTGCGGTGAACATTTTAAACGTCCATTAACCCGACGGCGAATTACTGATGTTGGATATGACTATATACATCAAGCATTGAACGATGATCCTACAATCTTCTGACAAGTATATAGAATGTATCCAAATGTATTCCGAAAGTTATGCACTTTTGGAGGATTCCAGATTTATTTGTGTTGAAGAAATGCTTACATCATTCCTACAAATTGTTGGCCAAAATACTCGATATTGTGTCATTTGTAATACATTTGGTCGATCACAATTTACTACAAGTGAATTTTTTCACAAGATTTTGAAGGCCTTAAATTCAATAGCATCTAATTTGATGGCTAAACCAAGACCGGCTGTGCCCGCTAAAATAAGGGAAAGTACAAGGTTTTACCCTTATTTCAAGGTATAATATTATTATCTAATTATAATAATATTGTTATTATAATATGTATTTTTTCATAATATGGTTATTGTGATATATCAATAATTTTAGGATTGTATTGGAGCTATTGATGGTACAAATATTCCGGCAATGATGAAGGGACGAGATGTAAGGAGTTATCGTAATCATCATGGAAATATATCACAAAATGTATTAGCAACTTGTAACTTTGATTTGGAATTCATGTACGTTCTTAGCGGTTGGGAGGTTCAGCTCATGATTCAAGGCAACTAAATGATGCTTTATTAAGGAAGAATAGACTTAAAGTGCCCCAAGGTAAGTACTTATTTTAAATGATAAATATTTTTTTTTTAACTTTTCATACTAATTTTATTTGTATTGTATATATAATTAGGTAAATATTTCCTAGTGGATTGGGGATTTCCTAATCGGTGCCAATTTTTAGCTCCATTTCGAGGTGTGCGATATAATCTCCAAGATTTTGCAGGTCATGGTAATGACCCTCAAAATGAAAATGAATTGTTCAATCTTCGCCATGCGTCATTGAAGAATCTGATCGAAAAGATATTTGGTATTTTTAAATCGCGGTTCACAATTTTTAAATTAGAGCCTCCATTTCTATTTAAGACACAAGCAAAGCTTGTGTTAGCATGCGTAGCACTACATAACTTTTCTTCGCAAAGAGTGTCGTTCTGATGAATTTCCAATTGAACCAATAGACAAATCTTCATATTCAATATTACCAATTAATGAAAAAGATAATTTGGAACCTATTATTCAAACCCAAGAGCAGCAACGCGAAAATGCTAATGCATAGAGGGCTACCATAGCTTTAGATATGTGGAGAGATGCTACTTAGAAGGAGATGAAGCTACATCAAATTGATTATTAAAAGATTGGGATAACTTTATTGGTTTTTACTTTTCTTTGTTAAATTGTGTTTTTTTGGATTATCTTTTTCATTGACTCTTGTAACTTTGAATATGTTTACTTTTATTTATTGTCCAATTCCATTTGATCCCGTTTATTTATGGCTCCATTCCATTGTTTGAACCAAGTGTCCGCAACCTAGTAACCTTATACCTATCATAAAACTTTTAAGGAAGGAAAAATTCTACCATCATTTAGAAAGCTTGGGTTATGAGGTTGTTTTTGAAGAATTCGTGCATCATTGAAGTGGACATTGCTCATCATAAAATCCAAACGTAAAATTTTCATGTGATCCTTTTAAATCTTATAAATTCTTTATGATATAATCTTTTAAATCCAAACAAAAAAAATCCTTTTGTATAAAAAATCTTTAAAAAAGTTCTTATAAATCATTACATTTTTAAATAGTTTTTTAAAATCCACTAAATTAATTATTTATAAATAAATTTTTAAAATTGTAATTGAATACACCTGCTTAATTTTCATGATTAGTAATAAATCTTGTCAAATGCTCGCAAGTTTTCCTGAATTACCAAATTAGGTTTGGTGATAACCAGTGCAAAGAAAAGAAAGCCCTAATCCCAAATAAGCCTTCTTCCACAAAATTCCCTCTAGCTTTTTTTTTTTTAATCAATGGAGGAGCATAAGTAACAAATAATATTATTCATTCCCCTTCTCTTCGTTCATTCACAAACCAACAACAAACAATGGGTTCGAGTAGCAGCGACGTAGAAGCTGGGTTCGCGAAGCTCCAAGGCGAAGACTTTGAATACTACATGCAAACCTACTCCATAATCCTCGGCCGTAACAGCAAGAAATCCACCGTCGACGTCGACCTCTCCTCCCTCGGCGGCGGCATGAACATCTCCCGCCATCACGCCCGCATCTTCTACGACTTCCAACGCCGCCGTTTCGCCCTCGAAGTCCTCGGCAAGAACGGCTGTTTCGTCGAAGGTGTTCTCCACCTACCCGGCAACGTTCCGGTCAAGCTCGATTCCCAAGATCTCTTGCAGATTGGGGATAAGGAGTTCTACTTTTTGCTTCCGGTTAGGAGTATTTTGGGTGGCCCCATTGGGCCTAGACATCAGTTGAGTTATCAGGGTCAGGTGGGGGTGGGGCCAGGTAGGGTTCCGGGGGTGGGGTATGGGGGTGGGAAGAAGGGGGGGAGGTATGTTGAGGAGGAGTATGAGGAGGGTGGGGATGAAGGTGGGGGTGTGATTGGGAGTAAGAAGATGAGGAGAGGGGATGGGGGTGGGGGTGGTGATGTTTATGGTGGGTATGGTGGTGGGTCTGGTTCAAAGTCAGCATTGTCAGGTCAATTGGGTAAGTATTGATTTTTTTTTTCTTAAAGTTGTTAGATGATTTTATTGATTTGTTGAGATTGACGATGTTAAATACTAATGGATCCTTTGTTGGGAGATTAGTAGCAAGAACCTAGCCTTTGATTGTTGGAATGCATAAAAAGATTTTGCTTATATTTGTTTATGTTTGGGTTGGTCCCAATTATTTGATAGTTGAAATTTTTTTGAGTTTATTAATTTTGGTCTATGCATTGTTAGAGGATTGGGCTTTTTGCATTTGCATAAAATGTTTCCTTTCATGTTTGCTTTGTTAAAGAGGTTGTTGATTGGTTGGATGTTGCAATGAATTGTGATATAAACTAGCCACGCTATACCTCCTTATTTGTTTATACAAGAGATGGATATATCTAGGTTGAGGAAACGGGATGGGGGTAGGGGTGGGTCTCAAACTTGGGTGCCATGTGTCAACATTCACACTTTCAACTACTTGAGCTTAAATCTGGATTTTTTACGTGCTATGTCTTATTGCACATACTTTGGAAGGAGTCGTCCTTCGTCACAAATGCAGAAACTCATTTTTAATGTGCTTCCAAGTATTGCTAGTTTTATTGGTTAATAATTGAAATTTGGTTAACAGCATTGGTTTCCAACTCTATACCGAATTGGTCTAGCTAAGTATAAATATTTATAGTTTATTTGAGCAACACAAGTTCACCACCAAACAACTGGTTAATTGAGATTTGGGAGGGTTAACAACGCTGGTTTCCTACTCTATACCGAATTCTTCTAGCCAAGTATAAATATTTATAGTTTATTTGAGCAACACACGTTCACCACCAAACTACAAGAAGAGCATCCATTGGATGCTCCTATTTTTCACTGAGAAAACTTGAATTTCGATTGACTATTGTACTTCGTCTCTGAAATCTGAATAGAAGGTTTTTAAAACTTTTTCATGGAGATTTTGCCCCTTGATATTTTATTGGACGAAGGAAGGAGTCAAATGGATTGTTGTACACTTTATTTCATGCATTTATAGATAGATGCTTCTGGGAATCATAATCATGCTCTCCTTTTGTTAGCCGTGCCAACACTATACCACCATCCACATCAGTTTTTGCACAAAGTTGCACAGAATATTTGCTAATCACTAGGGGAAAGTACTATCATATTATTGCTGTCTTTGGTAAATATTGGTGTTGAAGAGTATGATATACATTGTTGGCCCACTACTTAACAGCTTAAGTTTTTCATAACATGGTATCAGAGGTCAGGTTCTGGAAGGTCTCGGGTTCGAATCCTCCCGCTTGCATTTGTTTCCCCCATTGTGTTTGTGCAGTATGCATGTTGTTGTTTGTGCACAAAGTGCACCTTTGGTTTGGTTTCGTTTGTCTATCCACGTGCGAGTGGCTCGCAAGTGAGGGGGAGTGTTGAAGAGTATGATATACATTGTTGGCCCACTATTTAACAGCTTAAGCTTTTGGGTGAGATGGTTTCTAACAATTGGTTTAGGGATACTGGTATTCAGAATTCGTATCAAAATGCATAGAAGTAGAGTGTTTGGTTTGAAATTTCTAATGAATTGAATGCTTTTACTTTCACATTGTTATTCATAGTTTGATGTATACAAATACACGTCATAAAGCAAAGTCGATTTCTATGCTCCCAAAACTCCATCAGAGTGAATAAAATTGTCACTTGATACCTCAAATGACTAATCTAATAATTTTAACCATGGTTGCTTCTTCTATCAGCTAATTGACTAAATTATGATCACTGTTCTTCCTTGATAGTTTGGAATTCTTCTCAGTTTGGGCTGAGCCCCATTTCTATGGGTTTATCTGGCTTCCAATAGTGGAGTAGGGGTTGTTATTTGTAATTGTGAGATTTTCACTATTTCCATAATCCTTAAATGTTTTGCATTCGGTTATCAAACAGACGTTAGTTTCTGTTTTTTGAAAGCAAACATCACCTTCTTGTGCCTGCCAACTTAATAAGTTTTTATAATATTTCATAACTTGATACAGAACATGTGAATATCCACAAGGAGGTGTTTGCTTATATGTTTTGTGCAAATTTGAACACTAATCACTTTTTTCCCATTTTCTTCAATGATCATAGTATTGTGCTCTTTCTCCCTACTCATTTGATTCCGTATTTAAATTTACTTTTGTTCAATACAAATTATTTTTGATCTGATCAAACTCTAGCCAGCTTTCAGAATTCAAGTATTTTTTTTCCACAGATTTTCTTATTGAAATAAAGAAGTTAGTAACTGTTGGATGGACATATTAGATTAATGAGCCACTATATCACATCTGTGAATACTTTCGTAAACCAACGTGAAGGTGGGATGGGCGCATAGAACCTACGCTGCCTAAGTAGATGATTTGTTTATTTACTTTGTATTTGTAAAAGAATAATACTTTAAAAGAGTACTTACATTTTCAAAAAGGCATGAGATTATCTGACCATGTTTCGTATAAGAAAATAGTGAGAAACTCTGTCCACCGCTCCTAGACCGACTTTTAGGACATTCCATAAAGTACTAACCTACTTGTGATTATATATATATGCACACACACATATATATATGCAAACTGTTTATTAACTATGAAATATAGTGAATAGAGCAGGATTTGAAGTTCCTGGTTGTTTGGGGTTGGGTGGGCGGGGGCTGAGCATGAAATAATTTTAGAGATATCAAAAAGGAAGAAAGTTTGAATCTGAATACAGCTGACAGAATGGGGGGCATCTTGATGTATGCTTTTTGTGTTAATGGTTAACACATAATTAACTAAAAGAAAATATTTGTCGTCTTTGAACGCCAGAATTGGTTAGATAGTTTGTTGTTATGGTCATCAACTACAAGATCATTGTCAAGTGGAGAAATAGCTCTACAGCTCTACCTTATGGAGGACAAAAGGGTTGACCAAAAAGGTCACGGCTTTGTTGACTTTCCCCTCTTGCTTATTCCCTTCTAAAATTTATCTTTCTTTCTTTTTTTTTGGGGGTGGGGGGTGCAGAGAAAAAGGGAGATGGAAGATCTAGGATTGACAGGGACGCTGACAATCATCAGCTTCTGCAATTAGAAGAGAAGGATGTAGTTTCATCTGTCGCTACTGTGCTCTCTGATCTTTGTGGTCCTGGAGAATGGATGCCTATGGAGAAACTTCATACAGAGGTAATAAGTTTTAATTATCAATTATATCCTTTTGATGCTTATGTTCTGATTAGTTTCTAATCTGTGACATGGATATTATTCAATGAGCTGTGGGTGCAATCAAGTAGTTTCTTTTTATCACACTTCAAATGTACAAAAACATGATTTTGAGATTTGAATTGGGCTGGGTCTCATAGAGATGGCATTGTTGCTGTTATTTTGTATTCAGCAGATATCAACTTGCAATAAAAGAGTTTCTTTTATTACACTAGCTCCTACATTCTAAGACTCTTTTGGAGAGGCATTGTTGGACAATCTTTCTAATTCTCTTAGCACTCTAACATATTGTTGCATAGTTCTTGGGACCGATACTGTTCATGTTAAAGTTGATCTACCAATACAGTGTCAGATAAGACGTCTTTGAACCATGATAGTCATGATGTTGTGAAAAGATTTAGGCTGTGTTTGTTACCTATAAATGCTGCAGGAAATTTGCAAGGAAAATGTAAGACTGTGTTCGATTGGCACAGTAAATGGAAAGACTAATTTCTTTTTACATTGGTTTCACATATTGATGCAAACTAACTGCACACCAGAAAGCAGTATGAGTTGATTTTCACAATATCTGATACCAACCAACAGGCAAGAATGCATTTGCGTGAAAAGTCATTACACACTGCATTGGGTTTTCAACAAACCAAACACTGCCTTATTGTCCTACAATTTTTCGCTAAGGAGGTATACAAGTGAAGTGGGTCACACTATGTAAAGATGAGGAATTGAATTTGAATTAAACCAATTTCGTTTGCAAACCGTTGATTCTCATAGTACACCTCATCACAATTCATTAATCTGTACCTAGCCAGATAATTGCCTCATTATTCCTAATACTTGAAACAAATCTATCTTTTGATTTCTGGCATAATATAGCATAATATTGCTCTATATTCATTTTGTGGACCCACCCACACTGATGTTGGTTTTGATTTGGTGCTGATGATGTACGTGTCTAATTGTTGTGGGTGCAGTTGTTAGAACAGTATAGTGGTGTGTGGCATCACAGTCGGGTGAGGAGATATCTGACATCAGAGGAATATACAGGGCCCGAATCAAAGGGGAAACCGTGGTTTGGATTGCTTATGTTGTTAAGGAAGTACCCAGAACACTTTGTCATAAATACTAGGTCCAAGGGCCGAGTAACTCTAGAGTTTGTCTCTCTGGTCTCTCTGCTTTCATAACATCTCTCCCAGTTCTTGAAGAAGCATCATCCAAGCGTCTAACTTGTAATTCATCCGTAAGAGAGATTATTAGTGTAGTTTCGACTTTTATACAGTACCATTGTAGTTTTTTGTTTGTGAAATGAGGCGAATGAAGAATCTCTTCTTCTACGCATGTAAAGTTTATTTGCAGTAATAACAGTTTGTTGTGTCTTGCTGCTATGCTATTTGTGTGTAATAAACATTTTCTGACTTGGAATCTGTGCATTGATGTTCTTAATTTCCTGTTTCTTCTTTGTCTTTTTTAATTTGGGGTAGGTCCGTGGTTCTATCCCTTAAATTGATAGTCACATTTTAACTTTAGTCAGTGATGGATTCAGAAATTCAATTCAAGAGAGGTAATTCTAAACATGTAAGAGATGAAATTGTTATATCTATGATGTGTTAAGCAAAAGTTGACTTTGTTGTATTGGTTGTTTGAAATTAACAAAAAATATTCCAAGCAGGGTGGTTTGATGAAATTATTTAATTTTGCATTAAAGGCCCGAGTATTTGGCGTAACAACAAAATATTTAGCAACACTCAAAAATTTAAAGAGTAATTTGTTTTTATTTATTTATTTGTTTTTATCCAGGCAACGGATAAATTTGGGTGGCTCGAGAGAAGGGAGGTGGGATGATTGTTGCTTGAACATGAGCCTGAATATTTGCACTTAAAAAGGCACTTCCAATCTTTTTGATTAAGTCTAAATGTTGGTTAGGTTTTTGTATGTTGCTAAAACTAGTTTAATGTAACTACGATATTCTCATCTTTTTGATTAAGTCTGAAGGTTGATTAGTTTTTTTTATGGTGCCAAAACTAGTTTAATGTAACTAAGATATTCTGAAATAGAAAAAATTGTCTTTCCGCAGCCGGGAGTTGAACCCGGATTCCTAAGATGAAATCTTTTTGGATTTGCCAGTGCTACTGCGGATTAGTTTGAAATTATGTTATATTCATAAATCTTTTGTTCCGTCTTGCTCAATATCACAATATGACTTCATTGGACTGCACTCTTATATCATTTTTGCTAGTATTACTACGTTTATATTAGGATCACTAGTGTTATTACATTTCTATTAGAACCATCAACGTTGTGTTTAGAAAAAACAGGTTCAATGGTAGGCAGCCTCCACCCTTGTCATAAGGTCAAGGGTTCGACTCATGAGGGTAAGTGGGAGGTTTTTCTTTATTTGTAAGATTAAAAGGAGAGAGTTAGACCTTTCTTAATTTATAAAAAAAAAAAAACAAGTTAAGTCGATTAGTGTAGCGCAAGTAGGCTACCGAAGGTATGGAGAGAATTTTCATTTTTAGTTAAAAAGGGAAAAACTTACACCTTGTAAAAAGTCAATCAGTGTGTTATTGTTCACTTGATTATTGACCCTTAGAAATTCTTTTCCTCGCGAGGGTCGGATCGAGTATAGACGGACGTATCCAGCAGCATTTAGTTTTTCACGATTCAAATTAATTCGAAATTTTATTATATTTTTCTCTCCATGTCTACCAAAATGAAGAAATAACAGTGGAAAATAAGTCCCATAGGCAGTAAAATAAATTAAGATTCAAGAACGAGAAATGCAGTCAAGAAGCATGAATGACATAATAAAAACATATGAATTTGATAATATTCTTCTTTTCTAGAATTCAACATGATAATATGACAGCAAAATGCATACATCATCGGGGCAAGTGAATTGTAGAAACATATCTTACATAATTCCATTTTATTAATTTACAGTAACCATTGCAACTATATGCCGAAACAACTAAAGCAAAAGCTCCGGCTCATAAAAATCAAAATCATCTAAGGTTCTTCGTTTCAATTACGGGGTATTTCTTTTCCCGTATAATTTCTCTTCTCGGGCGCGTTTGGCAGCAAGGGCTTCCTCATCAAGAACTTGGATGGGTGACCATTCTGGTAATCTTAACCAACTATCGTTCTTCTCAGAACTGCCTTGGCCAGCTAATACAGATTCTTGGAAGTCCTCTAAGAGGGGTTTAAGTTTAAGAGCAGCATAATCCACTGTGGTTCCCACAATAGCAAAGATGATTGAGTAACGAATTGCACCAGCTTGACCACCTGAGGCGTTTATTCAAAGAAAAGATTAATTGTCATTAAGCACCCCAAGTTTCAACCTAATCAACGGTAAAGGATAAAACTCATTGTCTTATTGGTTATTGTAAGATTAATTTGGGACTGCCCAACTTATTTACTGGTGTAAGATTTTGTACATTGCTAACGTCCTAAAAGAATTGACTCTTAATATTTCGGACATGCCAAACAGAAAAACGTAAATGTTACTCTTAATTTGGGTGGAGTGGTATTCACATAGGAAAAAGGATATTCTCAACAGTTTTCTGAACTGGATAATCATGTTGGGTGCACTAATGAGTTGTACATTCCAAGAATGTACAACCCATCAATGATCCCGTACGAATAGCAAGTTGATGAAGCCGGTAAGTGTAGCACTGCTCATTCATAATGGTGCTTTGTCATATAAAGTTTGGTGCGGATAGTGTACGTGTGCAAAAAGGGTCAACTCGAGACCTAAAACAGCCTGCACACTAAGGAGGTCTTGAAACATGGGTCTTTTCACAAGTGAAAAAAATGTAATCAAACAGTGTAGACCTTTTGACTCACAATTCTAGTGAATGTACAGAAGAAATAATGAAGATAACAACTAAAATCCATGCCATAAGAGATGGAATTCACCTTGAAGACGGCCGAGGAGAGCACCAGTACCAAAACCTCCAATTGCAGAGTTTAGTAGGTCATCAGGTTTTGATGTTCTATTTGCTCTTACAAACTCGCGTGCGCCTGTTATACAAATAAAGTGTTGCTGAAGTTTGCTACAAATTATTAAAACCGTGTGTGCTCCTTTGACTAAAAAAATTATATTAATGTGTAGTGAACTTTGCTCCTCGTTTTTTAGTATAAAGATGACATGAAAAGTATAGCCTTGGCTCATAAGGTTTTTTGGTGTATTCTTTTACACGGATATAACCTTGGCAGGTGCATTTTTTTGCAAATTTAAAGAATAATTTTTCATCATATACATATCCAAAAATAGGTAACTTCATAATTATTGAAAAAAGGAGACAAATATCAGGTCTTCAAATTTTCAACAAAAAATGGTAAATTTGGAGTCAAAGTATATTTTGCCAATTTGTGATTCATACTCGTTCAAACCTTTAGGGATTCTTAACGTGTTTGACATGCAAGATAAGAGGGTGGGATATGAAAAATTCAGCCCATCCTATGTTTAACGTTGGCCAGAATTGGATATCGAGGTGAATTTATTTATACTACAAATGCCTCTTTATCTCACTGAAAGAGAAAAATGGATTAAAAAATCCCGCCCATGAGATGGGATAATTTTGTTTATCTCATATCCTACTTTCTTGAGAAGGCGTCAAACCTGACAGATAAATCACATGAGAAAGAAAATCACACAAAGAAGAAAACGAACAAGTTACCACAATAGCAACCAGTGACGATGGCGAAATTAGCGGCATAAGTTGCAGAAATTTTTGAGAGGCCGTGAACTTTCCGATACTTTGATACCAATCCAGTTCCTCCTCCCACAATCCCTAATTTAAAAAAAAAAAAAATTGAAATCAAGTAAACCTACATACATATGAGAATTTGCAAAACAATATGTTCAATCGATCCAGACTTTATGGTTTCCAGGAAAATGTAGGAAAAGAATATATAGAATCATAATTTAGACCTTTGGTTTTTCCTTTAACTTTGTCAATTGTCAACAAGAAAATAACTCAAATAACTAAAATTAGTCTACCTGCAAGGGCAGTTGGTATAATAATCCGCTCTTTCCAACGGTGGGATGAATAATACCAGGAAGAAGATTCTTCTTTTAGGGTTCCGTCAGTTGAATCCATTTCTGATCGTTTTCAATTTCTTAAGAGGAAGCAAAATTCGTTGTCTTTCGAAATCGGCGGCGTGGTGTAGTGTAGGAGAAATAAACAGTCAGTGTGAGCCAACTTCCCCAGCCCATTGGGCCTCACAGTTTAAATTTATTTATTTTATTTTATTTTAATTTTAATTTCAGTTATGCTTGATTTGTATCTTCTTTTTAATGAAAAATATTTTAAACACAATTTTTCTTATATATAAACTGCAAGTAATGAATTGAATAACCGCTCTAGAATCATCCTGAGCATTGGTACATCTGAAAATTGAATTATTGTTTGTTTGAATATAATATATTTGAAAATTGAATTTTTTTAATATGGCAACTTTGCCTTTATTAATTTATTCGTATTACATGATTTTAAATGAAATTACAAAAAAAAAATTTATATAATTTAAACTTTTCAATCAAGCTAACACATTTCATTTATGAAAATTACTAATCACTATTACTTCGATAAATGCATAAATTCATTAAAATAAAATTTTAAAACATAAAGATATAATTTTATATTAAAACAAAACCGAGTAGTCCCTACTCATAGCACAACTTAACCCATATTATAAAAAACATAAACATAAATGTAACCAGAGTCTCTAAATTTAATTATTTAACAAAATTAGGAGATCTATAGGGTATTATCTTTAGTTCAAGCGAATCTATTTTCTGTTTCTCATACACAATTTCACCAATAATTTCTTTGTCCTTACTTTCTTAAAGCAGCACAACATAGAGGAAGCAATCCCGTGCTCAGATCACAACAATCTCTTCTACCAAACTTGGGTTTTGAGATTAAACCAACAAAAAAAAACAATTGAACGCCAAACTAAGAGTTTATGCTATTTAAAATCAATTTTTCAGTTTTAAGTAGTAAAACTTAAGTTGACACTTAATTTTTTTAATGAACAAACAACTTTGAAACTACTTTAAGTTGGCACTAAAAGTATTCAAATTTAAGTGATCCAAACAAACGATTCCTTACTTTTATTATATTGTGCCTTCCAATTTTTCTTAAGTAACATTGCTTGTATTAGTATCATATCAGTAGATATCTTTTAGGAAGCATCTCAACCACTTAAAAATTAGGTCAGTGAATTCAAGAAAATTGAACTCAAACAAGATCAATCAACTTAAACTTGGGATCAAAGCAAACATAGATGGACCGTACAAAGTTCTGCAAGATACATTCAAAAAACGAATAACCCCAAGATCATAACCTTAATTTTTGGTTAGCCACCTAGTGCCATTAGGATGAAAAATCTACGCAAAAATTTGTAGATCACCAGAGCAACAAAATGTTCAAAACAGCAAAGTCCATAAACTAATGTGGTCTCTTCAATTCTCTTTTCCCCTGTTAAGAAATAGGTACTAAGTTAATTCACAAGGAAGCACATAAAAATTTTGATCTTCATCGAATTAAAACAGGTTCTGCGAAATAGGTACTAATGTGGTCGCTTCAATTCTTTTTCCCCCCTGCTAAGAAATGGGTACTAATTAATCTTAGCATGTCCGAGCAATTCTTCATGGAAACATACAACCCCGCGTACCACATGCACGCAAAAAGCTATAATATGGAGAAGATACTTCACTAGGAAGCACATAAAAATTGCGATCTTCATAGAATTAAAACACAGAAACATGCTTTTAATAGCAGTAGATTCTACCAATTCCTGCCCTAATAGGGGCCTTTTATACACAAAATATTAGGCTAAAGAGAAAATGGCTGACATATGGTTTCCTAGAACCAAGGTTATTTCAGCCTCGCTCCTAGATAAAAGAATATATGTATCTCAAGATAAGGATGTCTCTATGTCTTCTGAAGCTGAGAAGCCGTTGCCTCCTTGCTCTGCCTCCCAGTCACTGCTCTGTGCTGATGGCTCAAACTTTCTTCTAGAAGCTGCCCCAGTTCTTCTCTGGTGTTCTGCCAAAATTTCAGACTCGTTAAAAAGAAAAGACAGAAGATAGTTAAGGTTGAAGCGGGTTAAAAAAGAGAAGGAGGTTTACTTTTGTTAGTAATTGCGGATCTTGTAACTGCTAAAAAATCCTCCCACTTGAGTTTCCTTAGTTCATGCTTCTCCGCATCCGAGAGTTCAAAGTTAGGCTCCCTCCCGCACATGAAAGCGGCCCTACAAGTACGAAAATGTAATCAGCAGCTTTTAAAACATAATATTTTGATGTAAGTAGTAAAATAACTAAAGCCATGAAGACTTTTTTAGAATTATTCGCCAATAATGACAAACAAGGGCAATCGTGCCCAAGAAAGAAATCGTGCCAAATAAGTTAGGATTTATGGCTATAGTATGCTGAGATCTTCTGGACCCTCTGATCAACCTATTTTATGAATACCCCATTGTTTTATCTACATTGCCACCTGCTTATAAACCAATCTAGTTCTTATGTCTCATCATCAAATCTCTTTCTTAAATGTTTTATACTACTATTGAACTTTTCGGAGTTGTTTGAAGTCCACATCACTCGTACAAGTTGCAACAAGCTTCATCCAATCAAATTATGAAACACGTGTACATTTTAGATAGGGGAGTTACACCTCTAGCATGGACAGGAACCTTCAAGAGACTTTGAAGCAAAGTAGATAAAATCTCTTAACATAAAGCAATAACATAAATAAAATGGGGTATTTCATTTACAAACATATAAGTTATGCTAAAAATTCTTATGGGGTTTGTGTTTTGATCATGGTGGTAAGGACGTCAATTACGTTTTCGTCGCCTGTGGTAGTGAAAATTGGGCCACTGAAAGAGAGGTTACTCAAACACAATCAGTTTATCTTCTCTCTCGTTCTTTTTATGGTTTAATAGAGGCACTGCAAAAGGATAATGATAACAGAATAGTGCAAGGACAGTAAAAAATGAAATAGCCATGAGAACTGACAAATATGCCGTACATCACAAGAAATAGGACATACTGGACATAGTAACTAATTACAAGAATCCATGTTCAGATGACAAGTATATGATCAGGGAATCATTTGGATAAAAAAGGATTGCAGTTTCCACATATTGCAAAATAAAACACTTTTTCAAGCAAAACTTGCTATTATTACTACCTGTCATACAATCGAGCAGCTTCTTCTTGAGAGCCCACAGTCCCCAAGTGGATTTGTTTCTTGTCAACTTTTATAGCCGCTTGCCACTTCATATTCTTATAATAGACACCTCTCATTAGACACGGCTCTTGGTTCTCGAAATGCTTCCTCCTGTGCCGCTTTCGGCGTTTGACTTCTGCCATACATGAGCTTGGGTCGCTTAAAAGACAAAAGGTGGAAGGGGAAAAAAATAGGCATTCTCTTGCATTAACATATTCGAGCAACAAAGAGACACTTTTCTATGTGAAAACACAATAGGAATTTATCATGATTCATATTCTCTTATTTATATTCGAAGGCTGATCTATGTTTCCAAATATGGTTTGCATCTGTAAGTTTCATAAAACCCCAAGAAAAATACGGATATTGCGTAAAGCTTGTGTTAAACTGTGTTAACGGCTAAAGCCATTAACGTCAAAACCAAGATAAAAATCTGAAAACCAATCCAAAATTTATCTTCTTATTACATATGTAATCAATTTGTCATTTGTGAAGAAAGCTTAGTAGGATGATATCGGGAAGCGATATTATCTTCCAAACATTGTGATAATCTTTGTAAAATTCCAAGCAACGGGTGGTCATCTCAACCTTTGAGATAAGGTTAATTATTTGCAAACATCTCCAAGCTAGAAAAACTTGTATATCACACAGTGCAATAGCAACTGAAGTTTTTTGCATCTGTGAGATTCTATCAGCAAACTTGTGTTGTACATGTGAAAACACTACACTGACTAATGGTGTCATTTTCAATGCATTGTAGTTCCAAGCATCTCAATGCCTTCTTTTGTTGCACTAACAAGCTTGTTCTTTTGTAATATTCTTGGTTCTGTTATCCTTTATTTTTACTAATACTCACTACGTCCATCTTAAATTAAGAGTCCCTTTTCCTTTTTGGAATATAATCGATGTACCAAATCTACAATAGAAAAACAAGTTGTATTCTTGATCATTGATTAGGTATGAATTAACGTTTTTCTTAATAAATACAAAAGTCAATGTGGAACTCTTAATTTGAGACGGAGAAAAGACTAGTAATTAATTGCATGTGTGTGAAGATTAGAAGACAGACAAACCTGGAAACGGTTGCGTTGGCTGCTCCTTTGATGAGCTAGAACCAGAGGGATTTGACGATCCAGGACCTACTTTGGATATAGTGTCCTGCAAACAGCATAAATCAAATTAAGAGCAAGTCGAATATGAAAACTGTTAGCAACATATATTTATTCACATATAGATGGTAAAAAACTTTTTCGAAGGGAGATATTAATTGACCGCTAGTGGAGGCTGAAAATAATTCTCAAAAAGGTTGCAAATGTAACAAAAAGAGCAAGTGGCGCATATTATTATCTCCTGGACGAAAAGTAGAAGAAAATGTGGATAATTTAGTTGGCTCTTCCCAAGAGTATCAATGAATCATGGGTTATTCTTAAAAGAAATCTCGGAGCTTCGAAAAGGGAGAGCTGGGAAAATTTCGTGAAGATCTGGCATGTTTGTGATCATTCACAGTAGTTGGACAGATACAATGCCAGACTTGTCAAGAATTTCTTTTCTTACCCTTCTTGTTTACGATTTTTTCCTTCAATTCCAGCACGTGTCCTTGTTTTTAATAGAGGATCTCTTGTCCTCGTACTCAGTAATACTTTTCTTAATATTTTTGTTTCTATATATTACCCCTTGTTCCTATTTATGTCCTTACCTAAACTTGAAGCCACACATCGCCCTATCGTAAGATTTTTCTGAAGATTATTTAGAGGGGACACCCAAGGGTCTTGTCGATAATAACAAAAAGGATAAAAATGATTGAAAACAAACACCACCAAATTTCAATCACAAATGCTACACAGAGAGAGAACAAGATGAAACAGATCTCTCTATATATTCTGTCCCCACCCCTCACGGCTAGGCTTTTCAGGCCATTATAGTCCAACCATTGGGAAATGTTAACTTGTGCTCCGAGGCCACATGTTAAGCACACTATCAATAGAATATGTGATCTATTTAGTGTTTACTACAGGTTTCTTCTTTTATAAATTGGTTGTTAAATATGCCCTTAGGGTAGACGTTAACGTGACCAATATATATATATATATATCAGAAGCTCATCTGAGATAGTTCAATTAAAAAAGCCAATGAAACCCTGTTTCATCCTAAGATCCTACATACTTACGATGCCACATCTGATGCATGTCGACTAGTAACATAATAGATCAAAAAGAAACTAGTTACATAATATGGTACAGTAAACAAATAAAATCAACTCAAAGAGAAGCTACCAAGGTTACCTCCTTTGGCTGGTCAACATCAGCTGAAGGCATAGGATGCACACTAACTGGTCTTACGTTTTGCGTCCGATTTCCAAGAGCAATTCCATTGTCGAAAAGCCTAGGAAGCGGAGGCACAAAAGAATTTCTCCCTACAAAGGAACATATTGGTATTGCTGAATAAAGCACAATGTGAAATTCTATAAAGGTTCGCATTCACCAACTCCAAGATTTGTTACATAATACGCCAAGAAAAACAGTTTTCACAAGTCCGAAAAAACACATTCGAAATAGTGTTATATTAATGAAACTCTTGGTTGTTAACGAAACTAATGTCAAATTGATAGTACCAGTGCAAAGTCCAAGGAGCTTGCGCCTTCGAATGCTCACCATTTATAATTGAGATATACCTGAAAAAATTGAATAACGGTTAGATTAAAAAATTCAGAAAACGGACCAGATATAAGAGGGAAAACGTGAATCCGAGTTTCATAAATGGAGAGAATTTATGAAATTAAAGAGCAATCGTGGTTCTGTCCATTGGGAGAGAATTTTCCCACCGGCAAATACCAAGAAATATATATAAAAAAATAAAAATAAATAACAGGATGCTCCTAGTTTCAGGCCATGTTTGGTAAACTACATTACCATTACACAGAACACTAATGCCAAAAGGCCAAATTTTGACCCTTTTTGAGAACTTCCCAACAATATGAGCACTAAGGTAAAGTTCCCTAATTGGTAAACATAACACAATTCACCTGGTTAGGTAAAATCAAGTGTTTATAGGCAATAGTTGACTTCTAATTCTAACTCTTTCCACCTAATATCAACTGCAAATGCCCAAAACACAGGCTGGAAAACTACAACCCAAGAATGCTAGCTATTTTACTTCAATACCCAGCTTCAAATTCAAAATAATGGATTAAAGAAACAAAGTCATGGAACTTTAATGCTACACATATAGCACAAAAACTTGAAATCATTGATGCAATAATTCCAAATCACTATTACTCTGATGGGTTTTTCATAAAAATTTACATATATTCAAAATTTAAATTTAAATTTAAATTGGCCAAAACCCCAAAATGGTCATACTGGAAACAGAAACAGAACCCACAAAAACACCCAAAAACCCTTCCTTTTTAAAGAAATTACTAATCTCTCTCTCTCTCTCTCTCTCAAGAAAATAAGTCAACCCCATCAACCTACCACCTTTTGTGGAACAAAAAAACAAAGAAAAAATAAAACGTAACAAACCCAAATACAAAGCCAGACCCAATACTACACACTTAATCTTCTTCAAAAGAAAGCCATTATAAGTTAAAGTTGTGTTCTTTACCTGATAGATTGAAGAAGGTAAGCGTGAAAACCGAGGAGGAAAATCAAGTGGGGGGTTTTATGGGGAAATCTGGGGATTTTTACAAGAAGGTGGTGAGAGTAGAGAGAGAAACAAGAGAGAGAAAATTAGAGATTGTATTTGTTGTTGTTCTCAAGCATCTACCACCTTTGTTTTTATTTTTCTTTTTTCTTTCTTTCCCACATTTATGTCTTGTTTGGAGGTGGTGGTGATGGTTGAATAAGATGAGAAGGGGAACGTATGTTTTCTATTGTACTTTAGCCTAGGTTTTTTAAGACGATAATGCCCCTGCGATTCT
Source organism: Lonicera japonica (assembly GCA_021464415.1). Taxonomy (NCBI): domain Eukaryota; kingdom Viridiplantae; phylum Streptophyta; class Magnoliopsida; order Dipsacales; family Caprifoliaceae; genus Lonicera; species Lonicera japonica. The sequence goes on from CM038463.1 coordinate 9,577,741, forward strand.
TTTGAAAATCCCCAGTGGATCCGGGTATCTTAGGGGAACTGCGTATTTACAAGAATGCCCTCGGTGACATTATTGTGAGCTTTTTCATGTTGGATGTAAAGATGATATTTTTAACGGTTGTGTGATGTAAATCGGGTGGCTCTAATTTATTTGGTGGTTGGTTAGTTCAACGGAGAACATAAAGTGGTTTAATTGTCAATTATGAGAAAGTTGGGGTGGAATTTAAGAATATTCACCCTTACACAAATATGGCAATATGTGAGAGTTTGAAGTGTGCAGTCCAATCTACGGTCTACTCCTATCAGACTATCAGAGTAATGAGTTATTATTAAAACGTATATTAGACTCACAAATTATTTTTTTGTTAATGTAATAATAATTTAGTAGGTTGAGCATGAATTATCTTATGAAAATAGATCATAAGTTTAAATTCCACCAGATTTAATTTTTTAAGTAAGTAATATCTTATGAAATGATTTACTTCTGACTAAATCAAGAACAACTTAACTCGGTGAATGCAAACTGGACATTTAATCAATTTGTTTGGAAAAAAAAAGAAATTGTATTTACTGAAGTGGTTATAGTTCTGTACTTAAATTACTAATATATTATTATTATTATTATTATTATTATTGTTATGTTAGTTGGTTGAGTGACTTTTTTTTTATTATTTATTATGTGTCATTAACGTTAATTCTTGGGTATATGTGGTTTTAGTGATTAAACGAGGAGATAAGTAGAAGAAAATTTAATTATTGAGCAAAGCCAATGGTACCGGTTTATAATCAACCCAATATTTTTGAAGTTGTTTATTGGTCCACTTATAGGAGAGAGTTGTAATTCTTGCATTCTATTGATGAATGTAGTAAAAAAAATTCAATATAATAATTTTTTTACACCCATTAATAAGATACAAGAGGTATAGCGAGTCATAAACAAATTTGGATTTTTTTCACTCCATGTTAGATATATATTGACAACTTCTTCTTCTTCTTTTTTTGGTTACGTGAAAGAAAAGAAACTAACTAGATGGACTCGAACGTGAATCATTCCAAATATATCTTCAAACAAAAAATGCTTGACCTCCATAAGAGGCTGGTAAAAGATCTTTAAGTGGTGACTATGCATTCCACCCAGCTTTGCCATAGCATTAGCACAAAAATTTCCTTTGACACTCCCAAAAATTCTATATATTTCTTGCATTCTTTCCGATCAAAATCCATAGTTATTTTGGAGTTGTCTCAATGATAAAATTCTCCCCAATGTTATCCTTTACAAGCAGCAAGCCCTTGTGAATACTCCACAGCTCGGCATTATTGATTTTCATATTCGTCGCTCGGCCATCGTAGCTCATCAGCCATGCATCTTCTTCGAATATCTCTAAACAAACCACCAAAACTAACTTTATCCTAACATATATATTATAAAACTGTTCAGTTTAATTTTACTTGAATTTGGGAATTTTCATTTCACAACTTTAATTAACATCGGTGCTTCCTAAATCTCGGGGCGTGCTTAAGGATTTAAATGCACGATAGACATATTAGAATTAATTTATTTATTTTCCATTAAAAGCCTCATCATTCCTACCTTTCCATATAATGCCAGATTAATTAAAGACGTAAACATGACATACCAAGAGAACACGTACTTCATTACAATTGGTTAAGCTAGATATATATTATCTGTAATCCAGCAAATTGGTTTAGTAATAACAATCAATTAAATTGTACCTCGTTAAAAATAGCTATCATCATTAGTGATAGATAAAAAGATCTGAAACATAGTACTACTTGGCATGCTTATATGATGTCTTCCAAATTAAGTAAACAACCTAGTGCTAAATTTATTTTATAATTTTCACACAAAGAGTTGTCATACCAATTATAATTAGGAAAAAAAAAAGTAGACAATAAATTAAATGTATTATTCCACTAGTTCACTACAATGGCGCCACTTTAACTTGAAATAAAAATTAAGCAAGCATAACATTTTTCCACTATTTATTAGGTATTAGGTACGTGAGATTGGGCTAATGCGTGATAGTATCTATATGGCAAATTTTACGGGATATTGAAAAATGAGCTTATCTAAGAAAACTTTTTTTGAAAATAAAAAGAATAATATTTATGTGAATTAATGGTCTATTTTTAAAACACAATTGACAAAGAGAGATCTTGTGCTAACAATAATTTAAAACAATGGTCCTTATTTCAAAAAAAATATATATTATTTCCTAAATTTTTCTCAAAAAAAGGTTCTCAAGGAAGGAGTTTGTACCCATTCCCTATTAATTTTAATATATTCTCAAAGCTTTAAAAGTACGTTTGGCGTGCTTAATTAAACATGTGATATAATACTATCTTATCCACTAATTCGCAATATCTATATATTGTAAATTTGATAAAATGATATGTAAACTGTGAATGCTTAGATAAGTGATAAATTTGAGTATAAGGTCATGACTTTAAATACTTGAGGATCATATCATGAACAAAATGTCTTATAATTTTTCTAATAAAAATGCGCACAAACTGATTCGGACACGATTACTATTTGAAAAGAAAGAGGAAGGGGAATGAGGGGTAATTAAGGGAATAAAGAAAATAGTGTGGGAGGTGAAGCTAATTATTAATAGGCATTGGGTTTGGTTGGTGGCAAACTAGAGAGAGAAGAAAGAAGAGAGAGAGAGCACCGACGAAGCGATGATTGGAGGGGCGGCCTGCCATATATGCGTGTGTAGATAACGTCCTTGCCAACCTCAGCTTCCTCAACCCCAACTTCTTCCGCATTTCTTTTTTCTACTGGATTTTATACAAACGTAAACATTATAAATTTGATTTATTTTATATTGTGATGATTATCTACAACAATTCTGCGGAATTAAACTTAGAAGAATTATGAGTAATTAAAAATACATTTATAGATAAGGATATAAATGGAAAGTCAAATATTTAGTTTCCTTATTACACTTGAGAATGGGTAGCACCTTCTGAATATATATAATATTAATTCAAAACAAAAGTAAATAGAGAATATGGGGTGGTTGATTTGTAAAAAATATATTACTTCATTGTCTGAAAATAAATGGTTCAAAACCATTCCCATGTATCACCATTATTATTATTTTTAGTGTAAAAGAGTATAAATTACGTGAAAGGATATTTATGATATAAAATAAACACAATAACTGATTTATATTTATAATGTTATTCTATTTAGAGAATCTAGCTATAATGGTGATGGAAGAGTTTGAGAACGTAATATGCAAATTTTATAATTAATTTATATGTATTCATAAAGGTGATAGTCACGTAATGGCATTGGGGATTTCTCTCTCTCTCTCTCTCTCTCTCTCTCTCTCTCTCTCTCTCATTGTTCCCTCATTCTCGTTCTATCTTTCTTTTACTTTGTTACAAAATAAAATAAAACAAAATAAAACTAACACTAATACTAATATTAATATTAATATTAATACTAATACTTTGTTAGGTCTATTATCAATCTTAATTTCTACCATTTTATTCGGTGGAATTAACACTCTAACCAGCTAATTGACTCGGGTACATTTTTTTTAGTCTTGCCATCTTATCAGCATTGTACGTAATTACATAGCTCTCCTACTTTTATTTTAGTAGTGTAGTTCTTATATTTACGTACACGTTACAATTAAAAAAATTCTCGATATGTTTAATTTGCTTTTATGTTAATCGATCAATACATTAAAGACACAATTTTATACGCTATGCATGCATCAAATATATATTCCAGAGCATCTTCATGTTAAAATACATACATATTTACTAAATTTAACATTCACAGATTTATGTTAACGTCTTGGATTAATATTATATTTGGCATATAGTATCTAATTTGTCTTCATATTTTTCCAGTACTAGCCATTTAACAATATTTTAAAATGTGAAGTTGCTGACGGGCGTATAATAATACAAAGTAATGTTAATCAAATTGAGATATAAGTACCTGTTTTCTATCATGTGGGATTAAGAAAGTTAAATAAGAACATTATCTTCATCACAATAATATTTTTTATTTTGAAAAAAATCTGTTATGTATATATATATATAGTGTTGAAAAGGTCAGAGAAAGTGAACTACCTATGATAACCAACGAAAAATTGACAACAAATTTGAAAACATAGGTGGATGGTCCGCACGTGAGTAACCCAAATTCTGTTCACATATTGCATGTGTAGCTCCACGTTGAATTGATAAGCAATCACGCTGTGTTTTATAATTGTCAAATGGTTCCCATTCTAAAAACTAGATATATACGCACGTACACACACACACACACATATATATATATATATATATATAATATTTAAGTTAAAATAAAAAGTGTTAAATATATGAAAAAGTAATTTAGTAGTAATATATTTAACCTAAAGTACTTAAGTTTAACTCTTGTCAATTATATTTTATTTAAAATAATAAACACACGAACATAATAAAAAAAAATTTAGGTTAAGAAAAAAAAATTTAAATGTCAACCAATGAATCAAATAGTTACAATGGATGATGAGTAGGTTTCAAATATCTTCATATGTCATTCAAATATGTCTTCTGTTTTATAATAGCATAGATTAATATCATATTGAGAGGAGGTAGTTTTTTATTGGGGTGGTCTATCCTTGGTATATTTTACTTCCTTAGTTACAAATTATTCAATATCCTTTTATGGTGTATCCTGCTTGAACTAATATTTAAAAATTCTCTTTTATCATATATCTCAATTTAGAATCTATTATCAATAAATAAATTTTGGTCATTGATTAAGTTGAAAAAATACTACATTTTTAACAAAATATGAAAATCAAATTCTACTCACAATTTGTAATAGTGTCCCTAATGTAACATAATCTTTTAAAGTTGTAGCCTGATCGCATATCTTATTTACTTAACAAGAAAATAGAATCCCTAATATAACATAATTTTTAAAGTTGTTGCCTGGTCGCACATCTTGTATATATAACAAGAAGATCAAGAGTTTAATCCATCGTTAAGTTATATATGTTTGAAATCCTGCTTCCCCGTTCTTCAATAGGAGTAAAATTTTCATCGCTTGTATCTAACAAAAAATATATATAAAGATTTGAAATCATTTTCAATTATCCTTAACGATGTTTTTTTTAATAAAAAAAAATATTGTTTTTGAAGTGATTTAACGAGCCCACTGCCACATAAGAGAGTGAGATAAGGAGAACCCAAGGCCCAAGATGCATTATGAAGTTTCCATCGGTTCATTAATGGGCCGGGTACTAATAAATTAGTCAAATCGGGTTACTTAGTAGGTCCGAATATCCGATCCAGTATCATACGGTATAAAACAAACAAAGGCTCCGCCCCGCTTCTTCCTTACAGAAATTAGGGTTTTCGAAGGCCACAGTTATCGAGAACGTTCCTTTGTGTAACAAGTGACAATGATTTACGACGTGAATTCGCCTCTATTCCGATCCTTCCTCAGCCAGAAGGGTGGCTATTCTGATAAGAGGTTTAATATTTTTTCTCTCTTTGTGTGCGTGTATATATATGTATGAAAATCCATTGTTTTTAGTACTTGTCTGTATACTTTACATGCACTCATGTATAAATACCTAATGTATATACAGTATATACTTGTCATCTAATTATGTTTGTTGATTAGTTATTGTTGTGTCTCTGCTTGGATTTGGGCCCAGTTAGGGTTTTGCGGAATTTGTTTAAATTTTGTTTGCTGGGTGTTCTACACAATATATCATGGAAATGAATGAGTAGGATAATGGAATGGTAGGTGGATTTTGAATATGGTTAGATTAATTGGTTGCAGGGTCTGATTGAATTAATTGAATGTTGAATTCCCTTTTGGAAATCATATTTTAATCTAACATAATAAACAAGTTTGCTTCAGTATGAGTTCTAAAACATTTGTTGTTGACTCATTGCAATACTTTTGTTTGATACAAGGTGGTAGTATGATTTATCATATAGATGCTTGAATATCAATTTCAAATAAAAGATGAGGAAAAACCAGGCAAACTATTAAGATACTTGTAAGAATTATTTTTTGATGCTGCTCATCCATTGCGTAATTAATCATTATCTATTTGAAGTGATGCTTGAATATCAATTTAGATGATGATAAAACAGGCAGATTAGAATACTTGTCAGAATTTTTTTCTGATGCCGCTCATTCGCTGCATATTTGAATTGTTATCTATTGCAAATGATATTTCCTAGACTTCATTTTTTTTGTCCTGCCCCACCCCTGTACCTGCTTTTCTATTCTTTTGGCATTAAATTTTTAACAATACTTCATTTAGTAATCTTATCTATAATGGTAAGATAGAATAATATTGCCGTTAGGGACACATTTGTTTTCAATTACCTCTCTAGATTTGTTGCTGTAATAAACTCATATGGCATGTGCAATGTCATAACAAAAGAATTTATTATTGCTGATGCTGCTCTAAGTGAAAGAATTTATTGAGATCCCTGCAAGTTTTTTGTGAGAAGACTGGAGAAATATCATGGTAATTGGTGCAAAAGTTTGTACGGAGAGTTAGCAATTTTCAATCTCGTAGGCTCCATTTGATAGCAACATGGAAAATGATAAAAAATAAAAATAACAAATTTGGGTGAGAAGATGGAAATTAAGTTGAGGGATGTGGTGAAATTAACTCTTGTTTTTTAGCTTCTTCCATGGAATTTTTTTCTTTGGGTGGTAGTGAAGAAATTTTTTCCACAAAACATAAAGGAGGATGGAGGACATATACTTTGCAAAAATGAGTATGGGATCCTCACTTATTTTCTGTCTTCTCTCCCAAATTAATTGTTTTTTTTTTTATCATTTTCTATGTTGCTATCAAATGAAGCCTTAGTAGTTAGATCATCCCCAGACTTTTTGGGGAACACCTGTCGAAATCAGGATGCTTTTTTTTTAATGACTTCTGGCAAAAGGTTACCAGTCATGTTGGTTGAGCGTTTTACCAATGGATAATTCATTTGGAGATAATTTCGCAAAGACTAATCATCTGGAATTAGGGGAGGTGTAATGCCAGGCCCTTTATTTTTTCAAATGCAACTATTGAATTGAAATTTTACATTTGCATTATTACATGTCTAGATGCAAATTCACAATGCGAACATGTTGGATCATTGAACATGCAATTTTCCTGTATTTTCAGATATGCTCGTAGGCAGCTTTTAAAAAATCTACAATAATTTCTTCCTGGATGTATACTTGCTTTAAAATGATCTTATAAAAGTGTATACGATGCCATTGATTGTTTTTATATTAGTTTTTTGTTTCAAACCATCCCCTGTTGTTCACAATAGACCTCACTCATCTCAATAGTTATTTGTTCCCTGTGGTCAGTAGTTATTTTGTTATTTGTATCATTGTTAGGCTTGTATTACTTGCTGGGATGATCAGTTTAGCCTTTGTGCTTCTATTAGGCTTGTTGCTTAGAGCTGTGTTGGGCATTTCACTTATTAAATCATCCGAAGAACGATTTTTATGTTAACAATTTTGAAATTAAGCGTGCTTGTTAGCCGGAATGGATGCCTCGCAACACCATTCCATTTTGCGTTATTCTATATGATCAAAGAGATTAATTGGTTGTCAGTTAGTACTGTTTTCTTGATTGGCAAGTAGATTGTAAATAGTAATTTGTTTATTTTGGGTGAAAATCAGGAAAACAGAAGAGCAGAGGCCAAAGGAGCAGAGGCCTAAAGCAAACGAGAATAAGCCTGTTATGAATGAGTAATGTGCTGTGTGTGTGGGGGGGCATGGAGAGTTTTGATTTGAGTATTGGTTAGAATCTTTTAAATGCAGTTATGGATGCTGGTAAGCAAATATTGTATTTTGGTGACTTTTGGTTGTGGTATTGAACTTGAACATCCTCTTTGTAGGACTTCACTCATTAATCTACTGATATATCTCTCTCTAGTAATTCTTATGGTGAGCAGTACTCATTTCTAGGATAGTTATGGGCTTTTCAATTTCAATTTTATTTTGGATCAAATCTTGAAATTCCGAGTCACCATGCTGGACAGTCATGGGTTGTCCGTGTGAAGGACAACCTAGGACTTTAGAAGCCCTAAGGTACGCATTGCGTCCGTTGTAAGATGTAACAGCAAAAGAATTTCAATGAATCGTGATAGCCTACCATAACGTATACAGACAGTTTGCCTTCCTAAAATATTCAAGAAATACAAATAGATCTTCTCACTAGGGAGGGAGTGAATCCACAAACAAAAAGGTTAAAGCAATTTTCGTTATTTAAACGAAGTGTTCGGAGAGTGTTATCACACTATGTAAAAAACACTGGAGGTTGCTTGCTTGCTTGCTTAATTGTTGAGCAGAGACAACAAAGCCTCATTCTACGTAAACAAGATTAAGACGCACGCATGAAACATAGTTCAACTAGTGGCACGTTCGCTACAAAAAATAAAAAGTTTGCGAGGGATTTTACTTGTAGGGACGTGCGTCGGATTGAATTATTAGGAAAAATAAAGGGTTGCCTTCGTTTTGTGGTCAACAGACTGGGACCCAGTCTCCTTTGATGATTGTACAAAACCTTTTACTGTCTCTGTCCCAGTTTTGGCTTCATGATAATAACCCTTTTGCTTCTTAACCGCATAGCGATTTATTTTTCTTACATCATTTTTTTAATTTTTTAGAGAAAAAATAGAAAATGAAAAACTTTGGAGCAGTCCAAATCTTCATTAGTGTAATAGCTATCTGTTTTATACTGTGGGGTGCATTTATGCTTGACGGATGGTAATTAATGAAAGAGTGCCCCCTATTCAAATTTCAAAACACAAACTGAGTTAATTTTGGCTAATAGAAAATTATGATTTAAAGTAATGTACAATAACTCAAATTATTATTTATTATGGAGACACAAAAAATACTTTGAATTAAACTTTTAACTTTATTATTTACCAAGAAAAACTAGATGTGGCAAATCTGGAAGGGGTCAAAGTTTGACATGGAAAAGCAAGTTCACATTAATACCCCTCTATCATTCTATCCATAGAATAAAGGGGAAAGAAAGTAACAACAGACAAATGGGGGGCCCATATTGAAGGTGAAAAGCAGAGGAGCAAGGGAGAGAGTGTCCATAGATAACATGCACATGCACTTGAGTGGCCATGAGTATTGTTTCCCCATGTGAAATCGCCAACCTCCTCAATCACCTCTTGTCCTCTCTTTTAATTACCTTTTATTTTTTTTGGGTCTAATGTGTGTTTGGCAACTTAATTTTAAGGTAAAACTATTGTTAAAATAATTAAGTAATATAAGATATTTAAATTATGACATATAATTATGCAATGTATTGTTTAACTGCTTTGGCGCCTAATTTTACACTTTAGTATAGGAATTAAAATAAAATTCACTTGCACAATTGTAACGGAATTGTGTAGACTAATTTTTATTCCGATTCTAATTTTAAAGTTTAGAACTGGGTTGTGAAATAAGCTATCTATTAATCTTTTTTGTTTATAGTGATTCATAAGTATCATGCTCATATTTACCCTGCAATAATTTCCAATTTCTCAACCACATTTGTATTTTAGCCAAAATTTTACTACACTTGTAATAAAACCACCTTCTGTGCCACCTACATCTAGGTAAGCTGTCTAATTTTGTGCTTTATGCAATTTTAACAGTAATACAATGACTATAGTCATACAATTTTATCATTGGCATTAGTACAATTTTAAGCTTCCAAAAGACTAAAAACAAGATCCGAACAACGCTTAATGATAGCACATATAAGATCCGAACAACACTTAATGATGGCACATATACTAACTCTAGTAGTAGGACAATTAAACAAACCCAAGTTAAATTGAACTCAACTTTGAATTTCACGAGTAAAAAGTTCGTTTAAGATTTGTTTGTAGAATAAATGAAGCAAACTTCAATATATTCTGGAACTCGACGTATTATTGAGTTTGTCTCGATAAATGCTGAAGCATTATAAAATTGAATTAAAATTTAAGCTAGTGGAGGTTGCTTATATAAAAAATTCATTTGAGTTCAATTTGAGAAACAAACGAGTCAACTTAACACACTCAAAATATATAATGAACTAAGCTTGAATTATTTAACTCGACTCGGCTCATTTCTAACAAGCTTCCTTTTCATTTTGGTTTCACTTATCAAATTCTTAACATGTATTTTTGGGTACATTGATAATTTTTCTTGTTTTAGAAAATGAACATTGAAATTTTACCAAATCCCTGGAAAGGAAAACCGTTAATTACAATTAAATTTAGCGAAATAGTGGCATCCAAAATTAGATATTGCAGTTGGAGGTGGATCTGTTTGATTATATTTTTAAAGCTTGCCGACTAGGTAGATATATTTCAATTTTAGTTAGGTCCAAAATGAATGAAAAGTTTAATTTGGATTGAATGCTTGAATTTTTTCGTAAACCAACGAAGACCTTCTTTAAGGAGGATAAACAAACTTCCAATCACTTTTAACACTGCTCTGCTGAGTATAATAATTTCATTAAATCCTTCTAAAATGGATAAAATAGATTTATCACTACATTTGATTCTTCAAATTTGGAATTTTTATTACAGGTACTCTAAAATTTTATTGAACTTTCCATCTTTAGTTAATAGATTTATTATTCTTGAACCTCAATGTTCTGAGGTTCTTTTCTTTCTTTCTTTTCCTTTTTATATATATATATATATATATATAAGAAAATAGCTGTGATAAACGTGGGAACAACTTAGTAATAGGTAGGCGTGCCAAATTAAATACGAAATTATTAAACCAAATAATCGTAAAAAGTATATTAGTGAGTGTTTCAAACAGGTTTCACACAAAAATTATTGTATTTTATAACACGTAATTTAGTCATTTAATTTAGTATATATAATTACTATATATTTTGTTCAAGTATATCACTACATTAATGTAAGATCTTTTTTATAGAAGTACATCAATACATTTAATGTTAAAGTTTTTTTTTTCCTTTAAGCAAATCACACAACTATAATCTGTTAGGAATTAACCCTCTATGTTTTAATGATGACATATTATTTGTCCATATTTCCTTAAAGGCCCTAGGAGGGGTATTTTGGTAAATTGGTGACACAAAAGACACCCCATTTGGTGGTTATAGAAGGAAAAGAAAAAAAGTTTGTTTCTATTGTTAGTTAATTAGTCACACTCCCTTTTCCCCTCTCTCAATTCCCTTCCCTTTATTCACGCCACTTTCACTTCCACATTCACGCAAATTCCACTCCCAAACAAAGAAAATAAGACACCCCAAAACCCTCTCTCTCTCTCTCTCTCTCTCTCTCTGTTTACTCTTTCCAGAGAAAAATTCCAGGAAAATGTCTGAACTCTGCTTGTCAAACACTCCCAAGAATCAACTTCTTGCTCTGTTTCTCTCTGACTTCAATTTCCTTTGTTCCTTAATTCTTTCCCACCCTCTCTACTTCTCATACATCATTTTCTTCTCTCCTTATCTCCTGAAACTCCTCTCCTTTCTCTCTCCTCTCTTCATCACCACGTCTCTCCTCCTCTTCTCTCTCCTCACCATCCATACTTTTCCTCACAATTTAACTGCATCCAAACAGGGCTTCTTCCTCTCTGTTTACCAAACAATCACAGAGAAACTTCCAAAAATAGACCATGAACAAGAAGAAGATTTCAAAGTCTTTGAAGAGTTTGAAGTCTACAAGATAGTGTTCGATACATCTTCGTTCGATGTAATCGATAATTGCATACATTCTGAAGAAGATCAAGAAAAACCCGGTAAAGTTCTTGAAGTGGAATACTCAAATTCCCCTGATGAAATGCCATTAGAGAATTTCTTCAAAGAATTGGATGATTTCGAAAAAATACCGATTATGGAAGAGAAAAAGGATACAATTCCCGATGATACATTAAGGGTTGCTAACAATGAGAAGATTTTACCAATTAAGGAATCAAATTTGGGTACTTACGGATCAATGAGGAAGGAAAAAGAGTGGAAAAGGACACTTGCATGTAAACTATTTGAAGAGCGACATAATGTTGGTGGAGATGAAGGAATGGATTCGCTTTGGGAGACTTATGAGGTTGATTCGAGTAAAGAAAAGCAAAAGAGGGACACGAAGAAGAAGAATTCAAAGAAGATGGGAGCCGAATTCTTGGAAGACAATGAAAGTGAATTTGATTATGAAGAAGATGAAGAAAGAAATGTGCAATTGTGTTGCTTACAAGCTTTGAAATTCTCTGCAGGGAAGATGAATTTGGGGATGGGGAGGCCTAATCTTGTTAAATTTTCAAAGGCGCTCAAAGGAATTGGATGGTTGCATCATGTTAGCAAGAATTCTAAAAAGAGATAGATTTTGGTTTTCTTTTTTTCTTCTTTTTTATTTATTGAAGGAAATATAAATATGTATTTGTTAAAACAACTAATTAAAATAAATTACTTGCTAGTAAATATGTTACTTTTGGTCTTATATATGGAGCTTTTGCTTTTTTGACTTTCTTGTAACTTTGGATTCTTTTTGGTTGGTTGTGCATAATGGGTTGTGGTTGTAACTTGTACGGTCCCTCTCATATTTAATTACATGCAAGACCTATCTCCACTGATAATGCTAAAAAGTTAGATTAATAGGCTGAATTTATTTTATTAGACTTTATTTTATAACAAGATAGAAAATAATAAAAAAAGTAATATAATTTTGTAAGAAATTATGTAATAAGATTATTTATTACTTTTTGACTTCTTCTTTAAATTTTTTTTTTTTGGGTGATAATAAAGAAATTTTTTTCATAAATTATAAAAGACATGGGCGTAGCTGTGCTTCGGCTACCCCGGGCTGTAGCCCGGGTCTAATTTTTTTTTTTTTTTTTAGTAGTAGACTTAAATTTTATTTATAAATATATGTGTACCACCTCATTTTTTCTAATATTACTACTCTATACCTATTAAAATTTTATCAATGCATTTACCACCTTCATTTTGATTCTGTTAAGGAGCGCAAGGTTCAATTACGATAGGCTATTATGTCTTTTTGTTTGTATTTATGGCGTACATGGCTAGATATAAGGGGAAATTATTATATTTTTTTTTATATATTTTTGAATATTTCATATTTACACTTCTAACGTATATAAAAAGTTGGTATCTTTTGAATGCATTTGAATATATTATAGTTGCATTTTGGTTTGTTATATTTTAACGTTATCATTGTTTAATTCTTAGCCCGGGTCACTTATAATTCCTGGCTACGCCCCTGATAAAAGATGATAAAAGACATAAACTCACGATAATAAGTATGAGATGGAGGGTATCTCACCATATCTTTCAACGTTTTTTTCATCTTCTCACTCAAATTAATTATTTTTCTTATAATTTTTGATATTACTATCAAATTGAGGCTTAATATTAGAAAATTCATACTGTATTGTGTACATCTTCTAACCATATGAAGTCAAGCGATGATATGAATCTCATCCACTCAGACAACAGTATCAGTGTCGTCCCAAGGCATCAACCTTTTTTTGTCCATAATTACTTGTGTTGTAAAATAAAAACCAAATACATACTATATATATATATATCTATCGTCCCAAACTGTGAGTACCCAAACTAAAGACACTCGGACGATATACTATATTTTGTTCTAATGATTTTTATTTTTTTCTAAAAAAAGACAAAGAAAAACTCGGACGATATAGAATATATTGTCTAAGAGATTTTCAGAGCTGGACGATATACTCACATACTATATATATATATTGTCTGGTTAACGTCAGTAGGTAAAATCAGCATTAGTTTAGTTTTTTAGCAATCTTTTTAGGTAAGCTAAAACTTACCTTTTTAACTTAATTGATAGAGATGGTACAAGGGGCCGGATTTCAATTATGGCCGGACTTATAAATGGTAAAGAGGTTAATTCATTTGATACGAGGCTAATTCACTTTGACCGCTTGCTAAAATTCGGATTCAGTCCTTGCGTTATATTAGTTGTCTTGTGTTATAAGCAAATAAGAGCGCACTATATATAAAAGCTAGGTTTGCATGGATCATGTGTTTGTAAGCGTTTGTCACATGTCAATACTTAATGAATTATTTATACTACTTATTTATAAATGTGTCTAAGAGGTCAACCTATTAGTGACTGACTCGAGTTAGTTCATTTTGGCTGATTATTTGAATTAACTTGATAGTGAATTGAGCTAAATAGTTTAGATCCATAGCTTGCATGCCGTCAAATTCAAATATTACTACAGCAAGAATTATGTGATCAACATATATTAACTACTGTATGTCGCTACATGATATATGTCCTGATGGTTTAGATTAAAATGTTAATCATAGTTTTTATAAGACAATTATAAGTTGCCCTACCTCAAGAAGATGAAGATGAAGATGAGAAATAATTGAAATATTGAATCATCCCACTTTCTAGTACACCAGCACATGTCCTCCATTGAAGCATGCTGATGGGCAACAATGTTGATAGTAATTGTGTCTCCACCTTTTTTTTATGATATGTTTCCTAGTCGTAGGGACTTTGTGATTTATTTCTTTATTAGCTTTTCAGTGGACTTTAGAAGGTTCATGTCTTAATTTCCATTTTCACTTTTTTCTAATATAAACAATATACTCGTATTCCGCATTTGACTTTAATTAAGGAAAGGTGGTAGAAATTAATGGTGATGAGGAATTCAGTTTCAGTACAAACAGTGAACAAATTTAGAAGTTTGTTAACGAGAAGGGTGGAGCGCGCAGAGTTTGAATTCTAGTAGCTCATGAGAAATCACAATTTTTTTTTTTAAACTTGGCCACAATGCTAAATTTTGTGGGTACTTTTAGTTGGAGGAGACTACATTTACTGTCATTCTTCATGAAAAATATGAACCAGACACTTTTTTCTTTTGGTAATTTTAAATGCACTCACTATTTACCTTATTTTTTTTCTCCCCACATCGATCACTTTCAATTCAAGACCTTAAATTAGTTTCACGCCTACTTTTTTCTTTGTCAATCCACATCAATAGCAAGAGATTTTAATTCAATAAATTCGCCTTAAGAGGAAACAAAATTCATTGTTACATTCATTATTTTGGGATTCCAAAAACCATTGTATATATATATATATATATATATATGAGGGAGTATATGAAGAAACCCGTAAAGTGAGAAAATTTAGTGGGATCGAGAAGTAATGGGTTTTCTCAGTCGAACACAAGTTGTGTAAATACGTAATTTTCTAATGGAGATCTAAAATCCAAGATTAACATACATATTCTGAAACAACAATTAATTGTTTTTGAACTATAAAACGAAATTAAAGAGTTTCAATAAATTGTTATTGAATGATAAATAATCAAGATACAAATTAAGAACTACAAGTCTACAAATTAATAGTGTACATTGGGATTGAATAGAGAAATAATGATAATTTTTTTTTTTAATAATTGAAGGTCTAATCTATTTGATGAATGTAGGAAAATTAGTAAGTATTTGTTTTGGTAAGAGAAGAGGATGTGCTTGGGAAAGTTAGAGAGATAGACTTGGTTATGCAATGACTTTAATGTATGATGATGATGCTTTATTTTATAAAAATGACAAAAGAAAGGTTTACAAATGAGGATGTTATTGCCTTATAACTTGGTATTATGGACTTTTCTTTTTTGGCATTTAATAAGTGCTTTTATGAAATTGTAAAAAGATGTGGGGGCAAGTTTTATAATTTTATGGGTGTAAATATTTGTTTTGGTAAGAGAAGAGGTTGTGGGTTTTGTGGGTGTAAATAAAATCAACTTTTTTCTTTTTCTTACTAAAGTTTAAGAGCAAATTTATATTAAACACTAGTAACTCATATTAAATACATTACTAACTATTTAAAAATTATCTTTAATTTCAGCCAAACACTTTTTTATTCTTTTATCCATTTTCAAGGTTTTAAAAACTATGGCTCTTGTTGGGTGTAGCCCGCTTGGGTTGGTGCATCATATTCCCAGCCCAACTTTGATGGGTTAATATTGCTTGGCCCAAGCTCCACCTTGAACAAAATAAACCAACTTAGGCCCAGCCCAACAAACCCGCTTTTTCAAAGTGTGCTCCTTTTTCTCGATGAAGGGTTCTTTACTTTAATTCTTGATTAATACACTCGGGTAAAGTAAAATTGGAATATAATTTTTACTAGAAGTTATGGTTGGTATTTTTTTAAATTTATACAATTTTTTTTTGTATTTAGGGATGATGTTCTGTCAAATATTATTATATTAACTATATATACAAAAATTAATATGATAAACATGTGATATTGTTGCTAATTTGTGGTAAATAATGGAGTGCCGTAACTTATTATAATATGCATGCATAGACCATAGTGAATAATCTATTTTACTTAAAAAATCAAAATAAATAATTTCAATTCTAGAAAAAAAATCTTAAATTGATATTTTTAACTAAAATGTTAAATCAGCAGTTCGAAACTTAAAAAAGTGTTAATTTAAAGAAGTCTCTACCGTAACCTGCGGTGAAAACTACCTATTATTTCATTATATATATAATCTTTCTTTCGTTCGTATCAATATAAATATATTATATTGCTTGTATCGATATATATATATATATATATATATATATATATGGAGATTGTTCAAGTTATATAAAAATTTTACACCCACCAATAAATTTATCTTAATTTGATAATTCATCATCTTAACTATTGAATTAATTCATTATAATATCCCAAAAATGTGTACAAAAGATTAAAGTAATTAGTGATGCACAAGTCTCTCATGCTTGATAAATACAAAAATAAAATAAAATAATAACTTATTAAATACTAAAATTGATAAATTATGAATATGAGAAAAAGTTATGAAAAACTTTTTCATGTTATATTAGTATAACTTGAACCTTCTCCTGTATATATATATATATATATATTATAACTCGTACTAAATATACTACCACTCATTTAAAAAATAGTTTATTTAAATTTTAACCACACAATTTTTTATTTTCTTATATAATTTTTAAATTAAAAAATTATTACCATTTATCATATAGATAGATATAATTCTTTATTAGTGAATAAAGTGATAATATTTTATACTTTATCTATAAACCACTGAATTTATACCGTATCATTTGATCAGAAATTGTAAGCCTCGTACCTAAAATCCACAACTGAATGCGTTTAATTTTATTGATTGTTTGTTCTTACTTTTTGATTGTGAATTATAAATGTATAATATATACAGTGATGAGAAAGTGTAAACAGAAAAATAAATAAAGAAAATTAAACAAAGAAAAGATAAGCTTTCACGGTTGTAGCCAAACACCTCAACCCGCGCTGCCTTCCACTTTGCCAGTTGTTATCCGCCTTTCCTCTTCTTCTTCTTATATACGGAGTATTATTATTCATCACCCCTATCTTTCCTTTTTCTCGCAGAGATTCCATTCCAACTCCAAAAATGGCGAATGCAACACTTCGTTCTTCACTCCCCGATCGGAAAAGTCGAGCCCCGGCCTTCACCTTCAAACTCTTCGCCTCATCTCTCTCCATAGCCGTATTGCTCTTCTTCACTCTCTCGCTCCTCTTCATCTCCTCCTCTCATCCCTCCGATCTCAAACTCGTAAGTTCATCTTTCCACATTCTTCATTTCATTGTGTAATATGTACATGTATTTCTTATATATATTTACACTAGTGTTTCTCTTTTGAATTAGGTTATTTATTTCATTATCTACTACTTGTTTTCTTTATATATTTGTTTTATTTTATTTACAGTGTTTTTGTTTCGAGTTATTTCGTTTTGTACTTGTGCATTTATGTAGTGCCCGTTTGGTATTCTAATTTTATAATTAGTTCATTTTCAATTACTGAATTTTAAATTTCTGCATTTATAAATTATTTGATTCTAATTCAGGCAGTGTTCTCTTGTTTTAGAATTAGGCAATTTCAAGTTTTACTTGAAATTGTCAGCTTTACAATTGTTTAATTTTCACAACTAAATACATATCATTATCTAATTCACAATTTGAGGGACGGCCAAGCGGGCCTGTAGTTGTTACGTTTTACAGGGTTTTTGTTTTGCATTAGGTTGTTTTATTTCATTATGTACTTATGCGTTGATTATATTTGTTATATGCTTATATTGAGAGTGTTTTTTTTTTTTTGGTTATTCATTTCGTTTATGTATTTGTTACATTTACAGTGTTTTTGTTTTTGAATTAAGGCATTCATTTGTTACGTACTTGTGCTTGTTATGAATCAGGTTATTCATTTTGTTATGTACTTGTGTGTTTATGTATTCGTTACATTTACAGTGTTTTTGCTTTGAATTAGGGTATTACGTCTGATTTGAATGGAGTTGGATCGATACGGAGATCGGTGCTTGCACTCAAGTCCGATCCATTGAAGCCTAGACTCGATCAGATCCGAAAGCAAGCAGAGGATCACCGGTCTCTTGCTCTGGCTTATGCTTCCTATGCTCGCAAGCTCAAGCTCGAGAATTCAAAGCTTGTTCGGGTTTTCGCCGACCTCTCTCACACATACTCGGATCTTGTTTCGAAATCTTCATACCAAGCTTTGTTTGAGTCCGATGCAAATTTGGTTGATGAATCAGTGCTTCGACAGTTTGAAAAGGAGGTTAAGGAACAGATCAAGGTTACTAGGCAAATGATAACGGAGGCGAAGGAGTCATTCGATAACCAGCTCAAGATTCAAAAGCTGAAGGATACGATATTTGCTGTGAACGAGCAGTTAACAAAGGCGAAGAAGCAAGGAGCTTTCTCGAGCTTGATTGCAGCGAAATCTATACCTAAAAGCTTGCATTGCCTTGCAATGAGGTTGATGGAAGAGCGAATTGCTCATCCAGAGAAGTATACGGATGAAGGGAAGCCAACTCGGCCGGAATTTGAGGATCCAAACCTTTATCATTATGCTATTTTTTCCGATAATGTGATTGCAGCTTCGGTTGTGGTGAATTCGGCAGTGAAGAACTCGAAAGAGCCGTGGAAGCACGTATTCCATGTTGTGACGGACAAGATGAATCTTGGCGCCATGCAAGTTATGTTCAAGATGAGGGAGTATAATGGAGCTCATGTTGAGGTGAAGGCAGTGGAGGATTACAAGTTCTTGAACTCTTCTTATGTTCCAGTTCTTCGACAGCTAGAATCTGCTAATTTACAGAGGTTTTACTTTGAGAATAAGCTTGAGAATGCTACCAAGGACACAACAAATATGAAATTTAGGAACCCAAAGTACTTGTCAATTTTGAATCATCTGAGATTCTATTTACCAGAAATGTACCCCAAGTTGCACAGGGTTTTGTTTTTGGATGATGACATTGTTGTTCAGAGGGATTTAACTGGGCTTTGGAAGATAGATATGGATGGGAAGGTTAACGGAGCTGTTGAAACATGTTTTGGGTCTTTCCATCGTTATGCACAGTACATGAATTTTTCTCACCCTTTGATCAAGGAGAAATTTAATCCTAAGGCATGCGCATGGGCTTATGGGATGAACTTCTTTGATTTGGATGCCTGGAGGAGGGAGAAGTGCACTGAGGAGTACCACTATTGGCAGAATCTGGTGAGATGGATATACTTATATTTTGGTTTCAACTTTTACAACTGATTCAACAATAGCCTTCAATATGTGTTATATCTCAAAAATGCAATCTGTTAGCTTGTTACAGTCTTCTTTAAATGCAACCTGTTGTAAAATTATGAAGTAGGTTGTGTTTTGGCTACTTTGGCAATTTGGCCATCTTAGAGAATTTCCAGAGAACTCTGTGTAGGACTATGCATGTTTCCACAGACATAAGGAAATATTCTTAGAAACTATAATGTTTGTGTTGCATAATTTTGCTATACTCTGCATCTTTCTTGGGCTGGCTAGTCGTTTACTTCCCTACTTCTATTGCAAGATTGCTTTTGTGTTCCTAACAGAGATGCTGATTATTTTTTGTTTTGTAATATTTTGTTCCAGAATGAAAACCGGACCTTGTGGAAGTTGGGGACGTTGCCACCAGGTTTGATCACATTTTACTCTACGACAAAACCATTAGACAAGTCTTGGCATGTTTTGGGGCTTGGCTATAATCCCAGCATAAGCATGGATGAGATAAACAATGCTGCGGTTGTGCACTTCAATGGGAATATGAAACCATGGCTTGATATTGCCATGAACCAGTTTCGACCACTTTGGACAAAGTACGTGGACTATGATATGGAATTTGTCCAGGCCTGTAATTTTGGTCTCTAAATAATGGTGATGATTGAAGCCAGTTCCACAGGATATCCAAAGGATAGTCCTGCTGCATGTATCTGCTTCCATGGAATTCATCACATCACTTCTTACACGTAAACGTACTGCTCCTATCTGATGATGTAGAATTTCATGTCTATCCAAGTATAGGGTTTGTCTTTGCTTTAGTCATTCAAAATTGTGCTTCTGAAATGTTCATAGGTTTTACTGTTAAATCTACTCAGTTAATGTTAAATAATTTACAACACTATTGGTTTAAGAACCTTATTTGAATATTTATATACTCGTATCAAGATAGCTGATGATACTGCTCTTTAGTATGGTGAGTACCTTATTGTTTCATGTACTGGTAGATGTCCTGCCAAATCCATTATCCTCTAAGATGGCTCCCAAACAAAATCAAAAAAGAAAACATGCACTTATTTTGATGTTGTTTGGTTGTGTTCAATTTAGGACATGATTCACTGTAAAAAGATATAGAACACTCCAGTTAAAGTTTTATTTTCCTGCAAAAGTTAAACGATTTTGAACTGTAAAAATAAACAGAGAAACATTTCATGAATCACCTTGACCACCATTATATAAAGCTTTTATCCTTGTATTGTTAGTGATTTGAGATATTGTAATCGAATAGACAATTCTATATAATTTTTAGTGGAAGAATTCAAATATTACCTGGAGGGGTTATTGGGTGATCAAGAAGGCCCATGGCCTAGGCTGTTGACCTTCATTGCACTTAGGAGGGGTGCCCATTTAAGGTCTGCCCAAGTAGTAGTATATATGCATTGTGGTCCTATATGTAGTTTTCCTGCAGTCGTTTATTACTTTTGGACTATGAAGCACCTATGTGGGTGCAGGATTTGAGTGCAGTGATTCGAAAATTTTCAAAAAAGGGATACGGGTGCAGGGGGGAATTAAATAATAATATAAAGTTACATTAATTAATTAGATCGTATGTTTTCTAGAATTACTTATTGTCACAATTAAATAGGAAGATAATAAAAAGCAACACAATAAGAGGATTTGAAAATTTAGGGTTCCTTAGCAGTGACAAAAAATTTAGGGGTTCCATAGTGGTAACTAGAAAACTAGGGTTCCACAAAAAAATTGATGAAGAAGAAATTAGGTGTAGAAGAAACTAAGAGTTAGAAGCTTGCTTGGAGCCTCAAGTTTGTCTTTGCCATTTGGACTTCGGATTCGATTGTCTTTGACATGGAGTCATGAAATGTCTCAATTTGGAAGCTTAGATTTCAAATTAAAATGAAGATTTTGTGGGGACATGTTTTATATATATATATATATATACTAGGGGGTAACCCTTGCCTATAGCACTTCGATGTAATTGAGTGGTTTGATCTTTGAGATAGTGTGTGATAGAGAAGTGAGAACGTTTGAGAAAGAGAGAAATAATGAAGGTGAGAAGAGAAATATATATTTACCTCTTTATAATAGAGAGAGAATGAGGGTTAATTTAAAATTTGAACTGAAGTATTCAATCTGAGGCCTACAAAATTTTATCCCTTATACATTTTTCCCTTCTACTTTATTATATAGATATATTAAAACTGTTCCTTTTTGGGGAAAAAAAAAGTCCATTTAAAACTCTTAAAAAAGAGTAGAATTGGACTCTTTACGAACCCCTTACAAGTCACAAATGAATCCCGCAAGAATCGAAGCCCAATCAGATATCATAATTAAATGATTAATTCCGATTCTCTTTGGGTGCGAGTCGGGGCCGCACCAGATTCGGTCTCGGCAACCATTCCGAATAATCCGTGCTTCATAGCTTTTGGATCATAAAGCTCATGTTGAATTTATTGTTACATTTCACATGGCTTAAGATGACCTTTAGCATGTAGATGCCAACCTCGTAATGAGCAACACCACATCCTTTAATAGTTGGAGCTAGTCCTTTCAAATACCAGCCTTTTTATTATGCTCTTCTGTGGTATTTGTGCTAGAAAAGGGTGCTGCATACTGTATACCCTCTTAGAATTTTCAAGTTTCGCCATGAAGACTTCATCAGTGGTTAAGAAGATCTCAGTGCAGTTCCATGGTAAATTTCACTCTTGTCCTCTACCCTTGCTTCATTTTTCCTACGTTATAATTGTGTACTCCATTCCCCATACAAAGTTTGAGCTTAGGTGAAGGAACAGGATCCTGTGATTGAACTACTTAATATGAATTATATGCGAATTTACCATTTTAAGATTCAAGGAATGCTCAAAAAATTGATCCAAGTGAGGGGTTAGTGAATATTTGTAGGAAGTAGGAATTAATAACATTATTACTTAGTTTATCCTTTTTTGTGTACTTTTTCTTGAACCTATGATCCTGCCTCCATTCCAATGTGGAGGATTCATTTTTTTCTTGGCTTGCTTTGAGAAATTCTTGTTGCACCTTACAAGTTTGGGCCTGTGGGACAGCTTATTATCGTTGTTGCCCTAAAATTTTGGATAGTTTCCATAGTTGTACACTTCTTTTGGGTCAAGGACTTCCATAAACTATATGAGAGTACACATATACTAGCGGGTAACAGGTTTTGCTCCAAAGGAAGTATGCGATTATGAGGGGAAGAAAATGCCATGGTCTTGGTTTGCATGGTTCTTACATTCAAAAATATACAATAGGAAGGTACTTTGATTACTATAACCTTTGATATGTTTTTGAATGGAAGACCCATGTGTGCCGCAACCTATGGAATTTTTTCTCCAAAATTTCAAAATATGGGCCCAATGATAAGTTGTTAACCTGGCTGAACTTGCAAAAGTTCATTCATCACATGTGTTAGCCATCACAACCACCCAATAAACTTGATGTTTATGTTAATTGAGACCCAATTAAGACATTGGCATCTTGTTTTCGTCCGAGATAGGGTTGATGGACTGTGATTTAGAGAACTTGTTTTGGAATAGTAACTTACATTTCTTTGCACTGCCATGTAGTGAGCAATTTTAGTAGAGTGCCATTCTTTATGAATGATTATGCATCTAAAATGCCAATTGAAGTTCATATGAAGTTCCCTTTGTTTACTTTCAAAAGGAGTAATATGTCTGCATCTTCTTAAAAACTGAGCTCATGTAGAACATGGGCAATTTGTTTTGCTGAAAACCAATGCTGGAAGTAAAAGAAATTTCACCTTCTTAAATGAAGCAGAAGTTATGAATTGCATATTTTCGTCAATTTCATCTATTATCAAGGTATCTGGTTGGCAAGGGATGATCCTTTTTTTTTCTTTTTTTATCATTGATGTTCTCATAATACACGGTTCTAGAGCTAGTCTTGTTTGATCACTGCTATAGATTTAATGTTCCTCAGTTCTAGTTTTACTCTGAGGATGTGTATTGTTGTTCTTTCTTTCTTTCTTTTTTTCCTTTAGTATTTTCTTTTGTTTTTTGTTATTGTTACAAATAATGGCTTTTTACTTAGGTGTGTAATCTGATATGGTAATAGTTCCAAAGGTGCTCCCTTGGTTTGAGGTGGTGTGCTTTATAAGCACTTCCATTCTTACAATTATTCATTTCCACCTTCAGATTCTAGGTAAAACGCAAACGCTCAAACCTTAGTAGTTCTAATTATGAAATTGTGGGAGTTCCCATTGGTAGGTAAATCACACTGAGTTTCTGTATCTTCCTGCAATGTATGATACCACTGTTGGATGTTTATTTGGCTTTTGCCAAAGTAAGCGCAATGCAATGTAGTAGACAGTGCTTAGAGCATAAATTATTTTTGTAGACTTGTATTGAGCTCAAAACCAAATTAATTTTGGTCAACACAATTCAAATTGAACAGATCGAATTGTCCAATTAGTTCCAGTTCAATGTTTCATTATGCCGGAAGCTCCGTTTTCCTTTGATTTAGTTCACTGCTACCTTTTTTTCTTCTTTTTCCTATACGGTGGTGTGTAACCATGGAATTTATTGGACCATGACTCTTGCGAAACAATTATCACTTATGCAATGTTAACAGCACCTTTAAGTTGATGAGGATGGATAGATAATGTATCTTGTTTCAACTGTTACTTATCGGCTCTTGTAAATATATTGTTACTTGTGGAAAGGAAAGAAAATAATTCTTGTTTCTAACTTCTAAGGTGGTGGTAAAAAGGAAAAAAAAAAAAATATATATATATATATATATCACAATATATGTTAATTTACTCTTAATTTTTTCTGACATGTCTTGTGTTGCAACAACGTTTGTTCTCAATAGTCTAAGGCCAGAAGTTCCACTAAAAATCTTTTCCATCGCTTCCCTATTGTAAAGAAACCAAATGAGATATTTTCTTAGGAACAAAACAAAAGAGAGAGGGTGAGCGATTCCATTATTTCACATTAACAATTTAACATATTAGATTGCAACTAAAAGCGCATTACAAGCTATCGAAAAGCAAGCTGCAATGTATTTTTCTCAATCCTCTGCATCCAAGACAACCGAAAAGATATGATGTAAATCATGTACTCTAAATGTTCGACAAAATTCTGCACATCACTTGTGCCTAAATTCCAAATTCTTCTGAGTTCTGAGCGCTACACAGCTCGATAAATATTTCACCACATCCAAACCCCACAAAAATGAGAATACTCATTTTCTGTTACATCATCTATCCACCCAATAAGGAAAGAATTTCCAAAAAACAAAGTAAGATCTCAAGAAAAATCCTAACTTAAACAGAACATACCCAATAACTTGATCGCTACATTCAATGGGAGGAGATGAAAAAGAACGAAAAAAAAAAATACTAAAACCAATCGCCGAAAACTCTCTAGTCTAAGTGGTGATTCCATAAGCTGTAGGCGGTTGCTGCGGTGCCGTATTTTTGGCAGTTCCATTGGCCACACCACCAGCAGCGGCACGGTTGATCCGGCCACCATTGCTGTCGGCCCTCTGATACCCATCACCGCCTCGGTTTGATAATCCTCCTCCACCTCGGTTATTGTTGTTGCCCCTGTTGTTACCAAACTCAGCCCGGCCATTGTATTCACCTCCTCGATTGTAGCCACGCGATCCTTCCAGAGGTCCACGTCCTCCTCTAGTTCCCTCGTTTCGGTATCCAAATCCCCTCCCATTTGTAAACCTTCCCCTGTTGTTCGCTGCAGCAAGTAACAGCCAGTTTGCCTCACCATAAGCAACATAACAAAAAAAAACTCGCCAAGCTAAGAGCCAAACATGAATCAACTAATTTTAAACAAGCTAATTAGTAGATTGGGGAACAACCATATGTGGTCAAGAACAAAACCTAATTAGCTATCATTATCTTTGGTATATTGACCTGAGAAACGTAAATCTAAATTTCGGTCATCCCAAAGGTGGACTCTTTAGTTTGGTCAGTTGTTCTTTTGAGCATAAGAAAATGACCGTAATTAACAATGTAGAACCCAACTTACATCTTGAGTTGGTAGACCTCTTTTCTTCAACAACAGCTTGTCGGCCACCTATTGCAATTGGCGAAGCCTGAAACATCGGAGGAATAAAAAAAATTAGTTGGATGGTTGTCGGATTCCAATACTGAACCAATATTCTTGGATACATGGTGCATCCCACGATTATGAAGCAAAAACAAGGCTACATGTATCATACCCGACACAGCAAATATGAAACAATTAGGACACAACTTAGCAGGGTCACGTCAAAATCAAAACAGGACCAATTTTTATACGGTCTCATAGAGTCATATATGTATATATCCACTTAAAAAATCTGAGTAACTGGTCAAGATATGTCGTAAAATAGATTATTTAATGTGCATCGCAAGTTCGTAACATAGATCATTCTAGCACAAAAATAAGTATTTAGTAAATAAAATGTGCATAGCAATTTGAAATTGCATGGAAATACAGCTGGGGTATGAACAACTTTGGGACCCAAATTGAACCACTTCAGGCCTTAAATAAGACAGGGCACACGCAGGTTCACCACGTGAAATACAACTCAAAATATCAGAACAAGTGATTGCTAGTTAAGCTAAGCTCTGGGCCCTGTACATTGAAGTGTGGTATTGAAAAGGTGGAATTTGCGTTACTAAGAAAATAATTAGCTCAGCACATCTTCTAATTAATGAAAAATGCCACAAAGAAACGAGATCAATACTTCAATAAACCTCAACTGTATATGTACCTCTATTGCTTTTTGTACAGCACTTGGCACCTCATATTCTACAAAGCCAAAAGTAAATCCTTGTTGCTGCAACACAAAGACCGTATTTTGTTAACAAGAAGATAATATAAAGAAAACCACATGAAATAAGGAGTTGATGCATACTCTGTTGCTTCTAACTTGAATGCCACCACTCTTAATAGGTCCAAACTTCTTGAACTCTTCCTCAAGTTGAGAAGGTGTGGCATTTGAAGGCAAACCCTTTATGTAAACCGAGTAACCATCAGCTGCCCAAAAAAATATTCCAAAATTTTGATAACGTTATGGATGAAAATGGATAAGAGTATTCTTAACCATCTGAAACAAAACAAGAAATAATATATATACTGATACACGATTATATATTAATATATAGCATCTACATATATATATAACAAAAGAGCAAAAGAGATGCATAACTAATATTCACATCTTCGAATTTTGGAACAATTTTACTAGAAAAATTAAAGTTGGTTGCATACAGCATACCTTCTCCCTCTTCATTATTCCCATTTTCAACACCTATTGAACTGGAAACTGATCCCTCAGTTCCTGAGACTGAAGGAGGGGTGGCTTTAACTTCTTGTTCTGGGCTCTTTGGCTGAGATTTCCTCAAAGTACGTGCCGGAGATGAGAATGGCACAGTACTCCGCTTCAGATCCATCACCTGGAACAAAAATTTGGTGATAGTGTAAAAAAGTTTTATTCCAGAAGATTAATTGCATTGAAAATAGTTTTTCTCTTGAAAAGTGTTTTAAAGTCAAATAGCAACTCTTACTTAAAGACGGAAGGTGTAACTCAACAATGAATGGATATAGAGGCAAGCGACCCCACCTTTTTTTTTCTTCCAATTTTAACCTTTTCAATTAAAAGTAGAAATGATATAATATTAAGTGCAACCATGATACCATGTCACTTGGCTGATATGGTATCACCCACCAATTACATCACTCCTATTCGCCAACGTGAAAAACTACATTTAAAATTTTACAGATGTATCGCGATTGTTTTAATAGCTCTCTTTATTCTCTCTCCTCTAGCTCTCATGTTTCATTCTCTTCCAGGTCTCAAATTTATTTGGGTCTCATGTTTCTCTCTCTCCGAAGATGGGGTAGCCATGGTTGATCGGAAAAGAAACTCAATCAGAGAGTTCGTCTGAAAAACACCAACAAATTATGTAGGTTTTTAGGGAACTTTTCAGCATGGTATTTTCTCAGTTTGATAGCCCCATTATTCATGATTTTCAAATAGATGATGGGGAGAGTAAAGATTTGAATTTCAACCCATATAAGCTTCATTTGAACAGCTTCAAAGCTCCTGGGTATTGATTTGTCTTTGCCATTCCTCTGTTTTTTAACTCAATCTCATTTTGAAACGAACCCTAATTTCTTCCATGGCAAAAACTCCAACCTATTTGAAGTTTTGAACCGAGGTTTTGCCATGGTGACCGAAACACCGAATGCACCTGAACCCTAAAACCAAGCTTTGCTATTTTCAGATTCTCTTCAATCATCTTCTATATGTCCCTGCTTCTTCAACCTTTGATATACCTTTATTCTATCACACAAGCAAAATTAAGACAGACTCGGAGAATTTAATTAGTTTGGAGAAGAGAAAAAATTAATTGATGCAGAAGAGAGATCAAGAGATTGATGGAGAAGAGAGAGACATAATGCAGTTAAGAACCACCAGCACCATAAAAAAACGTAAATATTGACTTAATTGAACAGATCCACCGGGAAAATAGGACTGTTATTATTGGTTGGTGATACCATGTCAGCAAAGTGACATGGTATCATGGTTATGCTTAATATTTTCGGTAGAAATAAACATTTTACAAACTTGGTAAATGATGCCATTACTAACCAAATAGCAGAACTCTATTGCTGAAGGCAAAAATATAATGAAGATATAACCAAGGCATAACAAGAAACCATATCACCATAACAAATCCATGCCAACCCTTTGCGTCAGCAAATAATTTAACCATCACAAACTTGATGAATTAAAAACTTACAATGGAGGCAAAAGACTTCTTTGGCACTTCTTCAATCTTGACAGTAGTAGATTCTACAACCATCTGTGCATCATCCTGTACTTCATCAACAACTTCGGCCACTGGCACTTCGTCTTCGACAACTGATACTTCTACATTCGCATGGGGAACGTAAACTTCTTCCCCGTTGGATTCCTCCGCCAACACAGTTGTTTGCTCTGTAATATGATTCTCCTGTATTGGAGAAGATTCTGCTGACCACAACCCCGAGCAAGAAAAGGACAATGGAAATTTCAATGTTATATCACCGATGCAGATTATGAATAAAATTACCAGTTTTTTTGACTTCGCCCCCCATTTTATGTGCGAAATTACACTCCCCCACCACCAACCCTCATCCCCCCCCCACCCAAAATAAAAACCAAAAAAATAAAATAAAATAAACAAATCTTTTTCATAATCATAAAAATGGAGGATTAAGTGAAGTAATTGTGTTTGAAAAAATTAGAACTGCTCTCCATTCCCCGCATGCTGGAGTGCAAAGTCTAATTTCGCATTAAGAACAGGGGGCAAAGTCAAAAACTCCCTAAAATTACTTCATAAACTATAAACTAGAACTATTTGTTTTATGAACTATTTGTAACCTTGCTCAGGAGTGCGAATAGCCTCCACATCACTAGCAGGATCCTTTTTTTCATCATGAGAGTTGGCGTTCTCCACATATCGAAATATGTCGTTCAACACAAAGTAGCCGCCTCTCTCTTGTGGTGCAAGGAAGAAAGATTGAGCGAAAATTCCTTGTCACATTGTCCTTTCCTGTCAGAAACCCAGTTACAAGCACATGGACTCCGGAATTAAGAGACTCTTGTGCATCCACAGACTTGATCTCTGCCCTAAACTCGCCATAGTTAAGTGACACGATCTTATTGTTGATAGCCTGTATATGTTTTAAATGGAACCCAATGGTTAAAGTGATTCAAAATTTCTAGAACTACCACTCCAAATACAAACTTTTCAACTCCCTTTGCTTGATCAATTAAAACAGCATGAACACAAAGTTCACAATTTCAACTGAAAAATCAATACTTTTTTAGAACCTGAGAAACCAAACAACTCCACTCTCTTGATCTAAATAATAAGTTAACTCGGAGAATTTTTTATTCAAAAACTAGCATGCAAAGACATGATATTCAAGATTTTGAAACGGCCGTGGGAATCAAATGTATCAAGAGTACTAGCTACCACTTATAACAACACACACAAAGGTTACATGCTAGATACTTAATTCTAGGGCAAACAACAAACGAGTAGCAAACAAAATACATAAGATAAATTTAAATATGGCTGTGATGCACAAATAGGTATAGGTTATAGAGATAGCTTACCTCCATTGTTGTAGTAACACTCATGGAACCATCATCCTCAGGACGACCAAGTTTACTGATATCCTGATAAAATCGATGAACAAGGGCAGGCGAATGGTGCAATATATGGTAGTATTGTTGCACAAAAGCATTGCCAACCTATTTCCAGCAACAATTCACCCGATCACATATACATAGTTAACTAACAGACAAGCAAAAATAAATGTATAACGAAAATCAAAGCTTTAAACCAATACAACACATACAACTTTGAACCGTGTAAACAAAAATCAAAGCTTTAAACCAATACAATACACATACAGCTTAAACTGTATAAACAAAAGTCGAAGCTTTAAACCGATACAAACAATACACATACAACATGAACTGTATAAACAAAAATCAAAGCTTAATCCAATACAATAAAATACATACAACTTGAGCAGAGACCGGTTCTTGAGCCGCTGCTACCGCCATCACTTATCCAACAAAATCAGAATCCTAGCCAAACCGCAAAGAAATATAAGAAGTAAAAAACTTATATAAACCCGAAAAACGAAATTTCAGTGCATTACAAATATATATACATATATATAATCACGTACAAACAACAGATATATATGGGGATAAAATTGGGAGATGTTACCGAAATTGAAGTGTACCTGAATTTGATTTCGGATCGTAGATGTGGAAATGGATCTTACTTCTTAGTTCTATCTACCTGCCTGTTTCTAGGGTTTCTGGCGATCGGAGGATTTTCGAACGGATCTTGGAGAGAGAATGAAAAATTAGGGTTTTTAGTGATTTAAAGAGAGAGAGAGAGAGTGGTGGGTGGCGGAGCAAGTAAGGGATTTGTTTGTATGATTGCGGAAAGGTAGCGTTTGCTTAGAGAGACTACTTGAATCAAACTTCCGAACCAAGGCTTTATATAAACCAATTTTTATTTTTATTTTTATTTTTTATTTTTTATTTTCTTTTGAACAGAATTTTTGGTAGGGATTAAATCTGCGTGGACTTAGCCCAATTCGTACAGATTAATTCATATAAAAAATTATTTTCTTTAAACTACTTAGTTTTAAACAAAATTGTTACATACAAAATTTAAGATCTGTTTTATATCTTGAACAAGATTAAAAATGTCGTATATAATTAATTAATTATATTAAATTAAATAAAATAATTTCACCTTCTAATTAACATCGACTATAAAATATGATAATTTACCTTGCCGTTTCATCTTACACATTTAACATAATCTTAAAGTTTTTTTTTTTTTTTGGATCTATGAACCTTAAGTATTAAAAGATTTAATTATGGTGTAAAGATTCAAACATCAATCTCGTCCTTATTCCCTACCCCTTCAAACCACCCACCCTACCTCCCTTAGAACCATTCAAATTTATATTAAAATTTATAAAAGCAAAATTGCTTTTTTTTTCTTTGCATGATTTTTTTTTTTTAAATAAATAGTGTAACAAAAAAATTTGAGTAAATGACAACTACAAGCCCTCAAACTATGTCCAAAGTTTCAATTAAGCCCTTAAACTCAATTTTGTGTCAATTGAGCCCTTAAACTATTCAAATTGAACATTAATAGCCCTTCCATCCAATGCTTCCGTTAAACCAAACGGATTGATGGATTTTTTGGCCATTAATAAAGTTAATTGGAAAAATGGAAGAAAATTAAAAGAAGAAAGATGCAAAATAATTTAGAAAAATATATGGAACACTTAAGATTGTTATTGAAGTGCTACAACAATATTAATTATTTTGTTAAAATGTCAAGCTAATTCTTTCCGTCTCCGTCATCTTACTTCTTCCATCTTTTTTTTTTTGTATAAATCACAAAAATCATAACTTAGAAAACCTAAAATAAGAGATTCATGTACACATATACATATATAAATAGATGGTTCATATATAAGTGTATTAATTAAATGAGTTTTATTTCAATAATACATTTAGCTTGACATATACATTTTTGTGATTTGTACAAAAAAAAAATTAAAGATGGAAGAATTGAAGTAAAATGGCGGAGACGGAAATAAAGAAGCAAAATAATTTAGAAAAATATATGGAATAATCAAGGATTGTTATTGAAGCGCTAAAATAACAACATTAATTATTTTGTTAAAATGTCAAGTTAATTCTTTCCGTCTCCGCCATCTTACTTGTTCCATCTTTATTTTTTTTTTGTACAAATCACAAAAATGTATATGTCAAGCTAAATGTATTATTGAAATAAAACTCATTTAATTAATACACTTATATATGAACCATCTATTTATATATGTATATGTGTACATGAATCTCTTATTTTAGGTTTTCTAAGTTATGATTTTTGTGATTTATACAAAAAAAAAAGATGGAAGAAGTAAGATGACGGAGACGGAAAGAATTAGCTTGACATTTTAACAAAATAATTAATATTGTTGTAGCACTTCAATAACAATCCTTAAGTGTTCTATATATTTTTCTAAATTATTTTGCATCTTTTTTCTTCTAATTTTCTTCCATTTTTTCAATTAACTTTATTACTGGCCAAAAAATCCATCAATCCGTTTGGTTTAATGGAAGTTTTGGATGGAAGGGCTATTAATGTTCAATTTTAATAGTTTAAGGGCTCAATTGACACAAAATTGAGTTTAAGGGCTTAATTGAAACTTTTGACATAGTTTGAGGGCTTGTAGTGTCATTTACTCAAAAAAATTTATAAGAAGTGTCAAAAAGGTGTTAATATCCTTTTTATTTAGCGAAATTTATAACATGGCATTGGGAGAGATTAAGGGTACAACTTGCAATTAATAAAACTAAACTATTTTAATTTTGGGTAGAGTCATTTATCATTGAGACAACACAAAACTGCATCAATTTACATATAATTATTCATTATAATTCTTATTAGTATATATTGCTTTAGTTTAAGATACTTGGCAATAGCAATAATAATAGAGAGGTGTCTGATTTCTTTTACATAGAGTTACATCTCACCTACAAATTATTCCAAATATGCATTTAATATTAATACTCAAGCAATTAACAAATTGAGTGATTTGGATGTGAGTGCTGGAACTGTTGACATCCATAATATTGGCAATAATGTTTTATTACTCATTAAAATAAATACGTTTTCCTAGCAAATATTCTTGAAGTTTTCTCCAAGTATTCTAGCTTTTGAGGATTAGAGACCTACTGGGGCCTACATATTCTCAATGTAAAATTATAAAGCAGGAGTTTATTTTTATTTATTTAAAAAAAAAAACAATTTTGTATTATTGAATATGTATGTAATTTTGAATCAAGGTTTAATAGTTTTCTATTTACTTTGTTCTATTATAGTCAATTGTTAGTTGTGGTATTTTTATTTTTTTTTTTTATTTTAAGAAACTTACACTATTGGCTCTGGGCCATAACCATGTACTAGTGAGACTAAATTAGGAATTTCATGTTCAAAGCTAAAGTTCTTTTATCACTATTGCAAACTCACATTTATTATTGCTTTGAGGTTATGCAAAGTGGAAAACAAATAATGAGGTAACGAATTTTTTTGTTCTACCTTCCTTACCTCATTTATGGGCTCAACAATTTTTTTGTCAAAATGCATGACAACTTCTAGATTCAGGCAAGAATCTTTATCGGCAGACAACTCATTCATTCAAAAAACTTTACAATAAGTATTACTTTGAACCAATACATAAGAAACCCTTTGATGATATGAATTTGAATACTGAAAAATCATACGCCTAAGCACTTGGTCTAACATCCCAATCCGAAAAAAGTGTCTACTTTGCAAGTGAATATACTAAATATATGTTGTAATGGTAGTTCGGGAGACAAAACAGACATTTGAACTCTTAAGGTCCGTTTGATTGTAAGGTAGAAAAGGAAAATAAATTGAGTTAGATTTGGTGAAAAAATGGAAAGTAAATTGAGTGATATAGGTGATATCCTCTTGATTTTTAAGTTTTTCCATGAAGAAATTTTCTCTCATTTTGAGTAAAAAATTGTCACAAAAAACATTGAAAGATAGAAGGATATGTACTCATAAAATAAGTAACATCTCTCATTTTACTTTTTATCTTTTCACACAAATTAACTAAATTTATTTTCCTTTTTCATCTTGCAATCAAACGAAGCCTTAAAGATTAAACAAAAAACCAACTTCTTTTTACAACCCTGCTGCTGCTGCTCTGTACAACCTACCTGACACTGTGACCTCCACTTTACCAGTGAAGCCCAAGCATTCGCCCGGACCACAAGGCTAACTTTCAGCTTGGAACGGGCAGGCCAGTACAAGCCTCTACGAGACCAGCCCAGCGAATCGAACCAATGTTCCAACACCTTGATGCCCCACTCGGTTAACAGCACTCGTCATTGTGCTCAGCGCAGCTCTAAAATCTAATTTAATTCAGATTGAGACTCAAAGGGGTTCAAACAAACGACACCTCCATCAAGAGCATAACTACTTTGACTTGTATCTAATTTAATACCTTTTTGTATTTTATCATTGAACGAGAACATTAGTACAAGAGAATTGTCTTCTACAATTTTTCAAGATTTTGTTACAAACATAGCTTATCTAGATTAAGCTCCTCTAGAGCTGTGACTTCACAACACCATAGATATAGTCATACTAGGGTATGCCCGTGCCTATGGCACTACGACTTAATTCGTGTAACCATTATGTACCGAAACATGAACATAAAAATAAATCTTTGTTATACACAAGATGACACCCAATCTTGCCGCCATCACGGAGAGAGATTGATAATTATGTTCTTCATCCTTAAAACTATGTACACCATATAATTAACACCTAAAATCATCGATGGTTTCAACAAATTTACTAAATCAAGTTGTATCATAAAAATTGGTTGTAAAACTTTTTAGATTTAACTTTCAAAACTAATTTATTTCTTGTCTACTAAAGATAACTTGAGTTTTACAAACGAAATTATGAAAAAGTTTAAATAACCAATATTTTCATTTAAAAGTATTAGATGGATAATATAGTTTATAGGAAATATAGATATAAAACCGTTCCTATTTGGTTCAAATTAAATCAAAATACCATATTTTTTGCAATACAAATATCTTCAATTTCTTCAATAGAAAGTATAAAACGTTAATAATCTAACAAAATAACATTTTTTTAAAAAATAATACTTTATTATTATTATTTTAGAGAATACCATTTTTTTTTAAAGGAAGACAATAACGATAGTTTGTGAATTGTTGTCTTTTAAGAAATGTATTAAATTTGACATTTAGTGCTGGTTATATCTATTAACATAATCTAAGTTAGATAATGGGTGATATTATTATCAAAACTATATTGTACTCTGGCGAAGACATAATTAATTTAACAATAAGTGAAAATGTAAAGTTAGATAATGGATAAGTGTTGTTGTAAGGTATATTGATTACACCTCAAAAGATAAAAAAAACTTTTAATTTAAAAATTATATAAAAAAACGAAAGTCTAAAATAATTTATTTGTTATGAAAGTGAGAATTCTTTTTTAAAAAAGTTTCTACTTAAATCATAATATGAAAGTAATATAAATTTAAAATCACCAAAATGTTAAACTTATATAGGTAAAAAAAAAAAAATTTTATACATAATTTTATAATAATAATGGATATTATTTTATAGGTATTCTTGAGTAGGTTTCAAATATATATTTTTTATTAAAAATATATACTTTGATTAAAAGTTATTATATTTTTAAGTTTAAAGAAAACAGGAGCGAGAAATTGGGTTTGTTTTGATTGTGTGTGGGTGGCGTATATTAGTGGGTGGAATACTTTAATCTAAATGTGCAAAGTGAGTAGAAATAAACAAATCTAAGGTAGAGAATGCTTCTTGGAGATAAACCGCATCCTATGATCTAAAATGTGTGTAAGAAAAAGTAAATTTATCAAACTATACCTAGACCTTTGGTTAGGTAGAATTTCAAAAGCTCTTTAGTTAAAAAAAAAAACCTTTCCTTATTATATAGATATAACAAGTATGAAAAACAAAACCAAAATATAACAAGGCATATCAGAAGAAAATGGACTTGAAAACTGCACTGAAACTTCTTGATACTATTAGATTTATATGGTTTTATAGAGCCAACATCATTGAACCAAAAGTATTTTAATCTTTTACACCCATGCAAAGTTGCAAACCACAATTTTAGACTGGAGGTAGAGTGACAAGAAGCTGCCCCGTCACAGCACTGCAAATAAAAACAAAAATAAAAACAAAAGCAAATCAAAATTATTACCATGTATGTAGTGAGAGAGAGAGAGAGAGTAATAATTTTAGAAGGGCGTAATTCTGTAGGGACCAACTACCGAGTAATGTGGACTAAAGAATGGAACTAAGGTGATGTGGCACCGAAGCATTCGTAAGTGGGTGGAGTCGTAAACATCTAGACCTCACCCACCAAAAATTCCCTGATGCTACACCATTTGAGATAGTTCTGACTCATCATACCGAGTCCCTTGAGAATTGCTCTCATATATATATATATATATAGAGAGAGAGAGAGTAATAAAAAGTGGAAAGAGATGAGGTGACCTCTTGATATAATAGTAGCAGAAGTCAGCCAAGATGAAGGTTTGAACAATTTCTGAGAGCAAAACCATTGGTACCCAAAAATACCCACTTCCAATCAAGTACATGTATGCTCCAGCAGTATCATAAACCTGCAGTTATTTAATTTAATCTCTCTATAAATAAATCAATAAAAGAAACTATATATATATGTATGGCTAAGTTATATTTCTTTCACAAGGGTGTAGGTCTTTGGAAAAAATGGAATTGCCTACTTCTGTTTGCTACCAATCATTTGAAAGTAAAAGCAAATAATGACTCCATGTAAATCACAGTGACCAAGAGAGAATACTACTAACCTGGATGATCCAATAAGCGCATCCCAAAAATCTAGCAATACCCAGTGCGAACACATAATGAGCTGTAAATGGTTCGATCATCTGAAACACATTTGAGCAGAACAAAATCAGTTAATTTCTCACGGAGATTTTAAGGCAGTTTTTAGAAGCAAAAACAACCGAATCAAACATTAACCTTGGCGTTCTGCATCATACGAAGCTGAGGCAGCACTGAAACAGATTCCAAATACACACAGAATGCCCAGAGGATGCGGCTAATATATGAATGCTGTGTATATGGATGGATAGGGATTGCTAAAACGACAGAGGGCGCCACCTGTACAAGATTCGGAAAGAAATGTAAATAGATTGACCTGTGTGATTTCCAACAATAGAATAAAAGCCAAAGGACAGTATTTATGTTTAAGTACCAAATAATAGATGGGCATGTTGTCTAGTTCCGCAATGTACGATGATTTTAACTTGAACCTAATCATGTATATAACCCACACCGTAGACAAAAGGGTAGCAAAATCGAGCACGGTGTGAATGTCACCTTCCATGACGAAACTACAGTACAATCTTACAGCCAGGAATATAGCAGTAAGCTCTTGCGTCTTCAGCGAAAGGCCTAAACAAGGCACGAGAAATTGAATTACTACAAGAATATATAACAACAAATAAAAATCATATATACCACAAGCATATCTTGCAAAATTGTAATGAAACATCTAAACAAGTTAGTATTTCACATGACACAAGTTAGCAAACCCATGCACTTGCCTAGCTTTGTAAAAAGATGTAACCAACTTAGTAGCATTTTGTAATTAAAAAAAAAATGAACTCAATATTGTTGCTGATCTTATAGATTGACACTGGAACTGCTGGAACATGGACCTTCTAACTCAATTGTTCAACCTGGAAGAGGCATCTCTTATGACTTATCTCGTGTCTGCCTTTAAGTTTCAGAGAAGCTGAGGATAATCTTGTTTGGCATCACACTTCAAATAGATTGTATTCTGTCAAATCAGGATACCGTGAGCGATAAAACCTTCCACACCCGTAGGATGGCCCTCCAGCTGTCGTCCTCATACTTTATTCCTGCTGCTACAAAAAGCTCAGTTGCTCCCCAAAAGTCAAGCATTTCTGGTGGAAAGCTTGCAAAAATGCTATTGCCTCGGGCAAAAACTTATTTTCTCAAAAATGTGCTCCCTCACATTTTTGTATAATTTGCAAAAAGAAAGTAGATTCGGTGAACATATTCTCTTTCGATGCTCTTGGGTCAAAAACGTTTGGGATGGATGGCAAATTGGGGAGTTTGTGCCCAAGAAGGAAGTGTGTTCCATGTTAGATTGGTTTTCAAGCTGCTGCCTCTCTCGCCCTTTTTCTGAAAGTTGTGACCAGCTTAGTAGAATAGTCATCGCATGCTGGTTCATCTGGGCAAGCCCGAAACAAGTTCATTTTTGAAGAAGTGTGTCCATCTTATTTCCATGTTTGAACTAGTTCTTCTATTTTGTGGGAAGATCTCTCTCCCGACCCCTCACCCTATTGTCCCAGTAGAATTCCCCTTCTTGTGTGATGGCGCTTTCGCAAAGGGTTCTAAGTCAGCAGCTATAGGTGGAATTCTAAAATCTGCTAGAGGTGAGATTATTGACGGTTTTGTCAAGAAAGTTTTGGCTTCATCTTCTCTCACGAGCAAAGGTTTAGCCATTAAGGGAGCTTGTATCTTCGCCTATGCTAGAGGCCTCTCTAATGTCTCTATCTGTGGTAATAATCGATTGGTGATCCTCCTTAGCAGCTGCGAAAATGTTCCCCATGGGAGATTAGTTCCATTATTGAAGATATTCGTTTCTTGGGTAAGCGATGCAATATTTCCTTTTCGTTTGTGAGACGAGAGTTTAATGTGATCGCTCATTGTATAGCCTCGTTAGCCCGGAAAGGTGTATTTTGGGGACTGGCTAGGTAGTAATCCCCCCCCCCCCCCTCTCCCCTGATAGCTTTCTGTTTGGTGCTGTTGTTTAATTTGTTCTGGTTTTATTTTATTTATTTTTGTTGGTCAAAAAAAATATTTCCGCAGGCAGTTGCAATGTGACTATTGAACAAAGCATAATTCTATTCTCTTTCTTTCTTTCTCACTTCTTCAATGGTTGAGCACAAAGATGAGACCCAAAAACCCCCTGATCCCATCATTCAATTGCCTCGGCGAAATATTCTCCATACTGGAAAAGTAAGCATATCTCAAGGGTCCATTTGATTGTGAGTATAATAATAATTCAAGGAAAATAGTGAAATTATTTTCTACTTGAAGTTTGCTCACATTTTTTGAAATTATATAATTATAATTACAATCTTATGGCGCATTGGTTTAAAGGGCTTCCCAACAACAGCCTTGTCCCCCTTTCCTTCTCCTCAGGTCCTCAACTCTCTCATATGGTATGTACTGCTTGTATTAAATATATATATATATATGTGTGTGTGCGCGCATTTATTCTTTCATAATAATAATAATAATAATAATAATATAATAAATAATTTAGCAGAAATAGGTAAGAATATTTAATTATACTTTTTATGTATGTGAAAATCTATTGAGCAATGGTACACTTACCTATTTCACCAAGCGGTTATTCATGATGCATTGATGTATTGGACATTTTTGAAATGTACAGGTTTTATCAACCGGATAATCATATCGAATGAATTATAATGTAAAACTCATCAATGCACAATGTTTGAATGACTGGGTAAGTGTAGCATTGCTAAAATGATTTGTGAGCCTGAACGAAGAAGCCTTAGAAAAATGCGCACAAATGAAAAAAGAGGGTTTTGCATCTCCTTTTCATTAAATTTTAACCCAAACATATCCATAAACCCCAAAGGCCAAAAACCCTCAATTTCGCGTAACAGAAACGAAATTAAAACAACAAAAATGAAAACCGAACGAACAAGCGGAAAGGAATCGAAAAAGAAAGAACAATCACAGCCAACAAAAGAGAGAGAGAAAGAAAGAAAGAAAGAAAGAAATGTAATAAGTACCGGAACAAGTTCTTTGGGTGGAGAGCTTGTAAATCAAAACAAGGATACCGGCGGCATGAATAGCTTCAGAGGCAATGAAGAAGTAATTGTAATCCTTGACGAGAAATTTGAGAGCGACGAGAGAAGATAAAACAGAGGTGACGGCTAAGAAGGTTTTCACCTTCATCGATTGCCTTCTTACCCATGCGAACAGCGTGTTCACAGGCGATGATGACCCCCTCTTCTTCCCCATTTTTTTTTTTTTTTAATTTTACCTTCTCTCGGAGACGATGAAGAAAACAAAAAATCTGAATGGTTTTCAGATAGAGAGAAGGGAGGAATTCTTCTTATTATTATTAAGGGTTGGATTTGGATGACAAAAAAAGGCGTTATTATGTAGTAATTGACACGAATAGGGCATGCAGATGAGATGAGATGAGTTAGTGGTGGGGGGTTTGCGTTTTTGGAATTTAATGACTTACCATTCATATACATCAACGTCACTCCATTACGCTTTTGGATATTAAAAAATAGAGTTTTTTTAAAAATAAAATAATAAATATATCAGAGAAATAATATTTTTATAAATTAAAAAAATCAAACATTGAAAGAAGTACAAAGTTAATTTTATCTTAAATTTTTAAATTATAATTTTTATGAAATTGTGTAAAATTAAGCTTGCACTATATAATTCACTATGTTATTTTTACAAGTATTTACAATACATCAATTTAATTTTTAAACTATTTTTAAATTATACTGACAAATGTGATTATATTATTTTCACATCTCACCTTGAGTTTAATTTGTTAAAAGATTATTTTGCCACGATCAAAAAATATGACTTAAAGATTCTTGAAAAAATTAAAAACAAATCGATCAAATCTCGTTTACTTTTAGATTTTTAAGTATGAAAATATATTTAACCTACATTTCGGTTGTTTAAAACGTTAGATAATTAGATTAGGCAATATGTCAAAATAGACTGATTTATATTTGTTGATTTAAATTCGTCACACGTTACTCTTTTTTATCCTATTATCAAATTTAATTTATTTTACTCTATCCTATACAATTGTTACTTATCTAAATATCTCAAAGGGATGTACAATTTTGATACTTTTGGTATAATTTAAAAAAAATATTACTTTTTTTCTAACAAAACAAAAATTATTTTAATGATAGCTATAACGATGATATATTGTGTTTAGCATTCACTTATAACTTTCCATTAAGGTCTCGTTTGATTCGGGTATTAAAAAGTGGGATGAGATTGTTAATAGCACTTTTTTAATAATACCTTGTTTGATTCGCACAAATATGCTGGGATTACTAATACTGGTACTAACTTAATACCACTCTTTATGGGGGAGGTGGTATTGTTTATCCAGGATAAAGAAAAATGAACCATATATTTTCAAAAATGCCATTACTATTATAATATTTTCAAAAATGCCACTACTACTACTACTACTACTATATATTATTATTATTTTAAAAAAAATAAATTTTTTTTTAACTTCTTTTTTTCTTTTTAATTTTTTTTATTTTGTTAGTCCAAAATATAATCCCGTATATGAGTTACAGAATCAAATATGGTATTAACATCAGCACGAGATATCCCAGTATTAATACTGCATGAATCAAATAGGGTATTGGTATTAAATTAATACCAGGATTAATAGTCCGGTACTATTAATACTGGTATTATTAATCTCACTTATCCTAATATCTGAATCAAATGGGGCCTAAAAGAATATATTTTTACATTTGGATGTCATTAATATATTAAAGTTTACAATATAACAATTAGTTTATTTCGTAATAATAATTATGTCGAAAGTAATAAAGCAAAAAACGTAAACTATAAATTTCCGTGTGAATATGGAAATTTACTTAAGGAGTGCTTGCTGGTTTCCAAACAAAAACATTTCGAGACAAACTGCAATTAATTATACAATTAAGATATTATTATTTTGAGATGAGGATGTTATGAAAAATATGTTTTATATTTTATGAATCAGATTTAATATAAATTTTTTTTCCTTTAATTTTGTGGTAATCGTTACCCTTAAATTAACTTTGAAGCAATACATTGTGCAGTCTAACTTTGAAGCAATAAACTTGAAGGTTTTTTCTATTGAGCATGAAGATTAAGATGGTTTACAACTTAATAGCATTATTAATAATACTTGTATCATATTTTAAAATTAATATATAATGTACTTGACAATTAGTATATTCATGTATAGGTAAAATATGGCCTCCTAATTTAAATATAAGGAATATTAAGATCATTCTTAACAAAATGAAATTGCAGTTGCAAAGTCAACACATTAAGTTCGATAATACAAACAAATTTCTTTATTGGGATGTTAAAAAATATGCATTTAATAACAAAGGTAAAGTCCAACACATGGGGTGTCCCTACATGGGAGTAAGGGGCACAATCGCCCATCCTAGGATTCTGAATTTTTATATATATACTATATGTGGGCTATTTTTTGAAAATAAATAAATATATATACATAAAAATTTATGTGGATAAATTTATACTTGAAAGTATTTAGGTGTAAAAGATAAACTTTAGGGGCTAATACAAAATTTTCACTTTAAAATATCAAACTCACCCACAGCCA
Source organism: Lonicera japonica (assembly GCA_021464415.1). Classification (NCBI taxonomy): domain Eukaryota; kingdom Viridiplantae; phylum Streptophyta; class Magnoliopsida; order Dipsacales; family Caprifoliaceae; genus Lonicera; species Lonicera japonica. The sequence continues at coordinate 9,620,037 of CM038463.1, forward strand.
CTACCAGACCTCACATCCATCCCTCTTTCGTCTTTTTTTCCTGCATTCTCGGTTGCTCTCTCTCTAGGGACTCGACTCTTAATATAACAGTGCAAAATAATCAAAAATAAGGCTTGTGATTTGGAGAGATGTTAAATTATCTTTTTTATTCATGAAATTTATTATTTAGATTTAGATAAGAATTTTTTTTGTAAAAGAAAAAAGAAGTTAAAGAACATCTTATGAAACTATTAATTATTACTTCTTTTTTTTTTTTAAATGTCAAGAAAATTAACTAGTTGTATAGTTTTCTAATCATTTTATTACTTTAACAACCAGTGGGCCAAAAGGGTTTTGTTTAATATATTGTTGATTAATTACCTAAATAGGAAGAGAGTTATTTAATTATTTTTTCGTATTATACTAAAAATAGTGCTAATGGACATTAAGTATAAAACCCCGTAAAATTTTATTGTAATTTATAGATATTAAGTATTTAAGAGTTTTAATTGTTTCAAGTATTACTATTAATACGATTATACTTGTGGTTAAATTTTATGACTTTAAATATATTTTTGTATACTTTAAATTTCTCCCCCCGTTGATTAAATTCCCGAGTCCGCCACTGGTCTAAGAGCATCTCCAACAATACTCTCTAGTTTAAAGAGCATCTTCTTTAAATTAGAGAGCATCTTTTAGAATAGAGAGTTTTGTTTACATAGTTACTCCAACAATGCTCTCTATTGTTTTATTTTATTACCATTTATTTGACATTATTCGATTATTTTTAATATTTCTTCTATTTATCATTTCAACTATAAATATAACCAAATTTAATGCAACTTTATTATACATTAATTAAAATTAAACAATAAACTAAAATAAATCAAAACCACCAACTAAAAATTATAGTATGATCCCTTCCATAAAATAATCAATTTTTTTTTTATTTTCTATAAATTATTTACAAATTTATTTATTTATTATTGAAGACTCCATATTCAAAAAAATAGAAGGCTAGCATTTTTTCTTCCTACATGAGATTTTTATGTATTAAAAAAAACTAAAAGCAGGAAAGAGAATAGAACCATTAAAATATAATTGTTGACACATAATTTTTATTTTAATAAAAAAATAATAAGTAGAAAGTCAAATTGACTCTCCAAATCTAGAGAGCCTAACAACACTCTCTACTCTATTTTAAAATTTTACATAATCTATTGGAGTATAAATCTATTAATTTGGCTAGCTATTATAGAGAGCATACTCCAAGTAAAGAGTCTCTTGGAGATACTCTAACATGTTTGATTTTTACATTTTTAAGATACAAATGATGTCTTTGTAACATTTGATGTAATCCTTCATGTTAATTGAACAATATTCTTTGATTTTTCTCTAATTTAATTTTGTTTTTTCCAAAAAAAATTGGTGTTTGCTATAGGTTATTGTCAAATATAGATATCTTAAACTAATTCTTATTACATACATTTAGTATGGAGAATTTACTTTTTCCACTAAAAACTCTACTTGATTGGTCGATCATTGAGGATTAATGGTGTTGTCTGTCCCTAGGTCCATGACTCCATAGTGTACATGTATCTGTTATTAACTAATTAATATATATTTTGCCGAACTAACTACTCTTTTAAGAACTAATGAAATGGCAATATGGTATATATATATATAAGATAGAAGGTAGAGGCACAAAAAAACTATGTTGATAAAAATCTAAGCTCCAATCCGTTACGTGGGAGAAATATTACTACTTTTAAAAGTCTGTTGTCTATGGCTCTATTACATTATATTAATAAGTGGGATATAAAGCATAATCTTATTATGAAAATGCTAGGGATTTTTAGTGCCATCTTCCTATATTCTTTTTTTAAATCTTTTGAAAATTTATATTTTTGATCCGTTTCTATATTAAATGAGTATTTGTCTAATTTGGTGACTAGTTTATAACAACAAAATCACATTTTACTCACTACACTCGCATTTACCTCATGCTTAACAGACTAATATATATATACATATATATATACATATATTTATCTATTACATCACATATAAGTGAAACGGAGGAAGTGCCTCTGTCTTACACCACGTGGGCACACATTAATTATGTAATTAATACAACCCCTTTTTTTTTCGAAGAGCCGTGACATTTAATGTTGCTTCTTGTGAAACTGTTTCTTTAAAGTCCTCATCCATCCTATGTCTATATTTGTCTCAAATTCTCTTTGCAACTCACTTCGGCCTCCTTTGTCACACTACTGTATGTAACTCCTCTTTCTCCAATTCTCAATTTGTATTGCAGATCAAAGGTAGGCCCTTTCTCATTATCAGATTTTTCTCAAAAAAATAATAAATATAACATTTTTTACTTTTAAATTGGGTTTACTTATAAATTACTTTTTATGGGTTTATCTTAAAGGTCTCTCTTTATTTGACATTATTCTTTGTCAATTTAATTGGGTTACCATTTGTTGATCTCTGGTTGGTGTGATGTTAAAATCATTATTATTGATTAAAGCCTAAAGTTATGTTTCTCAATTGCAAATTTTAATTTGAAAAGTTGAGAAATAACATATAAGTAAAACAAATATATTGAATGATGTTGATGTGTAATATGTATTATACCAAAATTAATTTGTTTCCTTTGATTTTCTTTTAATAGTTCAATTGATTTTTCCTTTGTTTATAGCAAAAATTTGTCTTGCTTATATAAACCTAATAAATACTTTTCATTGGATGGTTATCCTTTCTTATTCTTTTTTCCTTTTTTGTATTTTTTTTTCTTATATGACTTTTAAAGTTATATGTGCACTTTAATTTTAGTATTTGTTTGATATATGAGTTAATCAATCATTTGCACTCTACGTATTGATATGATGCACACTCCTCATTTGATGAAATGCCACACAAAGGAGTCAATGTGATGTAGTAAGTTATTCTTTTTTCCTAAATTGCATGCTTTATTTTCTATAATTTTATTTTCAGCGTGTACATATATTCACTTACTTGGCTTCTTCAAACCTTACTTTTGTCTATTCAGTATTTGAAATGCTTAATTATAGTTTATTTGTCTCGTATTATCTCAATCGTTGTATTTTTATCCGTATCGATCAAATCTTCATCGATATGCATCAAATTTTAATTGATCCCTCTTTGCTTGGAGCAATAGAGGTGTCTCAAATTAATTGGAAGAGATTTAGGGAGAGGATAGTATGAGGCAAGTACAAGTTTGGTCACAAGATTGAAAACACTTCCTTCGGTAAAAAATTTCTTGGTATGCCCTTCAATTATGTCTATATATTTCTAGGTTTCAATCTTTGAATGGATTTTCTTTTCATTTTCATATTCCTAATTCTGTGAATTTTTTTACTGGATACATTTCAGTCACCCAAGTCCATACTATTAAGATCGTTACATTTCATATTCCTAATTCTCTAAATACTGTTTACTTTTCAAATTATCCCGATCTCTTTATAATAATATATACACTTTTATATATCTATTTAGTTTTTGTATTTTAGGAATTGTTGTATGTAAATTGTGTATTAAGAACTATGATAGTCCGATGGAGAGTGATTGGATTTTGGTAAGACTGGTTGAGAGGTTCGAAGGTTTTTTTTTTCCTTTATAAGTCGACTTCCTTGAAATCCATTTGAATTGTTTTGCTTCTTCTTGGGAATATTTATGTTTGGTAGATTTGACATAGCAAATTTCATTCCACAAAGTTCCTTTATCATGGGATATAAATAATTTGGATAATTCTTTTATTAAAGCTAATTAGTCCATCTTATCTCTAAAGGCCAAAAGGGTAAAATGCAGAATAAAGGTTCTCTTATTTATTAATAAGATCCCTTTTGTATTTGCTTGAACTAGTTTAATTAGAAATTTAATTGAATCAACTATGTTGTATTCCAAGGACTATAAATATTGCTTGAATGGTTAAGATATATGAAATCCATCATATATGGATAGTATTGGTAACATATATCAAAGACACTATGAATATACATTATTAAATTTCAATCACCATCTTGTTTTATTGTTCGAAAATCTACGCTGTATTTGCACATTCCAAGAAGTACTGCTTGAATAGTCACTGTTGACCTAAAAGATCGCTAATCTTATTTTGATAATAACAATACTTTAATCATGTGTAATTGAACATATGTGTTGAATTGATTATAGCCACAAATCTATATCATTATCTTTTAATCATTCGTGGAACATAAATTACCAAAACTGACAATCTAAATCGAGATCAATACTTCTCCACAAGTACACAACTCACACAAGCTTTCCTCACATGACACCATTGATCAAGAAGCAAAGACATACATTCAATTGAAGATAAAAAATCAAAGAACAAGTGATGAACCAAATAAACGAATCAAGCATTCGAAAACTCGTAAAACCAAAAACTGAGTGAGTGCTTAGATTATTTGTAAAGTTTCTCTTTTGACCAATCTAATAGTTCAAATATAGTCATGCGTCATTTATAGATTGATTCAAATAAAGTTTGAATTGAATTTCTTTGAAAACATCATCTTTCATAAAGGGTCTACACACCCACGTTTTATTCTTCTCACCCCTATAAAAGAAATAAATTAAAGGATTAAAAAATTAAATCCTTTCTTCTCATACAAAAAAACCATGTTTTTTGAGTCAAAAACAAAATTGTATTTTATTTATTTTACCTAAAAATATATAAGCTTACCCTAATTTTATCTTAATACTCACTCTACAATTTTTTTATTTTCTTTTCTTCTTAATCTACCCCCACCGTGCAAAATCGGCAGTTTTGCGTTTAGAAAAAAAGCAAAGAAACTGTGCAATCAAACCAATGGGATTTTTCCATTTCGATAGAAAAATTACATGAGTCAACACACACACACACACACACATATATATATATATATTATAACTCTAATTAAGCATTTGTGAATAACTTAATGATTTTTACAATAATTACTAGAACTTTGGATTTAAAATATTTATTATTATTATTATTCAAATTTCTTTTTGTTGATTGAATTAAATAATTTGATTCGTTAAAATTGATTCAATATTAATACGAATGGTAACCGAGGTGGGGACGGGTGGACACTCCCAAATCCGTCCCCAAGCTCCTCGATTTTATAGTTGTGGGTATTGCATCCTTATCCCCACCAGTCGATTTTACCTTTTAAGGTTTTTTAATATTATAATATAAATATAAATTAATAATATTATATAGATATATATATATAGTTGCAGCCTGCAACAATATATTAATATTTCAAAATTTGAAATTTGAAATTTGAAATTGGCTAATTTAAACAGTCAATTTTATATGATGCCTCGGGGGTGGGTACCCTAATCCCCAACCCTACCCCGAATTTTTAAAAATCTAACTTATATACGACACCGATTATTATCTTCCATAACCGACTTGAGTCTGATTCCCGACCCCGCGAATTTTTTTGCCACCCTAAATATTAAGTTTTAAGGAAACTACTTCCTAAAATAAATTTAAGATGTGTTTTTATGAACTAACCTCTAAAATATAGTATATAAGTTATATTATTTTTGTTATGTCGGCCATATACTCTATCGAAATATATATTTGAGGACACATTTAAACACCATTGAATTGAAAGTTTTTTTGAAAAATGAGTGGGATGAGAAGAAAGTATTCATTTTTTCAACTCATTATTTTGAAATAAATTAATTAATCATTCTAGCATTAATATTCAAATTTATTGAATTAAATAATTTGAAAAATTGGCGATTCAAGTTCTTGGTTTGATTAATTCATTTCATCTTGAGCTATAAACTTTGATCAAATTTGATAACTCTAGAGTGAGCTTCATCTTATATCTTTGAATACACTTGAAAGTTATTGTACATTGATGTGTATTACCAAACAAATTATATTCATTCTTTCATGAGATGATTTCTTATTGTTAAGCAATAGTGCATCTTGTGTGAGTGTAGTTATAAGAATTACACTTGCAAAAATGTTTGATTTTTCATCCGTAAAAAAATAAGTTAGTAGAATTTCTCAGGAACAACTACTCAGGTGCGAATGTATAGTCTAAATAACTGAACTGTGTAAATAAACCATTGTGACTTATTCAGTTTTATCTCTCTAAACTTAAGCTTTCTATTTACTAGTATTCATACATGTTGTTTGAACTTGTGATTAATTGCTTTACTTTGCTCCTTGATATATATAGTTAAATTTTTACTATTTAAACATTTTTTTTTAAAAAAAATTAAATTCCATATTAATTTTCTTAAACCCTATTCACCTCTTTAGGGTTAATTTTCGACCAACAAATGGTATCAAAAGTTGGACTCTTGTTTTAATTTAATTATCTTAAATTATAAGATCATGTTTATTAATCAATGAACCAGTCTTTCTGAGAGTGTGTCAATCATTAGACCACCATTGTTTGAAGGAAAAAACTATAGCTATTGAAAAAATAAAATATACACATTTCTTTAAGTTAGTGATTTTAAACAATGGAAGGTCACTCTTTTTGGACCCAATGAGATTACTAAAATCGATGAGAAGGGAAATGTATCTCCCAAATCAGAATCTGAATATGACAAGCATGATATAAAAAAAAATTAATTTAATGCTAAAGCCCTAAACACATTACGTTGTGTATTGAGCATGTATGGATTCAACAAAATCTCTAATTGCAAAGCCGACAAAGAAATTTGGGACAAACTTGAGGTTACTCATGAAGGAATCTCTCAAGTCAAAGATGACAATATTAACTTGCTTGTCCATGATTATAAATTGTTTAAAATAGAGCCAAATGAATCTCTTACTTCTATGTATAGTAGATTATCTATTATTACTAATGATTTGGATTTTTTTGGCAAGGTTTTTACTAACGAAGATAAGATTAGGAAAATTCTTAGAATTCTTTCAAAGAAGTGGAGACTTAAGGTGGCGGTTATACAAGAAGTTAAGAATCTCAAAACTCTTAGCATGGATGAGTTTTTGAGATCTCTAAAAACTTATGTGAAGGAGTTAGAAAGAGAAGGATAAACCGATGCAAAGTCCAAAAAGAATTTAGCTCTTAATGCCAATCAACATGAAGATGATGATGGTTCAATGAGAGGAGATGAAAACATGGCACTTCTTTCTAGGAAATTCATGAAATTTCTTGTAAAGAAGAAGAACTTTCAAAGAAGAAATAATAATAACTTATCTTTCTCAAGAAAAAACAATAATCGATCAACTTAACCATGAGTTAAAAACGAAGATGTTAAAAAATGTTTTCATCTTATATCTTTGTATCCATTTGAGAGTTATTGTACATTAGTGTGCATCACCAAACAAATCATATTCATTCTTTTATGAGAGGATTTCTCATTGTTGAGTAAGAGTGTATCTTGCATGAGTGTAGTGATAAGAATTACACTTACAAGGTTTGATTTTCACTCAAAATTGGTTAGTGGAATTTCTTAGGAGAATTACTTAGGCGCGGATGTATAGTCTAAATAACTGAACCGCGTAAACAAAATATCGTAACTCATTCGGTTTTATCTCTCTAAACTCAAGCCCTATAATTACTAATATTTATACTTGTTGCTTGAACTTGTGATTGATTGCTTTGCTTATGTCCTGATATATATAGTTAATTTTTTACTACTTAAACATTTTTCGAAACTAAATTCCGCATTCATTTTCTTAAACCCTATTCACCCCCCACTAAGGTTAATTTTCGACCAATAGTTACCACACAATCATAATCCATTATATATATATATATACTCACATAGATATCTACGTTGTTGAAGTTTTGATACATTTTGTAATTATCCATTGTGTGTACGCATAAGTGCCTGTGTAATTACAAGAGATAATTTTAATAACCTATTGTATTTAATGAGTTGCATTTGTTATGGGTTTTTTAACCAATAAACTCATTTTGTTCTTCCACATCTAAAGGAAGTATGTGCTCTTGTTTTATACCATTTAGATTGAAGTTAATAGCATTTATAATATGTTGCCATTTGAGATACTTTTAATTATTTTAAAAAATGTAGTTATGCTCCATATTAGCTTTTATTGAGGTAATATATTTGGATGCAATATTTTTTGGTCATGAAAGTTCTTATTTATGTAGGAAATAGGTTTAAGATCAAGCCATGAAAACTACAAGCTGCCTGAAAGCCCGCTATATTTCATGTACTTTGGAGCAAAGACCAAGAACTGTATAAAGACATGAACTTCACATACTTTGTATCTTCTTGAAATGACAACTTTAAGTTTAACTTCAGCAGAGTACCATATACCTACCATTTTCTTATTTTTTAATTAACAAGATATTGAAGAATATGGTTTTTTTTGAAAATTATTTCTAAAAAAAAACTAAGAAATAATATTTTTGTAAATTAAGGGCCTATATCTGATCAAACTCTAAAAGGAGTACAAAGTTAACTTTATAGTAGATTTTTAAATTATATTTTTTATGGAATCATGCAAAATTAAATTTGTACTACATGTTTTGTAGCATATTATTATAAATACGTGTTTAATTGATGGTGCTTTAGAATAATTTTAACAAATTACATATTCAAAACCTATTTATTAATAAAATGCACATAATAATTTTTTGAAGTTATACAAAGTTAAGTTTTCACTCCTTATTTTCTAAAACATTACTATATATTTGTGTTTATTTAACGTTATTTTAAAGTTTTATGAATAAAACATAAGAATATACTTGTTAAAAAAATATAAAGACATCATGCAAAACAAATTTGCATTAAATTTTTTTGATTGTAAAGTTATGTTTGCACTTAGTCAAAACCCTTATTTAGAAAACAATTTTGTGTAAACTTAAGTTTGCACTTAGTCAAAACCTTTATTTTAAAACACAATTGATAAACAAACCCGTATTTCATAATGATAATGATATCTAGACCTTTATTTCTAAAAAAAATTATGTGTTGATTTTTTTGCGAAAAATATTGCCATGCAAAACCTTTTATCTCATTTCCAGGTTAACTAAAAAGTTAATAGGATTGTACAATCTCAAAAGTAGAGTAATATATTACGGCTAATAAGTATATTTTTATTTATTAGGATGTTTGTTGGAGCATCCACAACGTTTTTGTAAAACTTAAGTCTAAATTTATAAATATAGCACTAAGTTTTTTCACATGCTATGACGGATATGGTACAAAAACAGCCATACGAGCTTTGTACCCTCGTATGGTGTATAAGTTAAAAAAGGGGAAAAAAAGGCCATAAGACATATGGTTCTTTTTTTTAGAGTAAATACCATCAATGACCACTCAATTATTGGCAAATTCTACCAGTAGTCACTATACTTTATTTTGTTACAAACACACCATTAAACTATTAAAACGTACTACCATTAGCCACTCCGTCAAATCCCACCGTTAGTTTTTGGCGGGAATTGTTATTACTTTAAATGTTAGGGGTATTTTGGTCTTTTTCCTTTTTTTCTCATTTCTTTTTTCCCTTTTCTTTTCTTTTCTTTTCTTTTTTCTTCCTTCTGCCATTACCTTCTTCGCCATTCTTCTTCTCTACCAGTGGCCTCTTTGACAAAATCAAAGAACAACAAAATACACCAAATCAAATCAATTGCCTAAATTAATCAAATCAAATGGCAATTTCTTAAACAAGTATAAAAATTGAAGAACAAAATCAGAAGTCGGAAGAAGAAGAAATGGGAAGCAGAAGTTCGGAGGAAGAAGAAAGGGGAAGCAGAAGTTCAGAGGAAGAAGAAGAAGAAATTCACACCCGAATTTCAGTCTTTTTCCCTCTCTTTTTTCCCATTTTCTTTTTTTTCTTTCTTTCTTTCTTCTTCTTCTTCCTCTTTTTCCAACAATTCTTCTTCTTCTTCTTCTTCTTCTTCTTCTTCTTCTTCTTCTTCTTCTTCTTCTTCTTCTGCTGCTGCTGCCCACACATTTTCCAATCGATTCCATTTTTGGTTCTAGATGATCCTAGTGTTAGTAGGGTTACAAGGGAGGCTAGTTTTCAATTTGAATCAATCGCCAAGTGGGTTGAGTAATCTGGCAATGATTGGAGCCTTAGAGGTGAGTTCCGGGAAGAAGAAGAAATGGGAAGAAGAAGAAGAAGAAAAAGAAAGAAAAGAAGAAGAATGGAGGAAGGGGAAAAAGAAGAAGAAGAAGAAGAATGTCGGAAGGAGAAGAAAAAAAAAGAAAAGAAAAGAGAAAATAGAGAAAAAAAAGGTGTAAAAAGACCTAAATGCCCCTAACATTTTAAGTGATAATAGCCTCCGTTAAAAACTAACGGTGGGATTTGACGGAGTGGCCAATGGTGATAGGTTTTAAAAGTTTAATGGTGCGTTTGTAACAAAATAAAGTATGGTGACTACTGGTAGAAATTGCCAATAATTGAGTGGTCATTGATGGTATTTACTCTTTTTTTTATTTGTCATACGAGTGAAACTTACTTTTATGACCCATAAGAGTTAAGCTTACTCGTATGTGGTTTTTTTTTTGTTTTTTGTTTTTTAAAAAAATTTGTCATATGAATGTGGCTTATTCCTATGAGTAAAAATTACAAGTTTGCCAATTCTCTATCATATAAGAACAAATTTGTCGATTAACTTTTGTCTGATGTGGATTATTAAATGGTAAATTTATCATATTAACATATCCGCTGTGGATGCTCTTAGGATGTGTTTGACGTGTCAGATTAGAGAGTCGGATATGATTAGTTAATCCCACCTCTGAGGTGAGATTTGTTAATCCCTCTCTCAGTGGGATAAGAAGGTTAAGTGGGATAAAGAATCTGCCCGGATATCCAATCCTCTTTCATTGGGATAAGAAGGTTAAGTGGGATGAATAATCTGCTCGAATATCTAATTCCGACGAATACCAAACATGGGATAGGATAAAGTTATCATATCACGCACTTTTATCTTACGCATCAAACATACCATTAGACTTTGTTTGATTCGGATATTAAAAAGTGGGATAGGATTATTAATACCACTTTTTTATAATACATTGTTTGGTTTGCACAAATGTGCTGGGATTACTAATATCGGGATTAATTTAATACCACTCTTTGTGGTATAATTTAATACCAGGAGGGTGGTATTGTTTATCTGGAATTAAGAAAAAGGAACCATATATTTTCAAAAATGCCACTACTACTACTACTACCACTACTACTACTACTACTACTATACTATTTATTTATTTTTTATTATATCATTTTTTTTGTTATTCCAAAATATAATCCCGTATACGAGTTACAAAACCAAATATGGTATTAAGATTAGCATAGGATATCCCAAAATTAATACTGCATGAATCAAATATAGTACTGCTATTATATTAATACCAAGATTAATAGTCCAATACTATTAATATTGGTATTATTAATCTCACTGTGTAACGCCCCCACCTTAATTAGTAGGATAACACCTGTAATTAAGACCTGGAGTGTTACTAACCCACCTTAATAGAGCTAAAGTAGGTTTGAAATAAATAATAAAATAATAAATCCAAGAAAATCACATAACCTGGAATAAACAACCATGGTACTCATGCTACGGGCAGTAATATAAAACATGAGTGCAATATACATCGATACACAGGCATGAAATCCAAAAGACATACACACTATCTTAACATGTATTACATAGTAAACAACAACCCAGACTAGCTGTGGCTTGCCATGTACACACCTATACAACAAAAATGAGTCGGTATCAGAGATCCTCTATTTCGTTCCCGACCCTGTTGCCTCTTTTGTCGTATCCGTCTCTTGGATACTTGAATTGGTTTACATAAAAATGGGTGAGCTCACAGCTCAGTAGGGGGTATAACAGGCAATATTACGTACGAAACGTAATTAACTATTTAATTATAAATCATGGCTCAACCAATAAAATAATGCATGCATGTGCATATGCAGGTTACCTCCATTGTGTCAACCATTATACCGAAAGAATACCGAGGCCGAACCAAATCATAATAATGATAATAACAATGGGCCTGACCCCCATGAGATACCGAAGCTGGGTCGAATCATAATCATAAGAAGAAGAACGGGCCTGACCACCCCAGAGAATAAGTCGAACATGATCACAATATAATATCATTCAGCCCATCAAAGATCATCATCATATCATAATATAATTGGACCACGTGTCCATTCATATCATATCACAGAATCACTAGTGCTTTGCCGATACCTAAATTTTCGGGCTACTCACCGCTAGCTCTAAACAGCCGACCTCATTGCTGTCCCCCGGGGGTTTAGGGATTTTTAACCCAAGGGCACCGAGCCCTACTTATTTTCACATCGGCAAGCACTAGTCAATACATATTCCCTTCATCATCGAAAGGCCACAATAACATCATATCAAACCCATCACAGAACCATATCACATCCCAGAATAATTCAGCAGATATAATAAGCTTTTGGCACCATAGATATAAGATATATAGGCATATGATAGGCCATAAGAATAATTCGAGCTTACCAAAAAGTCTCCAAGAATTCGGTTGACGCAATGAAGATGCACAATATGCATAACATGCTAATAAATGAATATTTGAAACAACTTATGCCATATAACCACAACAAATCTCTATACATGTCCCTTGATGTATATAATTAATTAATTAATTAATTTCATAAATATAAAATATTTATACATCCAAGGGATATTTCATGTATATCAAATAATACAAATATATCAAGTTTAATGGCATATCTTGCTTCAAATAACATACACATGGCTTTATAAATCCCAAACATCATCATCCTCATCATATAATAATTCTTAAAACAAAGACAATTAAAATATGATGATTCATATATAATAAAATTATACTATCAGCTTATAAAATTAATTAAACCCCTACCTCAGAATATTTAGCCCTAAATAATAAAATTTGAGTTGATACCCAAACCTCGACCGGTACAATTCTAAAATTCTTATACCGTTGCGTAGCCCTCAACGTATAGAACAAGTTTTCCTTAAGGCTCGACTCGATTCGACGAAGTTTTGATGACCAATTGCTAAGAAGAAACCTTTATACATATTTTCTTTTTTTCTTACTGTCGCTTGGCTATGAAAATGAAAGCAAATGAATGAAAATGGAGAATATGCAGGTGATGGAGTCGGTGTACTTTTTTTTAAAAAAATCTAACTTTATGTTTAATTATGGAATTTGACCCTGAAGTTTCGTAACTTTATTATTTTAACCCTGAACTTTTGCAACTTTACAATTTAGTCCATACTCAACCAAGAAATATGTGTCTAATTTACACCAATTATATTACGGGATATTGCAATCTCCCCCACTAATAAAAATTTCGTCCTCGAAATTTAAATATCGTACCTTAAATGAATAAGTCAGGATATTTGTGGGGATCTCAGTTTCCATTTTCCATGTTGCCTCCTCGGCTCCGTGGTGCAACCACAAGACTTTGACTAGTGGTATGACTTTGTTTCTCGGTACTCGGTCTTGATGGTTTAGGATTTAAATCGGTCGGGTTTCATACGTCCCATCATCAAGTATTTTCAAATCTTCCCATTGAACAATATGGGATGAATCGTAAACATACCGTCGAAGCATCGACACATGAAAGACATTATGAACAAGTGACATCTTTGGAGGTAAAGCCAAACGATACGAAACATTTCCAACACGCTCCAAGATTTCAAATGGCCCAATGTAACGAGGAGCTAATTTCCCTCTACCACCAAAACGTGTGATACCAAAACGAGGTTTGATTTTTAAAAATACATGACTACCGATTTCAAACTCCAAAGGACGACGACGTTTATCAGCATAACTCTTCTGCCGACTCTGAGCAGTAAGGAGGTGTTGTCGAATAATCTTAACCTTCTCAGTGGTTTGTTCTACCAATTTCGGACCCAACAAGTTTCTTTCCCCGACTTCGAACCAACAAATCAGAGATTTACACGGACGACCAAACAATGCTTCATAAGGCGCCATGCCTATACTGGCCTGAAAACTGTTATTGTAGGCAAACTCTATTAAAGGCAAATGCTCTATCCAATTTCCTCGAAAATCTAAGACACAAGCTCTCAACATATCCTCGAGGATCTGAATAACTCGTTCGGATTGCCCGTCTGTCTGTGGATGGAATGCCGTACTAAAATTCAACTAAGTACCCAGAGCTTTCTGCAAACTCTTCCAAAATCGAGATGTGAAACGAAGATCTCGATCCGATACAATACTAAGTGGCACCCCGTGCAACTTAACTATCTCTCGAACATATAATTTGCCAAGGCTCTCTATATTTTGGTTGTTACGAATGGGAAGGAAATGAGCAGACTTCGTCAATCTATCAATAATGACCCAGATGGTGTCGTGACCACCCAAAGCTTTAGGTAACCCCGAAACAAAATCCATAGTAACATGTTCCCACTTCCACTCGGGAATAGGCAATGGTTGAAGTTGCCCTGCGGGTCTTTGATGTTCGGCCTTTACTAACTGACAGGTCATACACTTGCTTACATAATTTGCGACATCACGTTTCATACCACTCTACCAAAAATTTTGGCACAAGTCTCGATACATCTTTGTACCTCCCGGGTGAATAGAAAATTTAGAATGATGGGCTTCACTTAAAATTTCGTTTCTAAGTTCTGGATCTTTCGGCACTACCAATCTATCTCGAACCCGAATTCATCTGTCGGTCCCAAGTCTGTATTCACCGTGTTCGGCTTTGTAGCTAAATGATCACCTATCACCCGAAGTTCTTCGTCTACACGTTGGGCACCAATCACCTGTTGTTGGAGTGCTGGTTGAACAACCATATTATAAAGATATGCTTGGTTATCATTCCGACTCACCATAAGATTGTATCGTTGTAATTCTTGTCTTAACTTCCACTATCGACATCGTAGGGCAGCTAAAGACCCTTGGGATTTTCGACTCAAGGCATCGGCTACAACATTAGCTTTGCCCGTGTGATATTGCAAAGTAAAATCATAATCTTCCAAGTATTCTATCCACCGTCGCTGCCTAAGATTCAAGTCTTTCTCGGTAAAGATATATTTCAGGCTCTTATGATCAGAATAGACTTTAAATGTCTCACTATACAAATAATGACGCCATATTTTAAGAGCAAATACAACCGCAGCCAATTCTAGATCATGGGTAGGGTAGTTTTTCTCATGTTGCTTAAGCTGACGGGAGGCATAAGCCACAACATGCTCTATTTGCATAAGAACACAACCCAAACCAAATCTAGAAGCATCACAATAAATCGTATAACCCTTTCCCAGCTCGGGTAAAACAAGAACTAGAGCCGAAGTAAGCTTATCCTTCAACTCTAGGAAGGCTTTTTCACAATCGTCACTCCAAATGAATTGGACACCTTTATGAGTGAGGTGGGTCAATGGCAATGCTATCCGAGAAAAGTCTTTCACAAACCGACGATAATAGCATGCTAAACCCAAAAAACTTCTAACCTCCGTAACATTTCGAGGCCTTTCCCACTTCAGAACAACTTCTATTTTCGTTGGATCTACCGAAATTCCATTACTCGAGATTACATGTCCCAAGAATTTAACTTTCGACATCCAAAAGTCACATTTGCTAAGCTTAGCATAGAGTTGGTGATCTCGGAGGACTTGAAGAGCTAGACGGAGATGATTCTCATGCTCCTCATCAGACTTAGAGTATATAAGAATATCATCTATAAAAACCACCACACACTGATCAAGATAAGTACGATACAAGCGATTCATCAAGTCCATAAATGCTGCTGGCGCATTCGTCAACTCGAATGGCATCACTAGAAACTCGTAATGACCATATCGAGTACGAAACGCCGTCTTCGAAATATTTTTCTCACGAACCAACATTTGATGATAGCCCGATCGAAGATCTATCTTAGAAAATCTAACGGCACCTTGTAACTGATCAAACAGATCATCTATTCGAGGCAACGGATATTTATTCTTGACAGTGACACGGTTCAACTGACGATAGTCTATACACAACCGTAACGACCCGTCTTGCTTCTTAGCAAATAATACAGGTGCGCCCCAATGAGATACACTAGGTCTGATAAACCCTTTTCGCAATAACTCATCAATTTGAACTTTCAATTCCTTCAGCTCAGCAGGAGCCATTCGATACGGTGCTAACGATATCGGAGCAATACCCGAAATAAGGTCAATAGAGAAGTCTATCGCCCGATGAGGGGGAAGACCCGAAAGATCATCAGGAAACACATCTGAAAATTCTCTAACCACAGGAAAATTAGAAGGATACGAACCACCCTCCTCTCGTGCCACCATACTAGCCAACCACCCGAAGAAATCCCATTGTTCTTTGGGCCTCAAATAAGTACTCAGCATATGTGACTCAGACTTACAATAAAAGATCAACATCTCACTGTTAGGCAACGGAATAGATACTCGACGTTTAGAACAATCAATTATCACATGAAAAGTAGCCAACCAATCCATTCCTAAAATAAGATCATAGAACTTCCATATCCATCACAATAATATCAAACTCTATCGAGGATTCTCCAACACTCAAGGAACAATTTCTACAAATAGAACTTAACCGGACATCACTTCCCAAAGGCGAACCAACACATATCGGTATATCCAAATGTTCCACATTCAATTCCAATCTAGTGACTAAAGCCAACGAGATAAATGAATGAGAAGCACCGGTATCAAACAAAACTTTAACCCAAGAGCTAAAGAGTAGAATGGTACATTCTATCACCTTAGCCTCAGGTTGCTCCACCTGACTCAGGATATACACTCGACCCGAAGTCCTACCGCCTCCCCGAGCATACGAACTTTCACCCCCATGGGATTGACTCTGACCCCGGCCTTGACCACTAGAGAAAGATTGGCCCATTCCGCTACCACGACTCGAGCCCAGAGTTTGAGACTGGTAGTAAGGAGGTTGAGACGGCTGCTGCTCTCGACTCACATTTGGACAATTTCTACGAATATGCCCCGGTTGACCGCACGCATAACAAATCCTCTCTCTCTGCCCCTGGTGCTCGCTACTACTCCCCAAAAAACGGTCTCTACCAACACTACCACTGGAGGACCCTGAATCACCTCTATGCTTCTTTCCCTGATTACCCGATTTTCTCCCCTCGATACCCCTTTTCCTTTCTAGGAATCTACTAGCGTCTTCTCTCTTCTTGCTCTTACTTTCATGGCCATTCTCACAGCTTTAGTCACACTACTATAGCTCAAGTGATACACCTTTTCTCTGATAGAAGGCTTCAACCCTTTCAGAAACAAACGTATCTTCTCCTCAAGATCATTGTCTAAACCTTTTTCAAAACGGCTCAGACTTTCAAACTTTGCTTCATACTCCGTCACGGACATATTTCCTTGGATAAGGGAACGAAATTCATCCCTCTTGATACTACGATGGACCGGTGAGAAAATAACGCTCTAAAAATAACTGGGTGAATTGCTCCCAGGTAGTAGGAGCATCCACCCTCCTCGACATGTTCCTCCACCAGACACCTGCCTGATCAATCAACTGATATGTACCAAGGCTGAGTCTCAAATCATCCGATAAATGCATGACATCAAAGGCTCTCTCTATCTGATCGAGCCACGACTCCGCTGTTCGGGACCGGATATCCCATTAAAAGTAGGAGGAGATAACTTTTTGAACTTCTCGAGGGCCACCATAGCCTGATTCTCATGAACTCTTTCTCGAGGTTGTTCGGTATGAGCCAATACGTTGGCCAACTCCCGAGCTATCGCACGAATAGCATCTACAGACTCCCCTCCCGAAGTAGAACTCTCGTGAGTGGCATGATTCACCCCATTATCTGGTGGAGTCGCCATTCACTATACGCAAACAAGAAAAATATCATGATAACCTGATATACAGAATATTCATAAAAAATACAGTTCATCTCAAAATTCACATATTTCGTCCCACAACTCAAATAAACCGCAAACCTATGCTCTGATACCAACTTGTAACGCCCCCGCCTTAATTAGTAGGATAACACCTGTAATTAAGACCTGGAGTGTTACTAACCCACCTTAGTAGAGCTCAAAGTAGGTTTGAAATAAATAATAAAATAATAAATCTAAGAAAATCACATAACCTGAAATAAACAACCATGGTACTCATGCTACGGGCGGTAATATAAAACATGAGTGCAATATACATCAATACACAGGCAAGAGATCCAAAAGACATACACACTATGTTAACATGTATTACATAGTAAACAACAACCCAGGCTAGCTGTGGCTTGCCATGTAGACACCTATACAACAAAAATGAGTCGGTATCAGAGATCCTCTATTTTGTTCCCGACCCAGTTGCCTCTTCTGTCGTATCCGTCTCCTGGATACTTGAATTGGTTTACATAAAAAGGGGTGAGCTCACAGCTCAGTAGGGGGTATAACAGGCAATATTACTGACTACGCGAAAACAACGCAAAGTTATTACACCCAAGTGCAGGTGGTCGGTCAAGTAATAAAAACTCGGTAAGTTCGAGGTCGATCCACGGGGAGGAGGGTAGTTCTTTAACTTAGGAAAATTTCTTTCAAGAGGAAGAAGAGAAAAATAAAGAAAAGATGAAATATGGAGGGAATGGAATAATAAGAACATAGAATAAAGCTAAATAAAATAAATAATAAAAACAGCGTGCTAAATTAACTAAATGCGTGAAAAACTTTTACTAAAATTAAGAATAAAAAGAGTTAGGGGTATCCATAAGTTTCGGACAACACAATGGGCAATTCGGTGGACCGAGAATCCTTTTTTAATTAATTTTTCTTTTTAAAAATCAGCCTATTATCCACGAGCTAATTGATCTCATAAACTTCGTATTTTTCGCAATAATTCATGTGTGACATGAATTATACGTACCAATACTAATTATGGAATCAATTCGCATTACTTAATTTTACCGAAAACACTTGTTTATTAAAGTGGAGTAGTGCTTGACACTACAAAACCTTTTATTAAAAGTGAGTTTAGAAATATTAAGCAAAAGCTACAATATAATTCAAATTGGTTAAAACATGATTAAAATTAAATTTGAACTAAAATGGGCGGTGGAAACACAAAATTGGCAATTTCGGTATCAAAAAGTAAGGATTAAAAATACTACCGAAAATAGCGCACTTAAGTTTAAAATCTAAAAAGATACATAACAAATTAATTTAGAGAGTATAAACCGCTCTCTAAGCCAACTAGTTAGGGTTTAGCGAAAAATAATGATTTAAACTAGTTTGATTATTTTGTCGAAAATATTTTATTAAATTTATTATAAAAATATGTTATTAGCATACTAGGATAATAATTTAATAAAAATCAGATTTATAATGACCTATTAACCAATGAAAAATTAATTAGAATTGAATTTGGGTCCGAAAAATTATCGCGTCGACATACCCGTTCCTTACGGACCCCTAACTAACGAACTAGCCAAACATATTTAATAAATTCATGGACAATAAAATAATTAAATAAAACAGCATATTTATATTCAAGAATAAAAAATTAATTAAAAACATAAGCATATAAATGTACTCGAAATTTTAAAGCAATCGAAAATTAAAAACATGCGCAAAATAGAAATTATGGCTAAACATTTTTTTTTGAAAAATAAACAATCTGCCAGCAACACAAATGGCCTACTGACTTTAGGAAAACTTGGGATTTGAGTCTCCAAATCAGTAGGGTTTTGTAGAGAATTAAAATACGTCGTTTTGATAGGTGGATCATCAAAATCGCCAAGAAACGAAGAAGTTATGATTAAAGTAAGAAAACAAATTTTTAGGGTTCTACGCGGGATTCACGCGGAAATCAACAAAAATTATAAATGAAGCATTAATTTCAATAACAATCACATTCAAACACAATCAAAACATTAATTGAAAGAAATTAAAAATAAAATTGAAAGAAAAAGAAACTTATAGTTACGCAGTTATTGAAGAACTGTAATGGGACTCGCGCAAACTCAAATTGAAATAGAATTATACGATATTTCTTCTTCAATACAAGCCATAAACCAAATGAAAATATCTCTCTGATAGTTACGCAAGGAAATTGGGAATTATTGAAGAACAAGAATAGCGACTGTTCTTCTCTACTCAAAGAAAATAATCACGGCCCTTCCTCCCTTACTCAAAAATTAAACCTAAAACCTAAAAATATCATCGACATTTAATTCTTTTTTTCAAAATTCAAAAATTAAACTAATTAATAAAATAAAATAAATAATAATAAAGATAATAATCCAAAAGCTAAAAATAGCTTTGTCGTCTATCAAGTCGTTGGCTCGAGAGACTAAGTCTTCCAGCTTAACTTCTCGGGTTAGCTTAAAAATAATAATTAAAACTTGTTGGCCGCGGGATTCGAACACTGGACTAAGCATGAGTAGAGAGCTGGTCACTTTCCATCTAGGCTAAGGATCCCATTCGATAAATATCTGCATCATAAATTTAGGTATTCTTTCGCGCAGGAATCTGCTCCTCCAGCGCACTGTTCGTATTTCGGCCATAACTTTGCGCTCCGAACTCCGATTGACGCAAGATTTTCTCTCACGCGTAGCTAACTCAAAGATCTACAACTTTTGTTTCTGGAGTTTTCTTCAAATTATGCACGGATAAATGCCAGAAATTACCGGAACAGAGGAAATGCGCGCAGTGAATCTCTTCTTCATTCCAAAATTTCTCGGTTTGATTCAAATGACTTTTTCTTCACTTGGGATGAATTTTTGGCTTCTCTTAGTCTCTTCCATCTACTCCCTTCATGCTTGAGCTTCGGAATTGCTTTCGGTTCACTTCTTGAACTCAATTTAGCTCCGAATTTGACTGGCAATGACTAATTTTGGGGGAATTTGCTTCTAGATTCGTTCTTATTCACTTTTAACCTGTAAAAAGGTTATAATGCACTAGAAACAAACATACTATCCTATTTCATGATTAAAGCTCATTTCTTAACAATTTAGGATAATTAAAATCAAATTCATGCATATTAAGCCACCTAAATACATATAAAAATGCAATATTTTGGCTTAATCAATTACGTACGAAACGTAATTAACTATTTAATTATAAATCATGGCCCAACCAATAAAATAATGCATGCATGTGCATATGCAGGTTACCTCCCATATGTCAACTATTATACCGAAAGAATACCGAGGCCAAATCAAATAATAATAATGATAATAACAATGGGCCTGACCCCCATGAGATACCGAAGCTGGGCCGAATCATAATCATAAGAAGAAGAACGGGCCTGACCGCCCCAGAGAATAAGTCGAACATGATCACAATATAATATCATTCAGCCCATCAAAGATCATCATCATATCATAATATAATTGGACCACGTGTCCATTCATATCATATCACAAAATCACTAGTGCTTTGCCGATGCCTAGATTTCTGGGCTACTCACCGCTGGCTCTAGACAGCCGACCTCATTGCTGTCCCCCGGGGGTTTAGGGATTTTTAACCCAAGGGCACCGAGCCCTACTTATTTTTACATCGGCAAGCACTAGTCAATACATATTTCCTTCATCATCGAAGGGCCACAATAACACTCATATCAAACCCATCACAGAACCATATCATATCCCAGAATAATTCAGCAGATATAATAAGCTTTTGGCACCATAGATATAAGATATATGGGCATATGATAGGCCATAAGAATAATCCGAGCTTACCAAAAAGTCTCCAAGAATTCGGTTGACACAATGAAGATGCACAATATGCATAACATGCTAATAAATGAATATTTGAAACAACTTATGCCATATAACCATAACAAATCTCTATACATGTCCCTTGATGTATATAATTCATTAATTAATTAATTTCATAAATATAAAATATTTATACATCCAATGGATATTTCATGTATATCAAATAATACAAATATATCAAGTTTAATGGCATATCTTGGTTCAAATAACATTCACATGGCTTTATAAATCATAAACAACATCATCCTCATCATATAATAATTCTTAAAACAAAGACAATTAAAATATGATGATTCATATATAATAAAATTATACTATCAGCTTATAAAATTAATTAAACCCCTACCTCAGAATATTTAGTCTCAAATAATAAAATATGAGTTGATACCCAAACCCCGACCAGTACCACTCTAAAATTCTTATACCGTTGCGTAGCCCTCAACGTATAGAACAATTTTTCCTTTAAGGCTCGACTCGATTCGGCGAAGTTTTGATGACCAATTGTTAAGAAGAAACCTTCGTACCTATTTTCTTTTTTTCTTACTGTCGCTTGGCTATGAAAATGAAAGCAAATGAATGAAAATGGAGAATATGCAGGTGATGGAGTCGGTGTACTTTTTTTTAAAAAAAAAAATCTAACTTTTTGTTTAATTACGGAATTTAACCCTGAAGTTTCATAACTTTATTATTTTAACCCTGAACTTTTGCAACTTTACAATTTAGTCCATACTCAACCAAGAAATATGTGTCTAATTTACACCAATTATATTACGGGGTATTACACACTGACCCTAATACCTGAATCAAACGAGACCTTAGTGGATATGGCAATTGTAAAGGTGCAATTAGTACAGCTACTTGGTAACAAGCTACATGAGTGGTCTTCCTCAATTATATAAGAGATGCTACTATATGCAATTTATTTATACCTGATGTCTACACTATAATACATTAAAGATAACATTTATATGATATTCCACTTCATATAATGCATCGATTTGTGTTTTATGAAACTTTTTTAAAATAAATTTATTAATTAAATAATTTGTATTAAAATTTTAAGGCAAAATGACCAAATATAACAACGAACTTTACCCCGACTTTCACTTAGGTCATTGAACTTTTTTTCGTATCAATCATAACAACATACTTTTGGCCGTTTATCAGTTACATCTAAAATGTAACTTTCGTCCGTTAAATCTTAATAGAGTGCTTATGTGGGCAACAAAATTCGATGTGGCATATTAAAAAAAACACATAAAAAAATGAGACCTTCTTCTTCTCTCTCTCTCCCCCCTCCTCATTCTTCTCCTCCCTTCGACCACCATTGTCCGGCCACCGAACATTGCTGTCACTCTACTATTATATCCTGTGAGATTCGTTGGATTAGTCACGTAAATGATGGAGGATGCATTGTCATCGGTGTGTAATTTGGGGATTTTGGAGTCCCTTAATGAAATTTTAATTGTTGAAATTATAGGTAGCTGGAATGGCTTTTGCTTTACCACCGAAAATCTTCTCAAAGGAAATTCTGAACTCTCATCAGGTTCATATATCCTATCTCATATTCGCACTCTCTACAAGCACGGTCTTCACTCTCTGGTGGAACAACACTTCTTACAACCACTTGTGTGAAATCACTAAACCCTGCACATTGCTGCAACCACCGTCGGTGTTGTTCTCTGGCGATAGAGGTAAATTCAGATCTCTACGACTAGGCTTTAACCAAAGATGACCTCCAATTTCACCTCTCATGTTTGACTCCGGAGCAGAGATTACAAGGGTGGAGGTGACCTCCGATTCCAGAAATAGAGAGAAGAGAGAAAAAGTTGCTGCTGGTTGGGTGAATTTGTTTAATTTTGGGTTTGATTTTGTGATTATAGTGCTTGATTTTTTGTGGTCGAGTAAAAAGACAAGGAGAAAATAGTCTGGTGGCCGAACAGTGGTGGTCGAAGGGAGGAGATGAAGGAGGATGGGGAGGGGAGAGAGATAGGGAGGAAGAAGGTCTTATTTTTTTTATGTGTGTTTTTTTTAATATGCCATGTCAGATTTTGTTGCCCACATAAGCACCCCGTTAAGATTTAACGGACGGAAGTTACATTTTGGATGTAACTGATAAACGGCCAAAAGTTTGTTGTTATGATTGATACGAAAAAAAGTTCAATGACCTAAGTAAAAGTAGGGGTAAAGTTCGTTGTTACTTTGCCAAATTTTAAAATACCCATACATTGTGTGGGTTCCTAACTAATATATATATATATACATAATCTTTCCCATACACACAAGCAAATTATTAGATGCGAATGGAAGCAAAAGTTTAGTAAAAATTAAGTAAAAGTGCATACGCACTTGTGCGTATTTCGGTGGGACCCATGTAAAAACAAACGGAGCTTGCTGGCTTTAACAAAACAAAATGAAACTTTCAGTAAAAACAAACCCCCCTTTCTCTCTATAAGAACACCGAGCTTATTTCCCCTTTTCTCTCCGACTGAACTCCCCTCTCTCTATCAGACTGAAACTCATCTCTCTTTATCAAACTGAAAGCCTCTTCTCTCTCTATCGTCCTCCTTCTCTCTCTACCGAGCTCTTCTCTCCCTCTCGAGAAAGGATCCACTCCATTGAAGGAAATCATTAACAGAGGAATTTTTGAAGATTTGGCTTTGTTGAAGTTTGTTTTGAGTTTTGTTTGGGCATTAATCTAATTTCATGGATTTCCTACGCATTTAGGTTTGATAGTTAAAAGAATTTGGGTTGGATACTTTGGGTGAGATTTGGGTTTGAAATCAGCTTTAGCAAATTTGGGTTTGGATTGTTGTTTTCCCACACGCTTGAAATCCAGTAAAGTATGGATTGTCGTTTCTTCTATAGGTTTCAAAATTTTGTTGTTATGGGATTTGAGTTATTTTCTCACAGTCCAAAATTTCATCATTATGTAGCTCTTATTTTGTGTATACATAAAGACCCTGCAAGCCGAAATATTGAGCAAGCCAAAGCCATTACAAAATTCTTCTCACACATATGTAGAAAAATGCACGAAGAGAAGGGCTATCTTAAGAAAATTATCCAAATATGAAATAATGACACCACTCTGTCAAATTGTCCTCCCAGTCATTCTGTCAGTTTCTTCCTGAATTTCTTTCCTCACCATAGCTGCATAAGGAATTCATAGCTAAATGAGAATTGTTAAAGATGAGGGAACAAGTACAATGGAACTTGTCTTCCAAAAAACAAAAGTTGCAACCATGTAACAATTTACAGTAATTGTTGGTTTAAGTACCATGGTTAATCATCCACATAACATAATATTCCCAATTCTTGTGCTACTCTAAGTGGCATACTTTTACCAATTATTAATTGGTGTTGAAGCTCTTACTAGCAAATTTTGGCATAATTTTCCTAATTGTAGAGAGAGAAAAGGCTTCATTCGATAAAAAGAGAAGAGTTTCAGTGGAGGAGTTCAGTCGGAAAGAGAAGGGAAAATAAGCTTGGTGTTCTAGAGAGAGGGGGGGGGGTTCTGCTTTTACTAAAAGCTCCATTTTGTTTTGTTAAAGCCAGCAAGCTCCGTTTGTTT
The DNA here is from genome assembly GCA_021464415.1 of Lonicera japonica. Lineage (NCBI taxonomy): Eukaryota > Viridiplantae > Streptophyta > Magnoliopsida > Dipsacales > Caprifoliaceae > Lonicera > Lonicera japonica. The sequence continues at coordinate 9,645,335 of CM038463.1, forward strand.
TTACCTAGGTCCCACCGAAATACCCACAAGTGCATACGCACTTGTGCGTATAGGAAAGATTCTGTATATATATATATATATAAATAACAGCTCCTAAATAAACTCTAACAAGGCCCATATCGTATAAACAGGGATACTTTGTGATCAGGATTCGCTCAATCCTGGGCCTGCACATCATGTCTCAAACCCAAGCCTATTGGTATACATTAAAATCTGGGCACGTTAGCCCATGCATTCTAACATTGTGGACTCTCTTAACCGGTCCATACCAAATCAGATGTTCTCCGATTAAGAATTCTGATTCAAATGACAAATTTTTTTTATCATTTTGTGGCCAACATGATGTGTAATGCTGCCATTATAAATGAAGTCCAAATTTCTTTTTTTTTTTTTTTTCCCTTTTTCCACGTTCAGTAGTATTCCGGATCACTGCATGAACTTTGGACTAATCTCACAACACCCGTATTTTTAATACATTTTTTTTTTCTTACTGCTATCTTAGTTTGTACAATTTTTTTCAACTTTGTTAAAATGTTTTAATATTACTTTTCTGTTAATATATAACCATTATAAAAAAGATTATTTTGGTACATTGTACAAATTCTTTCGAGAACCCTTAATTTTTTAGTATATCGCACTATTTTATAATCTATTTTGAGTTAATCATTGACCTTTTGCTATAGAATAGAATTATATATCGTACGGATTTTGAATTTGGAAAATATGTATAAGAAACTCTACACACCAACTCAAAAGTCAAAACGAGGCTTCTTGTGGTTGGTAATCGTCCATGAGAACAGATAAAATCAAAGTCAACCCACAAATTTTTTTTAGTCTAAGTCAACCCACAATCGAACAATAGCAGCAATTAATTACACGTAAATTACACGAATACGTAGCTCCACCTATGCTTTGGTGTTTCAATGCGGGAAACAGTAGGAGTTTCTTCTTAATTTTTCCCTTCAGGTCGATGAATTTGTAGCTTTATTGACTCCCAAACTCTTCTTATTCCCACTGGTTAGATTTTTTTTTCTTTCTTACATATTTAAATAACTTGTACATAAATATACACATGAATTTAAATTTGATGATTCTCACTCAAGAACATCCATTGTGACCCTAGGTCAAATCCTTCTTAAACGAGGGTCAACAAATTTAGACTCGTAAAAATAGTTTGATTGCGAGAAAGAAGACATTAATTGAAGAATCAAACTAGAGAACTCTACCTTAACCACAAAAGTATTAAACTGTACAAAATGGGATCGATTTGAAACCTTGCCAAGGAAAAGGATGATAGTATTTTCAATAATTCTAGGTAGACATAAATTTGTGACATAAAAATTGACATATTACATAGATGTGGCCACTATATATATATTGGTTAAAAATATATATCACATTCCATTCTAACTAATAAATGATTAACACATTACCATGCCAAATTTTTATATTCACGTAGAATTACTCTAGTATTTCTTATTGTTGTGCCAATTATTAATTTTAAAAATATTTTCTTTTTAAGTTACTTATATTTAAGTATCAGACACATTGCCTATACAAAAAAAAATATGGTATTAAACACAATTTTTTTGGATTAAAGGTTCATTCTTATAGAGATGTTTTGAGCAATTTTTGCATGCCTCAACTAATTCTCGTTTAGGACGAGATGTCAACAGCTAGATTTTGTATGGACTCGATGGGAGCTTCACACCGAAGAAATTTGCGATCATAAAATAACATGCAAGAGAGAGAGAAAAAAAAAAGGAAAAAAAGAAGGAGAAGTGACCTTTGGGCGTAATCAATTACGTCAGTGCCAACAAAAAAGGCAAAAACTTAAGATCACATCCATCTCCATCGATCCAACTTCATAGTCTCATTGAAGCTTCTGCCCCCCATTATTACTTCTCAACACCACGTATCCCTTTTTTCTTTTGACAAAGATTCTCAACACCACCTGACCTATATCTATATCTATATATATAAATTTACTCAGGAAACCTAATAGCACAACATATACGCCTAAAAAAATATAGCAAAACAGCTAGAGAGTCAACAGAATCAAAAAATAATGAGCTCCATAATAATGCCAACAGCCAAACTCCCGTTCCATTTCTCCCCAAAACCACACCAATCTAACACAAAATCAGTGCTAGTAAATTTCCCCCTTCACCATTCATTCAATATCGCCCATTTCAAAAATTCGCGTGTTTTCATTACCTCATCGGGTTCATATCGAAGCAGAACAAAGGCTGCCACTAAAGATGAGTATGCTGTTAAGCAAAATGCGGAGAGTTTTTATGACTTGTTGGGTATAGGAACGAATGAAAGCTTTAGCGAGATTAAGCGAGCGTACAAGCAATTAGCAAGGAAGTACCACCCTGATGCATCGCCAGCTGACCAGGTAGAGGAGTATACGAGGAGGTTTATTCAAGTACAGGAAGCTTATGAGACGTTATCTGATCCGCAGGCTCGAGCTTTGAATGACAGAGATATGTCATTACCAGTTCAATGTAACAAGGTATTTTTCCCTGCTTCTCTTATTTACCGGTAGCACATATGTGTGGTTCAATTAAATCCACCTGAACTACAACTTTTAATATATATATTTTCTAAAAAACATAGCATTTCTCATTAGCTATGTGGGCAGGGCTAGAAAAAAGGGTGGTATACTTGTATTCTAATTTAAGGCTAGAAAAAGAAGGCTTTATTTAACATTGTGTAAGAGTTTGGGCTTGTGTTGATTTGGAATATTTTTGTGAAATAGAGATGGGGTGATTGGAAGATTCAACTAAAGGAGCTGGAGTGGAGGAGTATGAATAAGAATTCAAGAGGGAATACTATGTCATGGGCAGCTCGAATCCGCAATTGTAGGCAAGGGCGGACTCAAGATTCGATCAAGAGATGAACCGAAGCGAACTAGAATAAGTTCGATGTTGTTTATATATGTATAAATACATATAATAGTGTATTTAATTACTTTGATTAAGTGAATAGCCTGTTCTTTTTCCTTACTTTCTGCGATATTCCTATGTAAATTAATATTATCTATATATACAATGCTTAACAAGGCAGACTCCTCAAGTGAGGAATTTCTTCTCGAATAATTGCCCGGCCATTGGCATACAAATAAGTGAATAGCAAGATTTGCTGATGGACTTCATTAAGGTTTCAACCAACATATATATATATATATATATATATCACAATTTGTTAATTTTCTTTAAAAAATAATAGAATTGTATGGTTGTCGTTCTCTCGTATAAAGCTAGTTGGAAAAACATTAGATTTAATTATTATAATAATGACATAGTATAGTGGATTGAGCGGTAACTATTAGACAATAAAATTAAATATTTATATTATTTTAGTGGCTAATTTGTAACTATCTGGCATCCTACATAAAAGGTAATTATAATCCAATAAATAATATTAAATTTTTTAGTCTCGATGATCTAATGTTTTCTTTCATAGTAAAGAATTGAGATAATGGGTTATAGGGCCTCGCTCCGTAATGTTTTATAACTCTAAGGACGAACTCATGTTTAATAAAGAAAAGTAGTACTAATTTCATAATTTGGTTTTATAATAAGGACACTTTTCATAATATTAATTTATTTGAAGGAAAATGATAAATGTTGATGGACAAATATACCCCTAATTAGTTTAAGTTAATGTTAAAAATAACAAATCTCTCTCTATCTCTCTCTCTCTTCAGTTCTCACTTCTTCTCTCTCTCTAAAATCAAATACATTGCACTCTCTCTTTTTAAAATCAATAAACCAACTTTAGCTCCGACCAACGATCTCACTTCCTCCTCCACCACCACCACCACTTGATTTTCCGATCGTTTCGCCGAGAGGATCGGAGCATCGTTCTTATCTTCTTTTTTTTTTTTTTTTTGCAGAGGTAATCATAAAACAGATATAACTTTTGATTGAACCGTTGGATCTAGCTGATTTTCGAATATGTTGTTCAGAAGACAAAGTTATTTTATTATCGCGTAAATTAAGACGATCGGAGGTCGTTTTGTTATCAAAATCGACCAGTTTTAACAGCCCAGCGAGATATTGAAAAAAAATTCTGATCGTAACTTTTTTTTTTAACGATCCCTACGTCGATTCCATATATATATAGGTACATGTATATAAATAGAGTGGATGTTGATCTCATCAATTTTGTTATTCTATGTTTTGTAATGGTGCTAAAATCATTTTAGCACATTTTAGTTGATGTTCAAGCGGTGCTAAATGCATTTAGCACCTTTTGGTTGCTGTCCAGGTGGTGCTAAATGCATTTAGCACATTCTGGAGTGCATTTAGTACCTTCTGGTTGCTTTTCAGAAGGTGCATTTAGCACCTTCTGGACAGCAATTAAAATGTGCTAAATGCGCTCCAGGATAGCAATTAAAAGGTGCTAAATGCGCTCCAGAAGGTGCTAAATGCATTTAGCACTACCTGGACAGCAAGCAGAAGGTGCTAAATGCATTTAGCACCTTCTGGTTGCTGTTCAGATGGTGCTAAAACCTTTTGTAGCGTATTTAACACCTTTTGATTGCTGTCCAAAAAGTGCTAAATGCATTTAGCACCTTCTGGTTGCTATCCAGGTGGTGCTAAATGCATTTAGCACGTTCTGGAGTGCATTTAGCACCTTTTGAATGTTTTGTAGTAATAGGTGACTGAGGGTCATAAATTCGCAGAGGACTTGGAGATTTATAAGGGATTTGCAACTTAGGTTTTTGAGAGGAAACTGCAGGGGCCTTTTGTTTGTATTTTGGTGGACTTCGAAATGGGGTACTTTGGCTTTCAACAGTGGGAGTAGGCCAACGATGAAACGTTTTAGGCAGAACTCTTTTGGGAACAGATTCTGGATCAGTAGGCCAGAGATCTTTTGAGCTAAAATCAGTTCTCAACTGCTGTGGGGGATTGTACTGGCAAGTCCAAGGGTTTACAAGCATAGGCGAGTTAGGCTTTTGCCAAGGGGTTATATCTATCAGAACTGAAGGAGCTTCTGTTTGTAAAGGAGGCATGGAAGACTTTTGCAGAGCTGTGAGCTGTTTCTCTAGGGACTTTTTTTCTGCTTGCTTGCTAGAAATAAGCATAGTCGCTTGAGAAATGTCATGGACAGTAGACGCAATATGTAAGAGTTGTTCATGCAAGACCTGTATGCGTTGTTTGAGATCAGCAATTGCAGCATCCATGGTGCTAAATGAGAGCATATTGGCTTCAACCCGTTCTTGAGAAGACTCAATTCTGGTTTGAGAAGTGGCAATCTTGTATAAGACACGATTCTGAGCAATAGCATTCTCAGCTTGCCAGTTCAAAGCAGCTTCTGCAGCATTTACTTGAAATTTTTCTCCTGTGGGGGAAACCTCAGTAGGATTCTGTATTTTCCATTGATGACGAGTATTTTGCTGGAGATTTTCAAATTCATCCAACGGAGGGAAATGAGAATCATAATTTGTATTGTCTTCAGCAAACATACAACAGTCAATCGGTTCTTCAGAAACAACGACAAGTGGTGGTTCTGGTGACGGCTTAGTTGATGGTTTTGATGGTGGCTTAGAGTCTGTTTTTTGAGGGCTTTAAGGGCTTTCTGGTAATATGGAGGTAAATGAGGTGTTTGAGGAGGTGAAGGTTGTGAAGGGGAAGGCTTTGGTTTACAGATGGTTATTTCAGGTGTAGGCTGTAAAATTTGACTACCATAAGTAACATAATAATCAAATTTTCCAGAGGGATGACCTAGCAAACCAACTGTGGGATCATTGTTCTCATACCGTTCTTTAGTAGCTGCAGCAGTACCTTCAACCATAGAATCACCTGTGATATGAACTTGAAGTTTAAGAGCATCTAACAAAAAAGGATCTGTTAGAGGCATAAATGGACTGTTATGCACTTTGGATTGAAAAATGCCCCTGCCGTATTTCAGAAAGCTATGGTTAAAATCTTTGAACCATTGTTGCCCCATGCTTTGATTTACATTGATGATATTCTGCTCTTCTCCCCTGACGAAGATTCCCCACAGAAAGCTTCTCCAACAGTTTGCTCAAATTACACAAGATCATGGAGTAATGCTCTCAGAAAAGAAAATGGTCATTGGCGTAAAAGAAAGTGGATACAAGAGTGGTCAGTTTAAAGCCGGAAAAATTCATTATCTGGAGGAGTGTTTTCAAAGGTAAACACCTGGTGAGTTTCATGATTTGGAAAGGGCATTAGAGTGTCCTTCAAGTTCAACAATTTTTAGGACTTGTGACCTACATGGCTCCATTCATCCCTCAAGTTACAAAGTTCACCTCCCCTTTGTCTGCAATGTTAAAAAAGGAACCACCTCTCTGGTCTGAAGTTCAAACTTCAAGTGTCCAACAACTTAAGAAGCTTACACAGAATTTGCCACCTCTTCAAATCCCTTCTGATGGAAAACGCATTCTTCAGACAGATGCAAGTGATAAGTTTTGGGCTGCTATTCTACTTGAAGAAGTTAATGGAAAAAGACAAGTTTGTGGATACAAGAGTGGTCAGTTTAAAGCCGGAGAAATTCATTATCATTCGACATTCAAAGAAATTCTGGCTGTTAAACGTGGTATAGATAAGTTCCAGTTCCATCTTGTTGGTCATCATTTTCTTGTAGAAATGGATATGAAAGCTTTTCCTAAAATGATTAATTTCAACAGAAAAGTGATACCCAATGCTCAGCTTCTCAGATGGTCTCAATGGTTTGCTCAATGGTCATATACTGTTGTGCATCTCCCTGGAAAAAATAATGTCATTGCTGATTTCTTCTCCAGACCTCCACAACCACCATTATCCAACTCCTTATCCCACATCGGTCGTGTGATCCCAGTCATTCAGAACTTGCCCCTATTTAACCCCACTCAACAATTTCCTCAAGCCATCCCTTCTATCTGCCTTCTTACCTACCTTGGTATTACGCAAGTTTTACCTGATTTCCCAGAAAGATATATTCCAAATAGAATGAATTCCAACCAAGCCTTTTCATCCTCGTCAGTCCCTGTTCTCATCAGAGACCCTCATCCTTTAAACAACATGCTTATCCTTGATGCCTGTTCTATCCTCCCAGCAGATGTTAATGCGAAAATTGGAGAACACACCATTTCCCAGAGAAACAAAGATATGATTTTCAAGTATCTTTCTCTCACAGTTGTCAAGTATGGAATAGTTATCCGTGGTTTAAAGATGCATCCAAACTACCCATACGTCTCTCTTCTCCATATCCACAGGTTATCCAGACTTCCAAAGCAAGCTCTTGTGTTACTTTGGTATCTCACTAAAGCATACACAATCCCTTTCATTTTTGATGTCCCAGTCCTTTTAAACTATATCAGATTTGCTGAACAAGAAATCCTTCCAAGAAGCAGAAATTATGATATCGGTCATCCAGGTTCAAAAAATCTGTTAAAGTTCTTACTGTGGTTTAAGCCAGTTGCTAAATGGAAGATTGATCTCCACACCCACTACCATCGTTACGTGTTCATCACATTTCATGGTCCTCAAAGAAGAATAGCATGCTACCCAGATCCAGACCCTCCATCAGCAGTAATTCAACATTGGTATACCTACAATCTCACAAAGGTCGCCCGTGAACCATATAATTTAAATTATATCTATTTTCTAAATTATATTTGTCATTTAAATAATGTTGATGTTACGAAGATCCCTGAACAAATCAAGTATGGTCTAGATCCCTGGTATGATACCCAAGATTGGCAAAGCAACGAACTTGTTAGTCATTTGTTTAATTACTCTGAAGATCATTTTTGGAGTACTGGTTCGCAAAGCTCAGACACAGACATGTTCGTAGGTCAAGAAGATGCTAGTGATGATGATAATCCTGTTCACAATGATCATTATGATAATCACTGGGACCCAAACTCAGAAAATGACACTGACTAATTTGTCCCTATCTCCTTGTCAACAGAAGCATCAAGCAAGCTTATCTAGAGATTCCACCTGCTCCCTGCTTTATTAAAGTGATGTGATATAAAGAAAAAAGTATAGTAGCTTTACTTTTTTAAAGTATCTTTTGCTTTAGCTTTTTGACTTTGTGTAAAAGTTTGATTCCCTTTGCTTTCGGCCATGTAATTATTGTTGCAAGTTGTGTGTGCAAGTTGGCCACCTGTTAGGCCTTGCTTTTCCTTTTTTCTCCTATAAATATGAAGTTCAGTTGTATTTGTTAGGTAGAGTCTGGAGTGGTGTAAGACATTGAGAGTTGTAGTTAGGTTAATAAGCTGTTTGCTTATTGTAATTTCCCTCTTCTCATCAATGAATGAAACTACTTTGTTTGTAAGATAAGTCTTCCTCGTTGCTTTTTTATTACTGTGTCACGTTTGATCCTTGTAATTGTTTTGATGTTCCGCTGTTAAGTATATTGGTGCAAGATTACCTGTAGTAATTTGCATATCGTCCCTTAGCACCTTCTGGTTGCTGTCCAGGTGGTGCTAAATGCATTTAGGACATTCTGGAGCGCATTTAGCACATTTTGATTGTTGTCCAGAAGGTGCTAAATGCATTTAACACCTTCTGGTTGCTGATAGTGCCATAATTAAACGTGAGATGTTATAAAGAAGGGGTATTAGTGTCTTTTTTGTACAGTGTCCTTAATTTACATGTCAAATTTTTAAATGTCCTTTATAATTATATTATTATTAAAATGAGCCCTTATGCCCAATTGCCCCTAAAGAATTTCATCTCATGGAATTCTTTATTTTTTTGCTAATAAAGATTTGATTGTATTTCTTAAATATTAGCTTTCCGCTCTGCTTCGGTCAATGCATTTATAAGGTTTTAATATATTCGTGGTGTTGTGCTAAGATATCGCTAGAACAAGCTTTAGCATAAGCGTAGGACCGACCGGACAATTATGCATATAATAATTAAAGAAACAAGTACTACTGGTATTCAAACAATACGAAAAATAAGAGACTAAAGAAGAAAACAACTAATCAAGCAAGGAATCAATTAGGTAGTGTAGGCAAAACTGCCACTAATCTACCGGGTGATAGCTCTAGCTCTTAATATTATCTCTCAAATATACTCTCTAATCTAGCTAGTAAATAATATAACACAACTAATGAATAAACCATATGGCAAGGGGTCTATTTATAGAGTATAAATCCTATGGTTTAGGATTGCACAAAGCCAAATCCTACTACAAATAGGATAATACAAATCCAATTAGGATTTAGACAATATAAAATCAATTAAGAATTGAAAAATATAAAACCTAAAAGGAATAGAATTCCTATACAGAGCCAAATCATCAATTCTCCACCTTGACGATATTCCACAAGACCCCAATGCACTCCATCATGATCAAATCATCGAATAAGACACTATCTCCCCCGCCGGTCCCTTAGGACCACCGCCCCCTGAGGGGCATCAACACCGAAGGATATTGACCAACGTCGAGCAATGCTCAAGCTTGACCAACGGGACAACCTTTGTCAACACATCTGCTAGATTATCTTTGGTGCCTATCTTAATCAGATTTACAACACCGTTTTCAATAATTTCCCGAATAAAGTGATGTCGGACATCAATATGCTTGGTTTTTCCATGATGAACTTGATTCTTTGCCAAGTGAATTGCACTCTGACTGTCACAGTGCACCACCACTTTTTTCGGCTTCAAACCAAGATCACTAACTAAACCACGGAGCCATATGGCCTCCTTGATCGCCTCCGTTACTACAATATATTCTGCCTCCATGGTAGACAACGCTACCACACTTTGAATTATCGACCTCCAACTCAACGGACCGCTACCCAATGTAAACACATAACCCGTAGTCGATCTCCGCTTGTCTAGGTCGCTGGCGTAGTTCGAATTCACAAAACCCTCAATAGTTGACATTCCAGATTTTTCAAATACCAACCATTTGTCCATCGTAATCTGAAGATATCGTAGAACCCACTTAACGACTTGCCAATGCGGTTTTTCATGGTTCGCCATATACCTACTAACAATGCTCACAGCTTGAGCAATGTCCGGTCGAGTGCATATCATGGCATACATCAAACTCCCAACCGCACTTGCATAAGGAACTTGAGCCATGTACTCCACATCTTCCTCGGAGCTAGGAGCCATCGTTGCCGATAGTTTGAAGTGCGGTGCTAACGGGACCCTCACCGGCTTTGAGTTTTTTATCCCGAATCGAGCAACCATTTTCTCAAGGTATTGACTTTGTGTAAGATACAATCGTCCCCTCTTCCTATCTCGTACGATCTCCATCCCCAAAATTTTTTGCGCTCCACCCAAATCTTTCATCTCAAACTCCTTGCTTAACTGAGCTTTCAATAGGTCGATCTCCACCAAGCTTCGGGAAGCAATGAGCATATCGTCAACGTATAGGAGTAAATAGATAAAATTTCCAGATTCGAGCCTTTTGAAGTAAACACAATGATCAAATTCGCTCCGGGTAAACTTTTGCGCGATCATGAACGTGTCAAACCTCTTATACCATTGACGCGGGAACTGTTTCAATTCGTACAACTACTTTCAAAGTTTGCACACACTATTTTCTTTATTAACAACTTTGAATCCCTCCGGCTGAGAGATATAAATCTCTTTCTCTAGGTCCCCACGCAAGAATACAGTTTTGACATCGAGTTGTTCAAGTTTAAGATCAAATTGTGCTACCATAGCCAACAATGCTCGGATTGAGGTGTGCTTCACAACCGGAGAGAACACTTCAAATTAATCCACCTTGGCTCCACCTAGGATTAACACCGGTTCGGCTCCACCTAGACTTATACCATAGTCCATCATGAGTCCACCTTTGAACTATCCATGTAGGTTACCACTCAACATTGTCCATCTGCAAGATTGTCTACCTTTTTTGATCAATGCACCCGGCTTCGGCTTCTCCGAGTCTAACTCCACCATAGGCTCTACCAAGTCTAGCTACCGGGACGTTTTTCGTAGCGACTTATCATTTTAGGCTCAACCGAGTTTTTCCTGACTCCACCGAGTCTAGCTACCGGTATTGCTTCATAAGTCCATGGATCAAACCATCGCCTCTGATACCAATTGTTGTGCCTGTCGGCACTCGGGTCGGGCTCGAGGCACCAGCCGGGCCCGCCGGTCTGCGCACATAGTAACGATACTATCCCTAACTTAAACATCTTTGGGCCACAGGTGTGAAGTTTTTAATTTAAAAGGCCTCGTTACTATGTGGAGACTCTCTCCCACTTATATACTCATGTTGAGTTCTACAATTTTTTTCAAGGTGGTGGACTAGTTTGATTCAAGGTGGAGATTGTTAAGAATGGTTGGCTCAAACCATTGATCCCACATGAAATAATAGTGTATTTAATTACTTTGATTAAGTGAAAAGCCTGTTCTTTTTCCTTACTTTCTGCGATGTTCCGATGTAAATTAATATTATCTATATATACAATGCTTAACAAGGCAGACTCCTCAAGTGAGGAATTTCTTCTCGAATAATTGCCCGGCCATTGGCAGACAAATAAGTGAATATCAAGATTTGCTGATGGACTTCATTAAGGTTTCAACCAATATATATATATATATATCACAATTTGTTAATTCTCCTTAAAAAATAATAGAATTGTATGGTTGTCGTTCTCTCGTATAAAGTTAGTTGGAAAAATATTAGATTTAATTATTATGAATTTCATCTCATGGAATTCTTTATTTTTTCGCTAATAAAGATTTGATTGTATTTCTTGAATATTAGCTTTCCGCTATGCTTCGGTCAATGCATTTATAAGGGCCTAATATATTCGTGGTTGCGTGTAACTTTGGTGGGTTAAAAAATGGCTTATAATTGTACAACCACGTACAAGATGTGGCATGGTGATAAGCTACGGTAAATTTTAAAATGAATCGTTCGGGCACTGTCTAAATTTAATCTTCGGAAACATCAATTGTTGTTAGGAATAACCTTATTCTCGAGTGGAGATTATTCCTATCTTAATACATAATTACAGTATGAAGATATCTCATGGTAAAGACAATTTATATATAAATAATTATACAATCCATGTAAACCAAATAAATGACACAAGTGGATTAATTTAATTAAAAAAGTACCCACTTGAATCAAGTTTGAAACTCATCAAAGAAATATTTATGATGGGGTTCGTTGTTTGTAGAACTTCTTTTAAAAGACAAAAACGACAATCACTTACAATATGGTAAAGAATAATTACACTTCTGGGTCATACATTTATTTTCTAAAACTTCGAGAAATCCCAGCTTTAGTTGAAATCTTGAACTTGACAATTAGTGGATGTCCCCACTTATAGTTGAAAAATAAGACTTCGAGAAATCCCAGTATAGGTTGGCAAGAAATCTGAAACTTAAGACAACTAATAATAGATGGGCCAAAAGGGTATGGTAGGAAGGACATGATCGAATTTAAACCGACCAATTTAATATAATTTTTTTTTATTTTTTTAATTTTTTTGTGTTTATGAATTGATTGGATTGAATCGCATTAGATTTATTTTTGAAAAACTGAAAAATATTAGTTTGGTTTCGGTTTTGGGAGTTGCGTAAACCGATCCAAACCGAAATAATTATAATATTTGTTTTCATAAAGTGGCACATGCTTTTGAATTATTGGTGGTCTTAATAGTCCATTTATCATATTAGTCTTTGTTTGAAATTAACTTAACTAGTTATTTGGTTTAAGTTTGTCAATCCTCTATATTTGCCAATTTGAAAATTTTGAGATATTTGAAATTTTCTGGTAGGTATATTGCTAAGACTCATTTTCTTTTATTTAATTGAATCAGATTAAAATTGATCACAATCAACATTTAATTAGATTGGTAGAATGTGTCGGATCGAATTAAATGTTAAAGTCCAAACTCTAAATCCAGTATCAAATTAAATTAAATACAGATAATTTAAAAATCACAGGATTGGATCGACTGTATGTACACCCCTAATAGGAGACTTGATGTAAAACTTGACAATTAAAACTTCTAGAAATCCTAAAACCTGATGCTAGTTTTGGTTGAAATCTAAAACTTAGACAACTAATGCTTCATAGACAATTTTAACTTGACTATTAAACGGATGGGCCAAGAGTTTTGGATGAAACCTAAGACTTCAAGAAATCCTGAAACCAAGGCTCTTTGTGGCTTTTTCATAATCCAATCTGATTCGATTAAACTGACTGATTTAATTTAGTCAATCCATGTTGAACAACCAAAATTATTGGATTGATTTCGATTTTACGAGTTTTATAAATCGTTCCCTAATAAACTGATTATTTTATATTTTTACTTTAGTAATTAAAAGTGATAGAATATATTTATTTATTCTTGTAAATATTTAACATTAGGTGTAAATCATCTAAATTAGGTTAGGCAATATTCTGCTATTATTCTGTCAATTAACTTTCCTAGTATCTAGCCTAGAATTACTCCTGTATCAATTGTATATCATGGCAAATGAATGAATGAAAACACATGGAATCAATTTCCTTCATGGTATCAGACTAGGTTCCTCTTCTCCACCTAGCCACCATTCTGTCCACCTCCTTTCACTTTTTTCCGCTCCTTTCCTCTCTGATCGCCGTCTTCAATGGCTGTCCAACCCAACAACCAAACCAAATTTCACCCAGCTTTAGCAATCTCCAACGTGAAATCCATTCTTCCCATCACGTTAGATAATGACTCAAGCCAATATCATTCTTGGGCAGCCCTCTTCAAAGTTCAAGCACGAGTCCATAATGTGCTTGATCACATCATTCCTCCAACAGATGAGAAGGCTAAGACAGCGGCAAATGAAGCAAAAGAAGCCGATCTCGATCTTTGGAACTGTCTTGATGCAGTCGTATTACAATGGATGTATGGCACCGTCTCACACGACATCCTCAACTCTATCCTCGTGGTAGATGACTCGGCTAAGAATTGTTGAAAAAGAATTGCGGCTCTTTTCCAAGATAACAAACACTCAAGGCTGTCCACCTTGAAAACCAGTTCACAAACACGAATTTAGAGGATTTTCCTACAACCACTACTTATTGCAATCGCCTCAAGCTCCTAGCCGATCAACTCGCAAATGTTGATGCACCAGTCTCCAATACTCGTTTGGTATTAAAAATGATTGCAGGACTTACAGATGCCTATGCTGGATTTGTGACACATATTCAGCAACATGATCCTTTACCAAGTTTTGAAACAGCCAAGTCCAAGTTGGCATTAGAAGAGTCAACAATCCTTCAACGAGCCGCTCGTGAATCTGGTTCATCTCCTTCTTCGGCTGCTCTTGTTGTGAATTCCCAAAATTCTAATGATGATTATCAAAACTCTTTTCAAGGTAATCACAATCATAATTATCGGAATAATAACTATCATAATACTCACCGTGGCAATAAAGGACACAACAAGAAAAATAACAAGACTACCAGTGGCCGGAGCACCGACAAAGGTGGACGTGGAGGCGGTGGCTCTGGCGGCGGACAGGGGACAGTCGGCAATGGGGGTCGCGGACAACAGCGGCAGCAATGGCAGCCTGGTTCTTCGTGGATGTATCAGCAGTGGGCTCCCTGGACTGTTCCTCCCTATCTTTACCCAACTTATAATTGGCCCAGGCTCAATACTTCACCCAGACCACAGCAAGCTAGAATTCTTGGACCACGGCCTCAACAGGCAACTTTTAATGCAAATGCTCCCAGCCCAATGGACATTGAAGTAGCCCTTCACACTCTTAGCCTTACTCCACCCGATCCGTCGTGGTGTATGGACACCGGGGCGACATCTCACATGACGTCTTCACACGATAATCTCTCGTCTTATTTTAATTTGAGCAAAAATAATGGTATAATTGTTGGAAATGGCCATTCTATTCCTATTCGTGGTTTTGGTAATGCAAATTTACCTCTCCCCACCCTCCATTAGTGTTAAAAAATGTCCTTCATGCCCCTAATTTAATTAAGAACTTAGTTTCGGTTCGAAAGTTTACTACTGATAACCAAGTTTCTGTCGAATTTGATCCTTTTGGATTTTTTGTGAAGGATTTTAAGACGAGGATGGCACTAATGAGATGTGATAGTACTGGCGAGCTATATCCCATCACCACCACCACCACCACAAATCAAGCCGTTTCTCTATCTACTTTTGCAGCCTTATCCTTTTCTCTTTGGCATGACCGTTTAGGTCACTCGGGAGCACCTATTTTAGACTCCCTTAGGCGAAATAATTTGATTGAATGTACTAAAACAAGAGACTCCAGTTTTTGTCATTCATGTCCCCTTGGTAAACATGTTAAATTGCCATTTGTTGATTCTCATACCTCTACTTATATGCCATTTGATATTTTGTATAGTGATTTGTGGACTTCTCCTATTTTGAGTTCTTCGGGTCATAAATATTATGTACTTTATTTGGATGACTATTCAAAATTTTTATGGACCTTTCCCATTTCCAAAAAATCTCAAGTCTATTCAACTTTTCTTATTTTTCGAGCCTACATTAAAACCCAATTTGAACGGGAATTAAAAAACATCCAATGTGATAATGGTAGAGAATATGATAATGGTTCTTTTTTGAGTCTTTGTGAAGCAAATGGAATTTCTTTTCGTTTTTCTTGTCCTCATACTTCATCACAAAATGGAAAATTCGAAAGAAAAATACGTTATATCAATAATATCATTCGAGCCTTATTAGCTCATGCTTCACTGCCTCCATCATTTTGGCACAATGCTTTGCAAATGGCAACGTATCTTCTTAACATCTTACCAAGCAAAGCTCTCGCCTATCAATCGCCACTACAAATCCTTTACCAAAAAGACCCATCATATTCCCACTTACGAGTTTTTGGTTGCTTATGTTATCCCCTATTTCCCTCCACTACGATCAATAAGCTTCAACCTCGTTCTACACCTTGTGTCTTTCTGGGCTACCCTCCCAATCATCGTGGTTACAAATGTTTTGATTTATCATCAAATAAAATCATTATTTGTCGTCACGTATTATTTAACGAAACTCAATTTCCCTTCTCAAAGCTGCAAAATCCTACTTCCACCACTTATGACTTTCTTGATAATGGTTTATCACCTTATGCGATTAACAATTTGCAAAATCAATCAACTCCTCCACACAATGTGTCGGTCCAACCTTCTCTTTCCCCAACTTCACTCACCAAGCTCTCCCATATCCTCACATACTATCGCAGACCCACGACTGGATCCAGCTATCCAGTCTAACACTACCAGCTCCATGTCAGATTCTCCTTCCTTACATTCTCCAACCATGGGTCATACTTCCATTAACCCACCCACAGACCAAATAGAACATCTTTCTCTTCCTCCCATTTTCCAGCCCACCACAAGTTTAGACCTTAAGCCCGTTACAAGGAGCCAACATGGTATTTTTAAACCCAATACAAAATATCATCCTGGCATGCTCACTAAAGTCACAAAATCACCTTTACCTCGTAACCTAGTGTCTGCACTGAAAGACCTGAATTGGAAAATGGCTATGGATGACGAATGCATTGCTCTTATTTAAAATAAGACGTGGGATTTAGTGCCCTGTCCACCTGATGTTAATGTTATTCGGTCTATATGGATTTGTAGACATAAAAAAAAATTTGACGATTCTTTTGAGAGGCATAAAGCCCGTCTTGTAGGTAATGGTGCAGGTCAACAGGTTGGCGTGGATTGTGGAGAAACTTTTAGCCCGATGGTCAAACCAGCAACCATTCGCACCGTACTTAGTCTTGCTCTTTCAAAAGCTTGGCCCATTCATCAGTTGGACGTTAAAAATGCATTTTTACATGGTGACCTAACTGAAACTGTGTACATGCATCAACCATTAGGTTTTAAGGACCCGGATCGTCCTACTCATGTCTGTCTTCTGAGAAAATCGTTATATGGGCTAAAGCAAGCTCCTAGAGCCTGGTACAAACGGTTTGCTGATTATGTTTCTTCTATTGGATTCACTCACAGCATATCTGACAACTCTCTATTCGTTTACCGGAATGGTACTGATATGGCTTATATTATTCTTTATGTGGATGATATCATTCTCACTGCTTCTTCCGATACTCTTCGCAAATCTATCATGACACTTCTCAGCTCTGAATTTGCTATAAAAGACTTGGGTCCCATAAGTTACTTCTTGGGTATCGCATTCACTCAACATGCATGTGGACTATTTTTGTCTCAGAAAAAGTATGCAGAAGAAATTCTTGAACGTGCTGGCATGTCTTCCTGCAAGTCTTGTCCTACTCCGATTGATACTAAACCGAAACTCAGTGCAAAATCTAGCACTCCGTATGAGGATCCCTCTCACTACCGCAGCCTTGCAGGGGCTTTACAGTATCTCACATTCATGAGACCTGACATCTCTTATGCGGTACAACAGATCTGCTTATTTATGCATAATCCGATGGATGAGCATATGCATGCTCTTAGGCGCATCCTACGCTACATTAAGGGTACACTTCATCATGGCCTGCATCTTTCCTTTATTCAATAACTTCTCTAATTACTTATACAGATGCCGATTGGGGTGGATGCCCAGATACCAGGAGGTCCACTTCTGGTTATTGTATGTTTCTTGGTGATAACTTGCTCTCTTAGTCGTCTAAACGCCAGGCCACACTATCTCGATCCAGCGCTGAAGCTGAATATAGAGGTGTTGCCAATGTAGTTTCTGAGTCATGTTGGTTACGCAATCTTCTTTTGGAGCTACATTGTCCTATCCATAAGGCTGCATTGGTTTACTGTGATAATGTTAGTGCGATATATCTTTCTGGAAATCCAGTTCAGCATCAACGCACAAAACATATTGAGATGGATATTCATTTTGTTCGCGAGAAAGTTGCTCGTGGACAAGTGCGTGTCCTACATGTCCCCTCGCGCTATCAGATTGCCGACATCTTCACAAAAGGACTTCCTTTGGTGTTATTTCAGGATTTCCGGGACAGTCTCAGCGTATGAGAACCTCCCGTTTCGACTACGGGGGTGTGATAGAATATATTTAATTATTCTTGTAAATATTTAACATTAGGTGTAAATCATCTAAATTAGGTTAGGCAATATTCTGCTATTATTCTGTCAATTAACTTTCCTAGTATCTAGCCTAGAATTACTCCTGTATCAATTGTATATCATGGCAAATCAATGAATGAAAACACACGGAATCAATTTCCTTCAAAAAGTAATTCTCATAATACAACAAAACTTGCAGTTGAAATTTAGATGGACATATACTTTATTCTATCCTATTTACTTTTCATCTATGTTACCATAAAATCTTGAGCTATCACTATTCATTAGTAGTTCAACAATATTCAAATGAATTGGATTGATTTATATTATTCCCACTTCTATTTAATTTATACATAAACCTAATATCACCACATATTCACCTAAAAACAGACCAAAACGGAACCAAGAAGAAATTGAGCTCCAAATTAATGCCAAGAATCAAACTCCCCTTCCATTTCTTCCCAAAATCCCACCAACCATACACAGAATCAACGATAGTAACTTT
This sequence comes from Lonicera japonica, assembly GCA_021464415.1. Lineage (NCBI taxonomy): Eukaryota > Viridiplantae > Streptophyta > Magnoliopsida > Dipsacales > Caprifoliaceae > Lonicera > Lonicera japonica. The sequence continues at coordinate 9,663,828 of CM038463.1, forward strand.
TCCCCAACCATTCATTCCAAACCCGTTTCACAAAATCGTCTGTTTTTTTATTACTTGATCCAGTTCATATGGAACAAAGGCCTCCATTAATTCTCACACTACAAAAAAAAGTGGCTTTTCTCGACATTAGTATAATGCTGTTAAATGTATAAATGCGCAAAATTTTTATGGCATTTTTCTCGGCATTTGTTTAAACCTTAAAAGCCAATTTAAAAGATTTTCGGCATTTTTACAAATGAACATAGCGGCATAAGCGGGACTTGTGTAAAACGCCGAAAAACTTCTTTTGCGGCATTTAATAAATGCCGGGAAATTTAAATAACAAAAATAATAAATTCCACAAGTTTTCTCTCTAGACTACGTGACAAACATTTCACCGTACGCGATCTTTATCTCAACTCATTAACCGCTGCGCCAATTAATTGTTACAAATCGAAATTCTTCTTTTAATAACTTATTTCTATATATACACACAATATACATCCACATAGATATAAACTATTGGCACCATTACATAAAAAGAGATACTGAAATTTACATAAAGTTCTTTGTTGATTAAGTTTTTTAGATTTTTTTTAATTATTTCAATTGATGACTTTTTATTTATTTGTGTATATTATTTATACTTTATTTAATTCAAATACATATAATTAAAAATTTGATTTAAATAAACAGATTATTAATATTTTGAACTATATTTCATTTTCGACACAATTGACATAAGATGCGCAAAGATATACACACATATATAATAAAATTTTGGGTTACCTACACTTTAACATTGCTAACATTTGAAAAAATGTATACGATCTTGTAGAGGTAAACTCAAACTTTTTGTACAAAATGTTGGGAAAAGTATTAATATTGTTCAACTTGTTGAAGCTTAAATTTGCGGTATTTGTTTTGAAACCATAAATTCTCGTTTTGTACAAAATGCCGAAAAAATATTAATATTGTCGGCATTATTGGAGAGTGTCACAAATAGATTTGTTATGAAATGCTAAATTCCCGATTTTGCAGAATGCCGTAAATTCTCTGTTTTGTTCAAAAGTGCCGGAAAAACTTTTTTCTCGGCATTTATTTATAGTGCAGCAAAATAAATGCCGTAAAAGCCCTGTTTTCTCGTAGTGTCACTAGTACGCAAATGCGCAAAATAAAGAAAACTTTTATGATATAAGAAAGAATGAAAGCTTTAACGAGACTACGCAAACATACAAGCAATTAGCAAGAGATCGAGTACCACCCTGTCTCACCAGCTTATAGAGGAGTATACAAGAGGTTCATTCAACAAGAAGCTACAAAACGTATATGTGATGAGCTTTGTATTTAAATTTGTATTTACCGGTTCAATGTGACAAGGTACTTTACCTTGTCTCGCTTATTCACCAATATATATGTGATGTATTTCAGTATTTCATTTTGTTGAGCCCAATTTGGCACTGTGAAAAGCAAACGAATGAAGCAATATTTAATAATGGATTTGGTTTTTTTTTTTTTTTTTTGAATAATTTTAGTGTAATTTAAATTATCTATAGTAGACACGTGATTTGTGCATAGCTTTGTGTTGTGTACTTCACAAGGAATTTTCACCTCTCTTCGAAAACAAATCAAATATTTTAAGTTCCCTGTAATAAATCTACAACATAACTTTGTATTAGGAATCGCACACATATATCAAATCAATTCTATGTCACTCAAACGATCTTGGATAAACATGTATTGTATAACATGCCAATATATATTGCAGCCACATTGAATAGCAGCCACTCCACAACATTTAAGCACTTATAACATTTCTAATGGAATAACCAAAATTGTTTTGATTATATATTTAGTGAATTGTTAAAGTTAACAAGGTAGCAATCTCCAACGGCTATTTTTTCTCAATAACCAAATTTGTGGGATCTATTGTATTGATTGGCCACAAATTAATCAATTTGAATTTTTTTTTTTCTAAAAAGGGAAGGAATGATGATTTAAATTTGAAAAGATTATCTTTTACCCAATAGAACTGGTGGGCCCCTCATTTTAGTTATTAAAGAAGGTTGTTAAAGGCATCTCTAATGGGGTTGTATAAAAATAGCCAACTCAGTATTGTGTGAAATTTATACAATGTGTAAATTTTTTGTTGCTCCAATAGTTGTGAAAAATTAATGCCGCCAACTAAACTCTTGTGTATAATAGCTGTGTATTTTGCACATTTAATTTATACAGCCAAATATGATTCTCTCTCCACCCACTCATTCTCTCTCCTCATTTGTGTAGTTTCTTGTTCTTTAAGTTTCTATTTTTTATTGGACCACTTCTTTTTATACATGAGTATTAATATTGGCTATTGAAGAGTAAATAAGCCCGTGTAAATTTTTTGTGTAAAACTCACTTGTCATGTAGGATTTATACAGCCTTATTGGAAATGCTCTAATTTTGATTATAAATAGAGTAGATTTGGTTATTGGTTAAAATGTTGCTAACATTTGATTATAAGCATTTTCAGCTAACATTGTTAAAATTGATTATAATTATTATTTTAATTATACCATTGAAGATGCTCTTAAACTTTTCCTACATTGTGATATATTGCATCTCAATTTTTTTAAAAAAATTCTTTTTGGCCGTATTTGTTTGCACCCAGCCCCCCACCGATGCTTTCAACTCATGACCCATCCCAATTTTAAAATTTAAATAGAAAAACTTATGTTTCTTTAGCCAAACAAGGAATCATATACTATTATACCTAGTTTGATTCAGGTATTAGAATCAGTGGGATTAATAATACCAGTATTAATAGTACTGGACTATTAATCATGGTATTAATTTAATACCAATACCCTGTTTGATTCATGTAGTATTAATACTGGGATATCTCATGCTAATATTAATATCATGTTTGGTTCTGTAACTTGTATACGGAATTATATTTTGGACTAACAATTTTTTAAAAAAAAAAAATTTTAAAAAAAAAATTTTTTAAAAAAATTTGTAAAAAAAAAATTAAAAAAAAAAATTTAAATTTTTTTAAAAAAAAAAAAGTTTAAAAAAAAAATTTGAAAAAAAAATTAATTTTTTTTAAATAATAATAATATAGTAGTAGTAATGGCATTTTTGAAAATATATGGTTCATTTTTATTAATCCTGGATAAACAATACCACCTCCCCCCTGGTATTAAATTATAGCACAAAGAGTGGTATTAAGTTAGTACCGGTATTAGTAATCCCAGCACATTTGTGCGAATCAAACAAGGTATTATAAAAAAAGTGGTATTAATAATCCCATCCCACTTTTTAATACCCGAATCAAACGAGGCCTTATAGTATTACAGAGAAAGTTATACTATCTCTCTTATTAATTACTATAATAATTACTGTAATAATAACACACTTAATGTTCTTTCTCTTATTAATTATTATATTAATTGCCCTAATAATCTATATTATTTATTATAATAATAATAGTAATTATTGTCAAATCGAGTAATAATTATAGTAATAAATAGTTTTTATTATGAAACTTTTATTTACTTATTTTTAAACTCTTTTATTTTCCATATTTATATCTATTTATAATAATGACAATTAAAGTCTCATATTGAAAACTATATAAAGGAACACAAAAGCTAGCTTTTGTATTTCAATCTACTAGGTGATGTAATAAAATTTTGTTTATTCAATGTATTTTATTATTTCTCATTTATGTAAACTCATGTTTGTTATTTGATTTGATAAATTTTATATTTGAAAAAACTTGGCTATAATTATATAAGTATAGATATGTATACACAAAAATAAATACAATATATATATATATATATATTCGTACGAAAAATAATTTATACAACGTCCGTGCATCGCACGGCTAATAAGCTAGTAGTACTGTATTTTTTCACATCTTCAAATTGAATCCCTCAAACATTCTATAGGCCACCGACACTAATTAAATCGCCACAAAAATAAGTTAGCAACTGAGATTTGAATATAAACCACTGAAATTTCAAAGGTGATTAGAGTTTTTGTACTTTTGTTTATATATAATGACAATGTTATTGCACTCAAGAGTCATTAAAGGGTCTGTTGGAATTTGATGAGAAAGCAATAATAATTCTCTCTCTTATATAATAATATAATTGATGGGGAATCCTTCGTTTAATTAGATCAATTTGGAAGCTTAGCTAATGTGTTGAGGATGTTTCAAAATTGCATCTTTTGGCTGTGGACGGCAAGGTGGACTAGAAGAAGGGGAGAAAATTAAATATATTCTCCTCTAATTAATTTCTTGTAATGTTGTATATGACTAAAATTCTAGCGTCAGTGGTTATCGGAAAATTTTCCGACAACGGCGGTGAAGAATTATGGCAGGTTTGACTTTTAAATAGTGGAGGAAGGAGGAGAATGGTGGAGAGAGAATGAGAAGAATTTTTTTTTAAGGGTGTGTTTGCCTTTTGCAAAATACATGGGGTAAGAAGAAAGGAAATAATTTTTTTTGATTGGTTAAGTTGAAAGCCGGGTGAAAAGTAGGGTTGTCATGATGAATTTGAAAATCGAACGATCAAACTGTACCGAATTGAATCGATTTGTAAAAATTCAAGCCAAATGAAGAAAACCCAACATCGAAATAGAGAAACCGAACCGAAACCAAATATGTTTGGTTCGAGTTTGAGGCGTGATAATGCAAAACCGAACCGAACCAAACCAAAACATTGCATATGTGAATTGAAAATAATAATACTTCATCTAAAATTTTATATTTCTAATATTTACAAGATTTGGTAAGAAATCACTCTTTAAGCTATCATGAATATTAAAGTACGTTATATTATAAATGTAAGAGTTAATATTTTTTCTATCTAAAATAAGTAGGAGCAAGTATATGGTTATTAATTTTTTGATCAAAATAATTGTTGTTTTATAATCTATTTATTTTTTTAAAAGTATATATGAAAAACGAATAAAACCGAAAAGTTTGGTTCGAGTTTGGAGTAGGAAGATTTAGAAACCAAAACTGACATTTTTAAATTTGGTTTAGATTTGGGTCTCCTAATTTTTGCTCCGCCTGAAACTGAAAACACTCCTAGTGAAAAGGTAGACTCGTTAATGTATTTAAGGACACCTGTTTTTTTGTCAATACAAATTTTAGTGTATTTCAATATTAAAAAATGACCTGGTTGACAAATAATAAGTAAAATTAAAAAAATACAAAAAATACGAAAATTGAATTGATTGAAAAGTACGTAAGAATATGATTTGGTTGACATTTAATAGGGAGAAATTCCAAAAATAAGAAAATCAAATTGGCTGAAACTTGAAAATACGCTAGAAAATGATTTGGTTAAAAATTAATGGTAAAAATTTGAAAAATACGAAAATGCTAGAAATATATTAGAAAATGACTTGGTTGACAATTAATGGGGAAAAATTAAAAAAAAGGAAAATACCATAATTATATTAGATTGGTGGGTTAAGTTTAAAGTGGGGTGAAAAAAAAATGAGGGCATATTTAAGAACACCATTTTTTTGCCAATACACATTTTAGTGTATATCAATATTAGAAAATGACTTGGTTGATAAATTATAAGTGAAAATCCAAAAATATGAAAAACACGAAAATTGACTTTGTTGAAAAATACGCGAGAATATGATTTGATTTGGTTGACAATTAATAGGGAAAAAGTTAAAAAATACGAAAATTGAATTGGTCGAAAGTACGCTAGAAAATGACTTGGTTAAAAATTAATGAGAAAAATACGAAAATGCTAGAAATATATTAGAAAAATGACTTTGTTGACAATTAATGGGGAAAAATAATAATAAAAAATAGGAAAATGCTAGAATCTATGTATTATTATAATAGTAAAATGGAGGAAATACCGCCATTAATGACACCATTTATTATTATAATTATCTGTTAGTCTATTGCATAATAGTAAAATGGATGAAGTTCCTCCATAATTACTACATTAATTATGCCATTAATTACCTTAAGCATAATTTCCTCCTTTAATTAATCAATTGTTAGCCATTTTTCATCTTCCTCCTCTTCTTCTTATTTTTAATGCCGCGGTCCTTCCCATCCACAAATCAAAAGTTTGAAGTATAATATTCACATCAAATGTAGTCATTTAATTGTATAATTTGATTATTCGATTTATCCTACCATTACTTATTTATTTCCCAGAGTCAACATTAAAAATGCATTGGACATATAAGCAAGACATTTATAATAAGTTTGCACGTAGGATAATTAATGTTTGTGTTAATACTCTGTACTAAATCAAATTTGAGTATCCATAAATAGTTCTAATATAATAATACATTTTTTCAAATTTTAATTTAGTAATAATTTGTGCAACAATTATATAAAAATTAAATAATACAACGCCTTCACATCTGGCGGAATACAAACTAGTAGTATATATACTTTGTTGGCATTTTTTGTGTCAAAATGATAATTTGAATGGATTTATCTAATAGTGGGAATTGGTATGGTAAAAAATCAAAACTAATCCAAAAAATTTGGTTTTGGTTTCACGTATTTGAATACCAAAAATATAAAATACTGAAAACCGAAAATGCCAAATTTTTTTGGGTTAATTTTGGTTTTAATGTTTTTAAAAAAAATGAAATAACAAATCAAAAAGTAGAAAGCTGAAAATAATGAACCAACACTACCAAAAGCAATATAGTAAAGATTTTCTTTTTTTGAACAACTTGCATTTGGAGGGATTCAAGCACTAGATTTCTCACTAAGTAGAACGATCCTCACAAGGATATAGTGAACCACTAGGTTAACTATATATTTTATATATTATGTGATGCAATATTTTTGGCTTTACCTTATATTATATGATGTGCTATAATTTTAAAGTTTATTATTAAAATGATAATATTGTTGTGATACATATAAACTTATCTAAATAACCACATGATCTTACAAGATTATTAATATATTTATAACTTAATTTTAAAAATTTCATATCTCACCAGTTTAAGGTTTTATGTACTTTAACACTTTTATATTAATGAAATCATCATAATTCATACGGAAAAAATTGAATAGTATAATCTTGTTACTTATCTTAAGGAAAAAATGTTTACAATATGGCGAGATCGGCCATGCCCAATGAACCATCAAAAATGTGTGTATACATATATAAGGTTCAAATACCAAAAAAACTAAAAATTCCAAAAAATAATGTGGCTTGGTTTTGATTTATTTTTTCCAAAAGTTGAGAACCAAAAATACCAAAAATAAAAAATATCAAATATTATAGTTTTAGTTTTGGTATTTAAAGCTACTATAAAGCAAAATAGTAAAATCTTGTATGAGAATTTGTGATATTTCTAAAAATAAGTACTTATAACATGACCCTTAGGGCACATGTTAACATGACCCTAAATTACTTACCAAACCAACCAAATCTCTCCTCTAGTATATGGTAAAACAGAGGAAGCAATTTTAATTAATACTATAACGCTGCATTTATTACAACACTAATTAAATTTAATATTGTGTTAATTACTATGCCTATATGTTATAAACAACTTTACACCTTTACACACATTATTTATTTATTTTCTATTATGACATTTGATAATTTAGAGAGAATGATAATATTATTCCATGATCATAACTAATGAAAACAACGCACCCTATATAGGAAATAAACACAACTCCTAATTAACCTAGAGTTCCTATAAAGGTGGAATTCTATCCACAACTAAAATAACATAAATAAATAAAATAAATAATACTGAATTATCAATACTCCCCCTCAAGTTGGTGCGAAGATATCCGTCAGGCCCAACTTGCTCACTTGAAATTCGAATGGTTGCCTTAACAGGCCCTTGGTCAAAATATCTGCAACTTGTTGATTAGACGGAACAAAGGGAGTACATATAATTCCACCTTCTAGTTTTTCTTTGATGAAGTGCCTATCAATCTCAACATGTTTTGTCCTATCATGTAAGACCGGATTGTGGGCAATACTGATAGCAGCCTTGTTATCGCAGTATAGCTTCATCGGGAGACTTATTGGCCTTTTGAGTTCCTCTAAGACCCTTTGTAGCCAAAGAACCTCACATACTCCTTGAGCCATTGATCTAAACTCAACTTCTGCACTGCTTCGAGCGACAACACTTTGCTTCTTGCTTCTCCATGTAACCAAGTTGCCCCAAAAAAACGTACAGTAGCCAGACGTAGACCGTTTATCAGTAACCGAGCCAGCCCAATCAGCATCGGTATACACCTCTATCCTTCTTTTATCGTTCTTCCTAAAGAACAGACCTTTTCCTGGGGAGCCTTTGAGGTAACGAAGAATATAGTACACCGCCTTTAGATGTTCTTCACATGGTGAGTGCATGAACTGACTAACCATGCTCACAGCGAAAGCAATGTCAGGGTGCGTATGAGACAAGTAGATTAGTTTTCCAACTAACCTCTGGTATCTCCCTGTTTCGACTGGAACACTATCTTTAACATCTCCTAGCTTGGTACCCAGTTCTATGGGAGTATCCGATGGCTTACACCCACTCATCCCAGTTTCTGACAACAGATCCAAAATATATTTCCGTTGTGATACTACAATACCACTTTTTGAACGGGCCACCTCCATTCCAAGGAAGTATCGTAGGTCACCAAGATCATTAATATCAAATTCTCTAGCAAGATTTCGCTTCAATCGATTCATTTCTTCAACATCATCCCCTGTCAAAATCATATCATCCACATAAATAATGAGAACAGAAAGTTCGTTTCTTGTGGACGTCTTAGTGAAGAGAGTATGATCAGACTGCCCTTGATTATACCCTTGGCTCTTGAGGAACTTCGTTAATCTTTCGAACCACGCTCTAGGGGATTGTTTAAGGCCATACAAAGACCTCTTTAGCTTGCAGATTTTTGTCCCAAATTCCTCAGTAAAACCAGGTGGAGGTTCCATATAGACTTCCTCTTCTAGGTTTTCATTCAAGAAGGCATTCTTCACATCTAACTGATTCAAAGGCCAGTCCAAGTTAGCTGCAACTGATAAGAGAACCCGAACTGTATTTAATTTTACCAGGGGAGAAAAAGTTTCGGAGTAGTCGACTCCATACGTTTGAGTGAAGCCTTTAGCCACCAGACGAGCCTTGTACCGTTCCACTGACCCATCTGAGTTATACTTCACAGTGAATACCCATTTACAACCAACAACTGTCTTTCCTTCTGGAAGCTTTACTTTCTCCCAAGTAGCATTCTTCTCCAGCGCTCTTATTTCCTCATACACTGCTTCTTTCCACTCCGAAACATTTAGAGCATCATGAACATTGTTAGGAATAACCACATTCGACACACGAGAGATAAATGCAGAATAGGAGGGTGAGATATTTTTATATGACACAAAGTTTGAAATAAGATATTTGGGAGATTTCGTACACGCTCTGACTCATTTTCTAAGAGCAACAGGGAGATCAAGTTGATCAGACTGAGTTGACTCGATATTAGCTTGAGAACTACCTTCAGGTATCTCGGAAGAGTCATCGTGAGTATCATGATCCACCTCCAGGTTGGATTCTTGGGGTTGCAGAGGGATGGTTTCTTTCCTTCCTTGTTCTGGATTTTTCCTAGAATAAACAAGACCTTTATACCGTTTTGCACATATCTCTGATCCATCGGTAGTCAGATTTTGGGAGGACACTAACCCTGGTTGTTCACCATTACCAACACAAGTATCTTCAATATTTAATTCATTTGTTTTTCCAGATTGTGTGTTAAAATAATTAGGTACTTGTTCATACAAAACATCAACGACTGAATTATCAAAACCGCAACCACCATCTTCACTCGGGCTCTCCCCCTGAACATGGGAGTTGTAATAGGATCGCCCTTCGAAGAAGGTAACATGCATAGAAATGTATAATTTTTTGGAAATCGGATCAAAACATTTATACCCTTTCTGATTTGTAGGATAACCTACAAAAATAAATTTGTGTGCCTTTGGATCAAGTTTAGAATTTTTGGGATCATGATTATGAACAAAGGCAACACTTCCAAATATTTTTAAGGGAATATCCCCTAATAACCGAGTGTTGGGAAATAAATCAGAAAGCAATTTTATAGGGGCTTTAAATTTCAAAGTCCGTGTTGGAAGCCGATTAATAAGGTAAGTAGCAGTCAAAATAGCATCTCCCCAAAGGTATTTTGGAACTTTAGTTTGAAAAATTAAAGCACGAGCAACTTCAAGTAGATGTCTATTTTTCCTTTTGGCAACTCCATTCTGTTGAGGAGTATAATTATAAGAACTTTGATGAATTATCCCATTTTTGATGAAAAAATCCCCTAACATCTTATTAAAAAATTCCTTCCCATTATCACTCCGAAAAATTTGAATTTTGGTTTGAAACTGTGTGTGTATCATGGTGTAAAAGTTTTGAAACACACTCCTAACTTTTGATTTTTCTTTTAAAAGAAAGACCCAACATACTCTAGTGTGGTCATCAATGAAAGTTACAAACCAACATTTACCAGACCAAGTGGGCACTCTAGAGGGACCCCAAACATCACTGTGAATCAAGGTGAAAAGTTGTGATTTCTTATATGGTTGAGACGGAAAAACCGTGCATTGATGTTTTGCTAATTCACAAGATTCACACCGAAATTTAAGCAAATTTTTATTCATTAATAACTTGGGAAACAAATGCTTTAAATACTGAAATTTTGGATGTCCTAACCTATAATGCCATAGCAAAATCTGACTATCACTAGAAATAGAAATAGAATTAAAACAAGTCTGCCGGTCTTGCCTTCCAGAGGTAGACCCATTATTGAAGAAGTAGAGATCCCCATCCTGTTTAGCAACCCCAATCGTCTTCCCTGAATTTGAATCCTGAAATTCACAATGAGAAGACCAAAAGTTAACTTGACAATTGAGATCAAGAGCTAATTTACTGACAGATATAAGATTATACGATAACTTAGGGACATGTAAGACATCTTTAAGAGTGAGAGACGGGGAGACGATTATGGTTCCTTTGCCGGCAACCGCAGCGAAAGAACCATCAGTAATTTTAACCTTTTGATTCCCTGCATACGGAGTATATGACGAAAAAAATTTTGAGATACCGGTCATGTGGTCAGTGGCCCCTGAATCTAATATCCAGTTGCTATGGGATTTGATACAGGCAATTGTAGCTGTAAACTTATTACTTGACTGGGTTATGGAACATGAGGAGTCAGAGTTTCCTAAAGAATGGGCTTGAACCATTTTACACAGATGCTCAAATTGTTCATTTGTGAATGGAAGTGGTTCTGAGGAAGATGGTTGCACTGAATCTGCATTGCTTGCTTGGAATGCTCGAGTTCCTCCCCTCGTTTTGTTATCACGCTTCTTCCAATTTGCTGGTTTACCATGAAGCTTCCAACAACTATCCCTAGTATGACCTGACCACTTGCAATGATCACACCATAATTTCTATTTTCCTCCCCTCTTATCACTGTCTACGGCTTTATCAAGGGCTACTAGTGCAGAGCCCTCATCATCTATACGGGACTCCCGTTCGTTTTTCAACATCACAGATCGTCGAGCCTCTTCTCTTTGTACCTCTGAAAATACCTCTCGGATAGTGGGAAACGGTATTCTGCCTAAAATACGACCCCGAACTTCGTCTAGGTCCTTGTTTAGTCCAGCCAAGAAGACAAACACCCGACCTCGCTCAACCTTCTTCTTGTAACGAGCACTATCATTCGGGTTTTTCCACTCTTCAGTTTCAAACAAGTCCAACTCTTACCATATGGCCATCATGTCATGGTAGTAGGCTGTAACCCCACGATCTCCTTGTTGCATCTTCCACAACTGGTTATTAAGTTTGAACATTTGAGAATAGTTGTCTAGATCCGAGTACGTTTCCTTAACCGCGTGCCATATATCTTTAGCGGTTGGCAGGAACATATAAGGTTTACCAAGTCCAGCCTCCATGGAATTAATCAACCACGAGGTAACCATCGAGTTCTCCTCGCGCCATGACTTAAAGCCTGGGTCAGTAGATGGTGGTGGTACCACTTCACCATTCACATAACCTAATTTTCTTTTGCCGTCAATAAACAACCTCATTGACTGTGCCCATTCGAGATAGTTTCTTCCATTCAACTTGTGACTGATATTCGCTACCAAATTTTCACTAACAGAATAAATAGAAGCAAACTGCGATATAGGATCTAAGGATGTAGAAGACGTGCTTATGGTGGAACCACTAGCAGACTCTGTAAGACCCGGAGTACTAGCACCCACCATAGCAAGTTTATAGTTCATCTTGCCAGAGAATCAACAAATAAACAAACTCAGGACTGAATTAAACTAATTCTGGAACAAAACCACAGCAACCAATCAACTAACCCGTTACCCCAAATCTGGAATAAACAAACCAAGCCAAATCCAGACTGAATTAAACCAAACCAAGACTGGAACAAGGTGAAGAACAAGAAGACGACCGACCCTGGAAAATTTGGCAGCAATCGGAGCATTCACGGGCCTCCACGCGGGACGGAGACTGACGGCGCGTGAGATCCACGCGCAGAGGGGCGGTGGCGCGTGAGGGCGCGTGAGTCGTCGGTTTCCGGCGTGGCTTTCGGGGTTCTTCTCGTCTGGTAATTCTGACCACTCCTGCGTGGTTCCGGGAAATCTCACCTATTACGCACGCCAGTGAGCAAGAACAGTGGCGGCAGCTAGGGTTTTAGGCGTGGGTAGGGTTTTAATCGGACCTAGGGTTTTAGTTGGACTTAGGCGGCATATGGAGTTCCTAACCAATCCTCTGATACCATGATAATTTAGAGAGAATGATAATATTATTCCATGATCATAATTAATGAAAACAACGCACATTATATAGAAAATAAACACAACTCCTAATTAACCTAGAGTCCCTATCAATGTGGGATTCTATCCACAACTAAAATAACATAAATAAATAAAATAAATAATACTGAATTATCAATAACATTAAAGGTTTACGCCGTTATATTTATGTCAATTTATCCGCATTTCTAGCAGTCTTGGTTTGTATCGTCTCATCATTTTAATTTTTTTAACCTATTTATAAGCCTATTCTTTTGTTAAGACTAAAACAAATCCTCTTCATTTGTTAAGACTAATACAAATTTAATTGATTAGATTGTTCTCCCTTTTTTTTTGTTGTATTTGTACAATTCTTTTGTACATATTTTCATACAAACCACCACTTTACATTTAGAGGATTTTTAGGGCATTTTTTTGGGCTACATGCACTTCTCATTAGCTATGCGGGTTGGCCCAGGAAAAGGGTTGGATTCAAATTTAAGTTTTCAAATAAAATTCTAAAATTACATTTACTAATTAAATAAAAAGTTACCTCCCATTGAGAGGATGATTTAGTTAAAAGGGGCTTATTATAGTACTACTCAAATAAACGAATATCAAAGTTAATTTTTTTTTTACATAAATCGGGGTCAAATATTATATAGAAAATAATTTCTTTTCAATTAATTTCTTTAGGGTGAAGATACTAGTACCCCCAACATCTCTTGAAAATATTTTCATGTTTCATTCGGTCCTTTACAACCGAGTAAAGTTACTCGATTGTAAAGGACCGAGTATAAACTTGATAATTCTTTACTCGGTTATTAAGGACCGAGTATATAAACTTATATTTGGCCCTAAAAAATCGAGTAGCAGACATCTTAATCGGTTGCGAATGACCGAATAAAAGTAGAAGTGTTATCAATCCACCCTTTCTTTAGTACTCGAACAATCCAAGTTATGGTTGGCAAGACAAAAATGAAGAAATCTAAGTTTTGGTCAACAATACAAAAATAGTTTGGTTGGCAAAACAAAAATGAGGATATCCAAATTTTGGTTGACAAAAACGAAATAAGTTTGACAAAACAGAAGTGAAGAAATCCAAGTTAACGAAAAAAGAAGGTTGACAAAAGAAAAATGAAGAAATTAACAACCACACGCTCTAGCCAACTGAGCTATTCCAGATAGTGTGTAACCTCGTATCAAAAATTATTTAACTCTACCTTCGTCCAGAACAGGACATAAATTAGCGCGTTGAAGTAGTTATTTCTTTACCAATTAATGTGAAAGATCTCAACAGCAAGCAATATAAATTCTCTGTTTACTTTTTAACCTGAGCAGCAAAACCCCCCACCCCTTCCCCGGTTTGCAAAGAGCACCTATGATAATAATTTAACGTGATGGTAAGTATTTGAGACTTGCGTATTATTCCTCCAGGCCCCAGCCATCCATTTTTTTCTGCGAAAACGGCCCAACCACCGTCTTTACACCCACCAAAACAACACTCGCACAACCACCCCCTTGGCGTTATTTCGCAAAAAACCCAAAAATTGTTAGAATATGAGACTGCCAAAACTCTTTTGGATTCGACAAACAATGCCGACACAATGTCTCTACTTCTTCATTTGTTCAAATGTGTGTTCAAGAATATCAAGAATAGTGTTCTCATTGAAGTTGCCAATAAAACTGATAGGTCTCTAGAGTCCCTGTAAATTTTACCAAGAGTTCGGGATTCCAGGGGATGAAAAGTTTGATCTTTTGAAGCATGGTTTGAAAACATGTAATGCGGCATTGGAGAGATATTGAATTTATATGTGAGGATATGGTAGAGGTGATGGCAGTTTTAGGAGTTCGGCTAGGTGCATCAAGTTTTGGCTTTCCTTATACAACGTTATTCATATACAATGAAGGAACTTTAAGAAAAAAATATTGATTAAGGCTCTGTTTGATGGCACCATGAAAAACGATAAGAAAAACAATTAATTTGGGTGATAATATGAAAAATAAGTTGAAAGATGTGATGAGATTAACTCTTACTTTTCGGCTTCTTTTATGGAATTTTTTTTATTTGGGCGGTGATGAAAGAAATTTTTTCCACAAAACGTAAAGAAGGATAGAGGGCATGTACTCACATTCCCTCAACTTATTTTCCATCTTCTCATGTGAGTTAGTTGTTTTTCTTATCATTTTCCATGTTGCTATCAAACGGAACCAAAATGTCTAATAACTATAACACAAACCAACAACATATATCTCTGCCAATCTATATTGCCAAGGGAGGTAAGGGTCAAAACAGCTGCATCATTACACGTTACATGAGCTTTCTTGTTTGAAAATTAAGGGATTTGTATTCGATACAGAAATATGAATCTCACAAAGTGTACAAATAATACAGTATAGATGTAAAATTATGCATCACAAATTTATGTAAGATAAGGAAATTAATAAGAGAAGAAGGTTCTTGATCATTCTGTTGCACTAAATCTCAAGAAAAATTTGATGCCAACATTTAAATATGTTCACAACTTCACAAAGTGTACAAATAATACAGTATAGATGTAAAATTATGCATCACAAGTTTATGTAAGATAAGGAAATTAATAAGAGAAGAAGGTTCTTGATCATTTTGTTGCACTAAATCTCAAGAAAAATTTGATGCCAACATTTAAATATGTTCACAACTTCACTATCTAATCTTTGCCCTTCCTCTTAGCCTGTTTCTTCGCTGTGCAGCATTTGCAAAATTCAGAAAGTAAATTCTCAGGAATATTTTCAATAGAAGGAGAAAGGAGTAGAAGCAATGGAAATCACCTAATCTCCTTTTAGCCTCAGATTTTGTGAAGAACTCTTTCCACTCGTCGGTTAAAACAAAGACAAAATCTTCATCATCTTCTGCTTCCAATCCCTTGTTCCCCTCTTGCATCACCCTACGTACAAAAATATCATAAATATCACTTTGGAGAGTACTTCAAAAAAGAAAGGAAACATGACTGAACATCGGAAAATTAAAAACTGAAACTTGAGAATTAATACTCTTTAAATATAAAGCAAGTGGGCATTTCAACCAACTTTGAAGTTTAGTCACATTCTTTTTTCAAACATTCCCCAACATATGTAAGTGACAAGACTTGAAACTTTGCTATGACCCAAGTGGAATGATGCCTTCCCATGGATTCACTTATTTATCTTTTTGCATTGTTTACCATCTTAAATTACCTAGATAAACTATTGAAGTTATTCAATAAGGGTCCCTTCATATGTTCATCATGAAATGCATTCCCCCGGGCCACATACTTTATGAAATGGGCAGAGTAACAGAGCTTGTTAAGTTTGATGGTGTCTCGGGGGGTGTCCTCCTGAAACTAGTTCTTCCTTGCTGAAGGTACAGCTTGCCCAGATAAATCCAAGACCCCCCAACATGTCGTTTTTTCAGTTTTTTTTCCACTAATACAAGTAGATTTATAATTTAAATTGGTACATAGAAAACCCATCCTCTTCTACTTCTTTGAGAAAGATTTTATTTCCTCAATGTTTCCACCATATAGAAAGATGAATGATTTTACTTTAGAGTCCCAAAAGTCTCACCTTTTATGGTTAAACATAATATCTCAATTTAAGTGTTCTGTTGAATGTCAGTTTTACGGATATAAAAATTTATTTAACAAATTATCTCTACTAATTATGGAAATTAATACGAGTTCAACCTGTGAAATTCATGACCTGCCTCCATCAGTGTTCAAGGGAATTACATCATACTTGATTAACGAAAAGGAAAATGCTACGCTTACATAATTCTTTTATAAAATTGACGTGGCATCACTCAAATGAACTGGTTAGGCTGCCTTTATTTTTATCTTATCGGCGGCGAAAGTGTTTGTATAAAAAAGTTGAACAAAAATAGAGTAAAAAGTTAATTAGCCCAATTCAGTTGAATGAGAAAAATAATGATGAAAGTTGGGGAAAGGAAATGAAATTGGGAAGGTAAGAAGAGAAAAGGGATTGAAGATAAACTTACGGGGCATTGGAAGCGTAAGCTTCTTGAGTATAGTCAGAATTGAAATTGTTTTGGGAGGAAACAAAAGGAATAGGTTCTCGGTTTTGAGGAGACGGAAGAAGAGGATTAAATCTGGGGCATATTTGACAGTGACTATTTGATTGGAAAGGAGAGCAGTGAAGTGGACAGTGAGGTAATATGCGGTGATGGTGGTTGTGGTGGTGAGGGCAGAGGAAAAACTGTTGGTGGCTATGGTGATGGTGATGGTGGTGGTGGTGGTGGTGGTGGTGGTGCGAGCATGGCCTCCCTGTCCTCCAACCGTATGAAGAATCCATTGGCGTTGCTTGTGATTGAAATTGATTACACTGATTTAGGGTTTTGGGTATGAGAAGAGGAGGAGGGGTTTTTCTTACTCGTAACGTAATTATTGTAATTTTCTTATTTTGCCCTTTTGTCATTAATATTTATGCATAAACTCACAATTTGTAGATTACTGAATGATCAGCCAACGCCCAACAGCCTTTTCTTCTAATTGATATCCACTTAGATCATTTATAATGGTAATTTTTATTTTACTATTTTTATTTTAGGTGTTAATATTATTTTACAACATTTTTATATCTAGTTATCAAGTTTTTTGTATAGGTAGAAAGATATAAAAAAGTTGACCCCTGCTTTATATCTTTTTTAGTTGGCATTTATTAAAGAATGAAAAAAAAATTAGAGAATTTTTTATATCCAATAAAAATATGACATGTTATATTAAATTTTTTTAATAGAAATAGTGATAGAAATCCTCGCATGAAAATAATTATAAAATATTCCATTAAAACATATATATATATTTTTTATTATAAAAATTTGTATAAATAAATATAACCATTGAAAATGGCCTTAATATATTTAATAAAAAATAAGAACTATTATCGGCTTGGATATAATTATCTGGTATTAAATTTTTTATTGTATTTGTCCATCTACAAACAATTCTTGGCTTCTATCAAAAAAAGAAAAAGAAAAAGTAATCATTGAGCTACGTACCCTTTTTATTTGTTTTTTGTTCCAACTTAAATGTATGCTTGCATAGAAATTAAGCGTGGACGTTTAGGGATTAGACTTCCATCCGTTAATTATTTAATTTGACGTTTAGATCGATGAATTTTGGCATAGGTAATTTCTAATTCTTTATAACTAGTAAATTAGTTTCACAAAATTTTATTAAAAATTTTAATTTTGAAATAGGTGAGATGATTATCTAAAATTTTATTGAACCAAAATGAATATATATATGAAATTTTTATTACTCTCACTTAAATTTCTTGATGAATATGGATATGAGATACTCATTATAGAGACTATCTTCACCAAATTATATATATATATATATATATAACTCATTTGTTAAATCCTCAAACTAAACCTTATTGTGAAAATTGCATCAAAGGGTAATGGAGAGGCGGCAAGTCTTACATTTAGCAGATGAGATCCTAGCTCAATGACAATTGCACCCATCTTATAACCGAAAACTATTTTCTAATATATGATTGAAACTACTATTTATTTTCATATAGAAAAGGTTTCTTAAATTTTGATGTGGAAGTAATGAAAAATATGATTACTTTTAGGCTCTTAGCTAGTCCTTTGAATTGGGTATTACTTTTATTTTTATACAAGCAATAATAGATCTAAGTTATTCTTAAAGATGGGAGAAGGGAGCGAGGAAGATTGAACATAAGTGCCCCATGTAAATAATCACACTCTTAATCACTGGGACAAAACTCGAATCTATTACCCTTACTTTTAATCATTCGACGTACTTTCGTACTTTCATATTAGTATTTAGTATTCCAAATAAATTCAAACTCTACTTTATTTTGATTTTAAGCTAGATTTACATTAAATAAAATAGTAAGTATAACTTCATATATTTTTATATTAATATTAATATTCCAAATAAATTTAAACTCTACTTTATTTGGCTAAAATAATTAAACAAGGCTTTTAGGTCGGTAAAAGAAAATCAAATGAATTTTGTATTTGTTACTATGTTTTGTTTATTTATTATTATTTTTATTATTATTTTATTTCATACTAATTATTTAATTCTTAGTATGTACATATGTATTAATGGACTAAATGACATTTCTCAAGCACTAAAACCACGTGCAATGTACGTGCACAAAAACTAGTTAATAATAAAATTAGAGATGTAAGTTTAATTTTCCGTTTAAGAATAAGGTATCATACAATCTTAGAGAAAATTGCAGCTTGCATGACTAAAGCTGGATTACGAATGGTAGAGAGAGAACAAGTAGGTATATAAATTTCAATTTGTTGACTCTCGTCACATGAGGGTTATGGACTTATGGTGATCTTACTTTATAAGAGGTTAATATTGTCATGTCATTAAATATTTTTAGATTTCGAATTTATTAATCAATACGGCCATTGTGACCTTTTCAAGTTGGTGTGAATCCATCACTTTAATTGAGTAGATATTTTGTATTCAAACTTCTTCTCCCGTTTCAAATTCAAAAGATTAATTGTTCATTCTACTTTTACGAAAATTGTTCATCTCAAATTCAGTTTTTGAAACGGCTATGCAAGTTATCTCAAATAAATTTTAACGCGTCTCCATTACTATATTTTGTAGTTCAATTGGTAAAGTCTCCTTTGTTAGGGAGAAGTCTTTGGTTTGATTCCCCCCGCCTCTATTTCCATCCCATAAATCGAAACAAAAATTACTCTCCGGTGCCATTAAGAAAGCTCAATTTTAGGCGAGAATTCATGTTGTTTCACATCCTTCCTCTATCTAGCTCTAGTATATTATTGACTGATTTTTGGACTTTGGTCTTCAGTCTTAGGAATTCTTCAATTGGGTTGCTCTGCTGCTTGAATTTTGATCCGTAATTTGGGTAGTTGTTTTGGTGTTTTGGTATGCCAATGGGCGGCCCTCTGGATAGGGGCATTACAATGTGGAGATAGATAAATGAGTGAAACTCGAGCTGGGCTTTGAGAAAGAAGAAGAGACTTTGGCAATTGAAGATGCTGTCCAAGTACTGTTACAAGGTTTAGGCCAAGATTTAAACCGAGAAGATCATGCGGCTGGAGGAGTAGGCTAAGATATAAAGAAGTGCTTTATTTCCGGAAGTTGGACTGGAAACTGGAGTAGGCCATGCTGTTGTAGTATTTTGTGGTCTCAAACACTTCTCATATTGCGAGTCTTGCTAGCTTCCATTGCAAATATAAGTGTTTTCTCGGCTATGTCCCATCGGGTCAATGAGTTGTAGGCCTCACAAGCTCTCTGAGGTAGCCAATATCTTTGCCAAAAGGCTCCAAAATCCACACTGGCTCGCAGATGAGGTTTCTTCAGCTTTACATCATGGAATCAAGCCTGCAGGTGTTGCTGTAGTTCTTCAATATTCGCATTTTTCTTCCCAATTTATAATCATCCTTCCTTGTTTCAGATAAAACCAAAGACGGGGAAAGGTTGAGGTTTCTTGGGGTACAGGAATTTTCAAGAATAAAAAAAGTGGATAAATGGTGCAAGATTTTTACTTGTAAAATCTGAAGGCATAGTAAATACGGAGAATGCCTACTCGCCTGTTGATTAGTGTTGGTACCCGTCTTGGACTTCCTCCAAGATGGCCCAGCCAATTTGGGAATGGTTAGAAAAGTGGAGGCAATTATTCAATCTTTCGGTGAAGACCCGCTTAGATAACAACTTGTAGGAATTCCTACACATCAGATCGTGGTCAAATGGATCCTTTTTAAATCCAATGAAGAACAAATACATTCTGAGCTAAACCTATCACTTTGGTCCGTGTGAACACCATTTACTACCCTTTATGGTGTCGTTCATATAGGATATTTTGTAGAGAAATGATGAATCCAACAGGGAAGTCAGTTTTACAGTCAGTAGTACATTTCCATGGTTTCAATCTCCAAGCTCACGAGGCAGATTGCCAAGACTGTTTCAGCACTTTTAGGAGGTGTAATGGTAGTGGTGGAGGCTAACCACGTGTGTATGATCTCTAGAGGAATCGAGAAGTTTGGTAGTAAACAGCTACAATTGCTGTATCGGGTCGATTTTCAACCGGCCCTACCGCAAGGGCACTTTTTCTGCAGAATCTACCAAACTCTCCTACTATAGGATGATTTCTAATACTAAAAATACTAATGTGTTGTATTCTGTATTAAATTACTGGAGCTTTTAAATTCGTACTTAATTTAAAACAGTAAAAATCAAGTTTCCCTATTTTGATGCAGAAGCATATCTACAGACTGCATTTATTACCAAAACTTACGTACACTAGTAATTGTCCATAACTTTAGGTTTTGGGCCGTATAAACATGGGGTATATGAAGTAGGTGCACGAGCTAATAATCATAATCGGAGCCCAACCAGAGGTGTTTAATTGCGTGCCAATCAATGTGCGTACTTGGTGGAGGAGCATGATGACGCAGACAAAAATGAGCCGAGGCAATAGCAATGCCCATGATTATCAACACAAGTAAACACGCTGGTAGAGAGAACGATCCAACCTGCAAGAAATTCATATAATCATCATTCTTCAACACCAAAAAGAAATGGAAACTATTAATTTAAGACATCTTGAAATGAAAGTAGAGCCATCCATTTGACTGAGCAAGTAAATACTTGAAATACACATGAATATATATAGAATCCCCAAGAGTAATGTACCTTCGCTGCTGATGAATCTTTCAAGATAGGCCAAAACTTATCCGCAAACACTTTTCCAGGAAGATTTCTATCAGCGTGCTCAAGGGAATAGCGCAACATTTCAACTATTGCCAAATCGGTTGCTGGATCACAGCTTTCTGAAAGTGAAACTTGATCATAATTAATTTTCTGCTGATTTATCATTTGACCAAATCTGACATCAGAAAAATTGGACGTTTTTAATTTCATAACCTGGGATGTCAAAAATTTGTTTCTTTGGGTGAACCCCAAGCAACTGTCCCAGATAAACACGAAGCCGTGCACGATCAGAAAGGGAAAGCAAATCCCCGTGCGTGACAACAACAACAGGCTTATCATCTGTCACACAGGTAAGATAGAAACAATAAGTATCTCAATAATTCACGCATAAAAAAATATCATTAATCCAGTTAACATAGAATTATAAACGATTTAAGAATGTTATAGTACACCTTTAAATGACAAGAATGGGCAGTTGAACACTGAAGCAATCATTTGAGTATAATATGCATCTGGCTCATCATCAGCGTCCATTGATTTCAAAACTGAAAGCCCATTCACAACAAATATGACAAAATTAACCATCCTGATCTCTCTGGAGCAGTAACCATTTTGGCGAGCTTTACGCTTCATTGTGGTCTTCAAACTTGAACTATCAGAATCCCTGGAAAGAAAACCACAGAAGAAACATGGTTCAAGATAGCCCAGATTCTAACCACAAACTATAGGGACGCCCTTATATATTGAAGGAACAAAGGGTCATACAGCATTAAATACAGCACAAACATTCATACAGGCATTTATTCTTTCTACAAATGTTCTTTGTATAGATGATGTTCTTGAAATGAACCATAAGGGCACATGTTAACAATATCCCAAAAGGAAAGCCCTACGATGACATAATATCAACCTTATAACTGGTTCTCCATGACGAACACCCTTTGTCATCCAACGCTGTATCATTTCTATATTTTCAGATGAATCATAAGATAAACTGCGTGTGTCATATAAGCAGAAAGAAGTTGACCGTCTTGGGATCATATACTCTTGGAGAAAGTAGGTCCCATCTCCTACTGAGTGAGCTCCCACAGATAAAGTGTCTGCAATAGTTAAATGTTATTAAACTAACTGAAGATGTGATAAAGGAAAATATAATTTAAAGAAATATTTGATAGCATATGCCACATGTAATGGTTCACATTTCAAGAAGACAATAAATGAATTATTAGGTACATGATACTTGAGCCCTTTCTGGAGCAAATTTGTCAACTTCAACGACCCTCGAAATTCGATTAATAAGATTACTTTTTCCAGATCCTTTTGGACCAATCAATAAGAGCGATGACGTCTTTGGTACATTATAGTCGCTCAACTTCATTCCACCCACATTCTCAATCCATGCTCCAGGGGTATAGCTGTGAATAACAAAACACTTGCGTCAGTCTGTGGAAGCCCTTCAAACATCATAATGGATTGCAAAATTCATGGTTCATCACAATTCGTTCATTGTAAGCAATTAAATGATCAGAAAGATTGTTAATCTCTTCGGGTAATGGAAACACCATTGGAATAAATTTCGACAAAGCATAATTTGAAGAGTAAGGATCCATTTGTTCTTTTAGCATCTGATTGTTGAACACTGAATGCTGAAAGGAAACTCTAAAAAATATGCTTGATTTTATTTGGCTCTGAACATTGAAACGATTGCATTGAATAGGCACAACACTGAAATATATTTTCATGAAAGTGAAGCATTCAGCAAAGTGTGAATGCTGAATTTTAAACTCAAAAACAACACTGGACATCTAATCTAATCTAATCAAGTAGAAGAGAGGCTTATAATTTCTAAACTAAATAATAAATTGATGAAGGGCAAACTCTACAACACCTCAGGATTTCAGTTTTGGCCTCTTCCAAGCTCTTACTCCGATCCTGCAATTCGTCATAACTTCTCAAAACTTCATTATAAACACTGCGTATTCGCCTTTGATTTGCCTCTGCATCATCAAGGGGATTAGGATCAAATTGACCAAACTCCAAAGGAGATTTGGGTTTCATCGGATCATCCTCTACCTTGCCGTTTAAATCATCCACCCTGTAGGCCTCATTCAGTAGAGCAAACATAAACAAACATATATAGCTTACAAAAAAAGTAAATTGAAGAAACAAAAAGTACCTGAGAAGAGGGGGTGATGGAAGCGAATCTTCTTGCTCCAATGATGATTCCTCATCTGCAAATTCAAACCCTCAACTGTCTTCATGCACAACTAGGGCAATTGATATCTTAAGGAAGAAATAATTTTGTGAGGCACGAGTTACGAACTAATATAAATACTCATTTCAACCGCCATTAAAACTGGCATTTTTGATTTCTGATTGCCCCCGTAATATTTGTCATCAAAATAAATGACTGCGACTGGATTGAAACCTTGGTTACTAAGCAATATAGATTCATTTTTTATCAATGACTTATTTATTATTATCATTATTAAAGGTTTTTTTAACAAAAAGAATAAGTATATATCGAGTTACACACGATCGCGTGCGCGTGTGTATATATATATATATATAAGCAGGGAAGGGAAGGGAAGGGAGGATATGATGAGAGTACCAGTGGAAGTATTGGGGGGAGAGAGTGTATCGCCGCCCATGAGTGTTGGCTTGCTGGTGAGCTGCTTCTCTTTCAGTCTAATATAAATTGAGAGAGAGAGGACTTTTTGTTTAAGGTTGTTAATTAAATGGATTACACAATTTCTCCTTCCTCTTCCTTATGGAGGAAGGATATTATATATTTATTTATATTATAAAAAAAGAAATTTTTACGATAAAATAATAAATCAATCTAATATCTTAACATATACTCACAATAATATCTTTTAGACCATTAGACTATTTTTATACTCACAATAAGATTCACACACTAAGCATATACACAAATATAACTCTTACATCTTTTTAATTTTTTACAATATTTCTCTCTCA
This sequence comes from Lonicera japonica, assembly GCA_021464415.1. Classification (NCBI taxonomy): domain Eukaryota; kingdom Viridiplantae; phylum Streptophyta; class Magnoliopsida; order Dipsacales; family Caprifoliaceae; genus Lonicera; species Lonicera japonica. The sequence goes on from CM038463.1 coordinate 9,688,324, forward strand.
TCAAATTTTTAAAAAGCTTTCAAATACTGTAACTTTAAATTTACAAATTCAACTTTAATAAAATTTATATATTTGAAATATATTCATCAAGATCTACAAAACAAGATCCATTGTAATTATTAAATTATGTATAAAAAAATTCAAGAAAAGTTATAAAACTATAATGGCATAAAACTTATAAAACATTATAACTATAATGACATACTTAACTATTTCTAACTCATTACAACTAAAATTAAAAATTATAAAATATTCCGATCGAATATGTTTCAATCCGAACAGAGCCAAATAGGGTGGGATTTTTTTTATATTAGTGTCCAACCTGCCTCAAATATAATATTTTTTTCTTTTAAATACACTCATAACACCATTACAATATAAAAGGGTCGAAGCGATTTTAGGAGAATAATTTTTTATATTACAGTTCAATCTATTTTAAATATAATATTTTGTTTCTCTTTTAAATACACTCATAACATTATTACATTATAAAAAGGTCAAGGTACTTTCATGTATAATTAGACAAGTAACACATGTTTCGAGTGAGAATGACTATATTTTTAGTTGGACATGTTTTATTTTTACGATATCTTATCTATTTCCATCCTTAAGTAATATAGAGTCATATACATCTTCAATTTTTATATTTTTTACGTAATTATATTTTATCTAATTATTTTATTTTTTCTTTTTATTGTGCCAAACGGCCCAGGTATACCTTAATATATATATATATATATATATACACATAGGAGTAGAGTGTAGGAGGTGGTTTCGGGAGTGGAAATGGCAACTCTCGCTGTCTCGTCACGTCTCACTAGTAACCCTCTCTTTCTCTCGCCACGTCTCACTAACCCTTCCCAATCCTTCCGTATGTATCTAATTAACTTTCTTATTAATTTTTTTTAAACAAATAGAAAATACAAGGACTCAATTTCCTGAATTCTATGAAATTTTTTAGAACTCTATAGAAATAATAAAGGGACAGTAATGCAAATATGGTCAGCCGAGTGGAATTTTATTTTTTCAAAAAAGAGTTTGAAGCCGACAATGATAAAAGCTCAACTCTCCATTAAAACAGTTATAAATCTTTATAAGAGATAATTTGATTGAAAAAGACTACTCTATTTGTGTAAATCATTATAAATTTTAATAATTTTTTTTAACTCTAATCCATGACTATATTTTAAATATGTAACAGGAAACTTCAAATTTGAACCTCTCCACTGCAATTGAAGTGCATTCTTTTGGAATACAAAAATCATTATTTGAGAGTGCAAGTTGGTTAATTCCCATATAATTAGGGCAGTTGGTCAGCCAAAAGTCTTATATCAAAATCAATTGGTAGATGGTACGACTTTATTTGGTGTTCAAGAATTTATCCTAATAAACTTGATTATCATTCACGTTATCAACTCATAACTGCTTCACATCAAACAGTGATCAATCTTAACTTCATATGTATATAAAAAACAGTTGAATAAATCTACTGCGCACACCTTATAATATGGCAGTGTTATTGCCAAAACAATTATGATTACCATATGCTTTTTATATTTAGGCATGAACAATTACATCATTGCTAAAACATGGTATAGTTTTATAACAATACATTGTTTTGGCAACATAACCGCTAAGTAACACATTTGCTCAACTTATCGCTACGTAAAGAGATCAATGCCGCAGTCATTAATTTTTGATCCTAACCTGAATATGAATCCACAAGCCCATAACATAACTAGTTCCTCAAGAACAAATGGAATCATCAAAGCAATTATCAATAAAAATGCCTCTTTCTATTACCTCTGTAACTCTATTATTATACATCAAACACATATATTTCTACGTATCAAAATGGGATTGTGGTTGAAAACAAAGCACCACAGTTAATTATGTCAGTTCTTAATTGTCCGAAGTAAATAATACCCAATATATTAAAAAATCATATCAAGTTTACCAACGCTTCTAATCAAGAATGTTACTGTGTAGCTCACCCACTCGGTGACATCTCATCAAATGATTTTGACCATTGCTCTTCAAATAGCTCCGCAGATTACAAGCCAACTTGATAATCCAACACCAGTATCTCTAACCCGCATCCTGCACCGGCCGATCGCACATGCAATAAAGGTTGTACACACCGAACTAAGCAAGCAATAAAGGTTGTACGTAGGTCATGCAAAAATGACGCATTGTTCCACATGGGACAACAAATATGGATCCAACTCCTCTAGAGTTATTTCAATCACTTTCGAATAGAGTTGTGAATCTGGGCCCTTCGTTTAAAATTAAATGGCTGTCATAACAAATAGTGTTTTTGATGACTCATTTTGACAGAAACTATTTGTCGAAGTCTGAAGCATCTAATTTTAAGTAAATGGTTCAAATTTCTTCAACTCTCATTCATCACTCTAGAGGAGCCCGACACGCAGGGCCCACCTGCATACCTTTGTGATCTAGGAGGGAAGAGGGACCCACTTGGAGGATTACAGAAGAGTCGAAACTTTCCACCACCATCTAATATGGAATAACATATGGCAGTGCGGTAACATCAGCAGACTCAACCCGGAGAGCTTCTGCCCACACCTGATCCACCCCCTCAAATTGAGAAGAATCCAATTCCAATCTTGGTTTCTTTCCCCGGGAATCCCTGCAGCTAAACAGCCACTCTTGGTCATCAAAATCAGACCACTCAACCTTGGGAATGGAGAGTATTTGGCTTAGATACTTGGTATCAGGATGTGGAGGTTTCAAAGGTGCTTTGGCTTTCTCCTTCACTTGTACTTGAGCAGATGAAGGTCTCGTGGAGCAAACTTTTGCTTGTTCAGCCTCTATTGAGCCATTAACCGTGTGTTCCTTGTTAATTACCAAAATATCCCTCTCCCTCGCAGAGCCTAATTTGGGGGCTACTTGGCAGAATTCCAACTTTCTTCCGTTTTCGACTAATGGGTTAGAGAGGGGAACCTTGTTATCCACCCTAGCGTTACCAACTACCCCCAGCCTGCCAAGGTCTAAGGGTGCAGAAGTTTGGGACGCCTCTAATTTTCTTCCATTTTCCAGTATTGGGTGAGAGGCCAAAACCTTGATATTGGCCTTCTCACTTTTGAGGGATTTCGTTTTCCTTCCATTTTCTGGGACCAAGGAAGATGAAAATACTTGATTCACCTTACGGTTGTTGAGTGTGCCCTCCAACTTGGGCAGACATTCTGGTACAGTTTTCCAAGGTTCCAATTTCCTTCCATTTTCCACAGCTTCATGAGGGGAAGAAACAGGCCTTGGCAACTTATTAGGCCGAATGTCATTGTCTGTCACAAGTTGAAAGAACAACATACACCAAAGTAAGAAAGAAATTAGCTGACAAGATTATAAATATTCATAACGAAAGAATATATACCCTTAAATGATCCTCAAGTCGGTCAGTTGTCAACGTAAACATATTTTAGCCAGAAAAGTTTAAGCAACTAGCAAAAGCAAATCAGCAAGGATCGCATTAAGGATTGCAATAGAAAGTACATCAATACAAATGAACTCACCATGTAATCCATTCCTTTCAAGCTCCTTTCGTTTGCCAAGAATACCATCGCAATCAGAGCTGTTGTTGATCTCCTTCAAAAGTTGTGCTGGTTTTATGTTATGAACACCTACGGAATTCTTTTCACTTTCCCTTGGTTTTGGCTGATGTCTAGTTAGTTCCTTCTCCTTCTCCTTTCTCCTCCTTTTCCCTCCTTTTCCCACCTTTTATCCTTGGACTTGCTTTTCTTATCTCGATCTTTACTCTTGTGTCTTTTTTCTTTACTATCACCATTCTTATGTTTTTCCTTTTCCTGTTCCTCCATTCGCTTTTCGACACTGTGGTCCACCAGTCCAGCCAACACTTCAGCCTTTCTTTGATCATCCCCAGTGAAATTTTTAAGAAAACCATTTTCCATAGCCTTCGGGTTACCATTATTGGTATCCAAATTGTTGCCTTTCTTCTCTCGATCTTTACTCTTACGTCTTTTTTCTTTACTATTGCCATTCTTATGTTTTTCCTTTTCCCGTTCCTCCATTCGCATTTCAACACTATGGTTGGTCCCAGCCAACGCTTCAGCCTTTCTTTGATCAGCCCCAGTAAAATTCTTAAGAAAACCATTTTCCATAGTCTTTGGGTTAACTTTATTGCTATACAACTCATTGTCTCGCTTGTCCTCAAACTTTTCATTTCCTTCAACCAAATTGCCAATATTACTCTCCCCGACTTCCCGTGGAAATTCAGCACTTTTCTGACCTGTGAGGGTAGTTTTCTGAACCATATGATCCTGGGTTGCTCGATCCTCATCTCTAATCCTCTTACCCAATTCCACCACAAATTTTAGTTCATTTGTGTCACCCTTCCCAATGCGGTTTGAACCAGGCTTCTCTTCCGAGGTTCTTTTTGTTTCTTTATCTTTATGCTTGTCTTTCTTGTCTTTGCGCTTTTCCTTTTTGTCTTTCTTCTCTTTTTTGTCCTTTTTTTCTCTATGTTTTTCTTCAGTTCTCTCCCTGTCCTTTTTCTCTCTCTCTTTACCTTCTTTATTTTCCTTGTCCTTTTTATCTTTCTTACTCTTTTTCTCCTTGTGCTTCTCCTGAAATAAATATTCAGTTAGGCACATTTATACAAGTACATGCTGCATCTGTGATGATAAACACTAAGGCTCTAACAATAAAGATGAAATAAAGAAGGAGGAATCAAAATTCCCACCTAAATAATACGGATCATGCACTTAAAGCATAAGGTTTATAAGCATCGTAACAGAAATACCAGTAAGTGCTATGTCCAAAATTGCATTTTTATTATGTTCTAAAACTAGTGGTACATGTGGAAAATTATAGATCTCTACAACAAATAGGCCTATTTTTACAACAATGAACGAGTTCAATGAGCTTCCAATAATGATATGTGTAGGGAAAAGTATATAGATCGATTTTGATTTACAACTGAGTGCAATGCCAAATTACATAATAAGGAACTTGTTGAATCAATCAAAGTCCACCAAGGAAACACTATCGTTTTCTAGATAATGCACTACTTGAGCATGCTAAATTAACCTCTCTAGGAACTGCACCCATCAAAGCTCTTACTAAAGCATATTCAAGGGAGAAAATTGCATTTTGCAATGTGATACATGACAAAATAAAACACAGGGCATAATAGAATGTGATCCTCAGTAGAATAGTTCAATATCTCTTGCTTTTTTTGGCTCTCTATAAATCGAGTCTCTTCAGCACTGTCTTTGTCTCTGATTTTTTCACAAATCTACTACATACTTATCATAATTCCAATAGTTCCTCATTTGGTAGTCCAAAGTTTCCATTTTATCCCACATCAACTTTGTAAAAACCTTCAAAACCTGGGCACAAAAGATGCCTAATATGCAACTTTGAACTGAAACGTAGAACAAATCATGAACACGAACAAGGCTAAAAATAGCAATAAATCAATATCAATAAAATTACATGTTTTGAATCGTAAACCTTTGCTAGCGAGCTCTCATCATCAGGCCTAGCCTTCTTTTCATATCCTGGAGGTGGAAATGGAAAGCAGCGAGACATTGCACACAAAAAACCCTAAAACTTGCCCTAGCTCCTGATTGCGTAGTCCATTTCTTGGAACTGACCAGAAACAACTCTCTTGACCATACACCATGTCCTTGCACTCATTTCCTTCTTCGGCACTACTGCATCATCTTCACCGATTACTCCCAACTCAATATTCTAAGAACCGAAATTACTGATCTTCCCCCTACCAGCAATGCAATTAACTGAAGCTCCCCAAAAAGGATAATCGTAATCAAATCCACTTCTATATATAGTAATGTAATGATGATTATCTCAACCCGAAAGTTGTGTCGACAAATAAAGGGGTTCTAAAGATATCTAATTAATTCTCTTCCAATTCAACTTGGCCAATAGAGTATATTATCACCTGCCCATAATATGAGAAAACAATATCAGGACCATGTAAATAATAACTTACACAAACACCATCTAAGTGCAAAAGACCTTTTTAATTCACAAACCAGCTATTTGGGTTATAAAATTGTTTAAAGCAAAATTTCCTAGCAACCCTAACAAGATTCAGTGCAGAGAGACTCAGACACAGAGGTCCTAAACCAGAATATCTACCCTAGAAAATACTAACTATACCCAATTCAACTGTATCAATGAAGGATTCACAAACACAAGTTCTAATCACAACCCTAATAAAATCAAAGTGACAAGTGGGTTTATTTCCAAATCCATGAGCCAAAAAGTAGTTTGGTTAAAAGAAAAATCATAAAAAGAAAAAACTAAACCGAAGATTGCAAACCTTGTTTGTACTGGTACTGGAGTAAATTAAAAGAAAACTGAAATTTCTTTAGAAAATTGTGTCTAAGAGGTTGTGTGTATATGTAAGTAGACATTATAAGAGAGGTAGAGATAGAAGGGATCAAACAACAAGAAGAGAATATTATCTCACAAAGTGTGTCCATCTCTACCTCTATTCCTCTGTATGTACGTATATCATGTATGTTTGTATGTATGTATCAATCAATCAGACAAGGGTGTTTTCTGGGTATTCAGATCCTCAGATTCAAAATTCATCAACATGGGTTGTGGGTAATCAAAATCAATCAATTTTTTCAGAAGGGGCCGCCATCTTTGCCCATCCCCCTCTGTTACCCTCAAACACAGACACAGATAAAGAATCAATTCCTGTAATGAATGAAACCCTTGTGAAGGGAGAGAAAGTAAGAAGAAAGGGGAGGTGTGGTATTTATAGAGGGAGTGAGATGAGAGAGAGAGAGAGAGAGAGAGAGAGAGGCGTGTGAAAAGGAAGGATCCAGAGATAATGCGCTAGCTAGCAATAACACACGCATAAAAGGGGTGGGGGTTGGGGCTGGATATGGATCGGGTTTTTATTAACGCCATCTTTAATGGTGTTTTTTATTTTTGTATTTTTATCCTATGTGTCAATATTATTTTATAATATTTTTATATTTATTGACAATATATTTATATTGGTGTAGAGGGATAGAAAATATGGTCTCCAATAGTAATTTTTATTGTTCAATTTCTTCTTTACTTTATTCCATATTTAATGAAGAGAGAATTAGTGGGTGTACAATAAACAATGAAAATTTGCCATGTCACATAGAGAATTTCTATCACCATTTCAACATGTAGAAATGGTGATAGAAATTCCCAATCCCAATAGACTTCTACTTAGGATAGAAATAAAGATATAAATGCCAATTGAAAAAGATTTTTTCTATTATTCATTTTTATTATAAAAATTTGCTTGGATAGAAACACGGTTGGAGATGGCCTAATAATCCAAACTCAGGTGAACACACACATTTATGATTTATTGCCCCCACCATACACAACACAAATGGTTACTTTGTGGTTTTTATTTTATTTCAACTTTCCCCCCAAGACAAGAGGATAGAAGACACTTGGTAATATGTAGACCAAATAATAACCTATCGTGGCATTTTTGTTCGTCTATTTCTTATATCATTTCATTTTATACTAAATTTTAAAAGGGGTTTTTTTTAGTTAATAAGATATTTATTTGAATTTAAGAAAGATTTTAAGTTTTAATTTCATCTGAGACGAAAGAATTTTCATTATTATTATTATAAAGAAAATAAGTTTAAACCTTCTTTCTTTCAATAAAAAAAATTAAAAATAATAATTATAGGTTACATAAATTGGGGTAAGCTTTTAGAAAAAAAAATGAAATTCAATTCTTGACTTATAAGTTTGTTAAGATGTTATCCTTCATCTCTCAATTTTGCAACTAGTATCTCTTAGTTTTACAATTATTATCTATGACATTGAGCCTTACAAGAGGCAGTATCTTCGGTGATGTAGATACTCACAATATTTATTGTATATGTGTGTGAAGTAGATATTATAAACAAATATTACTAGGAACTTGCATCTTTTAAAAAAGAAATGAGGGACCGGATCCTAAAAATCTCAAAATTGTATGTCTTGAATATTTGTTTTCTTTGTGAGTACGTTAGTTTCTGATAATTATTATACTTTTTTTGTTGGGCAATAAAATTCATCTTTTCTGTACTAATTCAATTTATACCGAACTTACCCGGTAAATATAACCAATCTTTCATTATCGTTTTGTTTTTGATTTTCAAATTAAAAGAATACATCTTTCATTTTTTAAACTTTTTAATAGATATAGTCAGTTTAATACTATCAACTACTAAGAATAACAATTATTATTTACTATGACGAGACTTGTTATATTTATTACTTAACAGAAGTAAATGAGCTCTCAAATTGTTTTTGGTTCTTTGGAAACTCATTCTTTTTGATGTAGTTAAAGCGGTTTTCATAAACAATGAGTTTTTTCATCCAAATGTGGTAAACAAAGTAATTGTAACTAGTTTTTATATAGGTATTTTTAAATGTACCCATGAAATTATTGTTCTCCCCATTAAATTTTTTCAAATACTGAAATTTACTTAATTTTATTTTTCAATTGCCAAACAAGACTCTCTCTCTTTCTCCATTAATATATCTATCTAGTTTTGCATCCTTTTGGCGCCGGCCAGATTCTGGCCGGTTTTCATAAGAGTAAAAATCTTTCACGAAAGGCGAATGCTAAATTATTCTTTGGCGTCCGCAATTGTGCTTTGGCAGACTCTCTACGCCAACCTACAATGGCTAATGAAACATCATCACTAGATTTTCGTCTCTAAACACAATCTATGGTGTGCTGTGTAGAATGAAATGCATCATTTCATTTACAATGAGTAAATTGATTTTATTAGATTAATTTATAGAGGTTAATACAACAGATACGTGATACACAAATAAGGACACACACATATATAGCATACATAGTTTAAAAGCTTAGGCCAATCCACTTTTGAAAAGCCATGTCTTCTATTTTTTGGCTAGACTCAATTTCATCAGTTACTCCATTTTTTCACCCTAATTTGCTTACCAAAAAACATAAATTGTAGGATTGTGGAAGTTTTAAAAGTGAAACTAATTTTATAAAGAAGGTTTCATTGTTCAACGTTCTTGAAAAAATGAAAAACGATGATCAATTCGAGAGAATCAATTTAGAGAGAAACACAAAGAAGTAGATGAATGATGATAATTGAAATATTAGATAAGGGATCGTTTGGTTTGTAAAATTGAGATTTATCTATCAAATTTTGAAAATTAGCCAGCGTTAAAAGAATGATTTTGCGGGTGAAAACAAAATTAGCCTTTTACATTGATAATATCAATTAACCACTTGTTTTGAATTTTCCTTACAAACTAATATTTTATGCAAATTGCACTATTTACACATTAAAGAAGAAAATCTTTTGTGCAGCTAGTTTAATCAAACACGATTACACAATCTTCATTTGAAACGCCCGAAAAACTTAATAAAAATCTCATTTCATTTTAAGCAAATTGGCCAAAAGAATTATATTGTTCACATTTTGAGAATAACCACCCTAAAAGAATACAATAATGAAAATGCACCGAATTAATCAACCAAGTAACCAATGCATTTTTTATCATTATCGTTTAGTCACTTAATTTTATTATTTAAATTAATACACGTAACATTGAGGTGCCCTTTAGTCCCGTTCACGAAGAAGATTGCAATTTAAATATTTCGTCATATACAACATCTAACAATATTTGAATTTGTATAGTCGGATTAATAAACATGGAAAAGATTAGTTTTATACATTTATTCTTTTATTTTAAATGTCATACTAAATCCGAAATTGATTTGCCAAAAGCTTCCAACGCTTATATTAGGATTTAAATTGCTAATCCTTCCCGTTCAAATTAAGTTTCCCACTTTCCTTTCTAGAATGCCTAAAATCCAAAAATTCCTTCGTTTTCTGGGACATAATCATATACCACAACACATCTCACAATAATAAGATTCTACTGAAACAGCTGAAAAAGAATATAGAACACACTGTAAGTACACTTTAAACTATCATTTCATTTAAGATAAAAGCTGAATGAAGAATAATTCCACGAGTAACAAAGGGTTATTTGTATCTACAAGAAATGTATATGGGATGAATAGTCCTCGTGACATTTTGATTATAAACGGTCAAATGGGATGGATACTTACAGTTTTTTTTCTCTACAAGTTCTTGTTATTTGATCGTTAATATGAATCACACTCAAAGGCATTGACCCTGCTGGAAGGGAGAGGACATAGTCAAGAATGTCCGATCCAGGATGTTAGGCTGCAACGATGACATAGCAAATCCTCTTGATTCTGGAACGCCAATTGGTGATGAATGAGGAACCGGACTGCCCCATAGAAGAAACCCAAAGGCATATTAATGACGTCCAGTGAAAAAAATTAAACTTACTATAACTACAGAGATAGCTTTAACTGACCTAAAAGATAAGGATAGCGAAGAATCAACTGGTGCCCTAATTCCATGGTGATCAGGAGGAAGCAGTGACCAAAAAACTGGAAAGTGGCAGAAGCTAAACTTATTAAGATTTAATTGCTTCACTGAAAAGAAAATTGAAACCTGCAATTTAGAGGATACACTTCTTTCATGGAAATAGTTGCTATTATGAAATTACCTGACTGCTGTGTGTGATCCTCAAAACCAGAGCAAAACAGTAGATCCTGCATCAAGTTTACAATCTTTTAGAATAACAGTAAAATCAATTGACCTTAAGTCGGTGATATTGTAAAACACACATCCAATCCACTATTTCACAGTTAGCGTCCGTTGATGGAGCCTAGAAACTCACCTCTCTTGTATCTTGAGCCTTTTGGACCATCTCTGCCAAAACAAAAGGAAAAAGAAATTTCCTCAGATGAACATGCAATTGCATGGGTGGGAGAGAGAGAGAGAGAGAGTTTTTCATTACCCAAGTTGGAAACACTGGGGTTCACGGCCAGGGTCAAGCCAAGAAAACAATCATCCGTTTCAGTGTCAAAGTCCCAGAGGTTTAACTCCAGGCTTGGCGAGGCTCCTGTGGGAAAAAAAATTGCAATTAAATTAAAAAGAGAACACAGTTAAGCAAAACTACTTACCCATGTTATATATAATAATTGGGCCCAAAATACTCACCCATGTTATTTAGCTTCAGCTGAAGTGGATCCCCCTTAAGTGGACGAGGAATCCACATACCAACCTATCCATAAAGGGACTCACATGTTAGGTTATTATTAATTAAACAATGACAGATAAAATAAAAAACTGATAACAAAGCTGAGAACAAAACATTACATAGAAAAATGGATGCTGTAAGCATTGATCTGCAGTTGGCCTCCTGCTTGGGTCCCATGAACAAAGTAGCTACGGACAGAGAAAGGAATTAAATATTCAAACATAGTAAGTTTTATGTCGTCAATTCGCTTATATTGTACAGATAAAAGCCCACCTTAATCAAGTCAATTGCTTCCAAGCTTGCATTCGGCATAAGATCTGAGAGATTGGCAGGCATAATCTACCAGAAAAGTAAAGAAATGGAACTGTTAAAAGAGGGAGAGTGTGTGTCAGCAAAGGTAGTCCAATCACCATATGCCAAAACCTCACCTCTGCATTACTGATACTGATTAAACCAGAAACATTTCTAGCTTCAGGAAAGGTAGTCCAATCTGGGGTCCCAAGAACACAGCATATCTTGTACAATTGATCCAGCTCACTGCCCATGGAAAAAGGGTAATTTGTTAGATATGTAAATGCACAGCATTTTCAACGAAGTTTCGGTCCAAGTAAAGGGATTTTACAGATTTTGAAAATTTTCTCCAACTTTTTAAATAGAAAAATTGATGTGGGGAATAAATAGTGCACATTTTCATTAGTAAGTGCATGTTACAAATTGGAACTAATTGATTAGCAGAAACAGAACTATCTTCTATGAAGCACGGACACGCTCTTCAAGGTCACGTGTCGGGCCCGACATGTGGCCGACACGCAAGTCGGGGAGTGTCGTTTATTTTATTATTATGTGTCCCGACAGGTAAAACCCGACACGTTGGGGGGTGTTTTAAACATTAAAACCTAAAAATGGGTCAAATTTGAAATAACAAAAAAATATTGGAGGCCTCAAACAATAATAGAAGAATTTAATAATAGAAGAAGTGAAATACAAATCTGAAATCTCATAAACCCTAGCCCCCAACTTCCCCATCATCTTTGACTCTTCTCTCCCATAAAAAGGTAAGCTACTCTCTCTCTCTCTCTCTCTCTCTCTCCCCTTTACATATACACATGTATGTATAAATAAATCTATACACATCTTGAATTGATATTACTACAGCTATGTCTCTCTCTACACATGTATGTATAAATAAATCAATTTCAAAAATGAACTGTTGGTGCTTCTGTGTCATCAGTTGAGGATGATGTAACTAAGTTAGTTTAGGTATTTGGATTATTAATGCAACCTAGTTTCATTTTATTAAATTCTTAAATATGTATAATGTTTATTGCATGTATATAATTAATTAGGAAAGTGTACCCCAACCCCCCCCCCCTCCCATGTCGTGTCCTACATTTTGGAAAAATTGCGTGTTGCGTCGGAACATGTGTCGCATGTTGTGTCTTTGCTTCATATATTATCTTTCACTTTCGTTTAATCATGAGAATGACAAAAGTAGGAAATAACATCACCTTTCACCTGGGAAAACGGGGCACGAAGTGAAAAGTTCAGTTAGTATTGCACCAACTGCCCACATGTCTGCGAAAATAAAAGAAGAATTGATTGAAAAGCAAAATGAAATCCTATCTTCCAATATTGATATCTTTGAAAGACATAAAGGAACATCTAATTGGGATTTGGGAATTGAGAAGAATTTTCAAATAAATGGAATAAAAATATTACATACCAATGGCAGGAGTGTAAACTGAAGATTGCAACAAGACTTCTGGGGCTCGATACCTAACAGAGAAGGCAGAGATAGATTACTAATGGAAAGGTGTATAATTTAGTTGTATTGACTGAAGAATACAAACTCACACAGTGGATATAATAGAGTTAGAAGAAATGACTCACCACCGGGTGGAAACATAATCAGTAAAAGGAGGCATTGACAACACTTCTCTAGCCAGTCCAAAGTCGGCAATTTTAATAACGTCATTCGTCACCAGCAGATTCTCTTCAAGTACAAAGGACATTTTATTAAATAGCTTTACAACAAAATTCCTCCCCTCGTATAATAGAAAATGTACACTGCTAATAAATGTCATACCGGGTTTTAAGTCCCGGTGAAAGTATCCATTTTTATGCATGTGAACAAGTCCCTGCAGCATCTGAGACATCAAGCATCTAATCTCTCCCTCTTCGAATGGTCTTTGCCTTTCCCTCATTATTTGGTACAAATTATGTTCCTAGAGAGATGAAGTCCATAATAAATTATCACATATAAAAGGTTGAAACATGGTACTAAGGGCTTCAAATTACCATGTATTCAAATATGAAGAACAGCTCATTATTTTCCCTGACAATCTCCTTCAACTTTATAATATTGGGATGATTCAATTTACGGAGGGCCTGCACCAATATATATATATATAAATTTAGCATACATTTTACCAATAGTTCTTGTCAAAATGAAGAACCTGTGCAATGTTCTACCTACAAATAACAGCAAAGGTGCGTACCTTAACTTCCCGTAAATTCACACATTCTTCCCAGAAATAAAACTTTCTCTTCATTTTCTTGACTGCAACCTGAGACAAAGATAATATACCTTTGTATTATTGTTAGCAACAGTTAACAATGTAAAGTTAATAATTTGATAAGTAAGAAATTCTCACAATCTCAGAGTTTTCCATATTAATGGCCATATATACACTACCGCAAGTTCCATCTCCAAGCTCTTTCAAAATTTTATATCTAGAAGAATAATGCCACATAAAACAAAAATTATAAAGTTCAGCAGATGCATATCTAAATGGCTTTATGGAGATAGGCGATTAACAACAAACTCACCTTTCCATTATCGGTGTTGCTGTAAGTGAAAAATCAAAATTTACTCAATGAACTTGTAACCTCCAAATAGAGGTTTCTTCTATACTGCCAACACAGTGTTCCTTTCTTGCTATTAGGAAAATATTAGTGCTTGATTGTAGCATATAATACAATATGTAATTAAGAGCCCAGTTCTCATAGTAAAGTTGATTAAACGTTGAAACAAATTTTATCAACATCCTTATATGCAGCCTCTACAAGCTGCACCCAAGGGGTATCATCTAAAAGCTAGCACAGCCATCTGCAAAGGCTCTTTGTAACTACAGTGAAAGGGCGATTCAATCTCGTCCAAGAAAATTCACAAAAATCAGTGTAATTTGCTTCCATTTACTTCATACTAGCAGCCATCTGTCAGGAAATTGAGCACCTTCAGCTGCAAGTAACAAGAAAATATAACAGAAAATCCTACAATATAATAAACCCCTAAATAACATAATCCATCAGATTGAAGAAACAAAGGTTGGACTTGTCTATGTAAAGACAGGATTGAAGAAACAATATGATGAATTGACAAAGATGAAATTCTAGGTTTCGAATTAATCAAGTCAAGGGCTCTTTCAATCAACCACACGGAGAATAAAAATGTTCAATTGCAAACTACAGCTTTTAGTTGTTAATGTAATTACAGATCGGTTTTTCAAACTCAAAATTGTAGTTGTTACTTACAAACCCTAAATTCGTTTCTTTGGGGTTTTCTTTAACCACTTCAGCATCAATTCGAATTACGAACAAGATTAGCAATCGTAATTGAGCGAAACTAATAGACAAAGAACAACAAAACACTAAAAATACAATTTTGTCTCACATTAATCGCAAATACACAAAATGCAAATCGAAGTGGCAGATAAATTTCGGATCAAAAAAAGCCAAAATTAAAACTCTAATTCACTCAATATACATAATTTTTTACAAATAATTGGATACATAGAGGGATTGTTAATAGATTGGACTCACCGTGATTGAAGAAATTTACTATTTGAATTACAAAGATGTAGCAATGCAAGAGCGATTTCGTCGATAACAAGAGAGAGCCCTGTTGGGGGCATATAAATCCGCAGAAGAAGCTTAGAGAAAGAACCCAAAAAAAAATAAAAAATTATATCGTTATAAAAATATAAATTATTATTTTATTTTTATATTTTATGGGGATAACTACGATGACTTTGTTGTATTTTTTTATTTATTTATTGCAACGAAGTCTCCTATATTTCAGAAATTAGTTTTCTAGAGTTGACGGTGTTTAAACTCCGGTCAGCTTGCCCCCACTTTGGTCCTTATTAATTCGCCGCACCTTGAGAGCTCTTTGAAGGGGTTAAAAGGTGTGGCTAGCTAACCTCTAGGCCAATTCGTGGGGTTTATAATAACCACTCTTAATATTGAGGTATTAAGTATATGTGTATTTCAGCGGGTAACATAAACATGGATACTTACTTAAATTGTTATATAATAAAATATTACATGACATGTTAAATCTTTAAAAAATACGGTACAAATAAAATAAATATAATATTATATCAATGAAATGTAAATCTTAAATTCAAAATAATCAATAATATAGTTAATTGTGTTTTGAGAAAAGAAGAGTTAAGAGATTCGATTCTTATTATGTAATTCAAAGTAATCAACAGTATAAAGTTATAAACAAAGAAATTTGTAAGAAACATATGTGCAGCAAATTTAAGCACATAAGCACTCTAAATAAGGGGGAAGTGCACTAACAGTAAAACATTTTTATCTCAAAATCATAATTCATTAATCTAATATGCCACACGAATTCAGTGTAAAACCAAGAAAACAAGGAACAAAAGGCAAGGAACTAGACCAAATGAACATGATTGTTAATAAAACAAAGCAAAATTACAATATCATGTCCATACAAATCAAACACAAAAACAATATAGCACCTTTCAATCTATAATTCACGCACAAACTCCCATTTCCAATAGTTACATACATGTTCTTTTAGGTCTTATACATATCAAACTAACATAACAAAAAAAATGCAGCACATTTTTCACGCACAAACTCCCATTTAGCTAACATTTCCTTTTTTTTTTTTTTGAACAATTTAGCTAACAGTTCCATACACATTCTTTTAGATCTCCACAATGATTTTTCCGGTAGCGTGTCCGTCCATGCTCCTAGCCCAAGCATCCTCAGCCTTACTTAAGGGATGCTTCGAATCAATCACCGTCTTAAGCTTCCCTTCCTTTACCAAATTAACAAGATACTCCAAATCCTTGGGGTTTGGAGTAGCGAAAAGGGGAACTAGTTTCTTCTTTGAACAGGTGAGTTTCTTCAAAGCAAAAGTCAAGAAAGCGCTAGGACTTGGAGTAATAACAATTACCTTCCCTTTTTCGCTTAAATTAGGCTCGAAAGTTGACCAAGGAATTCCGGTGGGGCAGTGCATCACGGCATCGTATTTTTTGCCCGACGGGCTTTTAAGGGCTGCCCCCTCTGGGGTTTTGTAGTCGAGTACCTCATCCGCCCCTAGGTTCTTCACGAATTCTGCGTTCCGGGCCCCGCAAGTGGCTGTCACATGCATGTTCCCAACCTTAGCTAGTTGGATCACGTAGAGCCCGACACCTCCCGAGGCGGCTGTGACGAGAATGTTTGACCTGGGCCCATTTCCATCGAGCTTGATTCCCGCGGCCTGCAACATCTGGTAAGCCGTAATAGCAGCTATGGGTAGGCCCGCGGCTTCGGCAGCCGATACTTCGGGTGGCCTTTGAACCATCGCGCTTGGCTTAGCCGCAACATACTCAGCTAGCCCACCTCCACTCTGTTGTTCAATCCCACGAGTAAGTATTCATTATAACAATTGTAACAGTGACGTGATATAACAAATTTAATATTGTTCATTGAATTTGTAACACAAATTTTGGATTCCCCATCATGCAAGGGGGATTTAGATAATTACAAACAACAATTGAAGAGCTCTGAACCTTTGATTTTGTTATCTAACGGTTATCGTTCAATATATATATATACATGTTGCACCACGTCCTCGTTACGAAGGTTGTATCCAATAATTTCCCTCGGTTTTGTTAGCACTAAGTATTGATTTCTTACCCATGTATTAAATACGAGGTATTACCGGTGCGAATAGCAATATTTGATTATTCTTAGAGAATTATTCATGCTTAAGGCTCTACTCAGACTCCTGAGGATGGAATGAGTTTTTTTTTTATTTGTAGACGTCCCTTAATTTTTTAAAAATAAAAATAAATTTTGACTGCGCAATGCATAATCCTTTTGTATAGAAAAAAAGAAGGGTACAAAAGAAGAAACAGATGGAAGCGTGATTTTTAGCTGTTGGATTAAAAATTGGTTGATATTGATCCATAGATGTTGGGTTCGCGTCAGTGGTTTTATCAAAAATCGAGGAGACGAAGCAAAATTTATCCAATACGATATGATTTTTCCATGGGTTTTAAGTTCAAAGTCAGGCTTTGCGGATTCCAAGAAGCGAAGAGACACATAATAATCAGAAAAAGAGGAACAATATAAAAGAAGAGAAAGATCACACTCACAACAATATAGGCCACGACTTTATCACCAACTTTGAAATTTTTGACAGCATCTCCAACCTGGACCACCTCTCCTGCTACATCACTAACTGTTCCAACAGAAAAAATCTTGAATCCAAAAACCTACATATTAAGTGCTTCCCTAAGTTTGCACTTTGCAAAACAAATATAAGTACTCAAATGTAAGTACATCAAATGTAAGTACTCATACAAACATATTATTCTTTTAAAATATTTCTATTTCACCAACCTTCATTCAAGTTGCACAATGCAAATTTATTCAACTGAAATTAAATAACAATTCTCATGTAACATGGGTATGTAAAGAAATTCAAATGTAATCCTCGGTAACAGAATTCGGATTAAAAAATAATTTTAGACGTTTGGTCTTCCATTTCCTACCATATTGATAAACCCTCATTGCTCTGCATCCATAGCTCAACTCTCACCAACCTCTGTTTCTCCACAACCCTTTATTGATTTATATTTTTTTGATAAGAAATAGGAAATTTAATTCTATTCATATAGATTCGAGTACAAAGTACAGAACTCCTCAGAATTAACACACGGTGTGAATTTTTCCACCAACCTTTTATCAGACATATGAAACTTATCAGCTTATTGAGATGTCACACCCTTAAAATATTTTGAAATCAGATAGTTATATTTTATAATTCTAATTATGAAAAGGCATATTTTCAAGAAACTAAGATACTATACTCAATTTGTAACAAGAAGCGAGTGATCAGATACGAATTTGAAGTTGAGACAGCACATAGCTAGATTAGAACATCATATTTTCTCTTTGGATATAACACACATGCAAAACAGATCTATATTTAAAAATCACAGCTTTGAAAACGAAAAAAAAGGGAGTACAAGAAATGTTAATCAGACTATCTCAAATTAGTAGTTACACTTTCCCTTTCAAGATGTTTCAAATGGATAGTCAATCAACAAATCAAATCTCACAATAGAAGATAAGTTGTAATCTCTTGACCAATGATTACAAGGAAATTAGAGTATACTTTACGGTCCGTTTGATAACATGGTAATGGAAAACAAAAATAGTTGATTTTTGTGAGAAGTTGAAAAATAAGTTGAGATATCTTCTTACTTTGTGACTTTTTTAATGAAAAAAATTTCTTCAGTAGTTGAGGAATTTTTATTTTTATTTTTTTCTAAAAGTAATAAAATACAGAGTACATCTATTCATAAAATTGAGTATGAGATACAAAGCATCTCATCACATATTTCAACTTATTTTCCATCCTCTTACATATAAAGTGTTTTTCTTATATTTTCTATGTTGCTATCAAACCAAGCCTTAAAGTAACAAACTCAAAATGAGACTATCAATTTGGAAGAGAGGGAGTACTACAAATGTAACTCAACTAACCTGGTATAAAAGGAAATTTTCGGGGTAAAAATGGACGAGCCACTCCGTTCTGAATTTTCCAGTCGAGGGGATTTAGGCTTGCTGCTTCTATTTTTAGAAGAACCTGCTCTTTTCTTGGAGTAGGAAGAGGGACTTCGACATGCTGCAAATATCATAAGATGAAATTTTTAACCAAAATTCAGTTTAATCGGATTCGGGCTAGCACCCCATTTAAAAGCATGTGTATGGAGCCTCAATGCAGTTTTGTCAAACTCAAGCAAATAATAACCAAGACCCAAAACACTTTCAAAAAGTTGGTTCATGTAAAGATCCTAGTGTTGTAGGTGGGCTGACATATATCTTGTGGGTGGCTACAGTTGATGCTGGCAGGCTACACAATACTAATTGACATACTATGTGTTGTCCTACAAGTAAGAGGCCTTGTGGAGACAAAACCGTGTGGGCATAAGCCGAAAAACGACAATATCTTATTAGGTTGGATTAGGACGTAACAGATCAATACACTTCGAAAATACACCACATAAAGTAGGGGGAACATGGGATACTCCACTCATAATGAGATGTTGCGGGTCTGAAATGCTGGGTGGAGGAGTTTCAACTTGTAATTGAAAATGAGAATGCTTCTTAAGTGATAAACTGAAAATATTTACACTGCACAAAGCTAGAGACTTGAACACTTCCCTTCGAAATAAAAGAAGAAACATGTACATAACTGATATAAAGAGTATCAACATTCATGGACAGTAGGATGAGCAAAAGAGAGAAAACTGAATGAATCAAAAGTTAAAATGTAAGCCATGGAACAAATCAAAAGGCAATACAATTACTTCCACTTTACCCAGGAAGTACCAAATTCTTGGAATCTTCACACAGAGCAACCAAAATGCCAAATGCCAGCTTCAATAGAACGGGGTAAAATCTTTTGCTTCGCCAAAACAATTTTGAATACCTTTGTATGTAATTTCATTTTCACCAAAATATTTTCTGGAACACCAATTCCAAAGGATGAAATTGGGGCTCCCAAACACCTTGTAAAACATTTCACACTTTGATGTTATTTCAGAACATAGGTCAACAAGCTAAATCCAGAAAGCCAGTGCAGATATCCACAGAATTTGGGTGTACTAGTTCACTTGAGGTTATTAATTTTATATTGGATAAACCTTTTATACATAGTATAATCTCTATAAAATAATACGTCTAGTCTATATATCAATATATCGATGAAGAAGTTAACGATGATACACAACCTTTTGTACCAGTTTCACACAAGCTAGGAAGCAATCAATCAAATTGTCAATGGAACTACAAAACTTCTACTTGCAGCAATACAATGTGTAGATTGCGAACAATTAAAGATGTGGTCGATTAAACTAGATTTAAGTTTCAACAAAAGACAAGTTACTCTTAATTCATATATATATTTTTAAAAAAATATCCCATAGTGTATTTTTTAACTAATTATAATTTTATAGAATATTTGGATCCTATAGAATGTGTGACTTGTAAAATGAATATGTTGTGATATACATCACTTAGCGGTTTTTCCCCACCCACCCTCATAGAACTAGATTAAGATCATAGCTTGTAACTTTAAAAAGAAAAAAGAAATAGATTATCAATTGACCATTATTAATTTAATTAGAGAGGTTATACTGTATCTTTAATAATTCACTCATAATATATATATATATGTAATATACGATTGGAACACATGGTAATCCCACCTCTGAAAGCTTCTTGGAATAAAAAATTAAACAGTTGCAATATTGAATTAAACAAAAACTTAAAAGAGAATCCATCAAAATAGGACAAAAAAATAATATGAAATTTAACCTTGAGACCAGCAGCACCTCCTCCATAACTATCGTAAGAAACCGCCTGCATAAGCTTCGCCGCCATAGTCGTTTACAGAGGCTAAAGTTGCACCAATTTAGAGGCAGGGGGAAGATATATTTATAAGATACAAAATGCCTTAAAGCTGATTAAATATTTGTACAAATTGACGTGAACACTAGTAATATAACTTCTTAAAGTAATGGTAAATTTATTAAATTAAACCACATATATACAATATGTTGTCTCTCTTCGCTTTTTAGAATAATAATATAGGTGTATTTAAAATTAAATAACAAATACAACTCAATCTAATAAAGAAATATGGGACGCACCAAAATTCAATTCTTAAAAATTATGTTAGCAAACTCTATGAATCGACTAAGGCGTTTTTACTACATCATCATTTAAACCTATATATGACTTTGTCATTTGATTTGCAAAACCAAATTTTAATATTCAAAATTATAGTACGGCACTGTTATATATTTATACAAATTTTTAATATTCAAAATTCCTGAAAAGAAGATCAAGTTGATCTTTATGAACAAACCATTAACAACCCGCTTTCAAATAGGGCCAAAAAAGCAATAATAAATAATAGTAGAAGTATGTACGGTAGAAATTAAACGCCCATGAAATATAGCATCATTAATTACCATATATATTATATTTTAAAAATATAAAACCATCACAAGTGGTTCCAAAGCTCAATGGTCGAGAAGAAAAGGGAAGTAGAGAATCTAGGAATGGTAAAAGCGTGTACCAAAGAAGGAACCGGCGTATAAACTTGAATAGTCTACGTAGCTGTCGTTTTCTTGGTCAACTAAGTCGCATTTGTTGACGGTCCAGATTGATTAATAATGCATTTGAAAATAATAACACAAATTGTATAATAGTACTAGTTTGATTACCATAAATTTAAGTATTGAGGTCGACTGAAAATACTAAGATCTAATTATCATAAGCAATAAAACAATTGTCACCAACTATAAGTTCACATTGGCGAGTAAAAATTAGTCAATATGCATAAAAAGTTGATTTAAATACCTCTTGGTAAAAATTAAAATAAAAAACGTATTAAAAAAAATTAATAATAATATAATAATAACGCTATGTAGTCTATATTATATTAAAGATAGATAGTGTTAAATGTTAATATGTACTATGCATCAATGTTTTAAAAAGCGTGGTTGTGCATACGTCTAGGCCCGCCTTGATGCACTTTTGTAGAAAAATACCCCAATGCGTATTGAGAAGAGCATATTGTACATTAGGCTTACATTTTTTTTAGTTTGGGCCGACACTTTTCAGGTCTAGGCATTGAAGGCTATGCCTTTTGTGCTTTTTTTAAAGAAGCACACTAAACAAAACTACTTTGTTTTAGGGGAAAAAAAAGGGAGCAAAACCCTAAAAGCATCTGCAATAAATATATATAAACTAGGGGCTTCTGGCTCTAAGGACAAAAGTCTTATTCTCTATCTATTAAAGGACACAACTTTTAGACCAATAGTTTAAGATCCAAAGTTTTGTTTAAAGTACAAACTTTAGCACAAAGGACATAAAATTAAAATTAAATTAATATAATTAAGAAGCTAAGCTAAATTATACTATTGTTATTCCTATGATGCCCTTTCCATGAAATTAATTACTAAATTAATCTGAGCCCTAAAATCTTGTAAGAAATTAAAATCCACGAAAGCAAATAATTTTAAATTCAAATTCAAAAAAATTAAATAACTTCAAGCAACCTAATGAATTTTACTAATTTTTAAACTCTTACTAAAAACTAAAATCCAGGAAGTCAAACAATTCAAAATACAAAATTCAAATTTAAACAATAATCATCTCAAACAACCTAATCAATTTGACAAGTAACACACAACCACCAATAAAGACATAAAAAAAATAACACATTACAACACATTGAATTTATTACATGTGTGAAAAAATATACAATCATACAAAAATAAATTTGTACGTGAAAAATGCCTATGAATGTGTTAACAATTAACATATATACGAAAAATAATAATCTTTAGACATACAAATGTTAATAAAATTCAAACATAAATATATTAGACATATTAAGTTTTGTATACATTTATATCTAAGACATATTAAGTTATATATGTAGGCATTTTAAGTTTCATATACATTTATATATAAGACATATTAAGTTATGTAGGCATTTTAAGTTACACCAAACACATATACATGTATAATTAGAATCAGACATATTAACATAAATTCATAATCTATAAGACATTTTAATATATAATCAAACATTAATGTTTAATACAAATCACAACACCTAATTTCTTAATATATTTTTGTGAAATTGGATTAGAATAAATGAACAATAAATAGGGAAAAGAGAATTCTTACACTTTTTCTCTCATATATATGACCGCCTCAATGCATCCTAAAGATAACCTTTTGAACAAAAAATAAACCAAAGAGAGAGATATCATTATATAAATATATGTGTTTGTTAGAGAGAGAATATATCCAAACCAACAAAAAGGAAACAAAATTATATAATTGCTACAAGATATATATAGAAAATATAACGCGCGTTTAATGGTAGTGATGAATATACATCTTGAACCTTCTTTTTAAGATGGAGGTATAAATGTACTAAAGAAGCAATTAATAGGATTACTTCTGAATGTAAAAATAAGAATATTTGTATTTGTAACTTGTAACTTGTATATAAATGAATTTAATTAGTACAAGAGTTGGCTCTGTACGTTGTTCTCAACTAGAGAAAACTTAGGGCTGAGAGAATGATCTTCCAAGCAAGCGTTGGTTTGGATTATTGTTATCATTTTGTGTTCGTATGTATTGTTTGAATTATAAAGTAATTCGTTTGAATGGGACTAATAGAGTCCTAATTAGTATAAAGTTTATTACATTAATTCAAATATCATTTAAACTTTTCAAATCCACTTAATAATGACATATCCCGCAAATTAGATAGGTAATGCAATTTTAATTAATATAGTTATTACTAATTAAAGTGAAAAAATAAATGTGCTAAAAATTAGCCTGATGATTGATCAAAGTTAAGAAGTAGATGATGATGGATCTACTTAAATAAAATAAAATAAAATAATGAGCAATATATAGTGATTATTTGCGTAATGGGAGGAGAGAAAGCAATAATGGCAGCTCTATTATTGAAATTAAGAAGAGTAAAATTTGGATTATTTATCACAAACAACATGAGGAGAAGGAAAATGGTTTGATTTGTGGAATAAAAATAATAGTTTGAAAAGGCACATTTTGTGGAATAGAAACATATAATTTAAAAATGGAATTAATTAGTTGGTAATAGAGAGGGTTAAAATCGGTATTACACCTATTACTGTAAATATTATTTCTAGAAAACAAAAACTAAATGTATTTCCCTTTTTATTATATTTTGTCCTTAAGTAAAACGTTTGGAGTTAAAACAATGGTCCAAAACATTGTGTCCTTGAGTAGATTGGTTCAAAAAATATTGGACCTACAACTAATTTTCTTTATAAACTATGTTATTTAGGATTTGTATAAAATTTATACATTATGTATAATTTTTGGTATTCTAATGGTATTGTGTAAAACATATCACATATGATTTGTGTAAAATTTATACATTATGTATAATTTTTGGTGCTCCAATAGTGTTGTGCAAAACATGTCACATCATCTTTTGTGTAAAATGGGTGTTTATTTTACACATCCACCCCATTATTTTATCTCTCCAACTTTTTACATAAACTTCAAAATAGTATAATTAAAAATTAAAAATATATTTTGTAATAAAACTTGCATATTTAAATTCTACTCATTAAGATCTTTAAATCAATACTCACGTTGACTATTTAATTATAAATAAAAAATATTTATAAAAAATGTTGAATATTATATATTTAATGTGTTTCCATATAATTGGTGCATGATAATTTTACACAAGATTAGAAGTATGAACCATTGGAGCAAAAATGAGAATATGTATAATATATGTGTAAAACAACTTTTTATCAACCAAATGTCAATTATTTATTAGTCCACATGTTTTTACACATCAATTTTACACATTACTATTGGAGATGCTCTAAGTGCATGCTTGGTTATTGTTTTAAGTTGAGTTTTTGGGAAGTGTGAAAATAGGTTGAAAAGTTAATTTGATTTTTGTTTAACTAATTCAAAAAATAGTCACAATGGATCTCGTTTCATAGATCTTGATGAGTAGATTTCATATATATATATATATATATATTATCTAATTTCGATTTTTGGATTTAAAGTTATAGTGTTTTAAAAATTTTATGAGAAAGAAAGTAACGTGAAGTGAATTTTGAGAAGTGTGAAATAAAATTTACTTTTTAACAAAGAACTTAAAACATACTTGAGACTATTTACAACCTCCATTTATCTCACAAACACCCTCCACTTAATTTTGAATAGATCCACTTTTAAACACTCCCCTTATATCTCACAAACACACCCCTTAATTAACATATTTACTCTAAGGTAAAAAAAATTAATCTATCAATTTAGCCATGGGTAATAAATTAATCACACACTTTAAAACACCCCCCTTATATCTCACTAACACCCCCCATCCCCACATAATTTATTCACCCTTCCCCTACAAACCCCATTTACTCTCCCCACAAACCTTTTTCTCAAGCAAACCGAGTATTGCATTCAAACTCGGTTATTTACCATTTTGGCTCTAAAAATCAAAATTTCTGCATTAAATCCAAGTGCAAGCATTATTGGTTGGTAGTTTGAACATTAAGTAAAAGTTTTGAATATAAGAAGAAAGAACTTGGTGATGGTGAAGAAAGAAGAATGTGGTGATAATAATGACATTCTAAAGAATAATGAAACAAAAGAGGTATGTACATGTTTTTTGGAGTATTAAGATGGATTAAATCTCTCATATATGATCCTACATGTATTTAAAATGAAGAAGATAAATGAAACCCACAAAACAAAGTACTTTTTATCATCTATCCAGACTATACTCGGCTCACATGGGGAGGAGGGTAAATAGTCATTTACTCTCTCCATGTATCTTGTTCTATTTGGTTTTATTGTGATCAAAGATATGGTATTTCAGAATTAGAATCTATTCATCGTTATTATTCTTAAAATTTCTTGTACAATTCTATGTTTGTCTAAATGTTTATGTGCGATTAATATCGCTAAGGTATTGAATAACCCGTAGTTATTAATATCACCCTTAATGGTATCAGAGCCAGTTACGATGTTTCTTGAGTAATTTTCCTTGTTTAGTTCTGATCTAATGGTTTTAACAAGTTAGCTTATGGATTAAAATTTTTGATTATGATATATATCTCATCTATGTCTGATAATTGTGCTATGTCTAGTAAGAGATGCAGTACTTCTTGAAAGTATGCTCTACGACTGCCACAAATTAACAGATCTATGATAAGTATGCTCTGTGACTGCCACTATTGTGGATCTCTTACACCAGAAAACTTAGATCAAGTTACGTGGATCTCTCGTATCAGAAATCTGAAGTTAACATACTC
Source organism: Lonicera japonica (assembly GCA_021464415.1). Lineage (NCBI taxonomy): Eukaryota > Viridiplantae > Streptophyta > Magnoliopsida > Dipsacales > Caprifoliaceae > Lonicera > Lonicera japonica. Next base: position 9,714,642 of record CM038463.1, read on the forward strand.
AGAAACCGAATACAATTCTTAAGAAAAGTAAATTATTTTGAGGTTTTCCAGATATGTTGCTTGAGGAAAGAGCGTGTTAAGGCAAAAGTGCCGTGTTAAGCTCGATGACTTGATTAATTGAGTTTATACTTGATTGATAATATGAATTGATTGAGTATATTGAATACCGAGAGTGGGTTATTGCATTTTCATATTAATGATTAATTGAATTAATTGATTTGTAGATTTATGGAACGGTTGTGCTGTGGTGCTGTACTCGGTGGTGTTCACGGTGGTGCCATGGCTGTGAGTTCTAAGTGGTGTCGTGGCTGTGTGTACACAGATCTGAGCTGTGTATTTGTATTCGGATATGCTATTTGGAAGTTTTTATTCTTCAAATCTTTGGACTATTTTTCTGAATCTGTTTGGTTAATTTTCTTCAAATCGGTTACTATCCTTTTCTTCTTAATCTAATTTTGTGAGTTGATTATTGCTGTCTAATCGATTAATTTTACTGTTGTGAAAATTTGACCCCCTGATCGCATAATCCTAGATCCGTCACTGAGTAATGTCAATTACCATCCCATTTTTGCTCAAATTAGGCTCGAAAGTAGACCAAGATATGCCGGTGGAGCAATGGATCACAACCTCGAATTTTGTACCTCACTTTTTAGGGCTGCTCCCTCTAGGGTCTTGTAGTCCAATACCTCGTCCGCCTCTAGGCTTTTAACAAACTCTGCGTTCCAGGTCCCACAAGTGGCCGTCACATGCATGTTCCCGAGGCAGTAGTGATGAGAATGTTTGACTGCGGTGCACTCGCTTGATTCCAGCAGGTCCCGTGAGCATCTGGTGAGCCGTAAGTCCTGCTACTGGTAGGCCCGCGGCTTCGGCAGCTGATACTTCAGGTGGTCTTTAACTGTCAAGCTTGATTTAGCCCCCGCATACTTAGCTAGGCTGCCTCCACTCTATCATTCAATCGAGTAGACATTGATATGCGTAGTAAAAAAGGGTGGACCCAGTCCCTGGCCGACCATATATAGCTGTAGCCTAATTAAAATTTCTTTATTTAGTGCTGTAACTAATTATCAACATCAGCCCACCCTTCCAAAAAATTCTTGGACTGCTCTTTATAGTAAAGAAAGAAATTATAAATTTAAAGGCGAGTTACACAAACCTTTTTGTTAGTACTAAAGCATGGATGTCTTCCCTCTTGTTTTAAATACTAGGTATCACCCATGTCTATGGCAATATTCGTAGAAAATCATTCATGCTCATAGCTCTATTCACTCATCCATTTTTTGCTTCTTTTTACATTTCTTTTTTATAGGAAATGATAATGCAGTTGGCGTGGGTCATTTGTAATGTTGATACTGCATAGGTGATGGAATTGTATCTGCCCTTTTATCCAATACAATATGAAATATCTTTTACGCATGCTTTGCAGCTTCCAATAAGTAAAGACTCAAAATAATCAGAAAAAGAGAATCAAAATAAATGAAAGGAATTGAAAGATCAGTCTTATAATAAAGGCCACTAATTTATCACCAACGTTGAAGTTTTATTACCAAGGGTCCAACCTCAACCACCTCTCCTGCTACATCAGTAACTGTTCCAACAACAACAAAAAATCTTGAATTCAAAAACTACACATAAAATGCTTCTCTAAGTTATGCACTACCCAGCTTACTTTTTATAACAAACCATCAATAGCATGAAAGTGAACTCCTTTTTTTTCTCGAAAAAATAAAATAAGAGGAGAAACATCCGATATAACAAATCACAATAAATCAAAGCACTCGAAACAACATCTTATTATTGGAAAATATTTATATTTCACCAACCTTCAATCAATTGTCCTCATAATGCAAATATATATATTCGACTGAAATAAAATAACTACTAAATGATTCACCTGTAATTTTCTCTATGAATGCAACAAGCATGCATATAACAGTTATATAAATAAAATCACAACTTTGTAAAAAAAAAGAAAAGGAATACAAGAAAAGTTAATCAAAGACTACAAATGTTACTTAACTAACCTGGTATGAAAGGAAATTTACAGGGTAAAATAGGACGAACCATGCCTTTCTGAATTTTCCAGTCGACTGGATTCAGGCCTGCTGCTTCAATTTTTAGCAAAACCTCCTATTTTCTTGGAATATGATGTAGAATGGGAGTGGGTAAGAAGGAGGAAGAACACCGTCTTCAATCTTGTCTTTTTGATTTCGCAAGAACGAAACGAAAATTCATAGAATTTTCCGAGAACAAAGATATTTCTCACATTTTTTTTATTAATTCATAATTAGTTGGTTATATTGATATGAAATAATCACTTATTTATAATCTAAAATCCTAAACCTACCTCAAATAAAAAATCCTCAACATAACGAAATTGAGTTATTATAATCTAATAATATTTAAAACTTACCAAAACAAATATTCAAGTTCAAATTTCAAATTTCAAAACTCAAAAAAGACTATAAATAAAGAAATTATTTACCATAAGTAACAAAATAAAAATAAAAAGCAATAAAATAATAATATGGTCTTCATTTCCGTTGCATCATTCACCCGCTCTTCAAAAAAACTCGTCCTCAAGTTTAGTGAAGAAAATTGTTGTTGTCTATAATAGCCAATCAGATATTTGGTTTGTTTGACAACCGAATTACGAATTTCTTCACATCTAATCTTTCCCCAAAAAATATTTTTCTTCTTATTGTCCATGAAATATTGCATTACTTGGGAACCAAGATGAGTGATGAACATGTTAACGTCAATAAAATCGACGTCATCCAAACTTTCTTCAATTTCTTTTTCATGATAATTATTTTCAAATAACTTCAAACCTTTTATACAAGAATCTTCCATACTTTTAAGATTTTCAACGAGTTTTGGAAGATTATTCATTTCTTGATGTGGGGCAATAACATGCACAAGTGGTGAGACGGAATATTTCAATACTTCAACAAACTTTGTTTTTTCCTTTTCCTTTAGCACATATTTAACAAATTTTTCACTTGATTTAATATAGAATTCCTCAAAATCATTATAAACCCAATTAAAAATTTTGTTAATGGAAAACATTATTTATTCAAAATCGTTTGAATAGTATTCCTCAATCAAAAGAAATACCATTAATCCGCACATATTGATTGGAAGACCACCAAAGCTGCGATGATCACGTTGAAATTCGTTCCACCATAATTGTACACTTCGAGTAAGTGCACCATAAATATACTTAGCACCTTCGACTTTTGAGACCTTGAAATCATAGAAATACCTTTCGATTTCTAATAACCAATCTACAGACTCGTGTTTGTTCAATTGGCCATTAAAAATACACCATTGATTTTTTTGTAATGCAGGTGTTCGCTCACGTTGACCACCCTCGTAAGAGTAGCAGTATAGGTGGTCAAAATTTTACGACCTGACCCACTAAGATAATTTGAGAAACGAGTCAAAGAGAATGGAAAAACAGGTTAGGTGTGACAATAATATTTTTTTGGGTACGACAAGTTCTCCCGGCAGCTCTTATGCTGGTCCGGTAGTACGTCCTCTGTTTGTGTGTGTGTGGTTACTGTATTGAGCTCTAAAGGCAAAAAATCAATGGTGTTACAAGCTTTCTCTCTTTAAAATAGATTAAGTAAACTAGCCACTATCTGCCCCTATATCTAGTAACCAAGCCTTTTCTCGAGCCTCCCCCTTCTATTTATACGTATAGAATTAGGGTTACACTTGGTTATTAGGGTTAACAGTAAAATGACTAAATAGGGTAAGACTTGGATAAAACTCCAGCTTCCATTCCCTTATCCACTACTAACAACTTCTCTATTTGTACGTTGGTAGTGGAGCAGTGGAGATCTGTACGATTCTGTGCAGATCCGTATGATTTGGTGTGATTCTCTACACGCGTCTCCCACGTTTTCCACACGTGTCATGGCATGTGCTCCCCTTCATGGGGATCTCGACCTTGGCCATCCATCTCGGCGTGCCTTAACGCATTTTCTCAACATATCTTCTTGTTATTCTTTTCATTTGGGCATGGCCCGACTGTTAGGCCCGTGGTATGGGCCTCCTAATAGACTGGATTGGCCCAGGTTACCTTAACCAGATTTTATGCTCGCTCAAGCGGGATAACACCTCGCTTCGTGATTGGTGATGAACACATGAATGGCCTTTGCAATCAACGTCAACACGAGGGTTGCTAGCTATAATATAAATTGACATAGCAGTAAGGTGAATCTTGGATTTGGAACCTAACTCTGATACCAACTAATGTAGAATGAGAGTGGACATGAAGGAGGAAGAACACCGCCTTTAACCTTGTCTTCTTGATTTCACAAGAACGAAATGAAAATTCATAGAATTTTCTGAGAACAAAAAGATTTCTCATATAATTTTTATTAATTCATAATTAGTTGGTTACATTGATATGAAAAATCACTTATTTATAATCTAAAATCCTAAACCTACCTCAAATAAAAAATCCTCAACATAAGGAAATTGAGTTATTATAATTTAATAATATTTAAAACCCACCAAAACAAATATTCAAAACTCAAAATTCAAAATTCAAAAAAGACTATAAATAAATAAACTATTTACCCTAAGTAACAAAATAAAAATAAAAAGCAATAAAATAATAATATGGTCTTCATTTCCATTGCATCGGAATAGGAATATGAACTTCTACATGCTGCAAAACATCGTGAGATGAATTTTTAACCAGAATTTAGTTCAATCAGATTCATCCTAGCACCTTTATTTGAAAAACATGTTTACAGACCCTTATGCAATTCCCCCACACTCGACACAAACAAAAGCATGTATGTCCTATGTGTAGTTGCGGTAGGGGCTAGCAAGCTAAACACTATCAACTGATGTATTATATATGTGTAGTCACTAGTACTACCAAAAAGGAAGCCTTTCAAGGATGGAAGCATTTTCCGTGTTGGCTCAAGCCATTTGACAATAATTTTTATTGGCTAGACCATACTGAGACCTGATAGTTAAAATGTTCAATACACTTTGAAAATAAGCCACGTGAAATTCTCCCCAAGTCAAACCATTCACAATGTTCACATGATTCTTTTTCTTAAGTGGCGCAATCATTTATAAAAGCTGCATTAATTAGGAGGGTGAACACCAGATACTCTGAGTTCGAAACTCCACATGGAGGTTTCTTATCTCGTAACTGAAAATGTAAGCGAAAATAATAAAATTGTACTCCCTCCGTCCTAAATTGCTGGTCCCTCTTTCATTTTTTGGATATCCCAAAATAAATGTCCACTTTTCATAAAAGATGAATACATACATATTTTGTCCTTTTGTACTTTCACTTTTCAAGTAAATGTTTTGAATAAAGAAAAGGATAAAAAGGAAAAGTCAATGTAAATTAAGTAAAAAATGCAATGATGATGTTGGGTCTTTAATAAATTAAATTTCTCAAAAGGGACAAACAATTTGAGACGGATGGAGTATAAGAGAAGAGAATTAGGTACTTCTCATTGAAATAAAATAAGAAACATGAACACAATTAACCCCGAAGTCCAAAAACCCTCTTTAGAAACTAAACGTCTAATCACGAGACTATTAAACCTAGGGTTCCAATAACAATTCGGGCAAGACGACACAAGAGTATTTGGGGCCTACACAAAGTATTTTTGTAGTAGACTGTTTTACATTAATTAATAAATTATTCCTATAATAAAATTTGTGATTCCGAAATATATTTATGTGATTATAATGTCAGAAAAATCAATTTGATTTAATATGTTTAGTTAAATTAACTAAGAAATAAATTTAATATAAAAAACGACATCAGCAATTAATGTAAATAGTATAATTCAGAAAGAACTATATGCGATGATAGATATAAGAAAAGAGTGGGAAGTAATAAAACAAGCCTTTTTTTTTTGGTTTAGAAAATGAGCCTAAAGGACCATGTTGTTTAAGCATTTTAGTTTTAGATCCATTCTTTTTATTAAAGGACTTTCTTTTGGAACAAGGACAAATATTTTGTATTAATTATTTATTATGTAAATGTTTGGAATATTGACAATTTTGACTTTAACCAATTAAACAGATATCCCTTTTTTGTAGCCTCATTATTTGTTGGTGTTTATTGCTCATGAATAAAGGCATGCGTAATAGAGTTCCTTTGTGGTGAATATTTATATATCACTAAAGGCAATGTATTTTAGGAAGTGAGATGTTGGAATTATGGAAAGTGTATTTTAGGGTTAATAAATGTAAAAGTGTGGGCCTAGATCCCGCCCCATCTCAAAAGGATGTAAAAATGAAATAGATGCGTGTACACTTTTGTGTCAAAATAGATGCCGAAATATATTCAATATTTGTACTTTTTATTAAATTATAATTATGTGATACGTAGGGCTCGTTTGGTTATTGCATGAATTTTCTTATTTACAATTATTTCATTTTATATAAACAAATGGTAAATTTTTTTCATTTTATCAAAAAATTATGTGGTGTATTTTTTTGTATGAATTTGTATGATAGTTAAAAGTTATACAGTTTTAACTATATTTTTTTGTTATTTTATTTAATATCTTAGATATTAAATAAAATTTGTAACTTCATATACTAATTCATTTTTACAATCAAACACATAATTTATAAATTAAACATTTTTAAATTATTCAATTCATAAATTAAAGGAGAGCCAAACCAAACTATAAATATTCAACAAATTTCAGTCGACTTTCAGTTTCAAAGCATGCATCCACCCCGCCACCCACAGCTTTTGTTGAATTCTGGACCCGGTCTCCAATTACAATTCCAAAGGTTAAAATTAGAGCACATTAATAATTAGCAATTCACACTGTCGAGTCAATACCCAGAAAAAAATAAAGACGGTTAGTTATCCATCCTGAGAATTTGGGAGTATTATTATTAGTTCACTAGAGTTCGTTACTTAAAAGTAAATTAAAACAAACATATAAATATAGGCTCTTTATATTTGATAAAATGTTTTTATAACTTCAATAATTGGACATCAAAAAAAAAAAGAATGTCCAATATTATAGGACGAATTATATGATGAGTTCATTTACAATTTTTATATTTATTTGGGTTTGGTCGCCGAGGTTGAAGAATTATAAACATGTTAATTCATGTTGATTAATGAAAATTCAAATTAAATTATTTTAAGTAAAACTTGAAATTCTGGCAAAAAAAAAAAAAACAAAAAAGAGTCAGACTTAGAATTGTCTAATTTTGAACTAGAGAATTCCCACCATCTCTAAATTTGAGGAGCTTTAATTAGTATATGTACTTTTTTTTTGAAACTAATTAGTATATATACTTGATGTTCGTACTTTTAAACAATTTTTTTAAAAATATAGATAAATTTAAATTAAACATGTTAGTCTTCCAAATACAGTTGACTAGAATTGAATAAATTAAACATGTTAGTCTTCCAAATTTAAATTAAACATATTAGCTAGAATTGAATTAATTAATTCAAATACACAAACTTACAGTTGACTAATGAAAAGTCAACTAATTTTCATAATTTATTGTTGACCATAAACTAATTTCATAATTTGACAATTTTGGAACCAAACAGACCCTAATGTATTAAAAAGAAATAAATATATAATATTTAATGCATCATCATACTAATATTATGAACGGTCAATAAGGGAAAATTACACTTTAACACGCGCCTTTAAAAACGTCAACAAGTCTGATTGATGAAATATTCTTGGCTATAATCCATTTATTTTAGTGTTCTTTGACTTATTGGATTGTTGTGCATGGGTGATGAAGTGATGTTAATTATATACATCTTTATTTTGAAGCTTTAACACTGTATTAGCTTCAACATTCTGTTATTTAATTTTCTTGATAATGGGCATCATATAAAAGACACTCAGCTTCAAAATATTTCACAGAAAGTCACCGAATCATTTAAATAAAATTTGGTGATATCGTATTAAGTATAATATCAACATTAGGTATTATGTTCAGAGCGGGGACAGAGTCAAGAAATTATACTAGGAAGGGCATAGTATAATTAGCACAGTAAAATTAAAAAATCATACAATTTAAATAACTGATTAAATATTGGATTGTTCAAGAAGTATGGAATTTTTAATTTGAGACGCACCATAAAAAAATGAGTCTCTCAATTTAATTCAAAGTGAGTAACTTATATATGTGCCCAATATATACTACAAGCCCAAACTAAATGTCAAATGATGACATTTGGTAAATTAGGAGGGGCATTTTTTGTGAAAATTGAATCTTTATGTACATAATTGCATACAAATTAACTAGGTGGAGGAAAATATGAGGAGGGGCATGTGTCCCCTCTGGACTTGTTCGGTGACCAACGGCCAAGTTTTATGACACGATTTAGTGACTTTTGTCAAGTTTGTAACTACTAATTGATACTGTGTGACCGACTATTGTAGAATAGTGATTTTATTTACCTTATAAAAGATATGCATTGGTAGTATCAATGATAAGTTAAGTGTTAACACATATTTTTTCAAAAAACATTATTCTAGAAAAAGCACTTAAACTCAATAATGGGTTCTCATCTTCCATGGCTATTTTGCCTAGAAAGCAAAAAAAAAAAAAAAAAAAAAAAAAAAAAAAAAAAAAAAGAAAAGAAAAGAAAAGAAAAGAAGAAGAAGAAGAAAATATACTAACCATAAGAAGGGTCAAAGATAAATGCAATGCCAATGATGAAGTACAAAAAAATTTCTTGATCAAAATATTGAGAATGGTGAAAAAAATTGGTGAGCCAAAATATCCCTCTATAGTTTGAAAATTCAATAAAGGAATTTGAACCTATGACTTTACACATAAAAGAACTTCATTTTACCACTTGAGCAAATACAATTACTTGTTATAAAAGTGTTACCTCTTAATTAAATCCCCTTAGTTTTGGTGTATCTATACAATTATTAGAATGCCCTCCCCACTCTCTCTCTCTCTCTCTCTCTCTCTCTCTCTCTCTCTCTCTCTCCCATCAAGGATAACTTAGTAAATTGTATTAAGTAGTGTTTATTTGTTGCATTCTCGAGTTTTCCCACTCGCAAGAATTCCCCCCTTTTTCAACCTACACCATTTATCAACTACTATTGGGAAAAGCACACACTATTTTTTCTATACTTTTCAAGACATGTGTAAGATCTAGTAATATCATGTAATATTTTTTCTTTAAATACATACTCTTGTAATGCTGAAAAAACATAATACATTGCTTTTACCGTATTCATCAAGGCATGTGTGAGATCTAATAAAATCACATAATAATTTTTTTTCTTTAAATATGCACTGTTATAATCTAAACTATCTATTAAGCATGAAGAAATTTTTTGGTGTCTCCATTGAATTACCAATATACATCTATTTATACTAAGAAAATAAAGAAAACTTAGTTAAATGATTTGAACCAAGACATCACACATGAAATGATCTTCACTTTACCACTTGAGCAAACACAATAATATGTTACAAAAGTGTTTCCATAAGTCAAAGTGGATTAATTTGGATCAGGACATATTCGAGTCCAAGTAAAGGTGGCAATTCGTGTTTTTGGATAGTATTTGGGCCTATCATGATATGACATGACAAGGAATAATACTACACGACATGAAGTCATTTTTACGAAACACGAAAATAACTTTCCTAAAACACCACATAAGACGACGTACATGATTGTAGTTTTTAGATCCTAATAAACGTTAGAACATGAGTAGAAATGTGGATTTTATTTAATTATAATTTCATTTTAGAGTTTGGACACGTGTTAAAATCATAGACACGAACATAAATTCTTGAGTCAATTTCCTATTATTTCATTTATAAAATTGCTACCTCTAGGTTCAAGCACAATTAATGGATAGGGTTCAAATTTTCCAACATAATACTTGCCTCGGTTAGGCCATGAAGGGTACAGGTCGAGCATGCTTTTGGGTTAGGATCGGATTTTGCTAACCCACTTGCAACCCTGCTTATTGCCATCTCTACTAATAACTAAAAAGGAGTTAAAACCAAATTTTTTCAATAAAAATATAGTAGTGACAATTAAAATCTACGATAATTAGATGATTTTATTTAATCAAAAGTTTATACTTTAAAATATATATATATATATATAGAGATAGAGATAGAGATAATGAAAAAAAAACTAATTATTATTTCAGGATAGGTACTTGCATTTACAAAAATTATAAAAATCTATTTATTTATTACAAAATTAGTTTTTCGTACAATAAGTAGTTATATATATATATATATATGTACTTATGATACACATTATTATATTTCATAAAATTTATTTATTCCATTTGCTGTACACACGTAAAGTGTGTTTTGGAGGCTATTATATATTATGTGCCCTATCAACGAATACGATTTTTTCTTTATTTTCCCTTTTACTTTTTGCAAGCAAGGGATGTATAATAGTATGAACTTAGTTTTTGGAATATCATCAACATATATAGAAACAAGATTCCCTTTGTCTCCTTTTACATGGATTATAAACCGAGTTCGTGCATATATATATATATATATATATAATATAATGTACAACTTGTGTCCACGTTTTTTTTTTGGAAGTTATTTGAATGTACTAGCTAGCTACATGTGTTTAAAAGCAAAAGCAAAATGATAAAAATAAATTGCGCGCGCGAAATAGATGATAAGCTCAAGGAAATGGAACCTACTTCAACGGGGAAAATTAATACAGAGATGGAATTCTGGAGGAAGAAGTGCATCTACAGAGCTAAACAAGAGAGCTTACAGGCCCCAAGTAGTCTCCTTTGGGCCTTTCCATCATGGTGAGGAACACTTAACACATATGAAGGAGCACAAGCACCGAGCTCTTCTTCACTTTCTCAAGAGATTTAGAAAACCTCTCCAACCTTCTTAAATATTTGGCCGAAGTTGTACAAGATTTGAAAGACACGTATGATCCACTTGATCTTGTATGGCAAGCAAATACAGACGAATTCTTGTAACTGATGATTCTAAATGGTTGTTTTATGCTCGAAATATTACGTACGGCCACTACAGACAGTATGAATGATTATGCCACTAATGATCCCATCTTCAACAATCATGGAAAAATATATATTATGCCATTCTTTAGGTACGATATGCTCATGCTCGAAAACCAACTACTTCTTTTGGTGCTGCAGAAACTACATCTTGTTTAAAGTGACAAGGAAATTGAGGTAATTAAGGATATATTCCATTCCCAAGTACAATTTGGTTATTGTCGAGTAATTATTAAAGTGCTAAGAAATAATGGGTTGTGACTACTTTTAAGGGCTCATTTCACAATTATATCTAAGGAAGGACTTTCCAATAACACATATATAAGAATACTACTTTCACAATATATTTTAGTTATAAGGATACTTTTAAATTTTTGTCCATTACAAGGACACGCTTATAAACACGTTATAATATGAGTAGTGTGAACACTTCATTTTGCGACCCCTGCAAGAATCTTGATCTCCAAAGAAATGAACACGCATGCATGCACGAGCATTCCTAGATGCATACATACCATACACATGTGCTACAGGTCAAATAAAGAAGCCGAAAGGACCCCCGGATGAGAAGTTACGAAAATTACCAGAAACTGCCGAAACCGAAAACCGTCAAAACTCCTGGAAACTTATGAAAGGAGAGTTCCGCATTTTTTATCATCCTAAAACTTTGAGGGTTGTTAGACATTACCATAAGGAGTAGCATAATAAAAAATCAGCTCAATCCGACAGTTGCATCTCCGAAAATTAAGAAAATCAAGAGTTCGTTTTAGGTGATCAAATGGAGGCCTTCCCAAAGTTAAAATGATCTTAAGTTTGGTCAGTAGATAGGTATTGTTGTGGAGAAGAACATATCCAAATTTCAGTTTTGTCGGACATGGGATCATCAAGAATCAATTTGTTTATCGCGAAATTCTAGTCAAAATGTCCTTTGTAGAAATTAAAGTAAATGGAGGCCTTCCCGAACACTGATCGATATCAAATTTCGATACAGGCTATAAAACATTATTAGGGAAGACATATAAAAAATTTAGAACAATTCAATAGTTATAAGTTCACTTGTCGTACAACAAGTGAGGTTGTTGTAAGCAAGTACGTTTCCTACGCGGGAACAAACTCTTTGTACCAATCCGAGGAGACCGAGTCCTTCCCGAACTCCAATCGTCTTCAAATTTTTATAGGATCTAGAAAACTTCTATTGAAAATACATATCTAAAAATCATCATCATTCAATGGCTATAACTTGACTTGTCGTGCAACAGGTGACATTGTCTACAAAAAGTACTTTTCCTACGTGGAAACAAACTCTTCATACCAATGAGAGCAATAGAAGCCTTTCCTGAACTCCGATCGACCAAAAATTTTGACACAATCTAGAAGACTTCTATTTTCAATATATATTCGAGAGTCCTGGTTACAATATCTTTTCTTACTCTCCAATCATTTTTCAATTATAAATAGACCCCCCTCTATTTATAGTTTCCATCAACAATCAAGGAGATTTTGTGGTACACACCAAGATGCCCTTATTCTCTCCCTCCAAGGGGTTCAGGTATAATTTTCTCTCTCCTCTTTTATTTATTCGTCAGTCTTATAATTCATATTCTTGTCTGCATAATTTTTATTACTTGATAACTTTTCAAAACCATTTTTCAAATTGTTTTTCAAAACCAAAGGCGTATAACAAACCTTAATACAATTCCAAAACATTATTATTACTTTCTTACTTTTTCAAAAGCCCGGATTAGTGGCATTGTTATACGAAGGAATCGATAATCGCTATATATTCAATATAACTCATAGATTGTAGTGTATATGTGATGAATACTCGATTATGAGAGCACTATTGCCATCTATACCGGTTTAATCAATAAACTCTGGTATACGATCGTTTAAGTTGCCTCATGTCAAATCGAATATAAGATTCCACATCAAATTAGTTTATGAAAAGCCCAACGCTTTACAAAATCACTTGTTTCATTGTATCTATTATTGTCAAACTCTCTTTTTTAAATCACACACACACACACTTATTTCCAAAATCTTGGGCGAACTAAAAAACACATTGTTTTTATCCCATTCCTAAAATTCCAATTTCTAAAGTAAGCACGAAATATTGTAAAGTAATAACACGTGCATATCCTACTCAAAAGACCGAAAGGGCGAATTGGGTGCCTAAAACCTTCCCAATTCGTAACTTAATCCCCAAACCTTCGAATTAATTAGTTTCGCATATATTGTGTATAAGAGGATATTTAGTTCATAAATGCATCTCTTTTACACAAACCTTTATTGTTTGTTTAGTAAAACAAATTAGAGACTCTTATTTTTTTCAAAACCGATTTTCAAAGCAACACAGAATCATCGCTCATGATGACTCAGGCGTCGAGAATGCAGGTTCTCACAGTGGTAACTCTGCTAGGGATTTTTTAAGAAGATTAGACTCTAAACAAGAGTAGAATATGTGTGGATAATTGATTATGTTTGCATGCTTTCTTTTTCGGCTTTATTCTTAGGATAACATAGATGCGATTTAGGTGGATATATTGATTCCCTTTTTGTTTATAATAATTGTTTAAGGTAAACCTTTTCATAAATAAAAATTGAAAGTACTTGAAGAAACCCTAAAGTGCTTATCATAATGCACCTCCATAATTGTTATTTTACACGCGCCCATTATCATCATGCATTATCGTGAGCGTGAATTTACCCTATCAACCTCGGGACCAGAGTCGTGACTAAGCCGTGGACTTACGGGTTTACACTAGTTAAAAGCGCATGGGACCACTCTCCTTGGCCAAGTACCAAATTGAGGTATATCGAGTGACGAGAATACTCACGTATCCGGAATGTACATCAAAAGCTCCTTGCACGTACTCGCCCTTGGGGTATATAGCAAGACCTGCCAAATAGGAGGGAGCCTAAATCTTACCCATCAAGCCACGTTTGCATGTATGATACGTCAGCTTCGTATACATGAATTTTTGCATGTTTTCTTGACCATCAGTCATGAGATTAGTGAACAAAAGGCCTTGTCATACATACCAACTCTTGGTTTGGCAATTGCGGCCGGTAGCTATCCAACTCCGCCCGTAGAAATTCTTCACTAACAATTATTAGTGAGAATTTTTTTGTCACTATTTTCATGAAAAACAACTATAAGAGGAGAGAACTTTCCGATTTTCAAAAAATATTTTTTTTAAAGCAAGTTTTCCAAAAATTAATTTTTAAAACCGAAAGGTTAAAAGGGCACCCCGAAAATTTATATTCATACCTAAACCTATCCACGGGCTGTCGGCCTGTTTTCGCCTAATTACCAAAAAGTGGTTTTTGATTTTATTTTCCTGTCAGTCGTAATTTTTTGAAAACTATGCAACCCATGGCAAAATATTCATTTCTTGGTCAGTCCCCGATTTTTTTCTCCACATTCTTCACCACACTCCGATTATCTACTGTTGGCATTGGTTGGTTAGGTTCTCAGAGATTAAACCAGACAATTCGTGAGATCAGACATCACCACCGATCATGCCTCCTCGTTGTAACACCGAACTACCGCTTGATCAAATCAGGGTCGATAATACTGAGGGTAATATAGTGAAACCTCTTGTGTAGCAGATCTGTTGTTTGGTCCCGTTTTCCTATAAATTGAGGGTGATACTTGAACCCTTAAATATCTCTACTATCTTATCCATGATCTGACCCAGTTTATAGTTATCATGAAGGATCACCAAGTAGCCACCCAAGCTCGTCTTGACGCCCTAATCAATGCCAAAACACCTGCTGAACCAAACCAACTCAATCCAAATCCAAAGCAAGTCGGAGGCCACCAAGCCCTAGGCCCAGTAGTTCCACCTAACATTCTCTAACACATTCTCCCAGTTCATGTCAACATCAACCACCCACTTCCTATGGCCCCTACTAACCAAACCCTTCAAAACCATAATCCTCAAGCCATCCTTGATGAAGATCATAACAGCTCCCTGAAGACTAGTCTCACCATCATCATTCGCACATATTGAAGGTGCCAAGGGTATATGCACTAAGGGTATCGACAAGAAGACCCGAGTAGCTCTCCAAAGACAACCTCTCCATCCATCATTCGCACACATATATTGAGGGTGCCGAGGGTAAATACACTGAGGGTGCTAACAAGAAAACCCAAACAGCTCCCCAAAGATTAGCCTCTCCATTTATCATTCGCAGTGAGGGTGCCTTAACCCATACCATCATGACCCTATGGTTGTCCTATCATTATAACCATAAAATCTATCTTTGGAGGTAGAATCAAGTCGACAAAATCAATTGGTTCGCAACTGAATGCCCTTGGATAATCCACACCCATTTATCAAAATGCAGAATATCGATTATTCTCTTGAAACTGATGGTATGAGCAAAAGCACCAACGCACACGGACTCGGACAAGCTCAAGAATCAAGAAGGAGATAGCAACTTTTAAAACAGAAGCATGACGCTGGATCAACAAAATTCCAAGATTGAAGCACGCTATTTCTCTTGTTACTGATAGCACCTTGCACCCACTCACTAAATTAACCAAAAATTAATATTTGCCTTTTCAGTGTTGCTATATTCTCAAAAAATTGTCGATTTTTCATGAATACATTTGCATTTAGATGATTTCAGGTAATGTAACATACTTCATAAATTAAGCAACTCAAGATTCAAGACCTTTTCAAAACCAAGTTTTAAAATGATGGTGCGAATGACTTAAGATGTATGTAGAAGCTCGAAATTTAGGTAAGCATGGCATGGGCATTTATATAATGCATACGCATAAACAATAGGTTCTATGACCTGCCAAACAGGCTTTGTCGCCGCATCCTAGTATATACTCGATGGTTAGTCACACCACCATCACAATCCCAATCATCACACCATTATTCCCCCCCAGAGAGTCAAACCACATCATAATCACATAGAGTCAAATTTCAACACAAGCGTCAAATTTCAGCACAAGCGCTCTACAGAGGCATTATGAGATGAGAAGCCCTCTACGAAGGTACGATGAGATAGTAAGAACCTTTGTGGAGGCACTATGACATAACAAGCCCTCTGCGGAGGCATAATGAGATGACAAGAACCTTTGCAAAGGCATGATGAGAAGACAAGCCTTCTGCGGAGGCACGATGAGATAACAAGCCATCTGCGGAGGTACAATAAGACGAATCCTAAGCTCTTTTTACAAGCACCAATACAAGCCCTTCCTATAGGCGAACCAAAGCCTTTTTCACAGGCAAATCCCTAAACCAAAGCCCTTTTTACAAGAAAATCAAAGCCCTTTCTACAGGCAAATTTCAAGTCCTTTCTACAGTCAAACCAAAGCACTTTTTATAAGCACGAATCCAAAGCCCTTTTTATAGACGAATCCAAAGCCATTTTTACAGGCACGAACCAAAGCCCTTTTTTACAGGCAAATCTTAAGCCCTTTTTACAGGCAAATCCTATACCATCTCCACAAACCAAAAAAGCCCCATTTAAAGAGATATAAGAGAAAAGTTAAAAAAAGTTTAAAATGAGAAAATTTTACAATTGATTCGTGGGGAATAACCCCGCAAAAGGGCTTTTGGCCTATCGTCTTCTCTTCTAAGAAGTCTTCAAAAGACAAACTCAAAGGTTCATGGACCAAAAATCACAAACACAACACGACGATGTCAAATGCAAATTTTCAAAGCAAATATTCTCAAATCTAAGGATAATGATACTTAGAAAACCTGACAAAGTGAGAAGGAACAAAGAAGGTACAAGAAAAAATTAAAAGAGTAGAAAATAGGATAAATCCCACAATGCCAAAAAAAATATTGAAAAAACAGAAAAGAAAAAAGATGACAGAGAGAGCCACACCAAGAGTGACAGCTAGGCTAAAAAGCCCAGGGCTACGACTTGGGTGAGGAAGACTACTGGCCATGCAAAAGAAAAAAAATAAACTTCATCAAAAAAGCTTGCAAACAACTAAGGACGAATAAAGGTATCGAAAAACAGAAAACGATGCAGGCACACAAAAAATTATTCTCTCACAAAGTCAGAAAATAATAAGCAGAATCGTAATCCGGTGACAAGAGAAAAATGTCATGGAAGCAAAGCAAGAGGCAAAGTCCGAAACTCATACACGAGGTTCGACAATTGAGAGAATGTAACTCGATCATTTCTCAAAAAAAAAGCTAGCCAAAAGTTCTTGTTTCTTTAAAAAAAAAGAAATATAGATCACACCAAAACTCTCTCTCTATGTTTTCTTAGAGACTCTCGCCTCCTCAGCATCAACTCTCAGCCTTTATCTTAGCCAGTAAGAATTATCATTTCATTAGTAGATCACCAACTCTTACATCAGCCCTTATCCAAGCCGGTAGGAGTTACCTCCCCAGCAGCATTAACCTGCGGCCTTTATCCTAGCCAATAGGAATTCTCATTTTCTCACCAGACCATCAACCATCATATCCTTAGTAGATCATCAATCTTCCCTAAATAGAACAATGTCTTCAGCAGAACATGAATCATCATATCCCGGTGGATCCCCAATCAAGGCAAAGCAATATCCCTAGAAAATTATCTGTTGTAACCTCTCAAACCAAAGCAATGTCTCCAGTAGACCATCAACCATTATATCCTCACCAGACCACCTGCCCTCACCCTTTAAAGCTACCAAATAAGAATTGTTGACAGAACTGTCCCTACCGATGATAGTACATCAGTTCAACACCAAATCATAATCGTTGACAGAACCATCCCTACTGAAGGGAGTACATCATCTCAACACCCAATCATAATCGTTGACAGAACTGTCCCTATCGATGGGAGTACATCAGCTCGACACCAAAATCAGAATCGTTGACAGAATTGTCCTTACCGATGGGAGTACATCAGCTCAACACTTGATTAGAATCATTGACAAAACCTCCCCAGTCAGTAGGAGTATAGCAGAACAAAGTCACAGTACATCACATGATATGTTCCAAACAAGTTCAGAAATCACCCATCCATCCCAAAAGAGAGATAAGCAGCATATCACGGTATTATTTACATAGCATTGCTTTCAAAATATTATTTGTTATTCATGAGATTGCCGTAAAATAATGAGTTCTCGTTATCGTCCTTGTTTCTTTGCTTCACAAAGAACCCAGGCCAAGAGGGTTTATGAACACCTTATTTTGCGACCCCTGCAAGAATCTTGATCTCTAAATAAATGAACACGCATGCATGCATGAGCATTCCTAGATGCATATATACTTTTTACATGTGATACAGGTCAAAGAAGAAAGCCGAAAGGACCCCCCGATGAGAAGTTACGAGAATTACCATAAATTGTTGAAATTAAAAACCGTCAAAACTCCTGAAAGAAAGGATATTTTTACATTTCTTATCATTCTTAAACTTTGAGGGTTGTTATACATTACCATAAGGAGTAGTATAATCAAAAATCAGCTCGATCCAACGATCGAATCTCTGAAAATTCAAAAAAATGGGAGTTTGTTTCAGGTGATCAAATGGAGGCTTTCCCAAAGTTAAAATGATTTGAAGTTTGGTCAGTATATAATTATTGTTGTTGGGAAGAACATATCCAAATTTCAGCTTTCTCGGACATGGGATCATCAAGAATCAATTTGTTTATCACGAAATTCTAGTCAAAATATCCTTCGTAGAAATTAAAGTAAATGAAGGCCTTCCTGAACTTTGATAGATCTCATATTTTGATAATAGCTATAAACATTTGGAGGAAATACATATCCAAAATTCAGGTAAATCCAATGGGTAGAAGTTCACTTATCGTACAACAAGTGTGGTTATTATATGCAAGTACGTTTCCTACGGGGGAACAAACTCTTTGTACCAATCCGAGGAGACTAACTCCTTCCCGAGATTTGATCGTCTTCAAATTTTAACAGGGTCTATAAGACTTCTATTGGAAATACATATCCAAAAATCAGCATCATCCAACGGCTAGAACTTGACTTGGCGTGCAACAAGTGACCTTGTCTACAACAAGTACCTTTCCTACGCAGAAATAAACTCTTCGTTCCAATCAGAGCATAAAGAGTCTTTCCCGAACTCCAAGAGTCCTGGTTACAATATCTTTTCTTACTCTCTAAGTATTTTACAGCTATATATAACCCCCCCCCTCCATTCATAATCTCCATCAACAATCAAAGGGATTTTGTGATAAACACCAAGAGACCCTTATGCTCTCTTTTCAAGAGAGCTCAGGCATAATTTTTTTCTATTTTCTTTTATTTATTTGTCGGTCTTATAATTCAAACTCTTGTCTGCATAATTTCTATCACTTGATAACTTTTCAAAACCCCTTTTTCAAATCGTTTTTCAAAACCAAAGGCGTATAACAAACCCTAATCCAATTCCAAAATAGTTTTATTACTTTCTTACTTTTTTAAAAGTCCAGATTAGCGGTATTGTTATACGAAGGAATCGATAATCGCTATATATCCAATATAACTTATAGATTGCGGTGTATATGCGATAAATACTTGATTATAAGAGCACCAACGCCATCTATACCGGTTTAATCAATAGACTATGGTACACGATTGGTCAACTCGCCTCATATCATATCAAATATAAGATTCTATATTGAATCAGTTTCCGAAAATCCATATACTTTACAAAATCACTTGTTTCATTGCATCTACTATTATCAAACTCTCTTTTCTAAGTCTCTCATACATAGGGGTGTGAAAAAACCGAACCGGATCGAACAGACCTACCAAACCGGACCGATTTATAGGGTTTTTTTCGGTTTTTATACATAGAACGGTCCGGTCCGGTCTAATTTTTAGTGGACCGAAATAATTCGATCCGGTCTTCGGTCTTGGGTGTAAAAATTCCAATAAAACTGGACCGGACCGATTATATATAATATTTTTAAAAAAATATATGCGTTTTTCCAAGAAAGTAGATGTATTGTCTTTTTTTTCCCTTTTCCCTATGTCATATTTCCACACTCCACCATCACATCTTTGTCCCCTTCTATCTATCTCATTTTTCTTTCATTTCTTCCCACGTGAGATCTCTCTCTCTCTTTCTTTCTTTCTCTCATTATTATAATTTCTCCATTGTAATTTCCTCTCTTAAATAGTTAAATCTCTAAAACCCTCCATCCATTCTTCTCTCTCTTAAATCTCTAAAGAACGTATGAAAGATGAAGAAAACTTATAAAAGCCATATTGAAGAAAATGAAGAGGTGAATTCCTATTCTTCTTCTCTCTCTATATGTATGCGTGTATATATACATATATATATATATATATATATATTATATACACACATGTTTAGATATAGAATATGTTTTGTATAAACATGTAATTTTTTCGTGATTCGGTTGTATGTGTGTGGATTTATTGGTTGTAAAGTGAATATAATATATTTTGATTTGAGTTTTCCCCCAAAATTTGTTCATCTTGTGGTTGATTTAGTTGAGTTTCTGCTCCCTAATGTCTAGACCGATTAGATGGACTAAAACCAGACCGTTTAAATTGGTTCGGGTCTAGTCCGGTCTTGCAAGATACTTCGGTCCAGTCTAGTCTCGAAAATTTGAAGACCGAAATGATCAGTCCAGTCCAAAAGCACGGTGAACGGTCCGGTTAACCGGACCGTGCACACCCCTACTCATACACACACTTATTTTCAAAATCATGGGCGAACTAGGAAACACATCGTTTTTATCCCATCCCTAAAATCCCAGTTTCTAAGGCAAGCATGAAAAGTTGTAAAGTAATAGCAATAGCATGCAAGAACTGAATTATAACACGCGCGTATCCTACTTAAAAGACCGAAAGGGCGAATTGGGTGCCTAACACCTTTTCAATTCGTAACTTAATCCCCGAACTTTCGAATCAATTGGTTTCGCATATATTGTGTATAAGAGGATATTTAGTCCATAAATACGTCTCTTTTACACAAACTTTTTTTGTTTGTTTAGTAAAATAAAATGACAACTCTTATTCTTTTCAAAACCCGATTTTCAAAGTAACATGAAATCGACGCCCATGAGCACTCAGGAGTCGAGAATGCGGGTTCTCACAAGTAGAAACATATATTTTATTTAATTTAGACACAATAAGACTCAATTAATATGACAAGACATGATTAACATGGAATATCTCTAATTAATATCATTTTAGAATTTGGACACGTATTAAAATCATAGACACAAACATAAATTTTTTGAGTCAATTTCATATTGTTTCATTTCTAAAATTGCCATCTCTAGGTCCAAGCACAATTAATGGACAGGGTTCAAATTTTCCAACATATTACTATCCTCGGTCAGGCTATAAAGGGTACAGGTCGAGCATGCTTTTGGGTTAGGATCGGATCTTGCCAACCCACTTGCAACCCTACATATTGCCATCTCTAGTAACAACTAAAAAGGAGTTCAAACCAATTTTTTTCAATAAACATATAGTAATGGCAATCAAATCTACGATAATTAGATGATTTTTATTTAATTAAAAGTTTATGCTTTAAAATCTATACATGCACATATATATATATATATATATAGAGAGAGAGAGAGAGATAATGGGAAAAAACTAATTATTATTTTAGGATAGGTAAACCTACATTTACAAAATTATATTTATGAACATTTGAAATAGTCTTATAATTAGGATTTTCTTTTTTTAATTTGTAATATACACAAAATTGATCAACGAGGACATGTACAAAAATCTATTTATTTATTATAGAGTTAATTTTTCATACAAAAAGTAATTATATACTTATGATACGTATTATTATTTTTAATATAATTTATTCATTTCATCCGTTGAACACACAGGTAAAGTGTGTGAAAGTTAGTATATATTATTAGTTTTAGGTCCAAGTTCTCTTATTTATTTATTTCTATTTTTTAAAAGGCCGTTTACTAGGATATTGACAAAAGCACATACAGGCCCACAAAAATATATAATTCTTTGCATTGTACCTTGCTTGTTTTGAAAACCAAAGGAACATGTGCCCTGTTAACGAATAAGAGTTTTCTTTTTTTTCTTTATTTTCTCTTTTACTCTTTGCAACTTGCAAGCAAGGGATGTATAATAGCACATTAGCACGTACTTAGTTTTTGGAATATCATCAACATATATAGAAACAAGATTCCCTTTGTCTCCTTTTACATGGATAAAAAATCGAGTTCGTGCATATATATATAACATATATAATACAACTCGTGTCCAGTTTTTTTTTTTGGAAGTGATTTGAATGTACTAGCTAGCTACATGTGTTAGGAGCAAAAGCAAAATGATAGAAAAGAATTGGGCGCGTGAAATAGATTATAAGCTCAAGGCTATGGAATTTGCCTCAACAGGGGAAATTAATATGGAGATGGAGGATATCTGGAGGAAGAAGTGCATCTACAAAGTGGCTCCTCATGTTACAAACCTAAACTGGAAAGCTTACAACCCCCAAGTAGTCTCCTTTGGGCCTTTCCATCATGGTGAGGGACACTTAAGACATATGGAGGAGCACAAGCACCGAGCTCTTCTTCACTTTCTCAAGAGATCTAGAAAACCTCTGCAGCCTTATCTTGAATCTTTGGCCGAAGTTGTGCAAGATTTGAAGGACACATATGATCCCCTTGATCTTGTATGGCAAGCAAATACAGACGAATTCTTGCAACTGATGATTCTAGATGGCTGTTTTATGCTCGAAATATTACGTACGGCTACTACAGATAGTATTAATGATTATGCCACTAATGATCCCATCTTCAGCAATCATGGAAAAATTTATGTCATGCCATTCTTTAGGTACGATATGCTCATGCTCGAAAACCAACTACCTCTTTTGGTGCTGCAGAAACTGCTTCTTGTTGAAAGCGACAACAAAATTGAGGTAATTAAGGATATATTCCATTTCCGAGTACAATTTGGTTATTGTCAAGTCATTAATAAAGTGCTAAGAAATAATGGGTTGTCACTTGTAAGAGCTCATTTCACAGTTATATCCAAGGGAGGAAGCTATTTAAGCCTTACTTTCCGATAGCACGTATATAAGAGTACTTCTTTCACAATATATTTTAGTTATAAGGATATTTTTAAATATTTGTCTATTACAAGGAAACGCTTATAAAGTCAGTTATACCCTTAATCACTAGACCTTTAACTTTTATTTCCTTTTCCTTATGAGTAGTCATTAGGCCGGCCTCACCAATCAAGGTCGCTGACACCGCCCACCACCATCGCTGGTAGTCCCCCCAGATGGAGCTCTATTTGTAGGTGGCCGGCTGGCTAGCGGTGATTATATACTTTATTTAAAAAAACTAAAAAAAATTGAAAGAATGGTATTTTAGGGTAAAGAAAAAACAGTATCCTTATTTGAAAAGAAAAGGTAATCTCTCTTACTCTTGGATATTATTGCGGAAGGAGTCCTTTAAACCCATTGCATCTAGTATTAACAATTTTCATTTTCTATGGATATATGTCATTTTAGGATCATAATTTTCTCTACAAGGTCATATGTAAGTTTTGTGGTTTCGGCCGGTACACGTTTTCCAGCACGGGCATGGGAAAATGCTTGCATGTACTAGATGTGTATAGGAAGAGTATGCTTTGGGAACATACTTGGAAAAAACGTTATAGACTAACAACCTTCTTTCAAGAAGATGGTCGTGACTCGATCTTTCAATATTATGCGACACGGCTTAGTGAAGCAGGAATCCAATTCAAGAAGAGTCAATCCACAAGCCTTACAGACATCTCCTTTCATGGCGGGGTAATCAGGCTCCCTCCCATTGTGGTGGATGATGCAACAGAATCGATGTTCTTAAACCAGATGGCATTTGAGCGGTATCACGCAGAGGCTGGGAACGAGGTGAGTTCATACGTCGGCTTCATGAACAACCTCATTTATGATGCTAGAGATGTGAGTCTGCTACACTCGCAAGGTATTATACAGAACGGATTGGGGAATGAGGAGAATGTGGTTAAATTATTCAACTTGCTAACACGATACATGACATTCGATCCTGAAAATAGGCTCGAAGGCGTCTACAAGAGGGTTGACAACCATTGCAACAAGCGTTGGAACAAGTGGCGCGCCCAAATTACCCGCAACTACTTGACCAGTCCTTGGCCTATTCTATTTGCAGCAAACTTGCTTTTTGTGTTCAGTATAATTCAAACATTTTACTCCATTTATGGTGTTTATTATAAAAAATAAATTGAATTAGCTCTCTCTATACATTGTAAAAGTAAGTGGCAGACACAGCTAAATAATAATAAGCTGCCATTTATGCTGTTCATGTACGGAAATATTTGAAGAAATAAATGCATTATTGAGGAAGTAGCTTTGGGTCATGTTACTTATCAAATAACTAAATAAATGACATAGGGTTTGTGAAAAATTTATTTAAAAAAGGAAGCCAACCATGTTATTTTATTTAAAAACTATTACTGCTCACCACAGTCACAAACCTGGGACAAGAATTGGGGTAAATTAATTATCATTAATAACAATAGTCACAATTAAATTGTTACGGTTAGAAATTGGGACGAAATAAAAAAAATATTATCACTATTAACAACAGTCACAAATATTCAATATTATATATATATATATATATATTCCACCTTTGTGAGTGCCATTGACAGTCACAAAGCTCGCGAGATCAATAGTCACAAAAAGCTATTTTTGGTGTAGATAAAGGCATGTGTGAGATCTAATATCATTTAATATTTTTTCTTTAAATACATACTTTTATAATCTAAACTATATATTAAGCATGAAGAAAGTTTTTGGTATCTCAATTGAATTTCCTAAATACCTTATAGTAAGAAAATAAAGAAAACTCGGTTAAATGATTCAAACCCAAGACATTACACATGAAATCATCTTCAATTTACCACTTGAGCAAACACAATAATATATTACAAAAGTGTTTCCATGGGTCAAAGTAAATCAATTCGGATTAGGACAGATTCGAGTCCAAGTAAAGATGGTAATTCATGTTTTTTAATCGTATTTGGAGCTGTCATGATAGGACACGACAAGGAATAATATTACCTGACATAAAGTCCTGTTATTTTTAGGAAACACGAAAATAACCTGCCTAAAATGCCACACGAGACGACATACATGATAGTAGTTTTTAGATCCTAAAAAATACGTTATAATATGAGTAGAAACGCGTATTTTATTTAATTTAGACACAATATGATCCAATTAATACGACAAGACATGATTAACATGACATATCTCTAATGTCATTTTAGAATTTGAACACGTGTTAAAATCATAGACACGAACATAAAATTTTTGAGTCAATTTGGTATTCTTTCATTTCTAAAATTGCCATCTCTAGGTCCAAGCACAATTAATGGACAGGGTTCAAATTTTCCAACATAATACTATCCTCGGTCAGGCTATGAAGGGTACAGGTCGAGCAGGTTAGGATCGGATTTTACTAACTCACTTGCAACCTTACATATATATTGGCATCACTAGTAACAACTAATTAAAAAGGAGTTCAAACCAATTTTTTTCAATAAACATATAGTAATGGCAATCAAATCTACTGTAATTAGATGATTTTTATTTAATCAAAAGTTTATGCTTTAAAATCTATACATACATATATATATATAGAGAGAGAGAATGGAAAAAAAACTAATTACTTTTTTATAATAGGTAAACCTACATTTACAAAATTATATTTATGATCATCTAAAATAGTCTTATAATCAGAGGAGATAGGTTGGCCCAATGGTAGGCAACTTCGGTCAAGTGTTTGACTCATGTGGTGGGAGGGGAGGGTTTTTCTTTATTTGTAGGATTAAGGGAGAGACTTAGACCTCTCATAAATTTTTTTTTAAAAAAAAAATAGTCTTATAATCAAGATTTACTTTTTATAATTTGTAATGTACACAAAATTAATCAATGAGGACATGTACAAAAATCTATTTATTTATTACAGAGTTACTTTTTCGTACAAAAAGTAATTATGTACTTTTGATACGTATTATTATTTTTAATAAAATTTATTTATTTCACCCTCTGAATATAGGTAGAGTGTGTTCTGCAAATTAGTATATATTATTTGCTTTAGGTCCAAGTTCTCTTATTTATTTATTTTTATTTTTTAAAAGGCTGTTTAGTAGGAGAATGACGAAAGCACGTACGGGCCCACAAAAATATATAATTCTCTGCATTGTACCTTGCTTGCTTTGAAAATCAAAGTAAAATGTGCTCTGTTAACGAATAAGATTTTTTTCTTTATTTTCTCTTTTACTCTTTTGCAAGCAAGGGATGTATAATAGTACGTACTTAGTTTTTGGAATATCATCAACATATATATAAACCAGATTCCCTTTGTGTCCTTTTACATGGATTATAAATCGAGTTCGTGCATATATATATATATATATATAAATAATATAATACAACTTGTGTCCAGGTTTTTTTTGGAAGTTATTTGAATGAACTAGCTAGCTAATGTGTTAGGAGCAAAAGCAAAACGATGAAAATGAATTGGGTGTGTGAAATAGATGATAAGCTCAAGAATATGGAATCTACTTCAACAGGGGAAATTAATACGGAGATAGAGTTCTGGAGGAAGAAGTGCATCTACAAAGTGGCTCCGAATGTTTCAGTGCTAAACAAGAGAGCTTACACGCCCCAAGTTGTCTCCTTTGGGCCTATCCATCATGGTGAGGAACCCTTAATACATATGGAGGAGCACAAGCATCGAACTCTTCTTCACTTTCTCAAGAGATCTAGAAAACCTCTCCAGCCTTACCTTGAATCTTTGGCCGAAGTTGTACAAGATTTGAAGGACGCGTATGATCCCCTTGATCTTGTATGGCAAGCAAATACAGACAAATTCTTGCAACTGATGATTCTAGATGGCTGTTTTATGCTCGAAATATTACGTATGGCCACTACAGATGGTATTAATGATTATCCCACTAATGATCCCATCTTCAGCAATCATGGAAAAATATATATCATGCCATTCTTTAGGTACGATATGCTCATGCTCGAAAACCAACTACCTCTTTTGGTGCTGCAGAAACTACTTCTTGTTGAAAGCGACAAGGAAATTGAGGTAATTAAGGATATATTCCATTCCCGAGTACAATTTGGTTATTGCTGAGTCATTATTAAAGTACTAAGAAATAATGGGTTGTGACTTGTAAGGGCTCATTTCACTGTTATATCTAAGGGAGGAAGCTAAGCGTTACTTTCCAATAACACATATATAAGTGTGTCCTTGTCCATTACAAGGACACGCTTATAAAGTCACTTAAACCCTTAATTACTGGACCTTTAATTTTTATTTCCTTGTCTCTGTGAGTAGTCATTAGGCCTCACCAATCACAGTTGTTGCCACTGCCTGGTCACCACTGTCGCTGGTAGCCTCACAGATGGAGCTCTATTTGTAGGTGGCTAGCTGGCTAGCAGTGATTAAATATTTTAAAAAAAAATATGAAAACAAAATGAAATGAAATAAGGGTGCATTTGATTGCAAGTATGGAATTTGCATGGAAAGAAAATAAGTTACAGGCAATTGAATTGCCTAGAATTGAGTTGCCTGGAAAATGTAGTGTAGTGTGTTTGATTGCCTTAATTTTCTACCCGGAAAATATTGGTTGTATTATGGCATTTTTAATGTAGAAAAAATTATTGGTATTTTTTTTAACATAATTATATAGTCATGATGGATCTTGTTTAATTGATCTTGATTAATAGATTTTAAATATTAAAATTTTATATTATTTTGAATTTTATATTTTAAGTTATGGCATTTTTAATGTAGAAAATGGTAAAAATCTTGTCTCGTGAACCGTGCCCAAGCATGGAAAACAAAAAACCACCTCCCCCAAAGAAAACATTTTTCTCAATTGCCTTGAAAATGCATATGTGTAAGCCAAAAGTTGGAATTGAATTGCTTGGAAAAAAAAAGCCAATCAAACACCTTAAGTTGTCAAATCAAGTGGAAAATGCTCATTTTCCACTGAAAAAATTGCCAATCAAACACACCCTAATGGTATTTTTGGGTAAAGAAAAAATAGTGTCCTTACTTGAAAAGAAAAAGTAACATCTCCTACTTTTGGATATTATTGTGGAAGGAGTCATTTGAACCCATTGCATCTAGTATTAACAATTTTCATTTTCTATGGTAATATGTCGTTTTAGGATCATAATTTTCTCTACAAGGTCATATGTAAGTTTTGTGGTTACGGCCGGTACACGTTTTCCAACACGGGCATGGGAAAATGCTTGCATGTACTAGATGTGTATAGGAAGAGTATGCTTCGGGAAGATCCTTTGAAAACACGTTATAGACGAACAACCTTCTTTGAAGAAGATGGTAGTGACTCGATCTTTCAATATTATGCAACACGGCTTAGTGAAGCAGGAATCCAATTCAAAAAGAGTCAATCCGCAAGCCTTACGGACATCTCCTTCCATGGCGGGGTAATCAGGCTCCCTCCCATTGTGGTGGATGTTACAACGGAATCGACGTTCTTAAACCTGATGGCGTTTGAGCGGTATCACGTAGAGGCTGGGAACGAGGTGAGTTCATATATCGGCTTCATGGGCAACCTCATTTATGATGCTAGAGATGTGAGTCTGCTACACTCGCAAGGTATTATACAGAACGCATTGTGGAATGAAGAGAGTGTGGCTAACTTATTCAACTCGCTAACAGAATACATGTCACACGATCCTGAAAATAGGCTCGATGACGTCTACAAGAGGGTTGGCAACCATTGCAACAAGCGATGGAACAAGTGGCGCGCCCAAATAACCCGCAACTACTTGACCAGTCCTTGGCCTATTCTATTTGCAGCAAACTTGCTTTTTGTGTTCAGTATAATTCAAACATTTTACTCCATTTATGGTGTTTATTATAAAAAAATAAATTGAATTAGCTCTCTCTATACATTGTAAAAGTAAGTGGCAGACACAGCTAAATAATAATAAGCTGCCATTTATGCTGTTCATGTACGGAAATATTTGAAGAAATAAATGCATTATCGAGGAAGTAAGGTTTGGGTCATGTTACTTACCAAATAACAAAATAAATGACATATTGATAAATGGGTCTTGTATGATAAAATTTTCCACAAAAGAATCACAACTAAACTCCAAAAGGACTGAAATATTAGCTGGTTGCAGAGTCAAGAATTTAACTAGGAACCGGCTAGTAGCAAACATCTTTGTTCTTAAGTTACAATTTTATGTATATTTATTTTAAGAGTATGAAATTGCTAAACAACAATTAATTTTAGCAATAAATTACCTTAAAGTTCGTATGTTTTATAAATATTATTAACAAGAAATCTTATTCTAAAACAGGGCATGCAAGAAGTTAACCTTTTTTCTTTATTTTTTAACTAAAATTATGTAAGTTACTATTTATATTGATATTTATAAACTTCTTATTATTTGATAAAATCCAATTCATTGATGCAACAATGGCTCCTGCGTGCTTCCGATCTCTCACGCCAATATTGCCCAGGGTTTTCTTTTCTGTTATAGATTTTTTTTGTTTTCTTAGTTAATGTAGTATTACAAATTTTTTATGGCCTCTTATTACATCAAATCGTCTTTGTTAATATTGAAGACACCAAATTCAGTCATGACATCAAAGTTGAGTGGTTCTTATTTTATTCCTGCATTTATTATTTTAATTAAGTAAAATATATTTTTCAAGAGTTGAATCATTTGACTTTGCGAACTTTAAGTTAAAAATGAAGACATAATACCATTAAACTACTCGAATTTATTAAATGTTTTTTAATTTAACTTAGATTTTCATATGCATATATAGAAAAGAATTTACATACGTATGGAATAACTTACTAATCTATATTATACATAAAACTATGGAAAACGTAAGTGTAACAAGCCAATAAATAGATCCACTAACAAATGTCCCACGGAGTTGCTCGATAGATACATTACAATATGGGTGCCATTCATACCGGCCAGTATACCTCCTTGTATCGTTTTCCATGAATTGATTTTTAGCGAGTAAATATCAACTCAATATATATTCGATCTACAAGACGCAGAGGGTCGATGTGTTGACTTTAATATATTGGGATGAATTATTAGTATTTTAATAAATAGGTTACACGTGTCAACTCGGATAACACGCGCGGTCAATAAATAGTTCAAATTTAAGTTGAAGATTTTATCACGATTAAATAATTATGTCGGTTTAGGACTGACCTATATAATGTCAATGTTGAAACTATCAATCACACATCAGAAAAATAGATCCTCACAAAGCAATATATAAGATCTAGGGGCTACTCTACCCATCGACAATTGATTTTGGGTTGGATGCTTCGAAATTTAACATGGTATCAGAGGAATAGATTCCCATGAAGAGGCGTGTTGAGACTATCAATCTTACGTAGAAAAAAGTAGATCACCATAAAGCAATATATAAGATCTAAGGGCTACTTCCACGTCATTCAATATAAACAAATCACGTGTTAAGCTAAAACATTACGCCATGTACAACCTTAAAAGCATATAGTACAATTTCTCAAAGCAGTACTATGCGATGGCAAATAGAATGTACAACCTTAGAAGCATATAGTACAATTTTTCAAAGCAGTACTATGCGATGGCAAATAGAATATTAATTTTACAATATGGCTACCCAAATATATTACATTCTTATGTATTTAATTAAGAATCTACTTGACCATCCATGTATTGAAAAAATTGAAAGTACGTGACAAAATGTTATCATGTATATATCTACTTTCAATATATTTCTATAATAGACATATTTTTTTGTAATTATTAATTAATTGAATTTTACTTGATACTAGGTTTTTGTTTATTTTTTATATACCTATTAAGTTTTTTTCTTTGGACATAATTATAATTTTACAGTGTGTGTATTCATTCAAGGGTTTAATAATTTATGTCAAACAATAAAACCAGTTGACGCACGTGTAAAAAAACTAGTTTTATATTGGCAGACAAATTCTTTATTTTGTAGCTACAACACCGAGCGTAAATATTTAGTTTCAAATTTGTAATGTTAAGAATATAAGATAAAGGTGTATATTACATCACCTTTGTTCATAGGCCAGACTTTAAAGCGGAACCCCCGGCCAGCATGGGCTTAGTTCATGTTACACGGGCCACATGGCAAATTCTTTAAAGCTACATAAAATTTTACAATAAATATATTTATATTTTTAACCGTTAGTTGAATTAAATTTATTAGTTTGTAGTTTTTTATCGTCCTCCTGCCTAGTTGAAGGATCGCTGAAGCTTAAGCTTTTTGGCCATTGGCCGCTCTTTGTTAAAAGAAAAGAGAAATATACCTCCATGTTGGCCAGAGCCGGCTAGAGGGGGAGGCAGCCTAGGCATTTGCCTAGGGCCCCTCTCTGGCATAGGGCACCAAAAAAAAAAAAAATTTCAAGAATTTATATGTAAACATTTATATTTAAGGGTACCAAATTGTAGAAAATAAAGGTCCAAGAGCTCTTTAAAAAATGAAAATTATACATTGAAATTCAATAGAGATCGGGAGAAAGTGAGACTCTCAGCTTTAACAAAGTGAGAAGGTATTCCTCGATCAGATATCCCAACCTCGCCATTCACATCCCTATAATGCTTTTTTTGAAGCATGCGACGCTATAGTTAGTAAGTTGTGAAGTATAGGTACTTCATTTTTTTCTGGGTATCCATTTGGACACGGCTCGGGTACGGGTACGGATGGGACACGCCACGTGGCGTGTCCAATAAAAATAGTATTAAATTTTGTTGGACACGGCTAAAATGGGTGTGGGTACGAGTATGGCTGGGATGAAAAAATAAAAATTAAGGGGTCAATTTACAATATGCGTACCCGTGTCTGTGCTTCATAGTTAGTAAATAATAGTATTTACTTTTAATTCCTTAAATTCATAGTGATTGGATCAATTTTGCTGCTTACTTTACTCTGTGTCTCCTTTTAATTTTCTGCTTTGTTTAGCACACAGGTATTGACGTCAACTCAACTTTGCCCCCATTTTTTTTTCCTACGCCCCCCCAAAAAACACTCAACTCTAATTTACTATCAAATAGCAATAGCAAACGGGGATTATAGTAGAACTAAAATTTTCACCTTGGTATCTTTCATAAATTCAACCCAACGATGAATGGTGACCATATCTTACTTCTATTAAGTGAGAGGAAGTATTTGGTATACACCCATTTTAAATATATAATGTTAGAACTAGTGTTCGAACCTATGACCTTATAGATGAAGAATACAAGTTATCACTACTTGGTCAAACTATTTTCTTATTTTGTTTTAAAAATCTACATAACAAAATTACAGTTACTAGGTACAATATTGCACATGCATCACATTCTAGTATCCTTTTTTTCTTTTATTCAATTCAAGTTTAGTACCACCGGTGTTAAGATTATTTTGTTGAAGGAGAAAACAATGATATGGGGCCCCAATTTTTGTCGATATTAATTTTCGCTTGGGGCCTCAACATTCCTAGAGCCGGCCCTGATGTTGGCACATACATATCATGATCGATATCATAGATAACACCTGTCCAGACCAACTCACACAATATAAGGGCATTTTTAATTGAGGATATTGTGATAAATTTGAAAATCGAATGATCAGATCATACCGAGCAGTTAAAATAGGATAAAAAAAATCAAAACTAAAACTAAAACAAATAAACCAAAACCGAATATGTTTGGTTTTGGTTTGGGATGTGCCGTGTAAAACTGAACCGAACTAAATCGAATCATTGCATATATAATTTAAAAATAATATTATTTCACTATTTAAAATTTTCTATTCCCAAAATTTTGAAACTATAGTGAGAATCCGACTCTTTGAGCTATCATGGATGTTAGTATTATAAATGTAAGAATTAATATTTTTCTATCTAAAATAAGTAGGTGTGTTCATAGCTAGAGTTATTATTTTTCTGACTAAAATAAGTGTTGCCTTAATTTTTTATTTTTAAGTATATGAAAACTGAACCAAAATGTTTGGTCCGGGTCTAGGTTTGGAAGATTTAGAAACCGAACTAAACTTACAAATTCGGTTTGGATCTCTTAATTTCTACCCCAACCAAAACTGAAAACTCCCTTATTTCTAATATGCGCCTCAAGGACTATTTCATAAATGATTTGAAGAGCAACGTCATCAAAATAGGCTTCAAGAGAAGTAGCAAAAGAGATTCTTCAATTTGAAAATGTTTTCTCTCTTTTCAAATGTTTCATTTCATTATTTTATTCAATGTGGTAGCATACCAATGTAAAAAAAGTACTTTACTTTTAAACTAAAAATAAAAGGAGATATTAAAATAATCAAATTGGAAGAGTCTCTTGGAGTGGAGTATTTTTTTATGATGGTGTACTTCTGAAACTTTATTAGATAGATGTAGTTTTCATCTTATTTGGGAGAATGTGGTAAGCCTTAAAACCGTGAAAATGTCTCATGTTTATCAGGCTAAAACGGCAAGACCTTCTCACACTTCTTACTTTAATATATATTTTTTAATTTCCAGCATTCCATTTAAATTCAAATAAAATAAAGGGAAAAGAGAACTTACGAGATTTACTTTATATGGTGAATGGTGAGTAGGGGTGGGAAAATATACCAATAATACCGTACCAATCCGTACCAAACCGAATCATTATCAAAATATACTGAAATTTGGTAATGGTACAACACCAATCGGTGTTGTACCATACCGAATTTATTTAGTATGGCACCGGTACTCAAACTCATTACCAACGGTATACCATATCATACTGAAATTTTGGTATTACCACGATATACCGTACCGAACCGTACCAATTGTGCCAATTATACCAAATACTAATAAATTACCAAATTAATTACAAATAGTCCAATATTCCAATACCCACACAGCCCATAACCCACAGCCCACAGATTAATTAAATTAGAGATGAATGGTCCAATACCCCCACAGCCCACAGATTAATTACCTTGTTAGTTTCTCTATCGATTAGTTTCTAAGTTTCGCAATTTCTCGAGAAGACAATTTTCAACATAAGTATATTAATATCACTTTTCTTTTTACATAGTTCCATATTTAGATTTTTATTCATTTTTTAAATATAATCGAGTGTCCTATTTCACAATGTGTATAATTTTATACTTGACGATTAGATATATTAGAATTCATAACTAATTAACTTTCATTCTGAGAGAGAATATGTAAGTTACATCTAAAGTACTATCATGTGATATCTTATTACAAAAAAATCATACAAATTCCAATAGGTTCTAAGATCCCATTTAACTGTTGTAGTAACGTAAGTGTTCTTGTGTCGTTGAATTAGGTGATGGGAGGCTACGCTATAGACTATGGAGAGTTGATCTCATGTTGTTTTAGTTAATAAAATGAGGAGCTGAATGTTTCTTTTTCTAGGAAAAAGCTTAACCTGAAAATATATTAGAAATTGTGGATTAATTTTATAAATCGTATGTCTTTAATATAAGTTATCTTCTTCAATACACTATCTTTTTTGGCCAGAGGACTAAGCCATGAATTCTTATCTCTTAATGAGGTTTGCCCAGTAGCTTTCTGTTTTGTTTTTGGCTATTATTATTAATGCGTATTTGAATATTTGCTTAGAAAACTGTTATTGTCTTTTTTTTTAGGATTGATTTTTTTGGTAATGTACCTTACCATACCGATATTTCGGTATATATACCGAAGTTTTGGTATGGTAATGGTAATGAATTTTGACATACCAAATTTTCAATACGGTACTCGATATGCTCAGTATGATACGGTATTGTACCAAATCCACCCCTAATGGTGAGGCATAGGGTTAGGGCATCAAAAATCCGGCAGAGGATGGCAATGGAGATAGAGGAGGTGTGGGTTAGGGCTTGAATGGTGAGTGACATAAGAGTGGAGGGACGATGAGTGGAGAGCGATGGTACGAAAAAGGAGAGATGGTGTGGAGAAGGAGGAAAGGGAGACGCTGTGGAGAGAAAGGTTAAGGTTTTTCTTTTTTAATTTTACAGATGGAATGAGTTTGTTGATACGGGGGAGGGGGAGAATTTGAGAAACCCAAAATCGTGAGATATACTCACGGTTTTAAGCTTCCCAAATTTTTGAAATTTGAAAACTCGCCAATCGATATATATTTTTAACTTAAAAACATGAGTCACTCACACGATTTTGATCTGGCGCCATTTCCCTAATTAAGTTGGAAAGTACCTCATCCACCTAATAAAATTAAGACTATTTTTATTTTTATTTTTATTTTTATAAAAAGAAGTCATTGGAGTGAGTTGAAAACCCATTACAAAAGTTGGTCTTCAAAATACCACATAAATTTACAAAGTACAGTTATGAAGAGTATCTCTTGAACACCCAACCACTATTGAATTTAGGCTCATTTACCTTTTGACCCGCATTAATTTAGTTGTATTCCCTCAGCACCTAAAGTTTCCTTTAATTATCCTTTGAACCCATTTAACGGTTTCCATTTAGCTAAATGGTCAAACTGTTAACGCCCAACTCCTAAGTGATGTGCCAAATATTCCTCTTATTTAACAAATATACCCCTTCATTGCTTTCCTCTATAAAATATATTGAAATTTTAATGAAAAGCAGTACACTAATTAATTAATTAAAACGCTGGTTACGCGTGTACTATACTCTCTTCTTTCTTTCTTTTTTTTTTTTTATAAATTAATTTTATTTTAATCATTTTCAATTTTTATTAGTCATTGACTAGCTAGTTTCAACTTAATCAAATGTGTGTGGTGGGTGGCACATCTGGCGTAGATAGGTTTTAATAGAAGAATAATGGTCTAATAAGTTAAAGCCTTTGTCTCTAAATAAGAGTTCAATTGGATATTTGCTTTACTCTTTTCTCTTTTATAAGATGTCTCAAATTTAATAATTTCATTATTTTTTGGAACACAATCAATGTAGTAAATCACATAAAAAATAATAATCTTATTTGATATTGATTAAGTTGAGACTACAATTTTAATTTGAGGAAAAAAGAGTATAGCACACACCTAACCAATTTTTTTATTAATTAATTAGTGTATTACTTTTTTTTGATTAAATTAGTGTATTACTTTTTTTAAAAAAAATTTAATATATTTTATAAAGGTAAAATTGTGGAATATATTTGGCACATCACTTAGGAGTTAACAGTTTAATCATTTGATCGATGGAAACCATCAAAATGAGTGCGAGCGCAAAGAAGAATTAAAAGAAACTTTGGATGTTAAAAGAAAATATAGCTAAATAAATGCAGGCCAACAAGAAAATGACCCTTGGGTTAAACTGATTTTACAGCAAGTGGCATCAAAAGATAATAAACTAATTAATTAGCTTACGGCCCTTGCAATATGTTTGATGGTGCTAAATTTAGGTACCACGTACCTTACACTTAAACAATAATACAAGATGTTTTTCATGTTGAATTTATAGAATTTGTTCCTTTAATAAATTCAGCAAGCTAGGAGGGTATCGTACTATGTTAATTAAAAACTTAATGCTCCTTAGCGTATCTTTAGAGTGTCACCCTTACTTATCTCTTTTACCCATGTCAATTAAAAACTTAATGCTCCTTAGCGTATCTTTAGAGTGGCACCCTTATTTATCTCTTTTTTTTTCCCAATTTTGATCTCTTCCGAGTTTTTGTTTAATTCATGCTCCGAAATGTTGAATATTTTATTTCTTGAAGCTTTCACATAAGGGCTTGTCTCTACTTGTATATACATTACGAGTGAATCATTGACCGGACCAATTTAACCACTTTAAATTAATAGTTGGCAATTTAAAAATCTGTTTTAAATAAGGTGGCTCTTATGTGTATCCCATAAATCTCTTGATTCCACTCTAACCAAAAAAAAATAACTCATCTTAGTTATTTACACCTCACCCCTATTTACCACATACTCGCTCAATATGAATTGCACGAGGTCATGCATGGGAACTCGAAATGAGGCGCTCAAGGAGAGAACGGATGCTTCAAAGGATGGTTGCCCCTCTGTAATCAATCGGATCCAATGATTTCGTTTTTCAATTTCAAAAAACCAACAGCCCTTGTATATATATGTATGTATGCATGCATGCATGTGTGTGTTTGTATTGTTTCTAACAATTTATGTTGTTGCTGCTACTTCTTCATTATCATCATCGTTAGAAAAAGAAGACTCATCTCTGTTTGTTGTGAATTAATACTACTACCATACTACTTCACTCATCTCAAATTTTATTTGAAGGCTGTTATCACACACACACACAAAAAGAGGAAAATTAACACTGGCTTGGCTCATATAGAGCGTATGCATTTGCAGGCTCGGCCATTACCAAGTGAGAGACACAAAGAATTTGGTTGAAATGACTAAAGTTTCATACCCCTTTTTTTGGAGTGAATGTATCTGCATAGACTCGGCCATTACCGAGCAATGGCAAATGAATGGACGTGCTTGGCCTTGTCAGCAGGTTGGTGGAGAGAGAGAGAGAGAGGGGCTGTGAAGAATGTTGTGTTTGGCTTGTAATCTATTTTACAATATAGTGCAAGCTGGAATGCTGCAAAAGCGCTTTTGCAGCTGAGCCGGAAAACAGCAAAAGCGCTTTTGCAGCTGAGCCGGAAAACAGCAAAAGCACTTTTGCAGCTCGACAGAATTGTTCTGGAAAGGTGCAAAACCACTTTTGCACCTTGGGCGAGAAACTGCAAAAGCCCTTTTGCAGTTCGGCGGGTAAAGCCTTTTAGGCTTATTTTCTCACTTAGTATAAATAGAGAGGTTTGTTTCTATTTAGTGCAAGAGTGCATTTGTAAGAGTGAGAAGGAGAGACTTGTTCTTACAAGAGTGATATTTCTTGTGAGAGGTTAGCTAGGGTTTAGCTAAAGGTTGAGAGGGTAATTTTTGGAGGTTTGTTCCATTGATTTGAGTGATAAACATTGAGAGAGAGTTGGTGTAAATTCTTGGTTGATCAATAAAGTTGCTCCCCTTTCAAGTGAAAGACCCAAAGGGTTCCACATTATCTCCGGTGTGTTTTTCCTCTTTGCTTTGCACTTGATTCTTGTTGTTCTTTATCTTTTATCTATAGTTGCTTGTGATTGTGTTGGTTATCTTGGTTTGAGCCAAAGATCCTGTTGCTTGTCGGTTTTCGCCCGCCAAGTGTTCGTAGAAATTCCCTAAAGGGATTTCTCGAGTTTATTGGTGGATTTGGGACTTGGTTATTGTTTCCACATTCACAACAAGTGGTATCAGAGGATTTGGTTGGTGCCTAGTGTTTGGTATCAAGGTTTGGCTATTGGGTGCAAGGTTTGTGCGCCAAGTGTTCGATAAATGGCCGAAAGGACTCAAACCGGAGTTGTTGCAACACAAGCTAGTTCTTCTACCATTATAGGTGTTGGGAGCACTATGGAGGTTAAGATAAAGCCTTATGAAGAGGTTATCAATTTCAGTATTTGGCAAAGGCGAATGCGGGGAGTACTCGTCCAATCGAATTTGCAAGTTGCATTGCTTGGACTTGAGAAAAAGCCGCAAGATATGTCCGAAGACAAATGGAATGAGATTGATAAGAAAGCTATGTCCACTATAGAGATGCATGTGACCGACGAAGTGTTGAGAAACTTGATGTCGGAGAAGAATGCAAAGGATATGTGGACTAGGATGGAGGAGTTGTACATAGGGAAGTCTATGTCCAACAAGTTGAACCTCAAAAAGCAACTTTTTAAGTTGGAAATGAAGGAGGGGTAAGATTTGAACAAGCACATCAATGTCTTCAAGGCAATAGTGCATGACCTTGAGAGAATTGATGTTGTGTTTGATGAGGAGGACCGCGCCTTATTGTTACTTGCTTCATTGCCGGACTCCTATGATCACTTCGTCACCACATTGATATTTGGCAAGATAACGCTCAAGTTTAATGAGGTTGTCAAGGACCTCCAATCTCACGTGGCCATGAAAAAAGGAGGTAACGGGGCAAGCTCTTCGTCAAGTGAGGGTTTGGTTGCCAGGAGTGGTAGTTGTGAACGAAGTGGGCGGTCAAGGTCACGGGGTGCCAAGAATAGAGGCACGAGTCGGTCTCAATCACGAGATCGAAGTAATTGGGAGTGCTTTAAGTGTCACAAGGTAGGCCACATCAAGAAGAATTGCTCGGAGCTAAAAGGTAAGAGGGCAGACGCACCAAGGGAGGTTGCGGGAGTTGCGACCCAAGAGGTGGACCAAAAGGTTAACACCGATGTTCTTACTTGTTTTTTAGCGGATCAAAGTAGTGGGTGGATTCTTGATTCCGGATGCTCCTATCACATGTGCCCGAATCGTAATTGGTTCGTTGACTATACGGAATGCAATGGAAGAGAAATCTTCATGGGCAACGATGCTACGTGCAAAGTTGTCGGTGTAGGCACGGTGAAAATAAAGATGTGGGATGGCGTGACCCGCACGCTAAGTGATGTTAGACACGTACCCACTCTCAAGAAGAATTTGATCTTCTTAGGCACGCTCGACTAAAAAGGGTGTGTGATTCAAGCCGAAGAGGGGCTATGAAGGTGAAGAAATAATCAATGGTGATTTTGCGCGGTACAAAGTCACCGAACAACCTTTATAGGTTGAAAGGAACCACGGTGGTTAGTGGAGCGGCGGTTTCCACGGAAGCGGAAAGGGATGAGCTTTTGTTATGGCACATGAGGCTTAGCCACATGAGCCAACGAGGCATGGAGGAGCTTCATCGACGAAAATTGTTGAAGGGGGTCCATGGGTGCAAGCTCGATTTCTGCAAGTATTGTGTGATGGGCAAGCAAACTAGAGTTCGATTCGATACCGCGGAACACAAAAGCCGAGGTATGCTTGATTATATTCACTCCGATGTGTGTGGGCCTTTAGAGGTAATTTCTTTAGGCGGTTTCAAATATTTTATGACTTTTGTTGATGATTATTCACGTCGAGTTTGGGTCTACTACTTGAGGGAAAAATCCGAGGTTTTTGGAAAATTCAAGGAATGGAAGGCTATGGTGGAAAATCAAACGGGTCGAAAAGTAAAGTATTTGAGAAGTGACAACGGAGGGGAGTATAAGGATGGAGAATTCGTGAAGTTTTGCAAGAATGCCGGCATCAAAAGGCACTTTACCGTGAAGAAAACTCCACAACAAAATGGAGTTGCAGAGAGAATGAACCGCACCATTATGGACAGGGCGAGAAGTATGAGGATTCATGCGGGTTTGCCGAAAATATTTTAGGCGGCTTGTGTTGATCATGCCGTATACTTGGTCAATAGATCACCGAATGTGAATCTTGGTTTGAAATGTCCGGAAGAAGTATAGTCGGGGCGAGAAGTGGACTACTCTAAGTTAAGAGTGTTCGGGTGCCCGGTATATGCTCATATTCCTAGCGATGAGAGATCAAAGAATGACCCGAAGGCTCAACGGTGTATCTTTCTCGGTTTTGGGGGAGAGGTGAAAGGGTTCAAGCTTTGGGATCCGGTAGCGAGAAAGCTTTTGTTTAGCCGGGATGTAACATTTGATGAGGGGGCCTTGCTTAAGGAACGGGAATACCAAGAGATCAATGATAACGGTGGGGTTAATACGGTCAAGATTTCAATTCTGGTTCCAAGTTCGTCGGTTACCGGAAGTGATGGAGCATCTTCAAGCGGTAGTAGAGATGATTCTCATAAAATTCAACCGAATGATGACGCGGTTGAGGTGGAGCTATAGGAAGAGGAATCCGAGGAAAGACCAAGTGAGGTGGAGCCGGAACCATCGATAGCACGGGATAGACCACGACGGGCAATCAAACCACCCTCAAGGTTTGGTTGGAAAAACGAGGTCAACTATGCCCTTATTACAAGTGAGGGTGATCCAACTAGTTATAAAGAAGCCATCAGTGTCGCAGACAAAGATAGTTGGATGGGTGCTATGGTAGAGGAGATGGAGGCTTTACGAATAAATTCCGTTTGGGATTTGGTTCCTAGGCCCAAGGACCGGAGCATTATCGGTTCCAAATTGGTATTTAGGAAGAAAGAAGCAATCAACAAAGATGAAGCACCGAAATTCAAGGCACGGTTAGTAGCGAAGGGGTTTTCTCAAAAAGAAGGGGTTGATTATGATAAGATTTTTTTCCCGGTTGTGAGACACACTTCGTTACGAGTTTTGCTCGCTATGGTAGCTCAGTTTGACTTGGAGCTTAAGCAAATGGATGTAAAAACGGATTTTCTTCATGGTGATTTGAAGGAAACGATTTACATGGCGCAACCGGAGGGGTTCAAGGAAGTAGGTAAGGAAAAATTTGTTTGTCGGCTTAAGAAATCCTTGTATGGACTAAAGCAGTCGCCAAGACAATGGTACCTACGGTTTGACTCATTTATGTTGCGGATTGGTTATCGTCGGTGTGATGGTGATCATTGTGCCTATGTTCGAAACTTTGATGATGGCTCGTTTATCTTGTTGATGCTTTATGTGGATGATATGCTTATAGCGTGTCGAGATATGTCAAAGGTGAAGGAGCTCAAGGTACAATTGGGCCGGGAATTTGACATGAAGGATCTTGGGGCTGCACAAAAGATCCTTGGTATGGAGATTCGGAGAGATAAAAGGTTGGCAAGTTGTGGCTTTCGCAAAAGAAGTATATTTCTCATGTCATTGAGAAATTCAATATGTCAAGTGCGAAGCCGGTTTCTACTCCGTTAGCTCCTCATTTTTCTTTGTCCGCAAAGCAATGTCCTTCCTCTCTTGATGAGTGTGGCGAGATGTCGACAACACCGTATGCTTGCGCGGTTGGTTGTCTTATGTATGCCATGGTGTGTACAAGGCCGGATCTAGCTCACACGGTTGG
Organism: Lonicera japonica; assembly: GCA_021464415.1. Taxonomy (NCBI): domain Eukaryota; kingdom Viridiplantae; phylum Streptophyta; class Magnoliopsida; order Dipsacales; family Caprifoliaceae; genus Lonicera; species Lonicera japonica. The sequence continues at coordinate 9,756,468 of CM038463.1, forward strand.
AATGGTTAGTAGGTATATGTCGAATCCGGGTAAAGAGCATTGGAATGCGGTTAAATGGGTTCTTCGATATCTACAAGGTACCAAGTCCTTGGGTATAGTGTTTGAGCGGAAAGATGGGGATGATAGTGTTGCGGGATTTGTAGACTCCGATTATGCGGGGGATCTTGATAAAAGAAGGTCTACCACGGGTTATGTGTTCACTTTGGCAAGTGGGCCGGTTTCATGGAGATCTATGCTACAAACAATGAGTGCTTTGTCTACGACAGAGGCAGAGTATATGGCACTCACGGAGGCGTCGAAGGAGGCAGTATGGTTGAAAGGTTTAGTGAGCGAGTTGTGTTTGAAGCATGAGAGTATTTTGCTACGGTGTGATAGTCAAAGTGCACTTTACTTGGCAAAGAATCAAGTGTATCATGCTTGCACGAAGCACATAGATGTGCGGTATCACCGAGTTCGGGATTGGGTTAATTCCGGGGAAGTCATCCTAGAGAAGGTGAATACGGATGAGAATGCGGCCGATATGCTCACAAAGCCGGTAACCTCGGAGAAGTTTAGGCATTGCCTAAAGCTTCTTAATCTTACTTCATGTTGAATGAGGAGGGTGTGACCTTGGAGGTGTCGGGATAATCTCTAAGGTGATGCACGGTTCTTATCTCGAGGTAAAGCAATCGAGGTTGGCTTGAGATTACTCGCCAAGGTGGAGATTGTTGTGTTTGGCTTGTAATCTATGTTACAATATAGTGCAAGCTGGAATGCTGAAAAAGCGCTTTTGCAGCTGAGCCGAAAAACAGCAAAAGCACTTTTGCAGCTCGACAGAATTGTTTTGGAAAGGTGCAAAACCACTTTTACACCTTGGGCTATTCGGCGGGTAAAGCCTTTTAGGCTTATTTTCTCACTTAGTATAAATAGAGAGGTTTGTTTCTATTTAGTGCAAGAGTGCATTCGTAAGAGTGAGAAGGAAAGACTTGTTCTTACAAGAGTGATATTTCTTGTGAGAGGTTAGCTAGGGTTTAGCTAAAGGTTGAGAGGGTAATCTTTGGAGGTTTGTTCCATTGATTTGAGTGATAAACATTGAGAGAGAGTTGGTGTAAATTCTTGGTTGATCAATAAAGTTGCTCCCCTTTCAAGTGGAAGACCCAAAGGGTTCCACATTATCTCCAGTGTGTTTTTCCTCTTTGCTTTGCACTTGATTCTTGTTGTTCTTTATCTTTTATCTATAGTTGCTTGTGATTGTGTTGGTTATCTTGGTTTGAGCCAAAGATCCTATTACTTATCGGTTTCCGCCCGCCAAGTGCTCGTAGAAATTCCCGAAAGGGATTTCTCGGGTTTATTGGTGGATTTGAGACTTGGTTATTGTTCCCACATTCACAACAAAGAAAGAGGGGGAAGTGGGGGTATGGTGTTTGTGATAAAGGGGGGGAACCAAGAGATTTGTGGGGTGTACATAATAGCCACCTTAAATAATCAATCTTTTGTTGAAGGGTTTACGATGGAGAATGTGGAATGGCGTATATATCTATATATATCTACATCAGCTACCCTCTTTGTTTGATGGTACAGGATGATGGGATGAGACCAAGATTATGCAGAATTTCTTGTTTTTTTTAGTCTATGCCAAGGGTATCCGAGCCAATTTTCGCACAACTTGACTAATCTTCTTCGTAAAGAGTGTCAACCACTGGCCACAAGATATTGTCACTGAAAAAAATTATAGCCATACACCCATACTCATCTCAAATAGCTCGGGCGAGGACTCTTTATGTTGGCATTATTCAAAAATGTGTTTCTTGTCTTGTAAAAAGTGGTTATTGGTTGGCTCGAAATTTAACAAGGGTGTTTAGTTCCTTTTGTTCGATGCTATATGCTGGTATGTTCGGAACAATCGAAAAAGTCATATTTTTCAAAGTAAGTCTAAGGATGGGGCCGTTATTCTTGCTAAATTATTGGTCATATTTTTCAAAGTCTAAGGATGGGGCCATTATTCTTGCTGAATTATTGGTGCTGCTTGGAGCTTATGATGTTGCCAATAGAGTCTCATCTAGTCCTCCTTATTCGGCCTATGTGAATTGGTCCAAACTAATTGTTGGTAGGATCAAACTTAATTCGAATGCTTCCATTAATTCCTGACATCAGGCATAGTCTTAAGTTGGTTCTTTTTTGTCTAACATTGAAACTGAATCACATTCCTTGTCCATTATTGAAATTATTAAGTTAAAGTCGATAGTTTAGTTTGAGTTGGGGTTAGTAATTGATAAAATTCGATAACTTGCATTATCTATTTAAACTATCTTTTATTCCTAGAAATTAGCCGACAATATTGCGAGTTATACTTGGTCTTTAATGGATTTGGAGAGTTGGGAGTTCTAATTCCACGATTGGATTTTTTTTGGGATTTTATTGGTTTTGTTTCTAACTTTATGGTGAGTTTTTATCATTTTAGTCCCCTCAAAGTTTGAACAAATTAGCACATTCATCCCTGATATTCATATTTTGACTTTTCACACCCTAAACTAACTTGTCACTTTAGTTCCTCAAATCATCTGCCGTCTATTTTGTGGACGAAAAACGTGTGATAGAGGGGTAAATTGGTCAGCACACTAATTTCCATATTCTCTCTTTCCTGCCAATTTGTTAT